>JBCNJP010000010.1:85563596-85616891 GCA_039602395.1 Deinandra increscens subsp. villosa | reverse complement strand
ACGTAGTGTTTGAGATCTAAAAGTTGAGAGTTACAGGTTATGAAATGAACTATTTATACTATTCTTTGAAATCGCATCTTCATAAGCTGGAAGGATGCACTTGCGTCTTGATCATCCGCCACTGCATCACTTTTTACCCTGCCCCCACATGTGATGCTTATCTCCGGAAGTGTCATCTCCGAGGCACTTGCATGTCCACTCTTGACCTATCCTCATCAAGTCCCACTAGTCCATTGATTATTCAAGCAATAATGATGGACTAAAGGTTAAAGACATGCTACACTTCCAGCTTGTCAATCAATCTTTCATATCCACATGCGTTATTGATTTGTTGCCTCATTAAAAACCTTATCCGGAAAAACCCTGGGGGAAAAAACCAAGACCAAGGGAAAAAGAGTGCAACACGCATCATGCTTCAATATTAGAGAAAAAATTCTTCCAAATTTTCATATAATAGGCAGATTATCAGCTTTCAATGGTTTTTGACAAACTGGTCATCAAGTCCCCCTAGTCCTTATGTTATTTTGGAGAAAAATGGCTAAGGACTAGATCATGCACATTGGGGAAAAGAATGTATGTGCAACTAACTTTGCCGGCTTTATGTTGGATCACATATGCAAGTGCGATTAGAACATACGCATCGGAGAGTTTGATTCTTATGTAACAAGGTTTGATTACTTGTGATGAGCCGCATCTGCAAGTGCAGTAAATAAATACCTTGTCAGACGGACGTTTGGCATGACAGTACTTGAGTGCTAGTAGGAGACACGTGTCGGCTTAAGGTTATTCGACAAGACGGTTTTTCAGTTTTTTGAATTTTTTAAATTCAAATTTAAACCGTTCAAAGAGCCTTTTGAAAACCATTTTTCTCTATAATTTCTCCTTTCTTCTTCACTTTGCTCCCTCATTTTCTTCTGTCGTCAATGTTCTTCTCTTCGAACCCTAATCGTTCCTCCACGAGATTTCGCTACTCAGGTTAGTCGATTACCCCTTTATTTTTCGTTTTCGACGTTGTCGCCTAAAGATTTAGATGATTTGATCGAAAGGTATCATATTCCTCTCTCCTTGAGACCTTCGCTTCCACCCCCCAATACGCCGATTTTTCCATATGTTAAAGGCAAAATTGAGATTTATGTAGAAATTTTTCGATTTGGGAACTATCGTCTACCCTTTACCAAGTTCCTAATCAAAGCTTTGATGTTCTTCGAGGTGCACATCTCACATATGCATCCTCAAGGCCTTTCAAGATTGAGTCATTTTGAGGCTACTAGTAGAGCCGTAGGCATTTCTCCTAGCGTTACGCTGTTTAGAGCCTTTTATAGGATCACAATGGCAGGAGATTGGTATACTTTTGAACGGAGAAGGGGAGTGTCTAGGATTAGCACTCTTCTTCCACAAAACCCTCGATTCTGGAAATCTCGGTTCTTTTATGTTGATGAGAGGTGTGTGCCTCCAGAGATGGAATGGAGAGTTGTGGAGGATGTCGTTCATGACTCGATCCCAGAAACGCGTGATTACAAAAAGGAGTCTTTCGATAAATTGGTTGAATGTGCTAGTCCTATCCGTGAATTGTCGGAAGTAGTCTTGCTTTTTTGTAGGATGCGTAGGGCTTGGTTTACACCCGAGTTATGGCCCATTTTGAGAAATAAGGGGAAGGATGAGAATTAACCCCTTTCATCATTTTTGTCTATCAGTTTGGGATTCTATGTTTTGACCGATTTCTTTGTTTAATTTGCAGAAATGGACCTGTTTGAAGCAATGCAATTAAAGAACTAAGTAGATGTTGATCTTGATGCTGAAATAATGGAAGAAGGGGCAATGCCATTCCTCCGACAAACGGCCTCTGCTTTCTTTGATTATCGTCCTGAAGAAACCCCTGAAAGTCAAGGTGACCCACAGATGAAAATTCCTCAAGAGAACGCAATTACTGAAGAAACTACTGAAGGACCGGAAATGGAAGTAGAGACCGGAAATGCTACTGTTGGTGCTACCGCGGCGCAAGGTGAATCAGGTAGTGATGGAAACAACCTCCAGGGGAAAGAAAAGGAAATCACAAGTGATCATGTGGTTACTGCATCAAAGGCACCACTCCCTCCAAAGGGTGGTGGAAAAACAAAACGCTCTTCCAAAGTCGTTATGGCCAAAGATGCTCCTGTATCCAAAAGGAAATCCCCTCGCTGGAATCTTCAATCATCACCTGGAAACTCTAAGGTAAGCATTTACGATGCCTCTGATATAGTCGAAGTGAAAATTCATCAAGGGAAGAATATGCAAAATGCCAAGGAAACTGTGGTAACCCCTTCTTTCAATGAAGATTTTGAAAATACCGATTATTTGTTAAATTCACTTGAAATACCTCAGGGTCAAACTGCTTCTGATGCGAATGTTTTGCAGAAGGATATTACCCCATTGGCTACTTTGGCCACTCTTACTCACACATCTTCTTCTTCGCAAAGGGGTACCTCAAGCTTTGCTATTCCTACTTCTTCTTCGCAGAGGGGTACCCCAATGGGACGTGAAGAATGATGATTCATGCATGGAAACTCCTACTGTAAGGAAGCTCACGTTGCTGGGAAGCACACCAATTGACATCTCCAGTATGCAACAAATTTCTAATGAAGATCTATCTGATGAACTGATGCTAGCCCAAGCAAAGCAACAAAGTTTGGTGGCAGATGTGTATGGGAGATGGATTATTGCAGAAGCGAAGATTGAGGAGTTGAACAAGAAGCTATTAACACTTAGAGCAAGTTCCAGCTCTATTGGTGATCAAACAAAGATTAATGATTTGAACAACAAGGTTGAGCTGTTGACAACAAGGAATCGGAAGTTGGTAGCACTTGAAGCAAGAAGCGAAAAGAGACCTCAAGCAGGCCCAGGACAATGAATCGGCGATGTAGGCTAAATATCTGGAGCAGAAAAAAGATCTTGATGATCAAATAGCCAAATTGTTGGAAGCAACTTCTCATCATGATGTCCAAATTGAAGCAGCAAAAAGAGGTATGACTTGTATTTTTTATTTTGTCCTTTCACTTGCATTTTCCATCATGTTATTAAACTTACATTTCCAATTTTTCAGAATCCGAGATTGCAAAGTCGGAAGTGAAAAGGTTAGAAGAAACTATGAGAGCTATGGCTGAGGAGCGTGAACGGATGCAAGCTGAGAATGCTTCTTTAAATGAAAAAAGCAAGTGGCTGATTGCAGAATGCCTTGACATGGTTGCGAAGAAGGTTCATTCAGAAATAATTCCAGTGGCCTTGAAAGTAAACTCAGGTGCCAATGTTGTTGACTTTAATGAAGGCATCAAATGCGGTCTGGCACATGCGGTGAAAGGAAAAGCCAACTTCCTTACTTTTAAGGAATTTGACAAGAAAGCTAGAGAGAAGCTTCTAGCCAGCCTGACCTCTTTGAAGACCATGACAATTGGCATAATTGATCAAATATCGAAGCTGAGTTTGTCTGACACGGAGCAAATTAAAGAAATGTTGAAGCCAACTCCACTTCCGAATGGAACTGCTTCAGTTCAAAAGTCAGATGCTCCTTCTGCTTCTGGGTCAGATGCTCCTGAACAGGCTGGTAAGTAACTTTTCTTGAAATCATCTTAAATAACTATGAACAATTCCTCTCCAAAGTCCACTTATGCTGTGGCATTAACAATTTACTTTTGCTATTGGTTGGTGATGGTGCTTGAATACTCGCAACTTTGAATCTGTATCGGAACTGCAAGTGTTGCAGTTTCGGATATGTGGATGTGCTATGAATATTATGAATGTTTGCTTAACTTTTTTCCTTTCATTTCCATGCCTTATTATTTATTTCCTCATGGTTCATGTAGAATAAGTCACACTGACATGTTCAGGGTAAATCATTTGTAGTTGAAGTGTATTATTTATACACTTGCAGTTGCAAAATGGATATGAATTACCCTTGTCATATGGGATTCTTTATGATGTCACCTTTTTGAGAAACTTCTTGAGTTATCCTTCACAAGTACTTTTTGATAAGATCTTAATAAAACGAACAAAACTTTAAAGAAAGCTAACACATGCATTTCCCCCTATCAGATGCGTCCACCTTCAAAGGATTTTAACAACATTATGTCAATACCACTTTAAAATTTAAGATTATTTTATTTTAATGCAAATCAATTCTTTGTGGAATAAAAAAGTCCTTACAGTCTTTGGTAAGGCTTGGTTGAACCATTGCTTGAATGATTAACCCACAAGTCTACCATCATAACATAAGTTACTTAGCAGCACTTGCGACCCTTAGAGCGCTTAACTGGGTCTAGTTAAAACATGCTCCACCCAATTAAGTTGGCCATCTCTCTTTTAGGCTTTTGTTAACAATCATTTTGTTAACAAGGTGTCCGGCCTGATTACCTCATCCTAACATGCACTCTTTTCATTATTTGTGAGACAGTTAGGGACAAGATAAATTCATCCATTTATCTTGAGTTATTCCTTATAAATAAGGACATAACAACGATGCTACATCAAAGAGTCAGCATGTGACCTTTTTCGATGAACTCGCAAGTGACTTATGAACCATATTAAGAAAAACGAATTCTTTCGCATGTGAATTTCTTCAAGAAAAGAAGCTTTCCAATTATTTATCATAGACACTTCTTTTAGATAAAGGAAGTTTATTATTTGTTACAGCATATGCACATGTATATATGTGTACATAATCACTTAACAAACGTTGGTATTAATCTCTATAGGCAAAGGAAACAAACACTTTCATTAAACTTGATTGATGAGGAAAACAAAATATTTTATTCTTCTTCAAACTTATTACAGAAAATGAGAATAGAGAAAAAAAACTCAAAGTAAACTTTTCCCTTTCTTCGTAATCTTCATTTGTAATATCACATGTAGCACTTGCGGAGATGCACTCCATTCCAAGCTCAAACTAATTCAATTCCATCGAGTTGTTGAAGTATATAAGAACCATTTCCGATCGCCTTTTTGATTATATAAGGACCTTCCCACTTGGGAGACATTTTCCCAAGGGGAAGTGCCCTGCTCACTTCGTTACTTCTCAGAACATATTCACCTACCTTATATTGCTGAACCTTTACCTTTGCATTATAGTATTTGGCCATTTCCTTTTTATATCGACTTTCACGTATGGCAGTAATCTCCCTCCGTTCCTCAATTAAATCAAGATTAGTCCTTAATTCTTCCTCATTGTTAGACACTTGCACTTGCATCCGATGACTAGGTATCCCAATCTCCGCTGGGATAACAACTTCAGTTCCATACACTAAACTGAAAGGGGTTTCCCCATTACTTGTCTTTGGCATTGTTCGATGAGCCCACAGAACGTGTGGTAGCTCATCCACCCAACTTCCACCAAATTTCTCAAGTCTCATCTTTATGCCTTCCACGAGGCTTCGATTAGCCCTCTCCACTTGTCCGTTAGCCTGTGGATGCGCCACGGAAGTGAAAATTTGGTTTATATGGAGCTCTTCACACCATTCAGCAAAGGTATTTCCGGCAAATTGTTGTCCGTTATCGGTTATTATGTAAAGCGGTAAACCAAAACGACAAACAATGTGCTCCCATACAAATTTCTTGACTTCCTTACCGGAAATGCAAGTGAGAGGTTTTTCTTCTACCCACTTTGTGAAATAATTGATCGCTACTAGAAGAAATTTTACGCCACCACTTGCAGGTGGGAATGGACCAACTATGTCCATTCCCCATTTTTGGAATGGCCAAGCTGATGTAACAGGAATTAGCTCATTCTTTGCCCTCATGCTTATAGGAGCGTGTGCTTGACAAGCTTGACATTTTCGAAGTTCCTCCCAAGTACTGCGATACATCCCTGGTCAGTAATAACCAAGGCTCATAATATTCACCACTACCATTTTCGCTCCTGCATGGATGCCACAGATGCCTTCATGCACTTCTTTGACGATCTTGTCAGCTTCAGTTGGGGTCAGGCACCTTAATAAAGGACCTAAAAAACTTCGCCTATACAGAACATTTCCTTGCATCTGATACTGAAGAGAATTCACCCGTATTTGTCGTGCTTGTTCCTTATCACTTGGCAATTCACCAGCGGTTAGATATTTAACAATGGGACTCATCCAGCTTTCCTCTTGGACTTGCACTTCCGTTGTTATTTTTATATTAACAGTCGGAGACTCCAATAATTCCACTCTGATTTCTTTTTCTAGATGTTCAAATGCCACTGATGCTAATTTACTTAGCGCATCTGCTTTTCTATTTTGAGCTCTTGATATGTGCAAGACTTCACATTTGTCAAAGGTTTTTATTAACTCTTGTACTTGTTCTAGATATAGCATCATGTATATGCATTTTGCTTCATACGTCCCGCAATTTGACTTGCAACAAGTAATGAATCCACGTAGGCTGTCAAATGTGTTGCACCCATCTTTTTGGCTAATCTTAAACCTGAAACGAATGCATTTCAGTGTTTGAAATTTTATGGTTAACATTTGCAAAGAAAATGCATGTGGATTCCGCTTGTGCACGTGCTTTGCTTACTAAACTTCTCCTGATGCATACGCACATGCAGGTGTTGTAAATGCATGAGCATGTGTCGGTGCACATACTTTACCTCAAATGATCAGATGTATGAGTATATTCATACTCATACTCCTTTTTTTTAAAGAAGAATAAAAGGCATCAAGACTTATGAAGCTTTTAAATGTTCAGACCTGCTAACAATGCTTCGTATTCAGCTTCATTATTTGAGGTTGAGAAATTGAAGCAGATCGCATATGTTAGATTATCACCTTCCGGGCTCTTTAGAATCAAGCCTGCATTTGACAAATGTTAGCTTTTGCCAATTTTTGGTAGAATAATCATTCTTTTAAGAGAAAAAGAAGGTAGAAAAACATCTTGTCGGACCTGCTCCTGAACCGTCAGAATTATAAGAACCATCTGTGTGAAGAGCCCACACTTGGTCTTTGGTTTCAGGAACGGTTATGATATTGACACTTGGGACAAATGGCACTTCTGCTAAGAAATCTGCAACAACTTGTCCTTTCATGGAAACTCTTGGCTTGAACTCAATGTCAAATGGTCCAAGTTCAATTGCCCATTTAATTAACCTTCCCGACATTTCTGATTTCCTTAAGATTCCTTGTATTGGGTAGGAAGTGAGTACGTTTACGGTATGAACTTGAAAATAATGTCTCAACCTTCTAGTAGCTTGCACAAGCGCCAAAATGACTTTTTCAATCATTGGATATCTTGTTTCATAATCCTTTAGCATTTTACTGATGTAATAAATCGGAAGTTGCCTATCCTCTCTTTCATCCAAAAGTACAGCACTTACAGCATGGTTGGTAACGGCCACGTACATTATTAATGATTCTCCAACCTTTGGTGCCGTCAGGGTTGGAAGCGTAGCCAAATCTGTTTTTAGCTCTTCAAAAGCTTGGTTAGCTTCAGGTGTCCACTCAAATTTTCCTTTCAAACTTTCTTTTAATACCTTCATGAACGGTGTCGCTCTTTCAGCAGCTTTAGATAAAAATCGATGCAAGGCCACTAATCTTCCATTTAATGTTTGAATTTCTTTAACGGTCGTAGGATGTTGCATTTCCATAACCTCTTTGACTTTTCTTGGATGTGCTTGAATTCCATCCTTGTTGACTAACACTCCCAAAAATTTCCCATCTTCCATTGCAAATGAACACGTTTTGGGATTCAACTTCATGTTGATTCTCCGCAAATTCTCAAAAGTTTCTTCGATATCTCTTAGCATATCTTCTTCATGAAAACTTTTTATTACAACATCGTCCACGTATGCCTCGAGATTCCTTCCCACTTGCATTTGGAAAGTTTTATCCATAAGTCTTCGGTAGGTTGCACGAGCGTTTTTTAGTCCAAATGGCATATTTTTATAGCAAAACAGTCCTTCGTTGGTAGTGAAGGTTGTTTTGTCTTCATCTTCCTTGGCCATAACAATTTGATGGTAACCCTTATAAGCATCAAGGAAACACTTCCACCGATAACCGGCCAAGGAATCCACTTTGAAATCAATTTACGGAAGTGGATAACAGTCTTTAGGACAAGCTTTGTTGAGGTCTTTAAAATCGATGCACAAGCGCCATGTGTTGTTAGGTTTCTTAACCAAAACAGGATTTGTGACCCATTTTTTATATAACACCTCACGAAGAATTACCGCATCCACAAGTTTATTGACTTCTTCTTTAACCACGTCATTTCTAAATTTGTCATAAATTCGCCGCTTCTGTTGAATAGGCTTTACTCCTGGATAAACATTAAGCTTATATTCAGCAAAGTGCTTTGGAACTCCTGTCATATCTACCGGCTCCCAGGCGAAGACATCAACTCTATTTTTTAACAACTGGAACAACTTCTTTCTTGGCTCTCCCTGCAGTTGCGAGCCTATTTCAATGGTTTGGTCTGGGAACCTTTCATTGATCACCCATTTGTTCTTATTAAGGGTATCCTTGAGTTTTTCGGGGTCTTCTCTTGGTGTTTTTGGTATATCAACCAATGCAATTTGCAGATCCGCATAAGTTTTGACAGTTGCAATTCCTTTCGAAGTTGGAAATCGAACCAGGCAATATGCGGTTGAAACAATGGCTCCCAAAGCCCTAAGTCCAGGCCTTCCAATGATTACGTTATGAGGAGACGGTGTTGCAACTACGATGAATGTCATCATTTCTTCTCGCAAAAGTTTGTCATCTCCGAAGATCACCAGGAGAGTAATTTCTCCAATCGGATGTACTATCTCTCTTGAGAAGCCTATAAGTGTGGAAGTATGAGGCTTTAGTAGCTGTTTCACTTCTGGACCCATTTTTCTGAAGCAAGATTCGTACATAATTTCAGATGCACTTCCGGTATCAAGGTAAGTTCGCTTCACCAAGAAGCCGGAAATGCCAACTGTGACCACCACGGGATCTTACTTTGATTCTTTTCCGGATAAAGGCGGAAATGTAATTTCTCGACTCTTCCATTGTTCTTCCTCAACTTTAGTTTTGACGTTTCGAAGCCAAACATTTGAACTTCTTCGGATCATGCCAATGACCTTCTTTGGAGGTTTTCCTTCTTTAATGTGCTTTACCAGATGGGATAACTTGCCAGATTTAATGGCTCTTTCAATTTCACTTCGCAAGTGTCGACAGTTATCAGTGTCATGGCCTCTATCTTTGTGGAAGTCACAATATTTGCTCACATCCATCCCTACAGTATTCTGAGATCTTTGTGGCTTTGTGAATTGCACGTTTTTGGTGATCAATATCTCACTTGGGGTTTTGGTGAGTGATGTATAATCCTCAGTTCTGGGCTCCCAAGTCTTTTTATAACCTCCAAAGTTTCCTTCTCTTCTTCGATCATAAGGTTGAAACCGATTTCTTCTCCAAGGTTGATTTCTTGTCAAAGCAGAATGCACATTTGCGCTTACATTTCTAGGATTGGCTCCTTTTTGGGACGGTTTCTGAGTATTAACACCTTATATATTGCATGATGCGCTTTTTCCCTTAACATACGTTCTCACACGATCCATGAGCACTTCCATTGTTTTTCGGTAAATCTTCATGTAATTTTTCAATGAGGTGTGTATGTCGAACACTATGGCAAAATCCAGATATTCGCAACTGATCTTGCGCTCCAGCTATCTTCTTAGTTTCATTATTGAACCTCATTACAAAATTTTCAAGACTTAAATCACCTTTTCTTCGGATATTGTGCAGTTCCGTTACTTCCTTGGTACACTTCCGTTGCTGGCTGAACTCTCTTAAGAATTTAACTCTTAAGTCTTCAAAGCTACTAATTTGCGCATTTGGAAGTGTATCAAACCAGATTCTAGCAGATCCGGTAAAGGTTTGCACTAGCATATGACACCAAGTTTCTTCTGACCAACGCTCCAATCTTCCAGCAGTAATGAAGTCAAAAATGTGATCATCAGGATCTGATAATCCACCATACTTCTTAACAGAGGTTGGCATCTTCAATTTTGATGGGAATTTGGCATTTGCGATCCAATCTTCAAATTTTGAATGTTCTTGCATGGAAACAGGAAAATACGGTACAAACACCTCTGGTGTTCCTGAAAACACGAGGACCATAAATTAAAATGAAACTCTCAATGTCTTCCTCCTGAAAAGAAATCCTATTGTTACTGTACGGCCGATGCAAGCATGGCTTACTCGGAAATGAATGCATTAAGTCTTTTCTGAAAGATTTATAATGACACTTCCGATGCAAGCTCAACTTACTCGAAGACAATTTTATCCTGAAAATCTCTATAGAGGTTTTTAGCAAATGCCTATGAACTCTCCTCCACCTGATGCATGTATACACGTTTATATACATACTCGTTTTTTTCTTTTAAGCATATGTATGTGCACAGGTAGGTGCTCATATCCTTTTTTTTATACGGATTAAATGCATGTGCATATGTTAACGCACATACTTCATTCCAAATAATCAGATGCATGAGCATTTTCATACTCATACTCCTCTCTTTTTCATTTTACTGAAAGAAACACTCAATATAATGAGCAAATCATTGATACAGATCTACCACGAAAAAATTTTGAAAAAATATTTTTCCCGCTCCATTTTGACGCAAAAAGTTCCAAAATTGAATAGGAAAAATTCATAAGAATTTCGTTTGATTCTTTAAATATTCATCCAGTGAACATTCAAAAAATCTCCAGTTTCCGTTTTGTATCCAACAAATTCCAAGAAATATTGTCAACAATAATCATGCAAAATCACAAAATCATTAGAACACCATGAGATTTAATCATGACTAATCAGCACATGATCAATTTCACAAAATGTCATTGTAACTGATCCAATTTGCTTTAATGATCAATTCTTATAAAATAAAATTTATCCATAAATTTCAAAATCAAGAATAAATCTCCATAATTAAGCTTTGTCAATCCAATATCTTAAAACAGTTTTTTCTGAGAATTTAGAATCAAAATTGTTACCTGATGCTTTTGCACACTTGTTAGACGTACGCTCATCATCTAGAATCTCCTTTGAATTCTTCCCAGCAGGAAATCTCGACTGAAATCTTTCAATACATTAGAATCATCATTCCGAACAACATTCCGGTCTAAATCATCTCGATCCGAATGCGTATCATCATCCGTTTGATCCTGCAACGGAAACATCAAATCCTTCTTACTGAACTTTCCAGCTGAACCTGCAGAGCTGAAAATGTTCTTCGCTGAACTCATCGATTCGAAAACCAACTTCTTCTTCGTTGAATTGTCCAAATTCTTCTCCATTGTTCACCAATCCCAAAGAATAGGGATGGCGCCAATTGATGAACCACAAAATCACACCGCTTGTAGGTTTGACTCAATGATCAAACATGGAATCTAGATAATTAATGGAAAAGTATTTGAATGAAGAGGTTTGTATTGATTTGATACTAAACTGAATACATTCAGAAATACACACAGTTTAAGGTGTAATTTGAGATCTAAAAGTTGAGTGTTACAAGTTATGAAATGAACTATTTATACTATTCTTTGAAATCGCATCTTCATAAGCTGCAAGGATGCACTTGCGTCTTGATCATCCGCAACTGCATCACTTTTTACCTTGCCCCCACATGCGATGCTTATCTCTGGACGTGTCATCTCCGAGGCACTTGCATGTCCACTCTTGACCTATCCTCATCAGTTATCTTTTATCTCTGTTCTTGTCACATCAGATCTACGTTCTAGTAGTGCTTGTTTGAATTAACTGTTGATTATTCAAGAAGTAGCTACTCACTGTAATATACACGGGATGTATATTGCAGGCATGTCGACGATTTTATCTGACCCTGGAGCATTAGTAGGAGCAAAGGGGGGTAGACCCCTAGATTCAGCATCGGATGAGCAAGATCATACTTTCTCAGCCAACAGAAGGAGGCCACTGAGGGTCAGCGACTGGGAGACATATCTTGCCTACATGGAGGATATCATTCAGATCTTACATGTGCCGCCTCCAGCCGTTGGCAGTGTTACCCTAGAGACGAGGATTTTGCCATCTCTGCCAGAACTCGCTTTTCCGCCAGAGCAGACTTTTGCAGCTCTAGTGGTGGACTCTGCACGTCCCCAGGAGAATATATTCCATGTTGTGGATGACGTGGCTGACTTGAAGGGTGGACTTTGCACCCTGCAGCGTCAAGTGGACGATGTGACTGTTGGACGTCATCGAGATGAAGGGGAACTTGATCGACTGAGCGATAGTAGAATCATGCAGTGTGAGGAAATTTGCAGATTGAAGAGTGTGATACGATCTCAGGAGGAGACTATCCAGCACCTGTTGGTAGGGCATGAGATTATGGCGGCTAGATTCATGGCCCTAGAGGCAGCATTTCCACCACAGGACATGCCAGCAGCACCTGGACCAAGGCCTGTAGCTCAGGAGGACCAGGAGAGTGAGGGCTCAGTGATCATGGGATGATGGTCCCTGTGTCTACTAGTTGTAGTAGCTAGTACTTATCTTAGGGGTTGTTTGGTTCAATCTGTTTCATTAAGTGCTGGATGAACAAGTGTCTGGATGGTAAAAACTTGTGTAGAGGGTTGGATGAATAAGACGTTTTTTAAGGTAAATATCTTAGCGATTCAGACATTTTTTTTATTAAGATGTTCCAAACAAATAGTCTGTATCTGTGCGATTCAGACAATTTACCATTCAGACCTCATTAAGAGGTAAACCAAACAACCCCTTAGTTGCTTTTATGAAAGCATCGTATAAAGATTAGTAATCTTTATCTATCTTTTGGCATTTAAGAAATTTGAACTGAATTTAAAATTTAATCAGATTGCGAGTTAGTTGCATTTTTATTTTATTTAAAGTTGTAGTTGAATTTGTTATGTGTTCTGTATGTCATTTGATATTTGTACTATGCATAAATGATGGAAACTGGGATGTTAATCATTTTTGTATTGTTATGAATAAAGACAATGGAAGGAAGATGCAGAGGTCGTGGAATCAATCTCACGGCAGAGGAGCTTAACACTATTATCAGTCAGAGTGTAGCAGCGGCTTTGACAGCTCATGCGCAAGAAAACCCTAACGTACCACAAGGGTGTTCTTACAAGACGTTAATGGAATGCAAGCCTCATATGTTCAATGGGACAGAAGGAGTCGTAGGACTACTTCGGTGGATGGAAAATACTGAGTCAGTTTTCGAGAGATGCAATTGTCCAGCCGAATACCATGTTATGTATGCATTTGGAACATTTGAAGGAGTAGCTTTGACTTAGTGGAACTCGCAAGTTCAAGTTCTTGGGCTAGCAGTAGCAAATGGAATGCCGTGGGCAGAGTTTACCAGACTATTGATCGAGGAATACTCTCCTTGCATGGAGATTAAGAAACTGGAAGTTGAGTTTGCTAATCTGAAGATGGAAGGGTCTGAGATTAGGGCGTACACATCACGCCATAATGAATTGTCTTTGCTTTGTCCATCCTTGGTCGATCCTTTGTATCCACTTAGCTAATAAGCTAACTTCAGGCTGTACAACAAGGGATTTTGCCTCGGCGTAAAGCATTAGCTAAAGTAGTTAATAACAAGAGTGTCAGGACCAGATTTGAGCAACATTGCTCTCATATGATTCATCACACAAGTGCGGAAATCATGTGTGATGGTCGATTCCGGATGCATCAGCATCAATGCTCACCCATTGATGATTCCTAAAGCTCAAGAACACACACTAACACCAAGAACGCACACACAAAGGCTCTTTGTAGGAATAATACTCCTTCAAGCGTTGCCAATAGGGTTTTCTCAATGGTATTTATACTACAAGATAACCTGGGACAAAAGGAATGTTTGACACAACACAATCATTACCTAGAATTCAGCAAAATATTCCAACAGGAGAACAAGTTCGCTAAGACTTAAATGAAGTTCGCTAGCACTTAACAAGTCTGCTAACAAGTACGCTAAGTAGAAACAAGTTCGCTAACAAGTACGCTAAGCATTATCAAGTTCACTAACATGAACAAGTACGCTAACATGAACAAGTACGCTAACAAGTTCGTTAAGATCAAATTAAGTACGCTAGGAACAAAACAAGTCTGCTAAGTAAACAAGTTCACTAGGAATAAACAAGTCCGCTAAGATAACATTCAAACAAGTACGCTGAATAAATCAAGTCCGCTAAGAGCATAAGTCACAAGTCCGCTAAGAAGCATAACAAGCACGCTAACATATACACAAAGTTCACCAAGTACATATCAAAAGACAATTACAAAATAAATTATCAGTTACAAGATAGGAAAACAATAAGTTTGTTTTGCTAACAAATAGGTTCTAACAATTCCACCCTTGTCGGCAATGCAAACTCTCGAGCTTCAAGCATCTTGACCGGTCAGCTTTAGTAGAAATATCCAGTTCTCTCTGGCTGCAGGTTTGTCTTTATCAGAAAGTACGTGAATACCCATATCATACAGCCTAAAGAGATCTTGCCAAACTAGCTTCTTCAGGTCATTATAATTGTTCAGCTCGACCAATCGTCTTGACTTATCCAAAATGACACTTGAACCATGTTCTTCAATCAACCAACAAGTTGCTGTTCTCAGGAGTTCTGAATCAAGAGTGAGTCTACCTAATTCTGCTAGCCTTTTACACCACCAATTTAAGAATATCAAAAAATAGTTGGCATCATAGCATTCATAAGGTCTCAACTGAATAGGTATGGCTTTTCTCATAATACATTATCTTCAAGTAAGATCGAGAGAGAAGACGGAGTTCTATAGCAGCAAATATTCTGATAGCGTCAGCACCATCTCTTTCGATTACCAACTCATGAGCCATCCCGTTATAGTACCAACTAATCATAGGAGCATTCTTTTGGTTTCCAGGGATAGTCTTTGCTTTTACTTCCTTTCCTATATCCTTGAACATACCTCGGTGAGGAGCACGAAGTCTTCTTTTCTCTTCTGCCAACTGAGCTTTTCTCTCTGCTTCTGGATTTTGACTGAATCTTTTATCATTATAAGCAGACTGGATCGACACAGCAGCCTTTATATCCTTTGGATGATTAGTGTGGTTCACCAAGTCCAGGTACTTGAGCTGTTTGAGTTCCCAAGAGAATAAGCTAGTGAGAGCTTTGAAGTCTCCAAATATATGGACATAGCCATTTCTCCTCTTTAGCATAAAAGCATCAAAGGCTTCATCATATTTCCAACCCAAGATCTTCATCCCATGATTGACATTAGGGTTGCTAGGCATTTTCCTCAAGTTCTTGGCAGCAAATAATTGCATAACCTTCAGGTTAGGAGTTAGCTTTTCCCATTCGTCATAGATTTGGGGATTATCTTTTCTCATGAGAGCCTCAGCCCATTCCTCTTCATTGATTCTGATTTGATCTAACTTCGCCAACCGCTCTGTCTTCCGGTACTCACACACAAACTTCCGGAGACCAGTAAGTCTCTTCTTGTAGTATGCCTTTTTATCAATGTTCTTGAATTTATAGAAGTTGCGGAGTGCTTCAGAGTTCATACTGTTGGTGGTGGATTCAATGTAAGCTTCAGAGTCAGGAGGGTCAACGGACGAGTTCTCTGGAGGAGGAATGTATGTGTTGCCGATGTCGAGGGTAAGATCAGAGAGATGATCACGGATAGGAAGGAAATCCACAGTCTTGTTTGTGTCAGCAAAGATATCAGCTAGGAGATCAGATTGTGCTTCAACAGTTTGATTTTGAGGTAGCTGAGAATTCAACCTCTCCTCGTCGGTGTATAACTTGGTCAACTCAGTGTCAGTGAGACTCATCAGATATTTCAATGAGAAGTTGTCTTTCATCAGAGTTCTAACCATATCCGCTGTAACAGAGTTGTCATCAGCATCCACATCGGTGCGCTCTAAGTTTGTGACAATGTGGATCAAAGGTTCATATGTTCTGCTTGATTCTGAACGTTCTGGCAAAGTGCTCGACCCTTTTGCATACATGACAGCTGGAGGATGGTTTGATTCATATCTCTTGAGTGCTTCAGCCTTTTCCTCGAGAAGTCTATTTTGTTCACTGAGAGTTTCATCAATAAGCGCTCTACGAGATCTTTCTTTCTCAGCTTCTCTTTTATGATGCTCTTCAGCAATTTCTTCAGGAGTTAAAATCCTTTTTCCTCTATCCTCAGTAGACGGACCAGGTTGTTCTGTAACCGCAGGCTCTTGAATTGCAGTCACATTTGGTTCATTTTCAGTGTCAGACTCAGAGGAGAAGTGCACAAAGGAGGCTTCAAAGATTTGATCACGGAAGCTTTGCTCAGTCGATACTGTAAGAACAGATTGACTCTCAGATTCTCGGGCAGCACTTGATTCAAGGTTGATGATATTTGCATCTGCAGGAATAGAACCTGGAACATGGGGAGCAATATCCAAAGCAGAAGCCTTAGCTGAGGTTTGCATAAGCTCAGAAAGTGAAACCTGTACATATATATCATCCACCTCCTTCTTTACTTGAATAGGAGTGGGAAACAGAGGTTCCATTTCTTCATCTTCACTCTCGATCAGATCCAAATCAATGTAATTCAGTGGATTGGCTTCATTCATGAGCACATGCATACGTTCTTGTAGCTCATTCATGTCTTCTTCATCATCGAAATCTACAAAATATGGATGTTCCTCATATGAGACTTCACCAGTGTCATCTTCGATTGACTCGATCAATATACCACAAGAGTTTCTTCTCGAGTAGATCTTTTCTGCATAGTATTCCCTGAAGTTGGCCATAGCAAAATCTAGGAAGGCCGGGTCAACGTGCATGTGACGGACTCCTTCAGTTAAGGGAACTAGGCAGTGGATGCGTCAGTTGAAGTCCAAGAGGGTACAAGAGAGAGTTGAAGGTTTAAACCAGATGCATCAGCAACTTCTTCATTAGAAGTTCCCTCAATAGCAAGTGCCTTGGCTGCCTGTGAAAATCTTGGAAGTTTCAGATTCTCTGGCACATGAGCAAGCTTCTTGATTGAATCCAAGGTTTCATCTACAGGTTCATCATGAAGGAGACTGTTGACGAAAGATTCATCGTCGTCTGAGGAGTTCAGCCCATCTCCTTCTGTGAACGTATCTTCATCAAACTCGAAATTACTGTCATGCAGGGGGCTTGAGGAGTCTTGAGCACCAGTAGAATCTTTACCAGCAGGCATGGTTGTTGAAGAATTAGGATCTTGAGAATTGTCGCCATCAGTTCCTTGATTAGTTTGAGGCTGGTCATCAGGCAACTCACTTTCTTTATCACCACAATCATTACCGTCTGGTTTGTCACTATGTTGTTTTTCTTCACCTGATTTGCTTAACAAATCCTTTAGTCTTTAAATCTCAGCTGCCTGTTCAGCAATTACAAGTGACTGTTCAATGATCTTTTGGTTAGCCACTTGCAGAGAACAATTGAGATGATCGTTCTGAATTTGAAGATTAACAACTTCAGCTTATAGTTCCATCATCTTCTCAGATTCAGAAACTGTTGGGCTTGTAGTCACAGTACCAGAGGGGTCAGTGGTAACAACAGCATCTTCAGCTATGATCTCCAGAGGTCTCATATCCATATCAATCCTTTCACTGTGATCAGTAGGAGATGGAGAAACAGATTTTGTAGCAAAAGTTGTATCCAGTTGAGAGCTAGATGAACCAACAACTTCATACTCATCAGTGGAACCGGGTTTTCTTCCGACTTGGAGTTTCTCTGTGCAGGACTTGCTTCTTACAGCTCTTACCGTGAGTAACTCAGACGATTGATTACGATCATCAGTAGTATTAGTAAGTTTGTTTAAAGTTAACTTAGGAGGAGACCTAGGAGGACTTTCAGTCTCAGCTGCAAGATCATGTGTGGAATCCTCTTGATCGAGAGACACCGAAGAGTCGTCTTCATCTAAGTCATCCTTAGACGGTTTATAGCTTTCATCTGATGATGATTGTTGTGTCAGATTCGTCGAGGCCCTGGAAGATTCTCCAGTCCTTTGCCTTTTCTGAGGGTGAACATCTGCAGTATGAGCAGGGCTGTCATCTGAGCTTGAGGAGTTAGATTCATCATCATTGGTGTCATCACCTTCCTCAGCTTCTGAAGATATCACATTCACTGGACTCAACGAGTGTTCAACATGCTCAAACACTTCAACATTTTCACCTTGGAGAATCCCAAGGTCTTCAGCAGCAGTAGCAGGATCTGAGATAACTGGGGCATTCAAGTCCAATTCATGGTGGACTTGAGCCGCATCAGTGGGTTCAACTTGTGCTTCATCTGCAGCTTCATCCATGTGAACATCTCCTTCAGCATCAACGGGAGCTAGTCGAGCTATCATCTCGGGAAAGAAAGGCACTTCATTCCCTTGATACTTACCTTTGTGGTACTTTCTGTACGAGCCAGTATTCATAGAACTTGTGGAGAATGTCTCTCCTTGCTTCACCAAAGATGGGTAGTAATGGTCTAGGATGGCTTGAAGAAAGCGAGGGTACATCAGAAACTTCTTTTGCCTTCCAGTTGGGTGCAGGTTGGAAATCATCCACTTTAGTAGTTGGTGGGAAAGATTGAAACCATCACCTGAGACGAACCCATGGGTAGCACATGCAGTATCATCAATGAAATCATCTGGAGCTGCCTTTCGGTGTCCAAACGCCGCAATGAAGAAACTGATAATGAATTTCCAATTTGTCGGGAATAAAGTCTTCTGAACTTTGTTGCTGACATCAGGAAGAAAGACACCCGAATATCCCATTCTTGTGATAGTTGACTGCCACACAGCCTTAGTGAAAGTCTTGGGCTTGTCAGCATCTTGCAGATCTAGGACAGTTCTGATCTTTTCTTCAGTAATCTCAACATCAATATTCTGAATTCTAGATCTTATCACGCTTGTACCATCATCCAATTCAGCAGATTC
Source organism: Deinandra increscens subsp. villosa (assembly GCA_039602395.1). Taxonomy (NCBI): domain Eukaryota; kingdom Viridiplantae; phylum Streptophyta; class Magnoliopsida; order Asterales; family Asteraceae; genus Deinandra; species Deinandra increscens. Next base: position 85,598,051 of record JBCNJP010000010.1, on the reverse strand, counting down.
AGCATTGTACCAGAATGCTTCAATAATACCCTTGTAGATAACAGGGTTAATCTGCATGGCCGTTGCCCAGTTTGATTGCAGCATAAGATCAAGGGCTTTCTCGTTAGCACCTTCCCAATTTTTGTTAAATATGCACTTTCCGTTGTGCAGGCGACCATACTCTAAAGCTTCTGCAGCTTGTCTGGGAGGTATCTGCACATATAGAATTAAAAGATTACATCTAATTCAACACTAGATGAATGTCATGTCACACTAAACCCGTGATAGTGACAGAGCTATTCATTTGAGTATTAATGACATAAACTAACTCATTTAGTGCATATACTTCAAAATGATCACAAGCTAACCAGAATGTCATGATTAACAAATGTAAGTATTTCAGGAAAAAATAACAGTTGTGTGTGAAGTAATAAAATCTGGAAAACAAGGAGCCAGATCTAAATCTCCATTAACATTGACTTAACTGAATGTTTTGCATGAAAAATTGAAAAATGACCCAAATGAAGATTAAGTTAACTAAATTTTGATTTGTTGGAGGGTCAAGGAGAGTTTCAATGAGAATTCTACTACATGGTCTCAACAACAGTCACAGATATCAAGCAAAGGAGAGCTTGGCACACTAGGATCAACACCTAGAAGTTTAGGTTGTCCCAATTTGTCAAGTCAGTTCAGGGAAAGTCACTTTGGGACTTTGTTCCACCCGAGCTTGTGAACTCCTTGATTTGATATCATATGATTATAACAAGAAAGAACTTAGTTGAAAACAGTGCTTTAAATGTATGACAGGAAAGTTGGAATATAAACACACTAAAATTCAAAGATCAATTAGATGCAGGTAATAAGTGTAACACTTATAAGCAAGTAACAGATCCTAACGGGTCAATTGTTCCAATTTTATCATTTAAAGGACAAGATGTGATAATGTAAGCTTAACAGATTAGTTGGAACCATTACATGTCACATTTAATCCTAACGCACAAATACAAGCATGTATGGATCAATTAACACATACCCAAATCACCAAATTCACATTTAAGCTAATACAGTCACATAAGTCACATAAAAACAATTTCATGCAAGATTTGACTTATTAAAGTCAAAATGACCAAATGAGTGTTCATACAGGGCTTAAATACCTAAGATAGTTCATATAAACCTTAGAGGCATCATAGATCACATCCTATGTATAAATGCTCTCAATTAGTCATAAAGATGGTCAAATCAACTTAGTTAGGTCAAGACATTCAATTATGTCTATCTTAGTGTTAACTGTGTCCAAGATCCTTCCACCTGAGTTATTGACCTGTTTCAGACCCATGTGGATCTTAACCAGTCTAAACCACCAGTGTTAGGCTCAATTGGATATCAATTTACACAGAGAGAGACATACAAGTACATAAAAATAGAGATAAGGTGATGCACTACCTGATTAATAACATGAATGCTTGTATTGAGAAACACATACCTTTCTGAAGATCTAAGGATGACTAAGATCTAATATAAGATGAATTGAATTTCTCAATGGCTCAGTGAGTTATCTGCTAGGATCAAGCAAGTTGTATTAGAAATCAAGTAAGCATCAGATTAACTAAAATAAGATAAGGATTGCCCCTGTGTAGCCAAAATTGAGTCTTAACTCACATGGCCATTTGTTAGAACAACATACCTTTTTGATGATCTATGTTTTGCTAAGATCAATGAAAAAGACGCAATGCTCTTGATCAATCTCTCAACAGTAATAAGTTCTGTTTTGTGATCAGACAAGTTATGTAAGACTTCAAAATTTTAGATAAACACAAAAAGATATAGGCAATAAGAAACTTAAAGGCATAACATGAGAAACTTTAAACTTAATATATCAATGTGATGAGTGACTAGACTAATCACCAGTTATCAGCAGATTCTCAAGTTTAAGTCTCAATCAATTTGAAGTTATGGACAATAAAGAATAATAAATTTTGATTGGAGACAACACAATGGGAATCATTAAGTCAAGCCAATCATGAGTGAAAAATAAATTGAAACTTCAAAGTTGCAAAAAGTAAACTCACAGGCATATATACACAATCAGATTTGAGTTAACTAAACTAAATCGGCAGTAGCCACATTGAGTTCTGTCAAGTCAACCAAAGTTCCAAAATTGATAATTTAAAGAAAAATTCCTAAGTATTCATATAACAGAGGATTACTACTTTTAATTTTTATCAATCTAAACAACCATTAGGGTTCAAATTGATCAATAAGAACACAATAGAAATCAACTGTTGTGAAACACTCAAAGGAATATAATGCTCAAAACACATTCAAACACAACTCTGTACACAATATTCTCGGATTCAAAATGATAAAAGTGAGTTTAGATTCACATACCTTTAACTTGAGCACAAGTGTATTAGGATCAAGTAAAGATGAAAGAAATCTGTAATTTACATCAAATTGAAGCATTAGAACCCTAAAAGATTTGAGAACCGAACCCACGGCTCATCAACATCACCGAACCCAAAATCTACCAAAATACTCGTAAAAACAAACCTGTGAATGCAAGGAGAGTGTGCGTATCAACCCTAATCGCAATGAGAACAACAGATTTGAGAGAGATTCGAGAGATTTCGATCGAACAGTGGAAGGGAGAGAGTCGCCGGTTCGTTTTTGAGAGCGAATGCGTGTTTTGAAAGCGTGAATGAAGAAATAAGACTAAGTCTCCTTTATATAGTGTAGGGTTTAGTGGACTTGTAAATATCTGAATTTAAACAAGTTCGCTAACACTGTCTCCAAGTCTGCTAAGTAATAGCAGACCAAAACAAGTACGCTAAAGGAGAAACAAGTTCGCTAAGGCCTCAGAGAAGTACGCTAAGCTTAAGATGAAGTTCGCTAACCCAGGAAGTTCGCTAAGGCAAAATCAAGTACGCTAAGCCTAAGAGAAGTTCGCTAAGTTTAATGAAGTTCGCTAAGGCTAAGGACAAGTACGCTAAGCTTGAGAGAAGTTCGCTAAGTTAGGAAGTTCGCTAAGGCAAAACAAGTACGCTAAGGCCAAAACTGAACTTGATACAGAAAAATTTCTAAGTTAAAAATGAAGTTCGCTAAGGTATAAACAAGTTCGCTAAGAACAGTTTTAACCTTAGCAGACATAAAATGCAAGTGGAGAAGTTCGCTAAGGCAAAATCCTTCTTAGCGGACTTCTCAAACACTTAACCAAAATTAATCAAAAAACATAGGAGAAGTTCGCTAAGGACAAGTTCATCTTAGCGGACTTCTCAACATACAAAAGACTCAAACAAAAAACAAGTTCGCTAAGAACAATTTGTTCTTAGCGGACTTCATGAAAAACACCAAACATTTAAAAAATTATCTAAGTCCAAAAAATTTACCAAGATATAAAAAATTTACTATTTAACTACAAAACTTAAAAAGAGAACAAAAAGTGCATGCCTGCCACCAGTAACCTACCAGGAAGATAAATTTTGAATTTATAACACAATTACCAGTTAATTTCAACAAATTTGATGATGACACACCTAGTACCTAAATTTGACTTTTATCGGTCAAAATTCCACCCGAACTCAAAATTTCCAAATTTATCCGAATTGGGTCAATTTTCCACCCGAACTCAAGAATTCATTTTCTTTCAAGTTGGTTAATTTCAAACCAATACCAAGATTAATTTTAGTACAAGTTGGTCAATTTTCCACCAAACTTGGAAATTCTAGCACATTGGCTTTGAGAATTCACATATTTTTGTATGGTCGTGGTCAGACATGTTTAGAATCATACCGATCAATTACGTGATCAATAACACTTACAATTCAAATCACCTTTCGGATCCGGTACCCTAAGTCAGATTGTCGGTATTGTTTATCCACTTAAGCTCAGACAAGGTAATTTTCAACAAATTTCTGTGACATATTTATCATGTTTTGTCCGATTAGTGAAAGATGTGATTAACCTTATATACAACTTAAGTCACCAGAATTCTACCATGGGCCATTTTTGCACTTCGGATACAGCCCACACACATAAGAATTTTAAAATTGGTACATATGGAATTTCTTCAACATATGACAACTTATATTATTTCCCCCTATTTCTTTAGTGTTAAGTAGCTGATTTCATGAATGGATATTATGATGGATCGCGTGAACACAAGGTCATTCGCTTTCGCAAAGCAGAATGTGCCACGGATTTATTGATGGATGAAGCGACACCAAGGTCTTTGCGTAAGCAAAACAGATGGTGTGCTGATGAGTGAAATCAGGGACTTAATGCTAAAGAAATATTCGTGTGTGTTGGCATATCGTACTTAGCTCAGACTTAGGCAAATTTAAAGAATTTTGCACTGGTAGACTTAAAGGTTCACATTTTCAAGCAAATTAATGTGTAATCACAGAAATAGTCTACTTCTAAGTATGTCGAGCCTACCGACACATCAAATGATAGAATTACCGGTCGATTGGATCATATCCTATGGTTAGATCTACAAGACCAGAATTATATCATGTTCCTCACATATTGTCCGACCACAGACCAAAGGTTTTAGCTTTTTCAATGTTTTTGGTATTTTCTGCTATTTTTACTACACATGAGTATAGACAAATACTAAACAATTACAGAATTGACACTATTTTTGTTTTTATCTTCCACAGATGCAGGCACGGCAGACAGACTCAAAAACAAGCTATTTGAATGAAAAGAAATTCCTTAGGTCATAAATCATTTTGACTCGAGACACAAACATACTGAAATATTTTTCTCAGCCAAAACAAGTCAAACAACATAGGAACAGACTCAAGTGAGTCAAAAGAGAAATAAAAGCAATAACATAAGATAAAATAAGACAGACATCAATAATTAAGTAAAATGCAAAACAAGCAAGAAGTGTAAAATCTTTTTGGTGATTTTAGTGAGAGGAATGCAAGACTTAGGATATATACACAGATAATTCACAAAAGAAAGCAACCTAGAGAGCAAGACACTAACGTATCAGAGAGCAAGAAGTTCCAGTCCTAGTCAAAGTTGATCATTCCTAGAGAGGTAACCAGAAAGTTGAACCTAGACATATCAAATGACTTAGTGAAAAGGTCAGCTAACTGATTTTCTGAATCAATCTGAACTAAGGTGACTAGTTTCTTCTCAGCACAGTCCCTAATGAAATGGTGTCTAATCTCTATATGCTTAGTCTTAGAATGCTGAATCGGATTTTTAACAATACATACAGCAGCAGAATTATCAATATGAATAGGAGTACTCATGAAATTCAAACCGTAGTCCAGCAATTGATTCTGGATCCAGAGAACTTGAGAGCAGCATGATGCAGCAGCGATGTATTCCGCCTCAGCAGTTGAAGTGGACACCGTAGTCTGCTTCTTGCATTGCCATGACACGAGTCGGTTTCCCAAAAACTGAGCTCCACCCGTTGTAGACTTCCGATCGAGTTGACAACCAGCATAGTCACTATCTGAGTAGGCTCTAAGATCGAAGGCTGAATCTTTTGGATACCATAGCCCTCGGTTGGGATTCGACTTCAAGTATCGAAAAATTCTCTTAACCGCAGTCAAATGTGATTCCTTTGGTTTGCTCTGAAATCTTGAACAGAGACAGACTCCAAACATGATATCGGGACGACTTGCCGTCAAATACATCAACGACCCGATCATCGAACGGTATAAGTGTTCATCCACCGAGATACCATGAGCATCAGTATTCAGTCTGTGACGAGTTTCCACTGGTGTAGAGAATCCCTTAGAGTCGTGAAAACCGAACTTCTTCAGAATTTCTTTAACATATTTCCCTTGGCTGATCAGTATACCGTCTGGCGACTGTTTCACTTGAATTCCTAGGAAAAATGTCAATTCACCCATGGCACTCATCTCGAACTTTTTCTTCATCAAGTCCTCGAATGCATGACACAAATTCACGTTCGTTGACCCGAAAATGATATCGTCAACGTATACTTGAACCAAAAGCATATCCTTCCCGACGTGTCGAATGAAAAGAGTCTGATCAATAATACCCCTCTTATATCCATTTTCCAGCAGATATGTAGACAATGTCTCGTACCACTTCCTCGGGGCTTGGTGTAGACCATAAAGGGCCCTGTCAAGTTTGTAACATTTGTTTGGAAATGACTTGTTCACAAACCCGGGAGGTTGATGTACGTACACGTCCTCATCCAGCTCGCCATAAAGAAATGCAGTCTTAACATCAAGTTGGTAAACCGTGATGTCCATAGACGCAGCATAAGCTAAGAAAATCCGAATGGCTTCTAGACGAGCGACAGGTGCATAGACTTCGTCATAATCAATGTCGTCTTCTTGCATGTACCCTTTCACTACTAATCGAGCTTTGTTTCTTATGATTATTCCACGGTCGTCTCGTTTGTTCTTGAAAATCCACTTGACCGGTATGGGTTCAACACCCTTTGGAGCTTCAACAAGATGCCAAACATTGAGCAGTTTGAACTGAAGTAACTCTGCTTGCATGGCTTCAATCCAGTTGTCATCTTTGAGAGCAGCAGCAACTGAAGTTGGTTCTTCTTGAGATATGAAGCATGAAAATAGACACGAGTTAACATGTTCTATTTGACTTCGGGTGATCCTTTTGTCTACGGGGCCTATAATCTGGCTTGTTGGATGAATTTTGTGAACCCTTGATTCTTCAACAACGGTGTCTTCGATGGTAGATTCAAGGTTCCCAATTTGCAGATCATTTCCCGGGACCTCACCGGTTTCAATTTCAGCTTCAACTTCTGAATCAGAATCATGATCTTCAGGAGCAGTTTCCACGTTGGTTTCCCCCTGAACTGCTGCAGGTGCTGGTTCTGTTTCTACAATAACTGGATCTGGCACTGGAATTACTGTTTCATCAGGAGTTGCTGATGAAGATGATTCTCCGGATCGATTTACTGATTCACTCGTCTGATTTCTCCATGTTAGATCAGGAGGGTCTGCTGAATAGATAGTTCCCAAAATCGATGAAGAAACAGGAGCAAAAGTGTCAAAAGTCAGAAAGTCTTCCTCACGAGCATCATCATCTGAGATAGTATTTCCTGAAACACCAGAATCAACAATATTAAATGTAGAAGAAAGAGAGTCAAGGTCATACATGCTATCTGAATCAGGTTCTCGAGGGATCCGAGTGTGCTCGTTAAAATTAACATTGCACGACTCCATGATCACTTGAGTTCTTTTGTTGTATACTCGATACGCCGCTGAGGACATAGAATATCCAACAAAATAACCTTCATCTGCCCGAGGGGCAAACTTGGCTAACTGATCAGACTGTATAAGAACAGTGCAAGGACATCCGAACGGTTTAAGTCTTGTTAAAACAGGTTTTTGTTTAGAAAACAGTTCGAACGGCGTCTTGTTAGCATGTTTGACCAAGAGCGTTCTGTTCAGAACGTAGCACGCAGTGTTCACTGCTTCTGCCCAAAAAGAGAGTTTAAGGTTAGAATCAGCAAGCATGGTTCTGGCAGACTCGATGATGGTTCTATTCTTCCGTTCCGCTACACCATTTTGCTGTGGCGTGTACGGTGAACTGAACTGTCGTGTGATGCCTTTCAAATTGCAAAAAGCGTCAAATGTTTGATTCTTGAACTCCGACCCGTTATCTGATCTGATTATCCTAACCCGCTCTCTGCTGGCGTTTTCAATGCGAGTAACGAAATTCTTCAATATCTCAGTTGTCTCAGATTTTTCTCTCAGGAAAAACACCCACGAGTATCTGGAGTAGTCGTCAGTAACAACGAGGCAATAAGACTTTCCCCCTAAGCTCATGATGTTCACTGGTCCGAAAAGATCGAGATGGAGTTGCTGAAGAATTGTCGTCGTTCTACCAGGTGGCTTCGGCTTGTGAGACGTCTTGTGCTGTTTTCCTTTGGAACACGCAACACAGTTATCGACATGCACGAATTCTTTCTCCGGTAGCCCAATAACGTGTTTTCCTCTTACGAGTCGATTCATGTTCCTAAAGTTGACGTGACCCATTCGCCGGTGCCATATGGTTGAGTCTTCTTCCGATGCCTTTACTAGAAAACAAGCGATTGAATTTGCAGGTTTTGCTTCCGCCATATCCAAAGCATACAAGTTTCCTCTTCGATGTGCTCGAAACAAGATCTGATCTTCAGGTATCTTGAGACCAGGCTTCAGAATTAGACACTCACGATCGTTGAACACCATCGGCATTTGGTTATCGCAGATTTGCGACACACTGAGTAGGTTGAACTTCAGATTCGATACCAGGTTAACCTTATCAAATGAAATTTCTCCGTTTGTTAAGAGACCGTTTCCTATTATTCTTCCGCCATACACATCTCCCCCAAAGGCAACAGAACTACCGTTAGATATTGTTTTGACATCATACAGCAAGTCCTTGTTCCCTGTCATGTGCCTGGAGCACCCGCTGTCCATGTACCATGTGTTTACAGCTTTCCGGGTACGTCCCTGCACAAGTAAAGAAATTGATTAGTTTAAGGAGGGACCCCGGTCATTTTGACCTTGGGTCTTCTTGATAACCGGTTTCTTCACAGTTGACGAAGATGGTGCGGATGAAGACGATGGAGCTGATGGAATAACTGAAGATGGAACGAAGGTGGTTGCAGGCCTTGGAGCTCTCATTAGCCTTTGAGACGGAAATGGCCTTGGTATAAAGCCGGGTCTTGGCCTTGGGTTCCATGACCTGAATGGAGTCAGACTTGGTGCATTCATCCTTGGTGGTTGTCTGATGTGTGGCTGACTTGAATACAGACTTCCCCCTAAGCCTTGTGGTAGATACGGGGCTTGACTCGGAATGTACGGTTGGTTGGGATAAGACTGTTGGAACATAGAATCATCCCGCAATTCCATGAAGTCTTCACTGCAATTACCGTAGTTTCTCGAGTGGAGGTGTGTACTCTGACCAGCAGTTGCTTGTTGCTCATAATAGTGTACAGGTGGCACTGGTGCGTTGCCATAGGTGTTGTAACCTTGGTTGTAGATACACACCATTGCATCGTGATGAGGATTGCCACAGATAGCACAACCATTTTGCACAGATGGTGCATTTGGAACAACAAAAGCAACATTTTCATTAACAGGAACCACAGATGATGGTTCAACAGATGAAGCAGCAGGAGTCTTCTCATCATCAGTAACAACCTTCTTCTTTCTTCTTCTTGTTCTTTTCTTCTTTTCCACAACAACAGCTTCAGCACTTTCTGTCATTGGAGCAGAAGGCTCTACCACGATCAATGCAGACTCAACAGTTGGATAGGAGGTTGTACCAGTTACTTTTGCAACACTCTTCATTTTTGGTTTGACATTCTTAACCATTTCAACTTTAGAGTCAACAGCTCCAGTGGGAGCGGAACTTTCAACAACAGCTTTTGATTTGCTTGACTGAGGAGATTTCCCAGCATGTGGTGTTGATGTAGAGTGAGTTCCAGTTGAGGCACTTGGTATAGACTTCACCTTACCATCGGTGATCACAAGACCAGCTTGTGTGTGCATGACAGTCTTACCATGTTTGAGTGCCATTTCAGCAAATGCACGATTGAACTCATCCTCATTCACATCAGACTGATCAGTGAATCCCTTGTTGGAATTCTGCCTAGGCTTTCGCCTTCGTGTGGTCTTAGCTCGTTTTGGAGCAACAGTGGGTTTTAAAATCTCGTAGTTGTCGTCAAACAAAAACGATTGACCATCCACGGCAGATGTTTTCAACAAATCAAGGAATTCATGTTCAGCTGCCTCTTTAGTCAGAGTCTCAGAAAAACTAGTATCAACACCTTTCAAAATATCAGGATTGACTTCCTCAAAGTGAAGTGCGACATCGGTTAGTGAGAGATCAGATCCACTCGTGTGGGTAGAGAGCTGATCTTCCATCTTTTGGATTTCGGAAGCACTTGGAACCAACTCAGGATTAATGAATTTTAAGTGACTCTTTGAATTAATCTTGGTCAACTCGGGAACTCTATAATAGTTATGGTTAAGCGGATGCTCTGCCGCACTATCATCAATTTCCCTTGTCAAGCCAAGTCCAGTTTTAAGTCTAGCAAAAATATCACGGCCAACAGTATTGCCAAGAGTTGCCGGATTGAGTTTTAACAAATCAATGGTTTCTCGAGCCTGAGCATAGCTCGTCCTCAGAGAAGTTAGTTTTTCCAAAAGATCTGTTATTTGAATAGTTAGAGTTGTTTCCGTGTGCTTCATGACCTCAATGTCATCTTGTAAAGACTTGATCTTAATTAGAAAGTCTTTCTCATTTTCTTTCAATTTCTCAACTTGGCTCTCACTCTCTTTCGCTTTACCGACCAATTCAAGGTTGTAAGCGCGATAGCGAGCTACAGCCTCAATACATTTATCAGAACATAAAGCAGATTTTACCTCATCAGGGATGGTTCCGCGTTGGAGTTCTACAAGCCTCTTACTTGCCTCAGATTCAACTTCAGATGAGCTCACTTCAGTAACAGTTCCATTTTCTTGAGCATTGTCTTCAGTCAGATCATGAATTCCAGCCATTAAGTAGAAGTTAGTTGGAAAGAGAGGGTCAATTGTGTTAGACACATCTATCTCTCCATCATTTGCCTTTACTACAAGAGCATAGTTTGTCTGGCTAGAAGACGGATTCTGAGACGAGGAGGTCCAATTGTAGTTGGAGTCTTCAAGCGATACTAACACCTTGTTGCTTTCTTCCGATCTTTGTGGTTGTTGAGAAGATGACGATCCTCGTTGAGAGACATTTGAGCTAGTGCCCTGTGGCTTCTGGAATGACGAACTACCTTGTTTCTGATAAGATTGGGTAACACCTCCACCCTGCTTTTGATGAGTTTGGTTACTTCCACCAGAATTGGATTGCCCGTTCCACGTCCTTGGCTTGGGACATTCACGTGCAAAATGACCCATTTCTTGACAGTTGTAACATTGCACTTTTGACTTGTCAAAGCCGATGTTGGTGTTTGAGGGAGCTTGAAAAAGCTTTCTTCCAGTCTTCTTGAAGAACTTTCGAGTTCGGGCAGCTATCATAGCCATTTGCCATTTAATGTCGATCTCTTCGAGATCATCAGCAGAAACTTGGTCAAGGTCTTCTTGACACACGGTCATAGACTCAAGACTTCCGGACATCTGAGAATTCATGCAAGCCAGGAAAGCGTTGCACAAGTCGGAATCCATGCTGGTGTTCGATTGAGATACATGAGATGATTGCTGAACGAAGTAACCAGTTGGAGATTGTTGCACAAAAGTCACATTTGGAGTCTGACCGGTGACGGGAGCAATGACAGCTTCAGTTGGAGGAGCAGCTGGAACAAGAGTAGAGACAGGTGGGCTTTGACTTGCAGGAATAGAGAACTGGAACTCATCATCTAGGTCTGGAGCAATGAACGCAGCATTGGGAGCAATAGAAGAACTCCTAACAGTCACAGCACCCATGAGAGACTTTCCGTTGCGCTCAACGGCTCGAACTTCATACTCACGAACCTTGTCGATCATATCCATATAGTCGGCAGTAGAGAGATCATTACTGTCGATCAAGTAAGTCACATATGAAGCGAACTCTTGAGGAAAGGAGTGAAGGACCTTCTTGATGATGGCACTGTTTTCAGGTCGGATGTTCTTTGTCGTCATCTCAGTGATTATGCGGCAGAATCGATTAACATGTGTTTCAAATGATTCGCCTTGCTTATGAGAGAACGTGTTAAACGCCAACTTGATCTTATCCAATCTTCTTTCCTTAGTAGCCGGGTTGCCCTCATACTTCTTTTCCAACCCTTCCCAGATTTCATGAGCCGATGTGGCAGCACGAAATTGGTATTGCAACTCATCATTGATAGCCATCTTAATGCACCCAAGTGCACGCATGTCAGTTTTCAATTGAACCTTTTCAGCAGCATCCAACTTGTTTCTTGGTTTGGGAATCATCTTCTTAAGTGGAGGATCAGCACCAGCGACAACAGCAGCTGCAGTGCCAGCAGTAGTAGCCTCTTCCACTTCAAACACAGCAGGACCTTCGACTACAGAAGTCAACAGGTCAAAGTCAACGAATTCCAAGTAAGATAGGAATTTCGCCTTCCAATCATCGAAGTCACTTGCCCCCATGAGTTTAGGAGGCCTATTGTTGCCTTGTGTGGCAGGAGTGAAGTGATCCGACATGTTGAAATGATCAACACTTGTCAATTTCGAGACAAAGTAAGCGAACGGGTCAAACGAGTCGAAATCGGTTCACTTGCTTGCAAAGTTGTAAATTGCTTGAAAATACCCAAATCCTACAAGACCAACAATAATAAACATCATTAGTCATTTATAAATGAGATTTCGGCAAAAAATTTGAAAAGTCAAATTTTCAGACTTAGCCAAATTTTGAACAGCTTGTTCTTGAGCAAATTCAAACTCAAAAATCAATGTTGACAAAATCAATGTTTAAGATCATCAATAGTTTCGAAATTCATGTAGGAATACTTTACTCAACTGTCATGAACTCCAAAAATCACTCTAAATGACCTAAATCAATGGAATAGTGAGTTTATGTGAAGAACACCAAAAAATCACCACTTTTAGCCTCTAAAATCTTCAATACTTGATGTTTTTGAGAGAAATCAGTGGCTATATATTTGGTTTTAGTAGTCTTACACTCGCCATTTATCAATTTTAACAGATAATCAACAGAAAAACAAGATTGAAAATTTTTCTCAAGAACAGGACTTAAACAAATAAGCGATGTTCATGGCTGAAATCCGAAAATCGGATCATTTAGCTTGAGATTTTCAGAAATCTGAGTATGGCATTGAGTTTATTGAGTGATTTCTACCAAGAATCAACTCAAACAACTAGCAAATCCAACCAAAATCGACAACTCATATGAGATTTTCTCCATTTTGAGAAAACCTTCAAAAATGAAGAACAAGGCTCTGATACCAATTGTCAGGACCAGATTTGGGCAACATTGTTCTCATATGATTCATCACACAAGTGCGGAAATCATGTGTGATGGTCGATTCCGGATGGATCAGCATCAATGCTCACCCATTGATGATTCCTAAAGCTCAAGAACACACACTAACACCAAGAACACACACACAAAGGCTCTCTGTAGGAATAATACTCCTTCAAGCGTTGCCAATAGGGTTTTCTCAATGGTATTTATACTACAAGAGAACCTGGGACAAAAGGAATGTTTGACACAACACAATCATTACCTAGAATTCAGCAAAATATTCTAACAGGAGAACAAGTTCGCTAAGACTTAAATGAAGTTCGCTAGCACTTAACAAGTCCGCTAACAAGTACGCTAAGTAGTAACAAGTCCGCTAACAAGTACGCTAAGTAGCAACAAGTTCGCTAACAAGTACGCTAAGCATTATCAAGTTCGCTAACATGAACAAGTACGCTAACATTTACAAGTACGCTAACAAGTTCGTTAAGAACAAATGAAGTATGCTAGGAACAAAACAAGTCTGCTAAGTAAACAAGTTCGCTAGGAATAAACAAGTCCGCTAAGATAACATTCAAACAAGTACGCTAAGAGTAAATCAAGTCCGCTAAGAGCATAAGTCACAAGTCCGCTAAGAAGCATAACAAGCACGCTAACATATACACAAAGTTCACCAAGTACATATCAAAAGACAATTACAAAATAAAGTATCAATTACAAGATAGGAAAACAATAAGTTTGTGTTGCTAACAAATAGGTTCTAACAAAGAGAAAGTGGGAAACTTCTGGAGGAAATGGTAGTTGTTCGAATCAGAATCAGAACCGAAAAGCTGATGGTAACAACAAGAGTGGTCATGGAAATGAGAATTCTGGAAATTCATCTGGAGGTTATCAACGAAGACAACCTAAGTGCAAAAAATGTGGCCAACATCATACAGGAAACTGTGTGATCAAATGTAACAAGTGTAGGAAACTGGGTCACAAAGCCGTTGACTGTCGTGTGAGAGTCAACAACCAAGGAGCTCAGAATCACGGAAACCAGAACCGCCAGGGTAATCAAGCTAGCTGTATGAATGTGGAGTTGTTGGTCATTTCAAGAGGAATTGCCTAAAGCTGAAAGGGAATGGGAACGGAAACGGTGGAAATCGAGGAAATGGCAACGGGAATGACAATGGCAACGGTGGCAATGGAAATGGAGGAGCAGCTGGTAGAGCATTTGTGATTGGAGCGGGGGAAGCACGAAATGATGCCAACATGGTAAATCGTAAGTTTTCCGTTAATGGCTATCTTGCTTCTGTATTGTTTGATACTTGTGACGCCTGGCCCCTTGCGGGCCGGCGCCACGTCATCGGATTTACTCATAAACACATGATTTAATCAGAGATCACAAAAACAAGGGAAATTAAAAAAATTTATTTATATACTCTCTGATAATTTTTACACAGCGGAAGCATAAACATAACATACGATATATTAAACATAAGATAATTTATTCCAGCAACCACCGTCTTCACCTTCTCCTCCTAGAACGTGATCGAAGCTTGACCCATAGGTGCGTCAGTACCTAGCATACATATTTTTAAAGGGTTAGCTTACGCTGATGAGTTCTACCGTTTAGTTCAAAATCGTTTAAGTGTTTACCTGGTTTACACAACACATTTATAAATCATATATAATTTCTAAGACGTAATCACTATGATAGTATATCCTATTTTCTTAACCATGACCCTAGGCTTAACTTCTAGCTCACTATTTTTAACCAACAATTTTGGTTCTCCATGAAGAATCCGCCCACCACTGCACACTTCGTCCCATCTCGAAGGATAGTTATTACAACGAACCAATGCAACTCTGTCTGTACACGGTTCCCTAGCCACCACTATGGGGAAGTAACGTCTCTTCATTCTTCATCTCCTTCGAAAGGTTTGCCCGCCACTACAATCGTCATCCTATCTTGTCGTAAGATAGCTTTTGCGATGTCCGATTGCCGCTCCGTCCATACACGGTTCCCTAAGCCACTACTATGAGGAAGCAGCGACCCTTTGTCTTCAGTAGTAACACATGCTCTAACTCTAATAAGTCATAATAGTTACTCATGCTTAAACTCTATTAGGTTCTAGTAGCAACTCATGCTTTAACTCTATTAGGTCATTTTCTCATCTTAATGACTTAGTCACCGATCATATATACTACCTACCCCTAGTTAAATAACCAGATGCTTTAGGTTTATTATTAAACAGTGATAAGGTATTCATATACTACAACAAATGGACATCCCCCAATTTACCGTTAGTGTATGTATACAGGATGTACCAGCGGCGTATCCTCCACACTTCTAATATATCGGGTGACTTATATTACTATGTATATATATAGGATGTACCAGTGGTGTATGCACCACATATTAATACAAGCAAATGCACCACCTGTTCTCATATAATGATACATATTCACTAAACATTTACTAACAACTCCCTTGTCACTTGGCTACTTAATTTCAAGTAAGTATATACACATCACATTATAATTAACATAATTGCATAACACGTATAAGCAATTCAGCAACAACTTCATCATATAACACATATATATATATATATATCAAGGCACAATTATCTTGAATATATTTTCACAAATATATAGAAACTCACCTTATCTCTTTAATTGGTTATTCAAACATAATCTCCGTTATGGTCCACAATTAACCTAATCGCGTATCGGATTGCATTAATGCAATGTTATTATAAACAATATCTATGTTTTATTATATCTTATTATCTTAATAACATTTTATTAGGGATTATCTCTTTTAAGTCCAAAATAACCAAAATGCTCTTATAGGCATAATAACATTTTTATTTACCAAAATGCCCAGTGAGGTATGCCAGGTCCTAGTTGGGATTTATGTGACACCTCCGCTTTGCCAGAAACCCTAGAGTACAGGCGCTTACCCTTCCGGTCCGCACGAACTTCTAACTTTCTGATTAACTCGGTATCTTTAATACTTTACTATTTATCAAATTAAAACTCATATATACGTATTATATATATAAACATGTTATAAGACGAAAAATCAAGTCCCCATACCCTCCGGATTATTTTATATTAATTAATCATCTTTAGAAACCCAAATTTCACGTATTTCTCGTTTTATTATCAAAACTCTTTTTTATTTCAAACCAAGTTAGCGTATTATTGCTTATAACATTTTTCAATATCCTTTAAAATATCAAATCTTAGTTCAACACCTTTTACTCTATTTGGGCAGAACAACGTTATGAAAACCTTAATTTTGATCCGTTAACAAAACTTTTACCAAACCTTTCCTAATTGTGAAATAAACTTTGGGCTTTCTTAAAACACATTATTTTAGGATTACCTATAAAAATTCATACCTTAATTCCCACCCGATTATCCAATTTTGACAAAACAAGCTCAAGAACCCTAATTTTAACATAATTTTAGAAAGCATAATTAGAAATCGATTTAGCTAAAACAGAAAGAGGTTATTTTAGACCATACCTAATAGTGCTTGCCTGCAGAAATTCAGCTCTTGATTCCATCTTGGATTGCTTGAATTGCTTCTATGAAGTTTGCGGCCAGAATATGATTTTTAGGAAGAAGAAATGGTGAATTGGTGAGGATTAATGGATGTTAGATCTACGTATTTATAGTCATTGAGGTAGTGGAAAGTTACTCCAAGTGTCCATAGTGACTAAGGGTGCAAAATCGACACGTATGGTGCAAAAAAACATTTATTAGGTATTCCGTTACCCCTGATAAATTTAATGATTTATTCTCACCAAACGTTTTGAAAAAAAATAAAATAAAAAAATATGGGCCGTAGGGACCCAACACCGGAAAATATTTGTCGAGATGCCATCGAGACGGTACCGGCAAAGACTCTGAGTCTCAAAATTCATTATTTTAAGTTACTATTGTGTTCGTTTAAGTACTTTTTATCAGATATGGTAAATAAATATTTTTAATGTTTATAAAAGTTAAATAATTTAAAACATTTAAAAAAAACTACAAACGACCATTTGTATCCTGTGTAAAAATCAAAAGATCCTGTGTCTTTATCACGTCCCTATATTTATCCTTTTTATTTCTCGTGAACTATTAATTGTGCATTTTTCACATACGTATATATTTACTAAACTTATAATAAATATATATACATCAATATTTTATCTTGATGATTTCAAATACGTATATTTCTATTTTAAACACGTATTCATACATTTTATCAATATTTTACCATGTTATCTGTTAAATACGTATTCACCGCGTGTTTATCTACTTGGATTATCACCACATATATTTCACATGTATTCACATATACCATGATATTTTAAACACGTATAACCACGTCTTTCTAGTGTATTTATATATATATATATATATTAATATATATATATATATAATCACGTATTTACCGATTTATGAAATTTTGGGATGTTGAATACTGGCAGCCGATAAGAGCTTTATTTCAAGTAAATTATACAAGCTGATTAACATCGTAGAAAGCCCATTAGAGGTTAAGTACTCGATAGAACTCGCGAATGGAAAACTGATCGAAACCCAAAGCATCGTTCGAAACTGCGTGTTGGAGTTGTCTGGTCATCAAATGTATGACGATTTGTTGCCAACAACTTTGGGAAGATTTGACGTTATTATTGGCATGGATTGGCTATCTAAGCATCAGGCTGAAATTATATGCCATGAGAAAGTAGTCCGAATTCCTCTTTCGAGCGAAGAAATTCTGACAATTCGTGGAGAAAGAAGCGGAACTGTAGTCGGAGTTATTTCGTACCTCAAGGATCAAAAGTGTCTGCGAAAGGGACACAAAGCGATCTTTAGCTCACGTCATCGAAAAAATCGGTGGAAGAAGCACGTTTGGAAGATATTCCGGTGGTCAGAGATTTTCCTAACGTATTTCCTGAGGATTTTCCAGGTCTACCTCCACACACACAGATAGAATTTCAGATTGATTTAGCACCAGGAGCATCGCCGATTGCTCAAGCACCCTATCGATTAGCCCCAAGCGAACTCCAAGAGTTATATGCTCAGTTGCAGGGTTTTCTAGAGAAAGGTTTTATTAGACCTAGTTCATTGACATGGGGAGCGCTTGTTCTGTTTGTCAAGAAGAAAGATGGAACTTTTTGAATGTGTATCGATTAGCGTGAGTTGAACAAGGTTACCGTGAAGAATCGGTATCCACTTCCGCGCATCGACGATTTGTTCGATCAACTTCAAGGTTCGAGTTATTATTCAAAGATTGATTTGAGATCCGGATATCACTAGTTACGCGTTCAAGAGGAAGATGTAGCGGAAACAACTTTTAGGACCAGGTATGGTCATTATGAGTTTTTGGTTATGTCATTCGGGTTAACTAATGTGCCTGCAGTATTCATGGATTTAATGAATCGGGTATGCAAGTCGTATCTTGATCGATTCATCATCGTATTCATTGACGATATTCTCATCTATTCTAGGATGAGGGAAGATCACACCAAGCACATTTGTATCATACTATATTTGCTGAGAAAGAGCAGTTGTATGCCAAATTTTTGAAATGCGATTTTTGGATACGGGAAGTGCAATTTTTGGGTCACATTGTGAATGAATCAGGGATTCAAGTTGATACATAAAAGATTGAGGCGATTAAGAGTTGGCCTGTAGCAAAGACGCCGACTGAGGTACGCCAATTCCTCGGTCTAGCGGGCTATTACAGACAATTCATTGAGGGGTTTTCCTCAACCGCTCAACCTTTGACCGCGTTACCGCATAAAAGCATTGTGTATAAATGGGATGCAAAGCAGGATGTAGCTTTTCAGCTTTTGAAGGATAGGCTTTGCAGTGCACCTATTCTTTCATTTCCTGAGGGAACCGATGATTTTATGGTTTATTGTGATGCGTCTATTAGAGGCATGGGATGTGTGCTTATGCAGCGCGATAAGGTTATCGCCTACGCATCAAGGCACCTTCGAGATAATGAGAAGACTTATACGACTCATGATTTGGACTTAGGAGTTGTAGTTTTTGTGTTAAAGATCTGGAGGCATTACTTGTACGGTACCAAGTGCACGATTTACACCGTTCATAAGAGTCTTCAGCATATCTTTGACCAAAAGGAGCTGAATATGAGGCAACACAGATGGGTGGAATTATTCAATGATTATGAGTGTGCTATCAAGTATCATCCGGGAAAGGCTAATGTTGTAGCCGATTCCCTGATCCGCAAGGAGACAAAACCGAAGCGTGTTCGTGCTCTGCAAATGACAATTCACTTAAGTTTGCCAGATCAGGTTCAGAACGCTCAGTTAGAAGCACTGAAAGAAGAGAACCTGGAATCTGAATCCTTGCGTGGTTTAGACAAGCAATTCGAGATCCGATCAGATGGAGCTCAATACTTTGCTGGGAGGCTATGGGTGCCTCAGCTACGGATACTCAAGGCAATGAATCATGGATGAGGCTTATAAGTCTCGGTACTCTGTACATCCAGGATCGGATAAAATGTACAACGATTTGAAGGCTGTTTATTGGTGGCCGAAGATGAAGGCTGACATCGCCACTTATTTGGGCAAATGTTTGACTTGTTCGAAAATCACGATTGAGTATCAAAAACCGTTAGGTTTCTGCAACAGCCGAAAATTCCAGGATGGAAATGGGAGAACATAACGATGGATTTCATGACAAAATTTCCTAAGAACCCTAGTCAATGCGATACGATCTGGGTGATTGTTAATCGATTGATGAAGTCAGCTCATTTCTTGCCAATTTAGGAACTGACAAGATGGATAATTTGGCTAATATCTACATGAAGGAAGTTGTCTCACATCACGGTTTTCCCTTATCGATTATATCTGATCGAGATGCGCGATTTACATCTCACTTTTGGAAGTCCTTGCAGAAGGAACTAGAAACCTAGCTCGACATGAGTACGGCTTATCATCCTCTGACTAATGGTCAGGGTGAAATGACTATTCAGACGTTGGAGGACATGCTCAGAGCCTGTGTGATAGATTTCGATAACAGCTGGGAATCTCACCTACCGCTCGTAAAGTTTTCCTATAATAAGAGTTATCACACGAGTATTGGAGCAGCACCATTTGAGGCTTTGTATGGACGTAAGTGTAGGTCATCAATCTGCTGGGCAGAGGTGGGTGAGAGTCAGCTTACTGGTCCCAAACTTATTCACGAGACGACCAAGATAATCGTTTAAATCCAAAATCGCTTAGCAACAGCTCGTGATAGACAGAAAAGTTACGTGGATAGGCGTAGGAAACCGTTAAAATTTCAGAAGGGAGATCGTGTTCTTCTGAAAGTTTTGCCTTGGAAGGGAGTTATTCGCTTCGGGAAACGCGAAAAGTTAAATCCGAGATACATTGGACAATTCGAGTTTGTCGAATGCATTGGTCTGGTTGCTTATAGATTGAATCTTCCCGAGGAGCTAGGTTCTATGCATAATGTGTTCCATGCATCTAATCTGGAGAAATGTCTATCAGACGAATCGCTCGTAGTTCCACTTAAGGAGTTGGAGATTGATGAGCAATTGCGTTTCATAGAGGAGCCAGTAGAGATAATGAACCGGGAGACTAAACAACTCAAACAAAGCAAATTTCCAATCGTCAAGGTTCAATGGAATTTGAAGCGTGGAGCAGATTTACCTGGGAACGCGAAGATCAAATGATGAGGAAATATCCTAACTTGTTTAGACAGCCGTTCTGATGGCCGGGGTTACTCCTTAAATTTTGGGACGAAATTTCTGTAAGGGAGGGGATGATGTGATAACCTAATAAAACTGATGTGATAAACTAAAACTTATGTGATAACTTTTGTGAAAATCTAAGAACTTTTATCTTTTGCTGTTGAGTAGACTGTTAAAATTTATACTCTACTGTTGAGTAAAACAGAAAACGTTATTTTAATGTTGAGTAAAATGCTATAACTGGATTTCTCACTACTTGCAACGAAATTGCAATGGTTAAAACGTGTAGTAACTTACACGTCTAGCAAAGTGGTTGCGATCTTAATTTTTGGGACGAAATTCTATAACAAGGGGAGGACGTGACATTCCGACCCTTCGGGTGAGACCTGAGCCTTAGAAACTGATAAAACCGGTGAATCGGGAGTTGCGTATATAGATGTAGTATGTCAGTTAAGGTATTATAAGATTCTAGTAGCCTTAAAACACTTCACAAACATCACACACAAGTCGGAGTCTCGAAACATTGGTGAAAAACTGAAAACTGCCAAGTATCGTGAATTATGTAAAAACTGATACGTGAATTTAAATGTATGATCGTAAATTGTTATGTAGTAAGTTGATACTTGATTTTATTGGATTTGATGTGATAAAAATGATGGTGAATTGAAAATGGGAGAAAACCTTGAAAACCGTGACAAAAAATGCGAAAAACAGACAAAACGGGTTGCGGTCAACAAAAGTCAACAGGGATGCCAAACGGGGAGCTCTAGGCGTATTGCCTAGAGTAACCCAAGGCCCTACACGATACGCCTACAACCCACTTTTCAGCAAAACCCTAAATTTTCCCTATTTAAGCATCATTAGCCACCGCCACTCACACTCATCAACTCTAAACGGTTCTTCAGTCCCATTCACGTCCAAAATCATCTTCACACTCATTCACCTTCAAGATTTAAGCTTTATAGTAAGTTTCAATCCCCGATTGCATCCTTTATCATCCTACATCATTCGGTATGTGATTTCTTATGTTTTACTTGTGTTTTAGTTGTCAAGATCCAAGATTTTTGATGGATCTAGGTCATATCTATGATTGTTTGATGATAACTAGTATAGATCTAATGATTTGTATAGAAAAGATTGCATCTTTTGATGAAAAATATGGCTTTTATGCATGATAATGTGATATGAACTAGATCTACGGTTTTTCATGGAAAAGCATGCATGCATGTGGATAAAGGTTGATGATTTGTGCTAGATCTATGTTGCGAAGACTTGATAATGATAGATCTAGGTTAATGATGTATAAAGTTGTTGACTTTGCGTAAGATCTATGATGGATACATGATTTCGGTTTCCATGCATGCAAGATCTTGAAGAAAGGCACATGATTGGTGTTAGATCTACTATGTGGATATGCAATCTAGGTTATTGGATGCATGATGATGTATAAAGTTGTGAACTTGGCAATCAATTGCATGCAGATGATTTTATAAAAATTATTTACATGAAAATATAGTGAAAATGGCCTATTAGGGCAAGATAGCTTTCATACATGTGGCTAGTAATCTATGATATGGTTTGATATATGCTAAATTATTATCTATGTGATTTGCATGAGATGATGATGTTGTGTAAACATGGATTTAGCCTACATGTGATAAATATATATTTATCGGTAAATAAATAAATTAGGAAAATGCATGATTATGAACATGAGGTTACTTGGCTATGTGTTTGCATGTCATAAGTCAAATTGATTATGAATTATACGGGTGTATAAGTCCTAATTCTCCTACCTCGGTGGGAATGGCAAGACTTTGTATGATCTCCCCGTCGATCGTACATCGTATACGCGGGATAATGTCGTAAGTCATCGTGACGCATATGTTTATCATGATACAATGTGTTGTATATGAGATACTTGTTAGGTTATGAATAGAAAACCTAAATGTAATCACCAATGTGTATTTATAGTCCACTTGTCTATTGTCCACGCGTTGTCGGGACGGTTGGTCAACCTTAGTCAACACTCACACGATTGCGTGTCATAGGTGGAGTCTAGGAGGAATTCACCTTCTCTGTTCAAGTGTTACTATTCGAAAACTTAATTGCTCCCTAAGGTGAGTTCTCGGCCCCACTTTTTAACTGTTTACGCTTTTGGGGGAGAAGACATGTGGTAAACTATTATATGTGGAGAAAATTTTTGACTTATTTTCTGTTGAGAAAATACTAAACGGTTTCTGTTGAGAAACGCTAAACTTGTTTTATATACTATTTGTAAACCACAGAAGAAAACATGCCAAGGGAGTGCTTCCACAATTCGTGTACCATTAGTATTAGGTGATAATGGGGAAATGTGAAACAGATCTGTTGGGCTTCACAAACCCTGCCCTGGCTAGTCGCTCTGGCCCCATCGCCTTCGGGGATGGAGAAGGGGTATTATATTGTCCTAGCTTTGGTCATGCTCGGTATAGCATGGCGGGAAGGCAAAACTTAACTGTCAAGAATGGGGACACGGTGCCTATGGTGTTATAAATAACATGGTCTAGCTAACCCAAGTATATAAAATGTTGATTTATCTTTTCCAGGATGTGTGATTCCTGAGGGGTTACGCCTCGTTGAGGGTAACTGGTTATCTTATTGTTTTAAATAAATGGATATTAATTTACTTTCTTAAACTCCGAGAATTCACCAACAGTGCGTTGACACTTTAAATGTTTCTTCTCAGGTCCTTAGGTGGTTTGCTAAGGAACGCACGTTAGGTATCATTCATGATGTCATTGCATGGGTTGTAATAATTTAACAACTTTTGACGCCTTGGGCGTAAAGACAACTTAAACTGTTTTCATGTTATCGCTTCACCATTTAAATGGTTAACTTATTGTTTAATCGATTCCGCAAATGATTTTGAAACTTGATGAAAATGCTTCCGCACTATTTTGTTAATGACGTTTAACTCTGATAAATTGTTTTACAAAGCTTAAACTGGTTGTTGAGTCGAGCATATACATGTTCGAAGTGTCTGACGACTCGGATCCTGGTCTGTGTTTGCATCCCCCCTGCTCGCGGTATTTTAGGCATGCGGTTTGGGCGAGGTGTGACAGCTTCGACCTAGTTCGATATAAACTATAATTCTTCACATTTTAGTCAATTGTGTCTAAGTTCTCTTGAGAGAAACGCTCTCTCTCTCTCTCTCTCTCTCTCTCTCTCTCTCTCTCTCTCTCGTCTTTGTGAACTGAGATACGTTTAGAAGGAGGTCCAAGGGTGTTCATACTCAAAGATCTTGCAAGATATTATCTTGATAAGCTCTATAGCTCATTATTTAGTACATTTAATGTAATGTAGTGATGTGAATCCAAATTCGTAGAGTTTATCTAATGATAAAGAGCTTGCATGTGTGATCTAAGCAGTTCTACAGAGTTCATTGAGGCTTATAGGCCAATAGAGGTATGAATTCATGTTATTTGAAATTAAAACCCATTTTGAGAAAAATAGTGATGATCTTAAGTTTAGATCATCTATTGATGATGCATGCAGAGCTTTTGGAGATATTTGGGAGATCTGGAAACCATCAAACAGAAGTTGGAGCCAAGAAAAGCTTGAGGTACAATTTCTCCATGAATGCATTAGGGTTCCTTTAATTGGAAACTATTTTGGGTCAATCTTGGGTTCTAATCAATGTCATATATTGCTTTTATAACATAAAAATAGCTAGAAACTGGTTAGGATGAAACCCCAAGAAAAACGAGGCTTAATCTGGAAAATTACCAAATTTGGCTTCAAGACAGAATAGTCAAAGCGGACTGTCCCACTTTATGTAGACAGGACAGTCCGCATCAACAGATGGTACGAAACTAAAGTGGACCATCTGTAAGGCCCAAATATCACCAGATGGTCCGCATCGACCGTCTGAACAGTTTGGTGATTTTTGTCATTTTTGACAATCGCGCTAAATTTCGGACACCGAGCTACTAAGGAAATATTGAATAGTGTTATGGGTTATTTCTGGTCAGTATAAGTCTAACCCCATAAAGGAAACTAAAGATTTCATTTATAATGTCCAAATCAGTCAAACTCGACAATTTAGAGGACATTGGCTAATTTAGCCAAAACCATATGGAAATTCACGCTCTTAGTAACTTTTATATTTATATACCTAAAATGAATAGGTTAAAGTATTGGGATTGAGTTGATTTGAAGTTTACAATGATTTCAAGCTCATATGTGTTATTACTGTGCTACCTGCTATTTCAATCTGTGAGTTCGTGTGTCTCCCATTTTTGCTTACTGTATTTGGGGCTGTATATGATGCTTAAGTAATTATTTTTATTAAATGGTGTGTTGTATGATATTACAAGTTATTATAATCGGGCTCATAGTTTCCGGGTAATGTTACGAATATTACACCTGTCCGGGAATCATTAGGGTTGTTTGGCCTCTAAACATATAGCATCTAGGTGGATCTGTTTAGTAGTGGTACTCGTACTATTTAGGGATGAGCCCTCGATAGTATGGTTATATGTTATTGTACGAATGGGGACGTGCGGGAAACGCGTGTGTGAAACGCGCATAACATCTTCCTTGTTTGAGATTTGATTTCACACGAACAATTATGATAACTAACACCAGGTTTATTTTAAAATTGATTTTGAGAATGAGTCCCACAACGACTCAACGGCAACTTTAGTTGTTGATGTGTTTTAGCTCACATTATAGGTAAATGACAGAGACAATGTAGAGGTAGGTCATGGGTGGTTTTGAGATGTTTAATTTGTAGATCAAGACCTTGTTGTCTAGTTTGTATTGTTTAGAGATTATGAGAATTTCTTTTGAGACTGTATTGTGTTTAAATAGTGGTTTCTACTTTTAAACCTATGGGTTCTTAGAGTATCTAGGACCTATATTTGATGGATTGTTTTGTGGGTTATAATATGTTCTCCCATTAGCAAGTGTGTTGTGTTTACATTCTGTTATAGTATTTGATTAGCCCCCGGCCGGTCCGGGTATTTGCCTATTTGCTTTCGCATGTTCTGATAGCGGGCCGACCGGGATCACACCCTCTCTATCTCGAGATGAGACCACGGGGCAGGAGGGGTGTGACACTTAATCTCAAGGTCCGTATTAAGAGCTTGTGATTTGTTGAACACGATTCTCTTGGTCATAGGGACCCCTCCTTTCTTGGAGTTAACCATGTTGAATCTTGTTATTACTTTATCTAAGTATGTACTTTGACTCAGACCTAGAAGTCACTTAGATATATTTATGTTAAGTTGTATTCCTAGTATATAAGTGGCTTCACCATCCTTTGTCACACCCTGTCCCTTGGGAGGCCGAGATAACCAAGATCGTATCCGTTTGAAAAGCCAAAATGAATGCATTCTATTAAAATTTTGAAAGTTCAAGGTTACAACAAGTTAAATGAAATACACGATTTAAATTTCTAGTCTATTCTAAGGTGGAAGCTAAGTGTCTTCTAAGGTTGTCTTCATGCGCGCACAAGCGAATCTACATTTTGGTCTTCTAACCCGAGTTTCCCAAAGCTAGGTACCTGATACATACTCAAAAAGAATTTGTGTCAACTAAAAAATTGAGTGATCAAGTTCACAAGGTTAGCCAAAAGAAATCGTCGTACAAAATGATTTTCTCTTTGGGTTTGTCAGAAATATAGTCATAGTTTTGTTTTATCAAAAATAAGTTTTTGTATTAAGTAAAACGTAGTTATCGTTGTGTTTGATAAAAATATGATTTTATCGTACGTGTGTCAAAAAGTATGTTTTTATAGTACATTATCAAAATAGTAATCAATTTGATGGCTCGTCGACCATGTAATGTTATAGTGTCAAAATGAATATAGTTTCACAATCAACCATCTTCTATCAGTCGTGGTACATACCCGATTGTTTTATGAGCGACCACTCGCCAATAGAGTCTTCCCGTAAAATATAAATAGTGAACCTGACCATGGGGTTGCGATGTGTCAAAGGCCAAAATGTCGTCCCTTGTGAGGGCGTCGCGAAATACATGGGCACAAGGACGTGGGGGCATTATCCCCAAATAGCGCTATCCATTTTACTCGCGGTCTTATACCAAGGACTAAGATTGTGTGCGTGCGAGACTAGCAGTGGTAAGTATGAACATATGCGTTATCATGTATTGAGCATCCAATATACAATCAAGTATGATAATTTAAATAAAAGAAAGTACGATACTTGAATAAATGCATGTTGTAACAAAAAAGAATATGTATCACCCCAAAATAAGTAAAAAGGAAAAAAGGGAAAGTAAGTGAACTCGCCTAAGCATTAGCATTTCCCAAATAGTTTGGATTTCCTTGATTTCCAATACTTTGCACCTAAGGTAATGATGTAGACCAATTAAGTTATACGTTCGGGTGGTTAACCCATCATTTGCGTTTCCATGTTCGATTGAGATTCTAGTTAGCTTTGTGAATGAGTAGTTGGGTTTATCTAATGATAGATGTTTATTGGTCATATGTGTTTCCAAAGTGTCCTTCTAATTATGGTAAAACATGGTGACATTGTGTTATAAGTGAGAATATGATTTTTGGGGTTCTAGTTCATTCATGGATCTTTTACCGTCTTTAAGTTGTCGGTTTTTTGGGTCATGGGCCCAAATGTGGTTCGGGTTGTTTTAGTCTTCGAAAACGGGTCTTAGCACATGTTTGTATCACAAAATTTTTATAAATAGGTGTTAGGAATTATACGTATGACCATTACAACACTTAAGTGAAAATATTACAAAAATGATGTGGTTAATTATCATGGAAAGTAATTGGGTTATCCTAAGCTAAAAATATTGTTATAAAATTTATTGTGAAAAACATCGTAAATAAGTGTCACCAAATTAGTGTTGTACTTAACTGTTGTTATGATATAATATTGTAAACGTGTGTTGCTAAAAATGGTACTAATTAGATGGTTGTCGGATATATCGTATTGGGCCTAAACCGAGACCTAAAGGCCCACAAGGATGTCACTGGACCTGCTCCGTATCCTCGGCCCAACCTTCTGCAAATTGGGCTCCCCGTCTCGATGAACCAGCAGCCCATCAGTGCTGGCCAGTGGGCCTGGACCAATAGTTAAGAACCTGGATCACATCCATGAGCCCAAATACACTATTCGACGGGTCGAGCCTGCTGTTGGTGGGTCACCCGGTTATGGTTGGGTCATGAACCCGACCCGATATTGGGTTTGACTTTGTTTGTGGCGACCAGGTTCAGTAATCCTAGGTTTGTTAGCTTTCGGTGGGATTCGTTGGGCCTGGTTTAGTTTGGTTCAGTGGATCGTGCTTCCGGTTTCATGCATGCATGCATGTTGTTCATCTTGACCCCGAGCCATAACCATTATCGATTAGTGGAGCGACTCGTGCCTCGTTGCTTCTTAGAAGCAATCAACCGGGGTTCCCCTAGGTTAACCCGCTTGGGTGTATGTGGTCTGATCCATTTCTCTTTAATGATCCAAAAACGTTTTTGCGGTTTGTATGCGTTTGGGAAACTGGTTTTTAAGTGAAAAAGTGTATAATAATCTTCCAGAAAATATAGGTTGTTTATAGACAAGTGTTTTGGTTTAGTGATATTGATTTATTGCTAGACAAGTGTGTGACATTGTGTTTATATCAAATATACTTGCATGCATGTGAGTTTTATAGATTGTGACTTCATTATTTTTTCTCAACCGAATAGTGATACGCGACTAATGGGTGTATTGAAATGAAAATGTAAGTTTGTACCTCTAGTGAATGCTTCATGGATTCGATGTCCAAGTAATCGATGTCGGGGTCCCGTGTTGCCTTCTCGTGTCACCTTGGTGACATAGAACTTAGTGAGATATTGTGATATGAGTGGGTAGGTATTAAGAAATATGTTAGGTAATGGAACTTATGATGAGAGATGTTAAGGTGAAAGATGATGGGAGCGTCGTGCTTCCTCATTGATTGTTGCATGCATAATCCGAGATGAATGGATGGTTGTAGTAAGATGGTTGCATTATGACGGGTTCAGTGTGGGGATCAAGGGTACTGGATGTAGTTCAGTTGCAAGGTGGTAACAAGATGGTGGCATGGGGACGACGTTATGGTGGTGCATGGTAGTTGCATGGTGGAGGAATGGAGGTTTGGTTATGGTTACATGAGAACCAAGGAAGAGAATGGAGAGTATTTGTGGTGGTGTGTGTGTCATAATAGTGGTGGTTTCATGAGAGCCGAGAGGTGGTGGGTTGGTGGTTGCGTGTGGTGGTGCCATGGTGGTCTGATGGTGGTGGCTTGGTGTGTTCTTGTGAGAGCCGAGAAAGGAAAGAGTTTGAGAGAGGGTTGAGTGGAGTGGTCGGTTGATCAAAGGGAGAAAGGGGGTGGTGTTCGGTTTTTATAAGCAAGAGAAAATAAAGAGCGTGTGAGTGTTGGCCCATTAGGAGGATGAGAGAAAAGAGAGTAGTCCAATGAGAGCTCAAAGAATGGTGTTCCAATGCATGTGTGTGGTTCTACATGGATTATGATTGTGTGGCTAGTGGGTGATGGAGTTGGTGCATGAGTTGTGATTGGGTGACTGATGTGGACCATTGGGTCAAGAGAGAGAGTGGGATGATGTTGACCATTGATCTTGCATGTATTGTGGACCATTAGATCAAGAGAGAGAACGAATGATCTTAGCCTTTGATCTTGCATGCAATATGTACCATTGGATCTAGGAGATCCTGACCATGAGTTTTGCATGTGATCTAAGCCATTAGATCAAAGTGATGTGGGCCATTGAATTGATTCATATAAGACAAAAATGGGTATAAGACAAAATAGAATAAGACAAGATGATGTGGGCTTATGTGTCCATTGGGCCTAAAATGTAGGTTGGGCCGCCAAGTTGGGCTCAAATGTGGGCCTAATCAGTTGGGTCAAAGTGGCTAGTTAATGGGTTTATCTTATGGGCTTGGATGACTAGGAATATTATACCGACACGAAGGGTGGATTTTACGAGACGAATGGAATTGGTTGAGATACTAGATGGGTTATTATATATATATATATATATATATATATATATAGACGAATGGAATTGGTTGAGATACTAGATGGGTTATTATATATATATATAGGTAAAAGATCAATGTAGACCCCTTGTTTTTTGTAGACCCGGTAGACCCCAAAAATAACCATTGGATTAGATTAGATCAAGGGCTAAGATTAGATTTGAGGATTTAAATGAGATTTTGGCTGAAAAAACACGGAGGGGTATTTTCGTAATTTTTCAGCGTCATTTAAAAGTTGCAGTGAGTTTTATATTCTGTACTGAGTTTTATATTCTGTACTGAGTTTTATATTTTGTACTGAGTTTTATTTTTTGTATTGAGTTTATACTCAACATTGAGTTTTATACTCAACATTGAGTTTTATAACTTGGTGACTTATATAAAACTCACTAATAAAACTCAGCGAGTTTTATAAATCACTGAGTTTTAACTGAAGGTAGATAATGATAATGATAATCAGTGAGTTTTAAAACTTAGTGAGTTTTAACTAAATTTTATAACTCACAACATAACTTGGTGACTTATATAAAACTCACTAATAAAACTCAGTGAGTTTTACAAATCACTGAGTTTTAACTGAAGGGAGATAATGATAATGATAATCAGTGAGTTTTAAAACTCAGTGAGTTTTAACTAAATTCTACTATTGAGTTCCAAAACAACAAATCTAATAAAAATCAATCAAATCCATATAAAATTAACTGATAATGAATGTTCAAATTCTGCTATTGAGTTCCAAAACAACGAATCTTACAATAACTGTTGGTGAATTGAAGCTTATACACAAACAAAGCCCTAGAATCAGACGAAATGGAGAATTAACAGATGAAAACAAAATATACTACAGGAACTGAAATAATCATATATATATATACCAAGAAAATGAGATACGAGTAACTCCCCAGCGAATAGCATCTCTCCATCCACCACAAACACCAGCAGCAACTATAATCGTCCGATCATCCAACAAACAGACAATTCGCACCAAAAGCTCCACCGGAATCTCACTCCAATCCATCACCACCATTGCCAAATTTCCTTCAAATTCCATTGTTTATTCAAACTAAGAGCAGTTATCATCATTCGAATGCCACACCGTTGACTCAGAAAGTCAACCCATTTGACTCAGAAAGTCAACCCATTGACTATGAAAACCATTCCATTCAATATACAAACGTTTTTGCATATAATACTTCACCAGCCCCTGAATCATCCTATCTTCAAATTCAACCCAAAATTCTCACTTTGCAGGCTCTCATATGGTATGAACACCAATCCATATACCAAACCAAAGCATATCTCCTTCCTTCTACCTTAACAGAAGCCAAATGTCCTCATTTCCTTGCTCATTATAACTTCTTATAGAACTTTTGTTGTATTCCACCTGAATTGAAAACAATTAGTTTTAAACACACCAATGAGTATTTAACTCAACATTGAGTTTTATTAAAACTCAAAATTGTCATAAAACTCAATAGTGAGTTTTATAGAACAATGAGTTTTAAACTTACTAATTATGAACATTAAGTTTAAAACAGTGAGTTTTAAGCTCAACAATAAGTTTTAAACACATCAATGAGTTTTAACAATGAGTTTTAAACTCACATTATGAACAGCCGTATATAAATCGATAGGTAACTTCCTTGAAAATCATTATGTTCTGCGATATTTCGAGATATGGCTCCAATAACTGCCACTAAACCCTAAAAATCCAAAATATGTCATTCAAGACAAAATAAATTAATTAAACTACCGTCAGAAGATCATACCCTAAACATTTATCAAACTATTTAAGGATCTTTGCGAAGTCCAATTGCATTTATCTCAACAAAAAACAAAAGCTTTAGTAGGTCTCTTCCAATATCTCTATATGCTGCTCGTAAAGAAGCTTTTCTTGGTAAATAAACTCGGTTTGAAGCATGTCTTGTTGTTCTGCAAGCTTAGCTATCCTGCTACTAAGAACCCCCTGTTGCTCCAACAGAAAAGAACATTTTTTTTTCAATCTGCATAAATAAAATGAGCCAAAATAAGTCACTCGTAACAATCCAAAAACCAAAAGACATTGTAGAAAACTCATTGTGTACTTGATTATCGAGCATTCTTGAGAAGCCTTTGAGAACATTAGTAGCTATTCGGAGGATTTGTTTCTTTTGAATCTTTTTTCTTCTTCACCACTATTCGATCATGAACTGACCCACATCACTGAGTTATAAAACTCACTGAGCTATTTGGAGGATTTGTTTCGTTTGAATCTTTTTCCTTTGGGTGAGTTATAAACTCACCACAAGTTTGATAAAATTATAAACGTCACTGAGTTTTAAATAAAACTCATTGAAATTTAAAACTCAGCAGAGAGTTTTAACTGAAGTGAAATTTTTAAAACTCAGTGAGTTTTAATCAACTTGAGAATTAAAACTTATATTAATTCTCACTGTTGAAATTTAAAACTCACTTTAGTTAAAACTCAATAAAACTAATTGAAATTAAAACTCACTAAAATAGAACTCACTGCAATAAACCTCACTGAAATAACTCACTGAAATTAAAACTCACTGAAATTAAACTCATTGAAATTAAACTCACTGAAATTAAACTCACTGAAATTTAATTTAAAGCTCACTGAAATAACTCACGCAAATTTAATTTAAAACTCACAAAATATAACTCAATGAAATAGAACTTACGACTGCAATAAAACTCACAGTGTCTTTATACATAATTTCAGTGAGTTTAATTAAAACTCACTGAAATAAAATTCACTGTAATAAACCTCAATGCAATAACTCCCTGAAATTAAAACTCACTGAAAATAATCTATTTTGATTTAAAACTCACTGAAATCATCAGTTATAAATTAAAACTCGCTAAAATAGATCCAATTAAATTAGAAATTCAATGTTTGAATTATTTATCAATCATTAATTAAAACTCACTTAATTAAAACTCACTTGATTAAAACTCACTTGAAAAGTTTCACACATCAAAGTTTGTAACAAGAAGAGAAATAAAACCGCAGAATTAAATGATATGTATTTTGAACATCTTAGAATAGCCACCACATCTCTTTGTATATATGGAGTCTTATAGAAAGATAAAAAGCCATATCAAAAGCAAAAATATGCAACTACTAGAACACAAGGCCATAACCATTATCATTCAGTTCAAGATAAGCTTTCTTTTAACTCATTTTTCAAATTCAACTTATTGCACACTCAAAATTAAAACTCATTGTTCATAGCCACTGATTCACAGTCTCTAATCCTCATTGTTCAATATTAAACTCATTTTTAATCCTATGTATTACTTTTGTTAAGTTTTAGTGTGAATACAACTGATTCAAGACTAAATTCATGATGCGAACTAAGTAAAAGCAATAACTAGATTTCAAACATAAGAATAATAGTACTACTCTGAATCATAAAAACCTGACTTCCGTTGGAGGTTTCGACCAAACCACCACCGTGTAAAGACGGTGGTGGTCGAAATTGGTGGCGTTTGAACAATCATAATCCAACATTTGTCGACATAAAAAACAGATAATATGAAGATTTATTGAAGCAAGAAAATAACCTGAAATTAAATTAAATAATTGCTGCTCAAGTACTCCAATTGACTGATGTAGTTTAGATATCGACTTTTTTTACCTACTTTCGAATCAAGATTCGGTGCTTCTCGAATCATTGGAATCGGTGAATCAGAATAAGTGACAGGAGATTTTTTGGGAGGTGACTCGGAATCGGACTTAGATTTTTGCAGGATCGATGGCGAATTTAGGCGATGCGATTGTCGGGTTTCGTAGTTCCGATCGTCGTTGAAGGGTGAGTCTGAAAAGGGTTCTTATCAATCAAGGGGATCTTGATTTAATTTATGGACCATCGTGCCCCTCATCTAAACAAAACGCGGATGGAAGATCGGACGGTTGAAACAAGGGTCTATGGGTCTACATTTTTTAAGGGGTCTACAATGAACCCTTCCCTATATATATATATATATATATATATATATATATATATATAGGGAGAGGATCATTTGAAAACCAATTTGATTTGAGAACTAAAAAAATAATAATTTGAGCTACAAGTTATTTACATGTATCCCCCCTCCCATGAATTGTAGTGGTCCCCCCCTGAAATTTGTGGTTGAGATTTAGTTCTCAAAACAAAAAGTTCTCATTTGAACCTAGCCCTATATATATATATATATATATATATATATGTGTGTGTGTGTGTGTATGTGTGTGTGTGTGTGTGCATATATGTGTATTAATTATAATTTTGGATAAAGGTGGTCATGCACCATGCAGGTTATTATTGTATTAATTAAAGGATTAATTATATCATTATCGATTATGGTTCCTCATATATATAAAATATATTGAGTTGATTATATTGATTGGACCATTTATACAATATATTGATGAGATAGATGCCATGCATCATGATTATCATTATTGTATGTAATTACGTTGTTTGTGATCAAGCGTTATGGCTACGGTTTCTGTAGGATCGTTATTAGTTAGAGTTAAACTAAAACAAAGCCCTTTACTTGCAAATATAACCCTGCGGAATTAAAGTTATATTTCACTTTACTTAAGCGATATTTAGTTCTTGTATATAATGTAAAATCTTGATTTGCAGAAGGATAGTAACAGCGAAGTATCAAATACTCGGCACTATTTTCATTAACTCAAAGCTACACTATTACAAGTTGTTCAAGAACAGATGATGTGTAAACTAAGAGCTAACTAAGCTATATATAGTGCTGATGAGATCAATGACAGCCATTGATCTCATGCGATCTAAT
>JBCNJP010000010.1:85545625-85563096 GCA_039602395.1 Deinandra increscens subsp. villosa | reverse complement strand
CAACTTAGAGCAGCAAGGTTCTGCCTTGGTTATGACATAAACTTCAGATTTAGCATATTTTTACATGTTATTAGAAACAAGTTGCTTTTTCTGTTTCTTGTTAGCATGTATTTCACAGTTCTTAGCAAATTGTCCAACACAACCACATACATAGCATTTAATGTCACGTTTAGGCTTACTAGCACTAGATGTGTCACTACAATAACCAGATTCTTCTGGGCTAATATCCTCATGAACTGTGGATGTGGGTGGTTGATTTAACACTGTTTCTTTTTCTTTTTCTGTTTTATAAATCTTTCTTTGGTTCTGTGAAGAAGGTATGTGATGAAAAAATGGTCTTTGATTTAGCTCAATATTTATGATGTGATTATTCGGAGATGTGACATTCTTCTCAATCTTTTAAGGAAATTCCTCTGAAATCTCAATATCCTCAATAATCACTTCATCAGAGTTAATAGATGGTAAAAAAAACTTTCTCAGACTTATCCAAGTTACTAGCATGTATCACATTGTTCACAGAAGCAGTTAAGTTTAGGCAATCAGAAGCGAAAGAGTTCACAGAGATAGGGTTCGGTTCTGGAGAGTGTTTCACTCTATCTCTCACAAATCTAATGGGTTCAAATGGAAGTATATTAACAAACATATTAGAAGTTCTTCCAGAACATGTCATGGGCAAATTTATTCTACTAGAATGATTATTAAACCTAATGCCTGCCCAACTCTCTTCATATCATTCTTCACTCACATCTGCATTAACATGAACATCAAAGTTAGTGTTGAAAATGGAAACTAAATCATTTTCAGGATGGGATGCTAGCATTCTGAAAAAGTTATATAGGTGGTGGAATGGTGCAGTAACTTCGCTTTGGCAAAGCCCTGATTACACTACGACACTTCTCATACTTTGATCATTCAATCAGTTATTGAGCTTGACATATGTCATGTTCCATTTCTTTAATTTTCTCTCAGCAGTCACTAAGTCATGTTTAACATTTTTTTTATTTTGCATTCAAGTCATCAATAAGAAAATCCTATTTTGCTACAAAGCGTTTCTGGTTTGAATTTTCAATTAAGGTTATATTAAGTGTTGTTTTGAATTCTATTTTATACCTTTTGAAACATTCTAATAACCTAGTTAGATTTTCATTCTTATTGATGAGTGATTCATTGGTCTCCCTACATCTATAGAATTTTTCCACACAAAATAGAAAAAGAATCAGAATTTACAGCATTTGAATAAACCGCGGAGAAGTGAGAGTAATCTCGACCAACTTCACCAGTTTGTTTAGCACCAGTCTTCTCATTTTCACACTTCTTGAAATGTTAAACATCGTCCGATGCAAATCTTCACATCTTTACCTTTTCTTTTCCTTTCATTTTCACTTTCAGACAAATTCTTTCCATATCTGCAATCAAAGCTTTCTCATACTCAGAATCGCCCATTTCTACACTCCAGTCATAGTTAGTTTCACTTATGAGCGCTTTTGGAGTCTTCTCATCCTTCTTATTGTCCTCATGTGATGCCTCAGGGTTCATTTCCACAAGCTTTAGATGTGAGCCTAAAATGCTAGATAGGCCTTTCTTTTTCTGAGAACAATCACGAGCAAAATGACCTAGCTCTTAACAATTGTAGCATCTAAGTTTGGATATATCAAATCCTAGTGAAGAATTCATCAATTGTTTCTTTCCCGTCCTTTTCGTGAATCTTTTGGCACGAAGAGTAAGCATTGTCAATAGCCAATTCAAATTCATTTCCTCAAGATCATCGGGATTGATTTGCTTAAGATCATCATGTTGAAATTTTATAGGAGTCAAATTTTCAGTCATCAAAGCTTCATAATTGGACACAGATTATGTGAATAAAGCAACATGTTCACGGTTCACTTGATATCTGGTTGATTCAGGACTCTTGGTAGCGAAGTTTGAGCATATTGGGTTTTAACAGACTTCTCTTGCACAGTGTGTACAGGTGAATAGTTGCTAGACCCAAACGCTCCGAGGCACATAATCACTATAATCCAGAGAAAATTTTGTACACTAGATGCTAGCAATGCAGTTCCACCAAACAATCGTGTTCCAGCATTAGTTTTTGAAATTGGTTCAGACACACTAGAATCTAATACAGCACCACCAATTAATGAATAGAAACCTGCACTAGCATTCTCTAAAGTCATTCCACGATTCGTTTCTTTCTTTTTTATATCCAAATCATAAGACTGATGAGAAGCTACAAACTTTATCAGGGTCAAATCATCAAGACTTCCAATACGCTTGATCATCATACAATGTGTGCTCCAAGCTGGTGGTAAGGCATTAAATAGCTTTTTGACATGTAGCTTCTCTGAAATAACTATCCATATTTTTTCTCATTTTGCTTCACAGCCAGTTGAATCTAGTGACTTGTGTATCAAGTGATTCACCAAGGATATAGTTAAAGACATCAAATTGTCTTTAAAGCAGTTATTTCTTTCCTTCTTTCAAATCATCATGTTGATCGTGTGCCACTTCTCAATCTCTTTTAACACTAGTTCTTGGCACTCTTTCTTGATCTTTTGGCTTCTTTCGTTGCTACATACATTGTCTCAACAAAAGGTTTAGTCGTCTCATTTGAAATCGATGATAATGACATTTTTCTATGTTTTAGTTGAGAGGAAGTTGATAAATATTTTTGAATTTGAGTGTCAGTTGAAGATTTTATGTGGTAGATGTGGTATATAAATAAGAAAAATAACTAGATTTTGTTAGCTCACTTTTAGAGATTAGATTTAAACCTACACCATAATATAGACGAGGATAAATAACTGTCACCAATAGGGTAAATGCTTTCATACATAAAGCTAGGTGGGCGAGGGAGAATTGAATCAGCAGCTCGTGAAATAGATTCATATGTATGTCTGTTGATGTCATTGTGTGTGTCACACACATGAAATATTATAAAATATAGACTTCCACAACCTTTTTTTTGTTAATTTCTTTTCTTTATTTATTTGCGAATCCAGCTACTTGTACAACTCACTACCATATCACCTCCCATTGTTTTCCTATTTCGCCACAGTCAATCTTTTCTTTTTCATATTATAATTTATATGTTGGATCCCATGTTTAGAACTCATGTATATGTATTCAAATAAATCATGAAACTTGGTTGTAGATTGATATATGAAATTATATTGTTTCAAACTATATTTAATTCTACTTTAAATAAATGAGATGAAATGATTGGAATGGTATTTTATAGAAATCGTTTTTTATTAAAATAAATAATATTAAACTAGTACCTATACTATTTTTATTGGTAGGACATAAACTTGAACTCCCATATATAATACTATATGCAAAACGAATATAAACAATAAAAATCAACAATGTGATACGGTTCAACAATGTGATACGGTCTACCATAACCCATGTTCTCTTACCCATGTTTACTAGCATTTAGAAGTTAACTACATGTTTGCATATTCAATCCCACGTAGAACAACTAGTGCTATGTTTATTTTAGTATAAATATTTGTGACTTAATTTATCGAATAGAAGCTGTGAAGAAAATTCAGAAAAGTTTGTTTACATTAGAGTTGTTATCTTTACGTTTTTAGTTTTTAAGGGAGACCGCCAATCTCAAACTTGGCTCAATCACAATGCATAAACATAAATTGATTTAAATCAAGTGTTTCAACCGGTTGAGTCTTCAACTTCTTTCTTTACTGCAACACTTAAGTTAAATATTAAAGTTGTTTGAGAACTCGTGTACATCATAAGTCGGTAGAAATCTACGAGCTTGATAGCAACTCGATCCACCTTCTAAGAATCTACGAGGCAGCTCACTTAAGTTAACTTGTTT
This sequence comes from Deinandra increscens subsp. villosa, assembly GCA_039602395.1. NCBI lineage: Eukaryota > Viridiplantae > Streptophyta > Magnoliopsida > Asterales > Asteraceae > Deinandra > Deinandra increscens. The sequence continues at coordinate 85,559,255 of JBCNJP010000010.1, read as the reverse complement.
GAGAACTCGGTAGAAATCTATGAGCTTGATAGCAACTCGATCCACCTTTTAAAAAACATAAAGGCAGCTGACCCACACGTGCGAGCATGTGTGAGTTCAAGTGCGAGTTAAGGTGCTTCGGACCTTATAATGGTCCACACTACTCTTTTACCTAAACAAAATAATTAATTACTAACGAGTGTTCTCCTTATTAAGCACTTTTCTTAAGAACGGCGTTTGAAACTACCCACAAATCTCCAATACCCGGCGTTTGGTAAAAATTAGTAGAATTGGTAAATGTTAGTAGGTTTGTAAAGTTAGTAAGTAGTTAGATGTTAGTATTTGTTAAATTTTAGTAGTTTGATCCGTTTAACATGTTTTGACCCGAAACTTGTATGCATCTAGATGTATGTATGTATGTAAAATGACATGTTTGACCCGGAATTTGTATGTTGGTATATTTATGGTATTAGTTTGGTAAATATTAGTAGAATTGGTAAATGTTAGTAGATAACTAAAGTTAGTAAGTAGTTAGATGTTAGTATTTGTTAAATGTTAGAGTTTGACCCATTTGACATGTTTTGATCCGAAATTTGTATGCATCTAGATGTATGTATATAAAATATCTCATTTGACCTGAAACTTGTATGTGGGTATATTTATGGTATTAGTTAGGTAAAGTTAGTAGAATTGGTAAATGTTAGTAGATATGTAAAGTTAATAAGTACTTAGATGTTAGTAGTTGTTAAATGTTAGTAGTTTGACCCAATGACCCATTTTGACCTGAAACTTGTATGCATCTAGGTGTATATATGTACAATGGTTTGGTTGACCAGAAACTTGTATGTTGGTATATTTATGATATTAGTTTGGTAAATGCTAGTTGAAATGTTAGTAGATATGTAAAATTAGGAAATAGTTAGATGTTAGTATTTGTTATAAGTTAGTAGTTTAATCCGTTTTAACTGCTTTGGCCCAAGACGTGTATGCATCTAGATGTATGTATGTATGTATGTAAAATGACATGTTTGACCTAAAACTTGTATGTTTGTATATGTATGCCATTAGTTTGCTCCTGGATGTATGTGTGTAAAATGTCTCGTTTGTATATTTTTGTAGGATCAAATAACAAGTTTGTTCCAAGATCCCACTTTTGAAGCCTAACTATCACTATATACAGCTTAGAATATCGAAACAAATAACGACGAAGACAACGAGGACGGCGAATTATGGCATCTCCTAATTAAGTAGCTAGTTTTTTGTTCTTTTTGTTAGTTTATTATGTTTAAAACTTATAACTCGTCAAACTTCTTGGAATTCTATAACGGTTATGTACAATTTGATCATGTTTATAAATGTTAGCATTGTGCGTATTTATTGTTGAGCTCAGTTTTTTTTTTTTGTAGTGTATGTATTTGAAAAAGTTGGAAACGTAGAAAAATACGTTTTACAAGTTAGTGAGCATTAGCAAAGACATGTATTAGCGACGGCGGATATTTGCGATGACAAAACTCATCAATAACAACATTTTAATAAATAGCGGCAACGCGTCGCCGCTATAGGTATTAGTGGCGACTTTTCCCAGTAATAGGTAACAAATTCACCACTAATGATCATGTTTTTTGTAGTGATGGTATTTCAAAATTAAGATTGTGCTTCAATCTTTAAAATCCAACATAAACACTTGTACTACATATATTATTTCCATAAAAAGTAGAAGATTGTAGTAATAATGTCAAAATTATATTTTAGTTCTAAACATTTCGTGAACATTCTTAAAGATGAATGTTTTAAGATAGTATAAACAATCTCATGAAATTCAATTTCAATTTTATAGGGAATGAGTTTTTTATTAGAATTAACTAATTTTAATAGAATACTCTCGTTATTAGTAGGAAATAAATTTGTTTGAACCAGCTCTTCAACGGATGGAGTCTTTAGCTGCTTCCTTTACTACAACACTTGACAAGCTAAGCGTTAACAGTGATTCAGAATTCATGTTTAGCACATTCCCTTAAAACATATATTGTGTGTCTTCTTAGATGAGCATGGTTGTCTCTCATAATATAACAACCGAAACAGTTTTTTCTATAGTGAGAGAAGGCCCTCGCACTCAATGTTGTACCGGATATAATTGTGTTTTCAAAACTATGGAAGTGATGAAGAACAAATGATGGAATGAAAAAACTTGTATAAAGGACTTCTCTCTATTTTACTTTATGGAATAATAACGAAAATGAGTTTCCTCTCAGGTATTACATGTAATTCGTTCTTATTTTATTAAATACACCATCGTCTTCATTATTATATATTCTCACAAGACGAAAAACCGGTTATTTTCAAAAACCCATTTCTATAGGTTGTGGTTTTTCGTAGACCGGTTATTGCAAAATGGGTTAATCGATATGTGCAGCTCTACACTGCCTCACCACCCATGTCACGTGCGTAAGTGGGAGTGGGTGTGGATTGTTAATGAAAACAATTACTAAGGAGTGATCCTTCTTATCCACTCAATTATATCCACTTTTCACAACATTGGTTGTTCCTCTTGGGTTTGTGAAGACTTGATGGGCTCGATTTAATGAAGACTGAGCTTAGGTCTGTTTATATTTTCTTGTTGCCTGTTAAATGTATTATAGGTTTAGTAGGCTTGGCCCATAAGTCCATGTATAGTTCATTAGGGTTCATTGTTTCTTGTATATATAGGGGTGTCCCCTCTTTGTCTAATACACAATTATTCAACCAAGTAATACCTGTCTGTTTACATGGTATCAGAGCCATCCTAGGCTCTCGGTATCTAAACCCTAGCCACCGTTCTAGTTTCCAAGATCTGAATCACCTAAACCGCTGCTGTTCCGTCGATTCTTTTTTCGAGGCCGTTTCAAAATACACCGCCACCACCATCGTGTTCAGAAACCTCCGATTAGCCGACCCGAAAAAAATCACCTCCAACCGCCACCATACGCATTGTCACGCGCCACCCCCTTTCTGACGCTCTGACCCACGCGCCGGCGCGTGAAGGAGCGTGAGACGTTTTCCGACGATCGGATTTTTGAAGGTTGCTCAGATTTTCATTCCGACCAGTTCCGTCAAATCAGATCTCAGTTCCGGTCACTTTTCAGTTTCTGATCTGTTCGCGTAATCTGTCGCATAATCTGTTCTGCTCGTTTTTGGTGTTACAGTATAAGGTATACCTTTAATTTCTGTTTTAATCATGTCTGATGATAAGGCTGTTGATGATAAAGTTGTAGCTACTATTGCTCCTGGCATAATTAATTATGCATCTGTTATACGTATCCCGGTTAAACTGAATGCTGATAACTGGAACTCATGGAGTTTATTTGTCGAAAGAGCCATTACAAGCATTGGCAAAGATGACCATATCACTAAAGACCCCCCCGATCCGATAACCCGTGAGTGGCGTATTGATGATACTGGAATTCAGATGGCGTTATGGAACTTCATGGAACCAAAATTGTTGTCTATTGCTCAGAACTTTCCTACTGTGAAAAGGATGTGGGACCATCTGTCTTCATCCTTCTCTGAGAAAGAATCATTATCTCACGCCTATGATGTGGTTCAGGCTTATACTAGAGCTGAACAAGGTGATTCTACATTCACTGATTACTACACCCGTTTTCAGAAACTTCAGGATGAACTACGTACCTTGTTTCCATTGACTGCTGATCTAAAAGTTCAGGAGGAGCGTAATAATAAGATGGACGTAATGATGTTCATTGCTGGCTTGTCACCGAAGTATGCTAGTGCTCGACCTATGTTGTTGAGTCACTCATCTGCTTCAACTTCGGTGGCTTCCACTTATCGTCTTCTTCGAGAGATGTATGGTTCGAACACGACTCATGGATCTGGTGAGGTATCTGCCATGTATACGACTAGTAGTTCATCTGCAGGTAAAGGTACTGGTCGGGGATCTTATGCCACTCAAAAGAAGGGTTTTGGACGGGGAAATGGTATCACTTGCCATTATTGTAAGGAGGTTGGACATACAAAGTATAATTGCCCAAACCGTCCACCTGGATCACAACCACCTCCCCGTCCCGGAGCCCGATTGGCAACTACTCATGAGCCGTCTGATAACACTGGTACTGGTGCTGGTGCTAATTATACTCTCAGCCAGGAGGAGTATCATAAATTCCAACAGTTGCTGTCCAGTCCGCGAGCTAATTCTGCTAATTCAGGTACTCTTTCTAGTCTTGACTCACCCTGGATTATTGATTCTGGAGCTACTCATCACATGACTGGGAACCAAGGTAATTTTTCCAGCCTACATGACACTGTTCAACCGCCTGTTAGTTTAGCTGATGGATCTTCTTGCCCAGTACAAGGCATTGGATCCATTAGTAGCTTAGACCATCTTAACCTCACGTCGGTCTTGTTTGTTCCAAAATTCCCTGATAGCCTTTGTTCTGTTAGCCAAATTACCAAACAAAATAACTGTTCTGTAACCTTTTATCCTACATACTGTGTTTTTCAGGAGCTGGGGACGAACCGGCTGATTGGCACCCAAAATTTTTGGGTGTGTTGCGTATGTTCATGATCATCGTCCAGGTACCACTAAACTTGAACCCCGTTCTATTCGCTGCGTCTTTGTTGGTTACTCTCGTGTCCAGAAAGGGTATCGATGTTATAGTCCAAGTCTTCAGCGCTACTTTACTAGTGCTGATGTCACTTTCCATGAGTCATGCCCATACTTCACCCAGTCTTTGGAACCCGCTTCTGATCTCTTTCCTGAGTCTGACCAGTTTATATCTGAGCCACTCTCTATCCCAAGTATTCCTGTGTCATCTGGTCCTTCTACAACTTCCACTCCAGTCTCTGAAGCAACTGAGCCTCCGCCAGTAGTTTACACATATTCTCGACGAGGTAAGGATAGCAGGTCTGTATTTGATTCTCAACCAAGCCATGATCCCGGTGAGTTCCCAGTTCACCCTGAAACAACAACTGAACCAAACAACCCTGAAACAACAAATGAACCAGACAACCCTGAAACACCAACCGAACCAAACACCTCTGAAACACCAGCTGAGCCAAACACACCTGACAACACCGAAGCTTATGACCCCCCCGGTGCACCATATCCTGATATACCTATTGCTTTTGGTAAAGAACCCAGACAACACAAACCCAACACTAGATATCCCATTCAGAATTATCTTGCCTATTCCCACCTTTCACCTGAATATTTTGCCTACACCACTGCCATAGACTCCCACCCGATTCCCAAGAATGTGATGACAGCTCTAGCTGATCCAGGTTGGAAAAAGGCTATGGAAGAGGAAATGGAGGCTCTCCAAGCCACTCACACGTGGGATCTTGAGACGCTTCCTGAGGGAAAGCGTGTTGTTGGTTGTCGTTGGTTATTTACTGTAAAACTTAATCCTGATGGTACCTTGCATCGCCTGAAAGCTCGTCTGGTTGCAAAGGGCTACTCACAGGCCTATGGCATTGATTATGATGAGACGTTCTCACCGGTTGCCAAAATGCCTTCTGTCCGCATTTGTATTTCTCTTGCAGCTATTAATCATTGGCCGCTCCATCAGCTTGATATCAAGAACGCCTTTCTTAATGGTGTTCTTGAGGAGGAGGTGTATATGGAGCAACCACCTGGCTTCATTGTTAAGGAGGAGGCATCGAAAGTCTGCAGATTACATCGGTCGCTATATGGTCTGAAACAATCTCCCCGGGCTTGGTTTGGTCGGTTTTCTAGTGTTATGGAAAAGTTTGGGATGACACGCAGTGCGTTTGATCACTCTGTATTCTTCAGACATCACCAAGGCCGAAGGATTATTTTGGTAGTTTATGTGGATGACATTATTGTTACAGGAGATGATGAAGTCGGGATTACTGAGCTCAAGAAGTTTCTCCACTCTCAGTTTAAGGTCAGTGACTTAGGTCGACTCAGATACTTCCTTGGCATTGAAGTATCCCGTTCCTCTGAAGGAATCCTGTTGTCTCAACGAAAATATGTTCTTGATATGTTATCTGAGTGTGGATTATTAGGCTGTAAGCCAGTTGACAGCCCAATGAGTCCAACTAGTAAACTTCTTCCAGAGGCTGGGAGTCCATTGAAAGATCCCGAACAATACAGACGACTCGTTGGAAAGCTTAATTACCTGACTGTCACTCGACCTGATATTTCATTTGTTGTAAGTGTCCTGAGTCAGTTCATGTCTGATCCATACACCGGTCATTGGGATGCTGCTCTTCGTGTGTTAAGGTATCTCAAGGCCACTCCAGGTCTTGGGATCTTATATTCTGATCAAGGTCATTGTCGGGTAGGTGCTTTTGAAGAAACTGGAGACGGGCGAATATCAGGTTTCTCAGATGCAGATTGGGCAGGATGTCCTATTTCTCGTCGATCCACAACAGGGTATTGCGTATTTGTTGGAGGTAATCTGGTGTCTTGGAAAAGTAAGAAACAACACACAGTATCCAGATCAAGTGCTGAATCAGAATATAGAGCCATGACAGATGCCACATCAGAGATGATATGGGTTCGTCGGATTATAAAAGAACTTGGGGTTACTTCTGATGGTTTGATGAGATTATATTGTGATAGTCAATCTGCTATGCACATCGCTAAGAATCAAGTTTTTCATGAAAGGACAAAACATATCGAAGTTGATTGTCACTTAATCAGAGACCGTGTTGTAGGCACTCAGGCAAACCCAGCATGTATTCAGCCAATTCATGTCAAGACAGAGTTCCAACTGGCAGATATTCTTACTAAACCTCTCCGGAAGACCCAGATTGATTTTATTTGTAACAAGTTGGGCATGATTAACATCTATGTTCCAACTTGAGGAGGAGTGTTAAATGTATTATAGGTTTAGTAGGCTTGGCCCATAAGTCCATGTATAGTTCATTAGGGTTCATTGTTTCTTGTATATATAGGGGTGTCCCCTCTTTGTCTAATACACAATTATTCAACCAAGTAATACCTGTCTGTTTACATTGCCTAAGTTTTGTAAATCATAGCTAGTCTTTATTTATATCATAGTTGTACTTGTAATTCTTCACCTCTAGAAGCAGATAGCAATCGTAAATTCTTGGTTATAGCCCATGTACGTAGGTCACATCAATAGAACCACGTAAAATCTAGTGTTGGTCATTTTACTTTTCTAATAGTCGTTGATTGTGTGTGTGTTTGTGCTTGAATACCTCAGTCCCCAACAAGTGGTATCTAGAGCTTAGGTTTGGTTACTCACAATCGCAGAGAAGTCGGATCTAGGGTTTGAAGAGTAGGTAGCAGCCGCCATCACCCAATGTTCGTTACCGGTTGAAAATTATTCCCCCCATCATAGTTGGCCGATCAAGTGACCATGTTTGTTGCGCCGGTTCTTGTTTGGTTTTTTAAATAATTACAATTTCTTTGCTGAAAGAGAAAACCAAAGTTGTCTTCGTTGTTGTTTTCACTTGACCAAGATTCGATTTGACTAAGTAATTGATTTTGAGTAAGTAATTAAATTTGCTTTTTTACGACCCTATTGCAATCGAGACAAACAAAGATATTTCAAGATATTCGAGGAGCAATTCTTTTATTGTTACGGTTCTTTTGGGTTGCATCAGCGAACCGAAAACCCTAGCCGCCGTTTAGAGTAAGTTTGTTGAGCAACCTGGTAGTAGCCGTCATCGAGTTCTGACAAGTACTCAAGACCGCGAATTCTGTCATAACCATTCCAATTAAAAAGATATCGAGAAAAACCAGGTCGTATTCTTTTCTATATGTAGTTTCTGGTTAGGGTTGTTGACAAGGGTGAGCATGGTTCGGTTTGATTCGGTTTTTTGCCTCAACTGAACCAAAAACCAAAAAAATTTAATTCCAAACAAAAAAAAAACTGAACGCTTTTCGGTTTTTCGAGTTCGGTTTTTCTAGGTTTTTTTAATATGTGGTAATACAATTTTAAACCTTAAGCGTCTAGTCTTTGAATCGTTCATTCATTATGAGAATTACATCTTTGTTTTTATAATATCTTAATAATTTATTAAACTTTTTAAATAATAAATAATTAGAGAAGATAAATATATAATAGTAAAAACAAAGTACCGTCATAATTATTGAATTCAAAAAATAAGAGTGCTTATAAAGACACCGAAGTTTTTACTAAAAACACCCAAAGCACACGATCGTTTCATACTAAACGATCCGTAAATGGTCGATTTACCTGAAACGGTCCTTTGGTATTGTACGTCGACATCAAAAGTTGCAACCCTATCAAATCATGTTTATTCCTATGGTCGTTTTGTAAGAAACGACACAATTTTAGCCCGTTTTACATGAAACGATCGTGTGGGTAGTTTTTTTAATTGCAAAATCGGTCAGTGTGTAGATAACGATGTGATATTTTACTCTGTTTAAATCGTATATATATCGATCGATCGATCGATCGTATATTTTCATATTATCGATCGATCGTCCACTGCTTTATACTACGATCATTTTCTCAATTTATAAAATTCGTAAGAGATATGGTGGTTCGATGAATTATTTGACTTCAATGGATGCAGCGTAGGGGATAGCTACAACCCCGTCGGTTATGATGGAAGTGATAATTATGGAGGTAATTATGGAGGAATTTACCAAGGAGACGCCGGTAGTTATGTCGGTAATTATGCAGGAAATTATTCTGGTAATTACAACAACAACGACGACGATGACGACAACAACAGTAACAACAACAACAACGCCGACGACGACAACAACAACAACAACGACGACGACAACAACACTAACAACAACGGCGACGACGAAAACAACCGTGGGTATTATGAAACCGACCAGGTACCACCTATTCATGTTTTTCGTCATTTAATTTTTATGATTTATCCATATTATAGGAATCCATGATATTTTTGCAATAACTACGGTTTAGTCATACCGACATGTGTATATTATCACCACTTCCAATTATGATAGTTATTTAATAATTTTAGATCTTCGTATCAAAAGAAGAGCTGTTTGACTGGACCTTTGAACGAGCTCGCCCAAAGGGTTATGTTCAATCAACTAAATGTAGCTCAACGCACGCACTTACGGAGTTACGGGAGAGTATACAAAAATCACGATATGGTGTAATCGTGGTGGCAAATACGTACCAAAGGGTACTCAGCAGAGAAAGACGGACAGTAAGAAATGTGAATGTCCGTTCGAGCTGAAAGGTACGTACCAAAAAATTCTAGCCGGTTGAAAAATTTGAGGTGCTCAACCATGAGCATAACCACGAGCCGTCGGAAAATCTAGAAGGCCACGCAAAGGCGATGCGGTTTAACGACGAGGAGGTTAGTAATGTGAGACAGATGAAAAACCAAAAGATCCGGCCTCATCGCATGTTGACGGAAATTAAGAAAAACCCCAAGAACGTGTCGAGTAAGCGGACGCTCTATAACCTCCTAGCTAAGATTAAAGGCGAAGAAACGATCGGTGATACCCCTATGCAGGTATTCTTCTCCCTGCTATGAACTAACGTCCCCGGGGACGAATAGAGTTGATGGTGTGTTCTTCGTCCATAAACACTCCTACAAGTGGTGGAGGGCGTTCCCGCATTTCCTGGGCATAGACGCCACGTACAACACGAACGTGTACAAGTTTCAATACGTCCAAATGGTCGGCGTGACCTCGACCGGAATTTCATTTCTAGTCGTCAATGCCTTCATAAGCCAAGAGCGTCAGGAAGACTTCACCTGGATGTTGGAACGCCTCAAGGAGACTATTGGAAACCACCGCCTCGAGCCTAACGTAATCATCACCGATAGAGACATTACCCTCGTCAAAGCGTGCGGCAATGTTTTTCCCAATGCCACTCGTAACCTGTGCAGATGGCATATAGAGAATAACATTTTTAAAAACTGCAACACAGGGTTTGATAAGGATTGGTGGAAGCGTTTTTTGAAATTGTGGAGCAAACTCATAAACTCCAACACGGTGACAAACTACAACTTTCATTACAACTTACTATATCGAGAACTCGCCCAGCATCACAGAGGTAATGTTTCTCTAACCACGTTTAGTACTGATATCGTTACATATGCATTAATAACATCATTACATTATTTATTTAGGCGTTCTGTCGTACCTAAACCAGCAATGGCTTGAACCGCACCGGGAGAAGTTTGTGTCTGCCTGGACCGACAAGAAACGTAACTTCGGTAACTACACTACAAACCGGGCAGAAAGCCAGCACGCAAGGTTGAAAAGGGATCTTGACGACGCGACTAACTGCACGCTGGACCGGTTTGTAATGTGTGTTAACGAAATCGTCGATGGTCAGAAAAATGATATCGCTCGGAGTTTCACAGCTAGCAAGATCAAGCGGATGAACAAGCATAACATACTCGTGTTGGCAGATCTCCTATGCGGTATGTCCCACACCGGCCTTAACATCCTTGTTAAGGAGGTCAATCGGATTGAAAAACTCATAAAGTACAATCGGGGTTTTTCTTGTAACGTGTGGACGTCATGCGGTCTTCCTTGTTCATGCAAGTTGGGAAAGTACATACGGTCAGGTTAGGAACCATCCATTACCGCGGTTTAGACTTTAACTATTTATATTGTTGTGCAAAATCTCCCAACGTTAAACCATCCAGGTGACAGATTTCCTATTGATGAGATAAACCCCTACTGGACGAAGCTTGATGACCATCCGTTGATCGTCGGTGCCGGGGAAGCCTACGACGTGGAGCATGAGATGGATCAGGTCAAAAGACATTTACTGGTTCAACCGAAGCCGATTCAGAAGAATTTTATGGATCGGGTGTGGTCGATGATTAAACCTGAGAAAACAAACAAAGAGGATCCTGCTACCAACCAGAAACCTCGAGGACGTCCCCCAAAGGGCAAGAAGGTGAATCAGGACACGCCTCCTCGGCACAGCTCCTATGTCCCCGAACCACCGGTATTCCATGACGTACAAGGTCAACAGCAAGGTCAAGGCGCTTATAATTATTCCCCTAGTGGTCTTGATTATACCGCTAGTGACATTGTATCACAGCTCTTCGCCACCCAGGAATCTGTAGGTCATGGATATACAAACGTTGATCCTTCTAGGCACAGTTCTTATGTTACACCAACCAAGACCTCAAAAAATATATGAATGCAACCCCCATCAAAATCAACGCTCAATGGCCCACAGATAAGAGGGTTGATTTTGAAAGTGTGGTCATCATGGATATAAGCAGATAAGGCTTGTAAATAATGTTTGTGGGTTGTTGGTGGCCTATTGATAAAAATGACATCACCCTCCATAATTTTTCTATGTACAACTTGGCCTGGTTTCAAACATGTGTGGCATTTGGACCCTTCTCTGAGTGAATAAGTAGACAAACCATCTCTATAAGTTAAACAAAGCTTGTCATCAACTAACTTTTGGAGAAATTTCATTTTGTGCTTAGTGACCCGTTCTTCAAAAGTTATTCTCTGAGCTATCTCAAATGGGATACCAATCCCACCCACACCTTTATACGGGTCGTCCGTTTTGAAGATAGACAATCAAAAGAAACCTTATTAATTTATTTTCTTACAATACTCTATCCTTAAGAAGCAAAGTAGAATGAAAAAAAAACAAAATTTATTCCTACGGTCGTTTTGGGCAAAACGGCCCAACCAAAATCTCTATCGTTAAGAAGCAAAGTATAAAAAAACAAAATTTATTCCTACGGTCGTTTTGCGCAAAACGGCCCGACCAAATTCTCTCGTAATCAGCGTAATCATTGTTGATTTAACGGTTTATTGTTTTTAAATTACTTGATAGCCCGTTTTGTTGAAAACGATCGTTTTGGGATCGTTTTACATGAAACGATCGTTAGGTTGGGGTGTTTTTAGTAAAAGTCTTGGGTGTCTATAGTCGGGGCCAAAAATAAAAGTAGCCACAAGTATCGTTATAACTATTGAATTCAATAAACAAAAGTAGTCACATGACACGTGTAACCATACAAAATAGAAAGGGGCTTTAAATTAAAAAGTTCTTGGAATTAAGAAAAGGGACCGGGGTTAAGGAATAAATCAAAGTTATAATTTTTACAATGGGCTCTCCTAAAATGTTAATTCACACATGGACCTCTCGGTTAAGTTTGGTATTTATGTCGTTTTCAGTTCAGTTCGGTTCTTAATCCGACACGAAACTGAAACCGAACCTTTATTTTCGGTTCGTTTTTTCCGGTTTGGTTTTTTTTTGTTTTTTGTTTGTTTCGGTTATTTTCGGATCGGTTTTTATTGGTTTGGCTTTTTCGTTTTTTTTGCTCACCCCTAGTTGTTGATTCAGGTTGGGTTTCATTGATGTGGTTTGTTGCGTGTTCGGTTATTGTCGAGATTACTTTTAGTTTGGCAAAGATCGCCAAGAGATCAGAAGTTGGGACTGTAACTTTTGTTGTGTTTTGTATGATAATTTTCTAAACGAGTTACCAAGTTATTAAAAAAAATCAGTTTTACTGGGTTGTTGTGAACGAGAACAGTAGGTTGAGATTATTGACAATGTTCGGTAGAACATCCGTCAAGTTCATGCTCATGCCATTGATGTGTATGTTCACTATTTCTCGATCCTACTTGTTCTCTGTTTAGTCGTTGGAGATGGCAGAAGACAGGAAGGTTCGGATTGAAAAATTCGGGAATGGGCAATGGAAGGTGGTTAAGGGAAATCTTGGCATAGCTCGAGGAAAAAGAATGAGTTCATTATAAATGGTCAGATTACCATCTGAGGGAGGGGATATCCCAGTTCAAAAGAAAAATAAAGTTAGTTTCACAAATTCTGGTGGGCAGAAAAGGGTTTGCTTTATAAGTGAGAAACCTAGAGCCATATATAAGATTGAGGATGCATGTACTAGGAAAGTTTCTGGTAAACCAGCCAGATGTATTCTTTGCAGTGGGGGCATGGATTGTGCTTCAGCTAGAGTTCGAGACGAGAGTGGAAGAAAAGAACTATTGTTCCAGCTGACAAAATCTCTCTAGTAGATTATTTGCTGAATATGGAGAGTGTTTGTTCTCATGGCATCTCTGGATCTGGCATTTTGTCTCAGTGGGAGCCGGTAGGGATAGAGGACAAGTCAGGGGCAGTTTTAGTCATGACTAAGGTGTTGGAGCTTGGGGGAGCTTCAAGGGGCCTTCAGGTTAACTGATGAGAAGGCCGTTGTAGCAAGGAAAATGAGGAAGATTACAAGAGGTATAGAGTTCACAGCGGATGGCAGTTTGAAGATGATCAAGCCTCCAAGTAAGAGATTGTTGGGTTTGTGGAGACTTGCTGGGCACGAATTAAGGAAGACTGGGTTTGGGCCCGTTCATATTTTTGTATTGCCTAAGTTTTGTAAACCCTAGCTTGTCTCTATTTATATCATAGTTGTACTTGTAATTCCTCACCATGAGTGAAAGAGGCATATAGCAATAATAAATTCCTGGTTGTAGCCTGTGGACGTAAGTCACATCGAACGAACCACGTAAAATCTCATGTTCGTCATTTTACTTTTCTGCAGTTGTTGATTGTATGTGTGTTTGAATACCCGAATCCCTAACAGTTCCAACCATCCAAATTTGTGGATCGACATCTCATTAATTTTAGCTCTGTTTTAGACGTCATTTGATTCGTTCACATAATAGAATGTAAACCGGTAATAATATATTGTCAAACTTTTATACAAATATAAA
>JBCNJP010000010.1:85519478-85545125 GCA_039602395.1 Deinandra increscens subsp. villosa | reverse complement strand
TTGTATTAATATGAAAGTTCGTGTTGCTATGTATTTGATTTTGTTTGTGTGGTAGTTTTGCTTCTTTAGTTGTACTCTCCGCATTGTTTAGTTGTAAATCATTGTGACATTCATTGTCTCTTTAATGAAAACATTTAGTTAACTAATTTTATGAAAACATCTTTTTGTAAGAAAACCGTTAAATTTAGTTTACTAAATTTAAACCGATATGTTCATATCCGCACACGTTCTGATCCGTTTTTAATTTGAGCTGTTGTGATTTGCACCTGTTTGACACCATACCCGACATGAACCACACATTTTCTCAAGTTTGACGTGCTTTATAGAACCCTTTTTTTTAAGTATATATCAATTCCCAATGACTGGTTAAAGTATATATTTGAGATTTACAATGTTAAATAAATTAAGTTGATGCTATAGAACAAACAAAAAACGCAAGATATCACAAGAGGATCGATAATTTAACAGACAACAAGTGCCGCATTGGTTGATCATCAACGACGCATCGCACGGGTTGCAAAATATGTCATGAGTCTTGCAAATTGTTGCCATCACCGAACGTGCATGTATATTGCGTTGTAAATTGTCGCGTTGTAAATTGCACCTGTCTGATGAAGAGTGGTGGGCAAAATTTGGTGATGAGGTCATCAAAATTTGCAATACATATGAAAGATACTCGCCTCCTCATTGATATCTTAAAACTATGTTGATGACTTCTATCTTAAAACTCTTTTGGTTTTATATAACTGTTTGTGACCAATATATATTTCAATTCGGTGTACTTTATTATTTGTTTGAGTTCTACAAGGGTAGATAAATAAAATCGGTGATACGAATGAGAACTAAAAGACCTACAATGGAAAACTGTCGTCACGATGCATCTCAATAACAATAACGAATTGAATATCACGTTGTAAATTGTCGTGCTCCATAACGCACCAACAATTGACGAATAACACGCTATACACCGTCGCCGCCGCAACGCGCGGGCACACGACTAGTATATATATATATATATATATATATATATATATATATATATATATATATACATGTACATCACCTTGAAAGTCGATGAATACAATAACCTTGTACTCATATGTGTTGAAATCCTGCTAAGCACTTGTTGCTTATATCCTAAGGATTGGGTTTCAAGTTAGAAACCAATAAACACAAGACTGATGACATGCTAACGATCGTTGCTCACACCTCACACCCAGAAACCGCCTTTTCACGGATCACTTGCATACTCGAAATTATTTCCAAGATGAAATCTTGCGGTAGACTGAATTTGAGTAACAAACATCCATCATCAGATCAATAAACATCTGAATTCCTTATAAAGAAACTTGGTTTCCGTAGGAATTATTGGATTGTGTAAGTTAACTCTTGAGAACATTCAGGACTTGTTATACGAACATCTTTTCATCAACAAAAGGTTGTTGCATGTATGAAAACATGTTGGCATTCCAAATGACTGAAAACTCCAAATGGAACTCCATGACAATTTTACTCGTTATATTGAATTATCAATCATAATTATACTCTGTATTCTGATAACGTAATCATCATTGTGTCAAGTACTTAAATCCTTTCAAACATAAAGATGATCGTATCAAGAATACCATCAAACTCAAGTAGTTTGATTTCATCTTACCGTCTCATGTATATAACATGACATTTGTATATTAATCAATTTAGATTCATACCATATTTATGAAACTAAGAGATTTCGTTTTAGGAAACGAGATATATCTGCTGAAAGATTTCTCTTGCAAATCAATATCCATGTGGTTTAAAAGAAAACATGATTATAAGAATGCCTGGTCTGCATAAAGCAAGTGGGAGCATCATCACTGATCCTTATCAGGATAACGATTAAGTGTTGATCTAATATTCGTTCAAGTTTACTTGATTAAACTTAAAATGAACCCTCAACATATCTCCAAGTTTCAAGAACAACCCATAATTGAAATTATCTCTAGAGTGGGGTCCACAGATTCAGGGGTTGTTTGTTTCAGTCTGTTTCATTTGGTGCTGAATGAATAAGCTGTCTGTATAGTAAAGAAGTGTTGAATCAATAAGGTGCTGAATCATTATGTGCTGTTTGTTTGGACATCAGAATGACTTGTCTATACAGTAAAAAAATGCTAACAAATCAGTGTGAGAACAAAAAAGTTTATTTTTTTCTTTCATTACCTTCTCATATTAGTGTAGGAACAAAACACTAAAAGTTTCATTCATTACCTTGTCCCATATTGGTTTGAGAACAAAAAGTCTATTTTTTTCTTTCATTTAGCTTGTCCCACATTGGTGTGGGAACTAAAACATTGTTAGCTTATATATGAAAACCTACATGACATGTTAAGTTCATATGTTGTGTTTTACTCCAGCATCTACCTGCACGCAAGGGGGGGGGGTGCAAATTTGGTAAAATTGCATTCTCATCCGCACGACCTGCGGACACGAATGCAGCTCCAAAAACCGGGGTCGAGCACAAAATGGTTTTTGTCTTTCTCCAGCTCCGTCCGTTTTGCTCAAACTCGATCCAGCCCCTCCCCTTCGGTTCGTTTTTTGGCGCTCATCTCGATCCAGCCAACGTCGTCTGTATGCTAAAGCTTGGGAAGCTCAGCTGGATCGGACAGACATAATTGTCTGTTTCGGTAAGCTGCTGGGCGGCGAAACAAACACGTCGATATCACTAAAACGTCTTAATCAATCAGCAATTTTACCATTAAGACTCCAATAGGCTGAAACAAACAGGCCCTCAATCAATTTCTTGAAACAAGTCGTATCATACTAGATATGAGACGAAAGTAATCCAATATATGGATATTGCTTTAATGTCACTGTAAAAGGTTACACGATGACATAAGCTGGAAAAAACGCATCATCACAACTTGATTTTGATGATAAGAAAAATGTTCGTGATGAGTACTGGCTCGTACTCACTGAACGACAAGCCACCTTAAGTGATTTTTGAATCATGAATGTAATGGTATATTAAAGGAAGTTAATTAAACTATATAAATAACCAATTAACATGCCCATGTGATAACACAGTAATCGATGTGCATACCAAGGGCACAGTTTTATCACACGTTCAAATTCACTTAAGTAGTTTTACTGTTCATGATAAACACTAAAACTAATGAAACACCCTTAACAGGCAATACCAAAACACAGGTTAAGAACGTAGCATAAAATTGACAGTTCTATTGATCAAGTTTGATCAATGAGTTAACACTATTACATAGTGCCTGAATTCTACACTACCACAATGTTTTACTTTAGTGTTGGGATGTCGAATTTTAGCATTTGCACAAAATCATTCGACCTGATCTAAAATGTTAGATGCAGAGTCCGAATTCTGCACAACGTGTTCGAATTTTATACGTTTTGATATACTTGTATATCTAGAAATATTCTAAAACGTCCGTAGTCGAGCAGAATTGTCGGAACGATTATGAACTAAGACTATTCTTACTCTGGACTCAAATGGTTGACAATCCAGATTCACAGACCTCATTGAGGAATGACGTTGTGACGTCACTCGTATCATTGTCTTCATGGATACAATCATAAGACAAATTTGAATAAATGGTATACTTAATAGTAACCTTTGTCCTGAGATACGTATGCAACCTCTCGTTTGCCTAAGACTGCTCTTTGATTGCATCTTAACGTGTCGCATAACTGCCAGTCACAACGGCTACTTTTGGGAATTGATGTGAAGCTTAGTGGGAACTGTATGTAGTTAAGATGAGATTCTGTACTCTTGCACTAATCATGCAACAGTTAGATATCGTGGGCCCTCTCGTGAGTTCAAGTGTTAAGTGTAAGACCTTACCCAAACTTATTGTGTGTTTGCTTGGATCCTTCGAACTACTGAAATGAGAAACAAAATGATTGAACCTTTAAAGAGAATGAATCAAATTCATGCCTCTAGTTCGATTGATGTCTTATACAGAAAAGAACTTATGACTTTGAATTAACATGAGTCTAAACTATAACGCGAGCTTATAGATATACCTTGGTTACTGACTTGAAGTGTCATAACTGGTTGGCACAGCCATGTGTAGCTAGAGCGTCTCTGACTATTTCTTCTAATGTTATCGTAATCTGTCCAAGTGGGAGTTTGTTGGATATTGTATGTCTAGACCCGACAACACCAAGAATCCGAACCGGTTAAGACCCATAAGAGTTACACTGAGGGCAACGAGAACCAAACTGCTTAAATAGTTAACTGGTAAATCATGGAAAATAGTAATTAATTATCGTTTATTCTCGATTAATAAACATATCTGATTACGCTTTTATCTTTACGATAAGAGCGGAATATGATGTTACTGATAATCAACTGACATCTACGATAAAATTAATAAATCAGATAAATTCTTGTCTTAGTTTATTGATTCTGGGTCTACGATAATTACATTAATAAACATGTTTTATCAATTAATTGTTATAATGCGTGGTTGATTTTCGGTTAAGGAATTGACGAGGGACTTAATACGTAACTAATCACACACACACATATATATATATATATATATATATATATATGATTAAGGATTAGGAAACCCTAATCCTTTTTGCGCCCATCCTCTCCCTCGTCACTCTCTCTCTCGCCGGCTCTCCTTCTTGCGAAGCTCTAGCCGCCGCCGGCGATATCATGCCGGCTCCTCCACCCGGCAATCACCGAATCACAACCCGTGTTCATTGTCTCCGGTTTGTTTGAACCGTCGCAACTACCGCCGCCGCAGCCCTCCCACCGCCAAGCCGCATTGCTGCCACCCCGTCACATGCCGCCATCACAGCGACGTTACCGTCGCTGGCCGCCGCTGCCGTCTCCGCCCACTTTGCCACCGCCGCTCACGTTAGCCGCCACTGTCGTCGCCTTCGTTTCCTCTTGGCGCTTGCTCGTCACCGCCATCATCTGAATCTTCGTGATACGTGATGAATCATTCAAGAACGTTTTACGATACACGAAGTGTCATAGATCCGAACGGTCAGATCTGTTTTCTCTGTGAACTCTAGCGACTTGCTCGTTATTCCTCGGTGTGTCAAATGTTTGTTAGAACACCACTCAGGTATATCTAAACTCGGTTTTAGTTTAGACTTTAATTCTGATCATGTCATCGTTATTATCGTTTTCGCGTTATAGTTTAACGCGATTGGTGTTTGTGTTCATTTTGGTGATCATGATCCTGTTGACATGTTTACGAAGTTTTGGGGTTTACGCGTTAGATTAGTTTAAATCGTTTTATTCCGCCGCATAACGAATTACATGTTTAGTTCTTCTAAACTCTGGTTTACTAATGCTCGGTCGGTAACGGTTAATATTAAAAATGATTTTTTTTATCACCGGGCACCCGTATACCACTGTCATAACCCAACATTAGTTTACATAATTAATTTTTTTTACTTAAATAATTTATTTTCGACATAGATTTTTTTTCTTTAAAACTTAATCTCCACGAGAGGGATTGTTCCATTGGGTGGTTTTTCTTTGGTTCTTCGAAGTTCTATCACCATAGAGAAACATGTTTTGAATTTTTGCTAAGAATAGCATTTGATCAAGATGAATACATAAAATACCTATTCGATTCTTGTTCGATATGAACAATCCTCAAAGAGATTAAATCCAATTCTTGAGTACATATTACATTATATCCATTCAACCATTTGATTGTACTGATCAAATAGTTTGTTCTGAAAGTGTTTACACAACTCTTAGTATAATCCAAGTGATTTTCGATTTCGTCTACGGTTTCAGTTCGAATTTCTACAACATAATGGTGATACCATACTAAGATTAGTAATAATACTAGTTAACTGTCACTTAACTTAGCAAGCGAAATGAAAATGAACTAACAGAAATGAGAAGGAATATCATGAAAGACTTGCTATACCAATGAATCTATATATACATGTCTGTCAAACTGATATTGCCAAACTTTTCTAATGGAAAAATACATCGCTAAAGCTACCCTAATCAAGCAAATGTTCAATCATTGACTACCCCTAATGATAGCAGGATCATGTTCAAATGCTCTTGTAAAGAACCAACAACCATAACAAAGTACTCACTCAACATATGCCTAACTAAAGGACAAAGGTACTTGATCTAAGAACTAGGATCAGACTAACCCTATTCTGACTAACCAAGAGAGCTAACAATTATACCCAAACCACAAGAATTAGAACCGCAATTTATAAAAATAATTCGCTAGGCCTTTGATCCCAAAAAAGGAGGACAAGATAGACAAACTAACACACTGACAATTCAATTAACATGCTAACCTGTTACCGATATCACTGAGAACCACCTAGACTCGCTAGAGACCTAGACACACACTAAAATTGCTAGATCTACAACTCAGAAACAACAAGATCTAGACATCTTGGATACCCTAAACATTAAACCAATACTATTGATTCTCAATTCAACCATGAACAAGATAACAAACATCGATCATGGATAAGAAATGTAACATTTATACTAAAATTTTCAACGCATAAAACAGTTGTCAATCAAGCATAGATAAATCAAGATTTTTATTCATATTGTCTTTAAACGATATTGAATATTGTCATACTCTCTTGGTTAGTCAGAATGGCAAGAAAGTGTTTTGTCCAAACAGTTTGAATATTGTCAATCAAGCACATAAACACACGATGGAGTGCTAACAATTGAACATTGTCTTGGTTATTCAGTTAATACTAATGTATGAAGTGTTTGTTTATTCAATCGCCCGTCAATGATTCAAATTCACCGTTAAATAAAAAACTAAAGAAGCACCGACAATTACTCATGATATCTCTCTTATTCACATCAACTTGGAATTGGTTTCTTAATCCTTTTAGAATTCTTGATATAACTAACCTTTATAATTCAAGGGAGAGGTTCAAATGAGAAGTTTGTTTTGGATAAGAAGGATAAGAAAGAATTCTGAATATTTTGACACAATATGACACAATGATCCGAACATTTTTGACCCAATATGACACAATGATCTAAACATTTTGACACAATGATCTGAACATTTTGATACATTCAAAAGAGTAAAAAAAATTAATTTTATATATAACAACACTGTACGCGTTTTAAAGATAAAAAACACTCGTTTTTATGGTATAATTTTTTTTTAAAATAATATCGTATCTAAGAGTTATGAAGGTTTAAAAAATGGCCTGAATTTGATAAAAAGTCAAAAATACCCTTCTATCTTTTGTTTTCTTTAGTTTTTCTCTCTAAAGTTACACAAGAAAATTTTGGGCCATAGATCTTCATTTGATTGAAGATCTAATGGCTATGATTCCTTCTTATCTTTCTTATCCAAACCAAACTTCTCACAATAACCTCACCCTATAATTCAAATGTGGGTATCAGATATTTAATTTTTATGTCTTAGTGGATGTCAAATTCTTAGTCAATTATTAATTATATATTTTAATTAGTCAATCTATGTATTAGTTAGTTTTTTTTTTTACTATTATTGATGCTTGTCAAATGTATATCATGAACCTTTAAAACCAATTTTTTAAATTTATACCTAAATATTCTAGCACAACATATAGGAAAGTGCATCTATCAATTAGCAGCATTAGTAAGATGACCTAGGGTTGACCTAAGGAGTAATGTGTTGGTAATTTTAGTGTTATCAATGTCATAGATGATATTTGATTAACTTGTCGTTTAGGTTGATCTCGTTAGTAATTAACCAAGTTAGATGATGCAGTAGCGCATGCTCAGTTGTTACTAATGGATGGTGTGTGTTATTGATTTAAGTGTGGTATGGTTGGGCTATATATAAACCATTAAGGTGAGTTTTATGAATTAGTGTACATAATTAATTTTGTGTTACTTGATTAATTTATATTCGTCATAGATTTATTTTTCTTTAAAACTTGATCCCCACGAGAAGGCTTGTTCCATTGGGTGGTTTTTCTTTGGTTCTTTTAATTTCTATCACCGTAAAGAAACGTGTTTTAAATTTTTGCTAAGATTAGCATTCGATCAAGATGAACACATAAAATACCGATTCGATTCTTATTCAGTATGAACAATCCTCAAAGAGATTAAATCCGATTCTTGAGTATATGTTACATTTTATCCGTTCGGCCATTTGATTGTACTGATCAAATAGTTTGTTCTGAAAGTGTTTACACGACTCTTAGTATAATCCAAGTGATTTTCAATTTCGTCTACGATTTCAATTCAAATTTCTACAACATAATGGTGATCCCATACTAAGATTAGTAATAATACTAGTTAACTGTCACTTAACTTAGCAAGCGAAATGAAAATGAACTAACAGAAATGAGAAGGAATATCATGAAAGACTTGCTATACCAATGAATCTATATATGCATGTCTGTCAAACTGATATTGCCAAACTGTTCTAATGGAAAAATACATCGCTAAAGTTACCCTAATCAAGCAAATGTTCAATCATTGACTACCCCTAATGATAGCAGGATCATGTTCAAATGCTCTTGTAAAGAACCAACAACCATAACAAAGTACTCACTCAACATATGCCTAACTAAAGGACAAAGATACTTGATCTAAGAACTAAGATCATACTAACCCGATTCTGACTAACCAAGAGAGCTAACAATTATGCCCAAACCACACAATGAAGTGTTTGTATGCTTGATTGACAATATTCAAACAGTTGTGCTAACAAGTGTACCCAAATAGTTGTCATATTGTCTTACTCTCTTGGTTTTTCATATTGTATGCTTGGTTATTCATATTGTCTTGGTTATTCTTAGATGATATTGAATATTGTCTTACTCTCTTGGTTATTCATATTGTCTTAGACGATATTTAAACACACGAAGAAGTGCTAACAATTATACCCAAACAATTGTCAAACTCTTTTATAGCCATGCTAGGCTAAGTAACTCAACCTAAGAGTATTCACATCCCATTCTTTATTCATATCCTTATAATTTATACATTTATAATTTTTTTTCTCTTTCACTCACAGCCAAAATTAAATAATATATTTTTATATCATTTTCTCTCTCCTTCACTCACAACCAAACTTTAAATTTTACAGAATTCATAGTTTTTTTTAGTTAAATATACAGATTTTCAATGTTTTTTCTCTTTCCTCCACTCATAACCACTTACAACTAAACTCAAACAGCTATGAATGTTCTAATTATGTATGAAGTGTTTGTATATTAAAATCTTGTGTTTAAATATAAGGACCCTTCATATATCAATAAAAATGTACAAACAACTTATTGAATTGAAATGGAGAAGATGAGCTCTATCGGCCTGGCCTGGCCCCTGGGTATACTAATGGATCAAAACTGTTCAGTCCAAATGAACCATTAAGTCCATATCATGGAGGCCCAATTAAGTTGTGAAGAAAAATAATACACATACATAAAATTGTTCTGTCAATGATGGACCACTAAGTCCTATCATGGAGGCACAATTAAATTGTGAAGAAAATAAGTACACACACTAGTGGGTCGCTCACACGATGCGATGAAAAACACAACGCACATACTAGTAAAATGTTTTAACAATTGATTTGTGAAGTATCATTTAGATTTAAAGGTTTCATAAAATTTATATTTATATAAAATAAAAACAATTTTTAAAATTTAGTTAAACTTGTTACATAATTACATCTCTAAAATAATTTCGCTATTAATTATATATTGGGTTACTTTTTTATTTAATAACATAATGGACAAAGACGATTTTGCCCCCTTAAACTTATAAATTTTAAGTAAATGACATGTTTGTTCTCCTAAATGTAATACACATGAGGAGGACAAACATGTCTTTTACTTAATAAAAATAATAGTTTGAGGGGGTAAAATAGTCCTTTAAACATAAAATTAAAATTATCTTTTAATGAAAAATTAGAACTTAAAAAATAAACTTAATGATAATTGAAGTTTAATGATTGATATATGTAAAGTAAAAAAAATTAAGTCAAAATACAAAAATTATCTTTCAAATACACTGACGAATACGGTATTATAAATTGTTAAGTGTCAGAACTCTCATTTTATTTCAGAATCAAGAAACCTTATCACAACCTTTAGTTCATTTGATTAATGGGTAAAAACGAACATGAAATTTGCATAAATGAATAAACCTTGGTACTAATTTCAGTAAATACAAAAGGGTATCATTGTTATTTTATCTATCACACATACAGACCATCAATTTTCAACTATTCATTTTATAAAGTCGTCACTCAGTTACATATAATCTATATTTTGAACCGAATGTACATATATACATATGTAAATGTTCTACATATATGTACTTTAAATTGAATGCAGTTTTCTTCAAATTGAATGTGTATTTACATGTTTGTAAAACTGTTTTGTTATTTCTGCAAGGAGGATAAAAGAAAGAAATAATTAAAATCCTTAAAAAAAAATATAAATCTAAGTGTAAATGTGTGATGATTAGAAATAATTAAAACTGGCAAAGCAAAATAAAGTAGAAATCTAAGTGTAAATGTACAATGATTATGCTACTGGAATGGAACTGCTCTTGATAACGAAATTAAAAGTTGAGATTTTACTAAACTAATAGTTTAGGTTATTATTAGCAAGTGGTTCATAGTTCGGATTATTAAATCAATTTGCCTATATACTAATATTTATATTATTTTAATATATATATTAAGTTTGACACATATTTTGTTTACTTTTATACTCTTAAAATATATTTTGGACATTTCGAATATAAGTTACGGCATACTTATTTTTATCTATGCTCCCGTATAAAAACTAAGCCAGTCTACATTTTGACAAAACCGAGCCGACATAAAAGATAGTGTTTTTCTACAACAACGTAAGTTTATCTTAATTTTCCAAATGTATCATTTTGATATTCATAATCGAGTCGCCGGAACTTCATAGCCTTCACTTTACACACTTAACCACATTAATGTCATTTCACATATTTTTATACCTATGTTTTGATACTCAGAATCAAACCGTCAATGATCTTCTCCGAACAGCTAAACATTTTAAAGCGATCATCAATTAAAGTTACAGGAGCTTGTCACAAATACACTTCTCTTACCACATTTAATCACATCTATGTTATTATCGCTAACATGTGACAACGTCTTGGTTGGTAAAAACAAAAACCAATTTTTCTATCAAGATAGATGTTTTTGTTATTAAATATTTTTCATAATCCAAGAGAAAAACAATTACCAATCAAACACGAACTAGATTTTTCAAGTCACGCGTTGTGACCGCGCAACTATAGTAAAAAAAAGAAAGAAAGATGGACGCCAACATAATAGGAAAAATGCTACTAAACCGCGTTTTCTCATGAATTGAATGAGTTCTATCTCATATAGGGTCAAAAAGCTACTATTTATACTTTTGCAAGCAAGGTGAAAAGCGAATCTCTTAGTCAATATACACAACGAATCAATTCATATCGAAACAGAAAAAATGTTATACAGGTTGAACATGTTTCACCTTCTCCTTAGGATCCGACAAAATTATTTAAAAAAATATATAAATGAAAATGCACACCTAATTGTATGGATAATACAATAAAACAAACCTAAGAGAGAAAAAAATATACAGATTTTTAAAGAACACATTCTTGCATAAGAAAGTTCTATAGTCTATAGTTAGTAAGATATAGAAAATTATAAAAACAACAACTAATTGTATGAATAACACAACAAAATAAACCTAAAATAGAATATATATATATATATATATATATATATATATATATATATATATATAATTAGGATCATTTGAGAACTTTTTATTATTGTGAGAACCATGAAAACACTTTTTAGCTACACATTTGAAATCTAACCTATTTTATTTATTTTAATTCAAAAGGGTAATAAAGTCTTTAACCTATATAATTAAAAGATAAAACCTTTTTAAAATATTATTAACTATTAGAGTACTCTAACTATTAATATCTAGATTAGTAAACATTAATTGTTTTAAGTATTTTTAAATACTTTCTTTTATGTTTTTTATTACGTTTTTTAATATTTTTTAAAACTTATTTTTTATTGTTTTCTAATTTTTCTTAACTTTTTACGTTTTCATTTTTATTTTTTTAACACATTTTTAAAACCTTTTATTAACTCATAATTTTTACGTTTTAATAACTTTTTATTACTTTAAAAAAAATATTTTTTCTACTTTAAAAATATTTTTACAAAACAACTTTTATCTAGTTTTTTAATTTACCTTTTTAATGTCTTAATAAAAAAAATTATTTTTCCTTACTTGTTTTTTATGTTTTTTGAATAACTTTTTTTTACTTTTATTAAACATTTTTATAAACTTTTTAATAATTGTTTTTACTATTTTAATTTATTTTTTAAAAACTTTTTATTAGTTTTTTTTTACTTTACTTTTTATGTTTTTTATTTAAACGTTTTCATTTTCATTTTTTTAATAACTTTTTAAGACTTTTTATTAACTTTTAATTTTTTACGTTTTAAATAACTTTTTTTTTACTTTTTTATTAACTTTTTTTACTTCTTAAATTATCTTTTTAATACCTTTTTACTAGTTTTTTTAATTTACTTTTTATTTATTTAATATAATATTTTTTTTACTTTTCCTTACTTATTTTTATGTTTTCGAATAATTTTTTTACTTTTATTAAACATTTTATTAAACTTTTTTTACTATTTTAATTAATTTTTTAAAAACTTTTTATTAGTTTTTTATTTACTTTTTATGTTTCTTAAAAATATATTTTTTTACTTTTTTTTTAAGTCTGTAAGCTTTTTTTTTAAATGTTTATTTAAAAAAAATATAAATGTCTACGTGAATGGAATATAGACACTAACAACCATGCAACATATGCCTACGAGGATGCAACGATATGTAAAATTTATGGAACAAGATTCATTTATTCTTCAACCATACGTGATTGTTCGATGAGATTGAACTTTTATTTTGCTTATTTTATACACCCTTTAATTTTGTATTCTTGGAATTCTTCATTGCCAATCCCTTTTTCATATTATTCTTATTGACTCCTATGTGTAAGTACGTTTGCACCAATTTAACAACCTAAACCGTTTTGTTAGTGTAAAAACCTATTTACATGTTTGTTACACCACGCTTCACGTTTGTAAGAACTCACTGCATTGGTGTAACAAAAACCTGATACAAGTGTGTAACATTATGTGCATATGCAAACACAGTAATATTTTATGACTTGTTAGTAAGTTTCTATAATGAATAGGTAAATATATGTAACAAGATGCAACAATGTAACAAATATATACGAGCATGCAATATATTAACAATCATGTAATATATAACTACGAGCATGCAGTGATATGTAACATATATGGAACAAGATTCAATCCTACTTTAACTATACCTGATTGTTCGTGAGATTGAACATTTCTTTTACTTGTTTTATACACCATTTAATTCGGTATTCTTGGATTTTCTCATTACCAATCCCATTTTCATTTTTTTCTTACTGACTCTTACGTGCAAGAACGTTTGCACCAGTTTAATAACAACCTACACCTTTTTATTAGTGTAAAAACATGTATACATATTTGTTACACATGCTTCAAATATGTAAGAACTCGCTGCATTCATGTAGCAATACCATGATACAAGTGTGTAACATTATGTGCATTTATGTAGCAATAACCTAATACACCATTTTATTAGTGTAAAAACATATATGTAACTGTTCGTTACCCATACGTAATTGTTCTTTGCATACATGTAACAACATGCATTCAAAAAATTTATAATTTTGAGATCTTGTTGTTTATAATATTGATATCTTGTTGTTTATAATTTTGATATCGTTTTTTATGTTGTTTTAGGTTCTTGCAAAAAAAAAAATAGATCTTGGTATTGTTTTGGTGCTAGTATTATCATGGTTTAAGTTTTTTACGAGTGGTAACCTTTTACTACTAGTTTGTAAGAATCTGTTACGGAAATGTAACATATATGTAAGAAGGCGCAACTATGTAACAGATGCCTACGATCATGCAATATAGACAACAACAACTATGTAACAGATGCCTACGACCATGCAACCATGTGAATACTTGTTTACATTTTTGTTACACAATGCTTAAGGTTTCTAAGAACCAGCTACGTGGTTGTAGCAAGAAAATGTGTTTGCGAAAAATGTGTTTGGGCATTTACCTGATAGATAATGTGTTTACGGAAAATAAGAGAGAGAGAAAATATGATATACTAATCAATGAGAAAGAAATTTAAATATTTATATTTTTTTATATTTTACATACGTGTAACTGTTCGTGACACATATTTATTTGTTGGCTACACATATGTAATTGTTCGTTACCTACATATAATAAAATACATTAAAAAAACTACGGAAAAAAATTATATAAAAAAATAACGAGATTATAACCAAATTAAAGATAAAAAAACATCCAATTTAATGGTGCAATTTTTTTAATAAAATTATTATCGTATAAAAAGTTATTAACGATATAAAATGGAGGGGGAAAGTGGATATTTATGTCACATCACCTTATCATTTTTTCTCAAAATAAATATAAAATTACTTAAATACCCTTTTCTATATGTTTAATATATTTTTAAATTTTAATTTAACTTAAATAAATTCAAATCAATCTGGACCATTCATTTTAAAAGGTGTTTAAGATGTGTGACTCGTATCTGTTCTCGCGATTCTCATAATATTTATTGGTTCTCAAAAGATCATATCCCTAGATTATTGTTCGTCATACCTGAATGTCAGACATCCATGGGTTGTACGTATAGCCGATGGGTACCCTAGATTACTGTTCGTTATACCCCAAGATGTTGTACATCCAGGGACTGCGTATTTATATTGTTTAACCCCAGCATGTACAGTAACCCAGCATGCTAGGGCATTAACGCTAACAGTTTGTTCTTGACTTTGTTTGATCGATAAGCGAGGTGCAGAAGATTAAATAACGGTCAAGGAGACTCAATCAAAGTGAGAAACACGTGCAGAATGAAGACCCGCCGCCTAACTCGCTCAAAGCAACGACCAAGAGTCGTTGGAAGAAGATCCCTGAAATCTCAGAATATTATTTAGGATTTTCAATGTATTTAAACGCGGCATAGGCTTTATTTTACTCACTCTCGATCACCTGTATTCACACTACCACATAGCAATCCAGCCGCAACCAATTATACTCGGAATATTTTATTTGATAATAAAGAGGCAACGTGTGATATCGTTGCCAAATGGGTTTTTTATGCCGGCAATCCTTCAAGACATTCAAGGATTAAGGGCTTTTCCCCCTTTCAAATCTCGTTGTTCGTAGTTGCATCCAGGGAAGTGTTCACTTGTGTTTCCATTCATATAAATTAACCCTTGAATTTCGAAAAACTGATCTAATTTTTAGTATCTTACATTGAGAGCACCATACCTCACAAACTAATTTGGTTACTTAATTTAACTTCTTAATTTTTGACCAAAACAATTTGGCGCCCACCGTGGGGCAATTGGTGTCAATATTTTTCCAAACTCTTGTTAGATTTATTCTCAACTTGATTTTTACAAAAATCTATCAAAAATGGCAACACAACCAAGTACCTCGAATGCAACTACCCCTGCAAGCACTTCTACTACTACTAGCACTGCTCTTCCTCCACCACCGCCACGGATCACCACGTCAACAACCACTACCGTGAACCGAAATACCAGCATGGCTACCGATCAGGGTGTCACGAGCACATGGCGTAGTGGAGAAATTCTGATAATGGTCTCCAATGATGAACTCCTTACCATGTTCGTAAAAGTACAGCAATATATGGAACAATAACAGAAGGTGAACCAGGACATGTTTGGAGAGGTAGCCAAGCTGAGGTCAGAGATGAACAAGGTGGATCATACACCCGCGTCTCCTGTTCGGGCCAGGAGGCTGCAATACGACAGTCCTGGGAACGGACCCAGTCTAGCAGATGACGTTCAAGTCATTGATTCGAGGCCTACATATGCTGCTGCCCATACTACCTTTTCTGACAGGCCCAGGATATCTACATTCAGGGATTCTGCCTCGAATCCTGGGGGCACCACTACCCAAGATACTGGTAACATCCTTGGAACCCCTAACCTTAATGCTCATATTAATGAATTTGTGCAGGATACAGGTTTAAGCCCGACAATGGCGAGGGAAATCAAGAAACTGAAGGAGATGATCTCGAGTGTTCCTGGGGTGGTCCAGCCTATACCTAAAGTAACACCATCGAGCCATCGACTTTCTAGGTTCACTTCTCCAATATGTGACGTGGAGATACCCAAGAGGTTTCAGACCCCCTAGTATGAAACTATATGATGGCACGACTGATCCGGAGGAACACGTGACTCAGTATATGGAAATAATGGAGGTGATCTACATGCCCCCTGATATCAAGGAGGCATGCTTATGTAAGGGCTTTGGGTCAACACTGACAGGTTCAGCCTTGAAATGGCTGCTGAGTATTCCACCCTATTCGATCCCGTCCTTTTCTCATTTAATTTAATTTATTCAATAACCAATTTTCTTGTAGTCGCAGTTTTGAAAAACTAACAAGTGATCTTTACAGGGTTACCCAGAATACTAACGAGTCTATCAGGGATTATGTAAATAGGTTTGGCAAGGAGACCCTGGATATTCCCAACATGGATATGGCTACTGATGTCCAGGCATTCAAGATGGGCCTCAACAAAGATTCACCCTTCTATCAAGATCTGATGATGAATCCTTGTCATAGGTTTGATGAAGTGAGGCATAGGGCCCTACGATTCATCAGGCTTGAAGAAGATAAGAAAATACAGGAAAAGGCTGACGTTGCCCCAGGATATGGGTCTTCTAACAAGATGTCAGAACCGGCACATCCGAGGTCTCAGAGACCTAAACCCTATTCCAAACCCGATAATCCAAGGGTTAATAGGGTTAACCAAGGCGAAGACGAGGAGGATGAAGAGTACCCTACTTTCAATGAATTTTGTTTTTCTATTGACATTGCAAGTGTGATTAATGCTATGCAGGACCTGGGGGACAAAGCAAGGTGGCCTTGGAAGACAGACAAACAAGCATCCTGGAAAGATAAATCCAAGTGGTGTGCATGTCATGAGGATTTTGGCCACATAGCCGAGGATTGTATAGCTATGCGGAAGGAAATCAGTTATTTACTGAGCAAAGGGTTCCTGAAAGAACTCCTGGGAGGAAAAAGGACAAATCCAGGGGTGCTGACCAGTCTGTGAAGTCCAGGGGCACTGACCAGGCCCTGGATGCAGATAAACCCCGTGGACACCCCGAGCGGGCAGCATCCCTATCCCCGGATGCAAAGGTAATTTATATTATTTCTGGTGGATCTGACATATGTGGTACTTCTTATTTTGTAGCTAAAAGGTATGCAAGGAACCAAATCCGACGTACCCAGGAAATCTATCAGGGCCTCAGTGCAAGCGGACGCGAAGGATGTTACCTTCGGTGAAGATGACAGGTGCAACGTCATGGATCCTCATCATGATGGGCTCGTGATCACATTCTACATAGCCAACCATTTCGTAAAGAGGATCCTAATTGACGAGGGTAGTTCTGTCAACATCATCCAGCTAGAAACATTGACAAAAATGGGGATACCCCAGGATGAAGTAATCGCTAAATCCACGGTCCTCGTGGGTTTCAGTGGGGAAACAAAGAATACTCTGGGAGAAGTGAAGCTTCCAGTTTACGTTGAGGGGGTGAACTCGATGCAACACTTTTGTGTCATGGATGCTCCATCCGGATATAACATCATCCTGGGCAGACCCTGGATTCATGACATGAAGGCCGTCCTGTCTACGTACCATCAGTGCGTCAAACTGCCGACGCCCTGGGGAGTAGTCACCATCCACAGCGATCAACAAGAAGCGAAAGATTGCTACACTTCAGCCATGAAGATTTCAGCCAAAGCCAGGAAAGGATAGCAATTAAAAAATAAGGCTAGAGACGTCCTAGAGGCAAGGGAGAAGGATGTAAAGCAAGTAGTCCTAGACCCCATGCATCCTGGGAAGAAGGTATCAATTGGCACTAACATCCCTGGCCCCATTGAAGAGGAACTGGTGAAATTCCTCCAGTCCAGAATGTCAACATTTGCATGGAACACTAAAGACATGATAGGTATATCCAAAGATGTTATAACCATAAACTTGGTATTGATTCTTCTTACAGGCCCGTGCATCAAAAGAGGAGAAAGTATGCTCCTGAGAAGCATGTAATAATCCAAGAGGAAGTAGACCGTCTATTGAAGAATAAAATGATCAGAGAGGTTAAGTTCCCAAGATGGTTGGCCAATGTGGTGGTAGTGGAAAAGAAAAATGGCAAATGGAGGGTCTGTGTAGATAATACGGACCTGAACCGTGCATGCCCTAAAGACCCTTTTTCCTTGCCACACATTGACTCAATGGTAGACGCAACGGTAGGTCACGAAATGCTAACATTCATGGATGCCACCTCTGGATTTCAACAAATTCAGATGGAACCCAGTGACCAAGAGGATACAGCCTTTATCACACCAATAGGTATTTACTGTTACGTTGTTATGCCTTTTGGATTAAAAAATGCAGGGGCAACCTACCAAAGATTGGTAAATATGATGTGCAAAGAAAAGCTAGGAGAAACTATGGAGGTATATATAGACGATATGGTGGTAAATTCCCTAGATGTTAACACCCATATTTAGGATGTCAAGGAATCTTTTGACATGCTAGACAGGACAATATGAAACTGGATCCAGAGAAGTCTCACTTTGGAGTGGGTGCTGGAAAATTCTTGGGTTACATGGTGACCAGAAGAGGAATCGAAGCTAGCCCGGAACAGATTCGCGCAATAATGAACCTGAGGTCACCAGAGTCAACCAAGGATGTACAAAGGTTGACAGGCCGGGTTGCAGCCCTGGATAGATTCATTTCCGAATCCTCGGAGAGATGTAGGGACTTGTACGATATTCTGAGGAAGAATAAGAAGTTTGAATGGACGACCCAGCATGAACAAGCCTTCCAGGACTTGAAAGCCTATCTATCCTTGGCACCACTCCTGATGAAACAAAATCCAGGGGAGCCATTATCATTATACCTTGCAGTTTCAAGAAATACGGTAAGCGCAGTTCTAACCAAGTATGCAGAAGGTCAACAACACCCGGTATACTACGTAAGTAAAAGTCTTCTTGATGTTGAATCCAGGTACTCGCACTTTGAAAAACTTATATTAGCCGTAAGTATGGCCTCTACTAAACTTAGACATTATTTTGAGACTCATACTATACATGTGAAAACTAACTACCCTATAAAGTCTGTTATGAGGAAATCTGAAATGTCAGAAAGGATGGCAAAATGGTCCATAAAGTTGAGTGCTTACAACCTGGTATATGAGGCAAGAACGACCATAAAATCACAAGCTCTAGTAGACTTTGTGGCTGATTTCAGTAATGATATCCAAGACGAAGCAGATCAAGAACTCCAGAGCTTGCAGCAAGAAGAATTCTCAGGATGTTGGACCCTCTTCACAGATGGGGCACCCAATTTCAGGGGGACAGGCCTTGGAATCATACTAAAATCGCCACAGGGGGACATGATACCCCAGGCGGTTAGTTGTGGATTCCAGGCAACCAATAATGAAGCGGAGTATGAAGCCCTGATTGCTGGCCTATAACTAGCTCTACATCTTGGGATCCAGAACATCCAGGTATACGTCGATTCCCTACTTTTAGCTAATCAGTTTAATGGAACTTATGCAGTGAAAGGAGAGAAACTAGCCAAATACCTAGAAGTCGTGAAAGCCATATCCCAGGATTTTCAAATTTTCGACATTCAACAAGTACTCAGGGATGAAAATGCTGAACCGGATGCACTAGAAAACCTGGGATCGACATTCAAAGCAATGGAAGATACACATATCCCCATAGTCCACATACTAAGTCCAGCAATCAATCAACAAGAGAACTTGGAAGACATTGAGCCTGGGGGCATGGTTTTGGCATCCCATACCTAGGATGCACAGTGTCCCGATACCCAGGGTGCACAGCATCCTGAGTCCCAAGATACCTTGTTGTCCTGGACCAGACCTATTATAGAATATCTACAAAGCGGCTTCATCCCAAAAGAAGAAAAGGATACCAGAGCATTCAGAACCAGAATGCCCAGGTACGTTCTTATTAAGGGTAAATTATATAGAAAGTCTGTTGCAGGAACATACCTAAGATGCTTGGAAGATGACGAAGCCCTGGAAGTACTCAAAGACATTCACGAAGGTGATTGTGGAAATCACACAGGGGGCATGTCCCTGATGTCTAAAATCTTAAGAATAGGTTACTTTTGGCCATCCTTGAGAAAGGATTCCCAGGATTTTGCCCTTAAATGTGATGCTTGTCAGAGACACGCCAATATTCCACATCAACCAGCTGAACCACTGCATCCTATCCCTGCATCCTAGCCCTTTATGAAGTGGGGGATGGATATTGTGGGAAAGCTACCTAGAGCGCCAGGCGGCAAAGTCTTCATGTTAGCTATGACTGATTACTTCTCAAAGTGGATAGAGGCTGAGGCATATGTCCAAGTCAGGGAAAAGGAAGTTATTTCATTCATCAATAGGAACATCATAACGAGATTTGGCATACCTTCTGAAATAGTTTGTGACAATGAGTCCCAATTCATTGGCAAAAGGACTACCGGATTCTGTGAAAGTTGGGGAATAAAGATGATAACCTCTACACGGGTGCATCCTAAGGCTAATGGCCAGGCATAATCTAGCAACAAAATCATCATCAACAACTTGAAGAAAAGACTCAAAGAGAAAAAAGGGAAGTCAGCAGAAGAATTACCACTGGCATTGTGGGCTGATAGGACTACGTCCAAGAATGCCACAAGCCAAACCCCTTTTTCCTTGGTTTTTGGTACGAAAGTAGTCATTCCGACAGAAATGTTTGTCCCAAGATTCAGGGTCATCAGCCAGACCCAGGATGCGAATAATGAATCCCTGGCTGACGACCTTGATACTGTGGATGAGCTACGAGAACAAGCTGCCTGGAGGATAGCCGCATATCAACAAAGGACCTCTAAAAGCTAAAACAAACATGTAAGGATACGGAGATTCAGGGTAGGAGACTTGGTTCTAAGGAAGGCATTTCAGAATACGATGAATCCAGGGGATGATAAGCTGGCCCCTAAGTGGGAAGGTCCCTACTTAATCGACTCTGAGGCAGGTAAGGGGCATATTGGCTTGCTATACTACCAAGACCATGGAATGCAATCCACTTGAAGGCCTATTTGATGTAAGTATAGTGCCCAGGATGCTGCATTTCAGGTATGTCTCCTAACTAAAAAATTGATCAAGGTATCTCTCTTGTATTCTTTATTTTCAAGTACTTATGTTTTATTCTTGTTTTCTTAACTCATTTTTATCATTTTCTATAAAAACTATTAACTCTTTTGGTTGAGACGTTTGGATGAAAACAGATAACTGACCCTAGATGCATGAAGCCAGGGAAACATTTCTCCTAAGTTAGAGACTGGCCATCTCTCTTCCGTTCAAGGTATCTAGTATACCTTCTAAGGTTTTAGAGGATATCACCTCTCCTACGTTTGGGTAAACGCCTGTAGCGCACGACCCCCGCTTGTAGCGCATGTTAACCCACATATTTGACCCAAAATTGTGGGATCGACCTGTGTTAACAGCATGGGCAACAACCTCATGATTTATGGACATATAGGGGTTCCTTAAGGTTTTTGGTGTTTTCACACCAACTTAAGACACACGAGGCAATACCCTAGTTCGCCGGTTCGGCTCGAGGTGGACCCTAGTATTCGCCAGTATGGCACCGAGCATGACCCCAGTTCGCCGGATCGGCATCGGGTTTAACCCCAGGATTTTTGGGCTTGACCCCAGGATTTTTGGGCTTGACCCCAGGATTTTGGGCTTGACCCCAGGATTTTTGGGCTTGATCCCAAGATTTTTGGGTTTGACCCTAGTACGATTGGATCTAGCCCAGGATTTATGAGTTTAATCTCGGATGTTAAAATTTTTCCTAAAATGTGCAGGACCTATCTAAGTGATTATGGCCTAGGATGGCATGGCAATGCCAAATCCTAGGATTTCGATGTCGGTTGAGCAACAACTTAGGTTGTCACGAAGCAATTAGAAGCAGAATTACACTATAGACAGAAGAATTATTTGTTTGCACTCGGGGTTTATCCCAGGATATATAAGGTATGGATTAAGTTTCTTGACATTTTTATCACATTTTTGTATTTGTTTGTGCAGAAAAAGTAAAGATACCATACAAGCATATAGTTTAAAAGCAGATATTTATAAAGGGTAGCCACCCCTTGGTCGGAGCAAACTGTCCAACCACCTCAGGGTGGCTTAAAGTTAAAACCACAGGTACTAGACCCGTGGGTAGAGCATTGTAGCACCGGGAATCAAACCTCCGGCAAGTCATTACAAAAGAAAATGTTTAAACAAGCTTCACAAAAACAAGAGAAAGATAAAGGACCACGGGCTATTGAACGGTACCCGTGGTTGCTGTGTCAGCAGTCCCTGCATCCTTCTCCTTGGCTTCTTCGTCACCTGCTCCTTCCTTGGCTGCATCACCCTGGTCCCCGGTATCTCGGGTCTTCACCTAGTCCACCTCCATTTCGCTGCCACCACCAGCTGCAACCAAGGTAGAGCACCCTGTATCCTGGGTCTACTCCAAGTCAAAGCCCTCAGGAATGGTGCCTCCCAGCTCCTTCAGCTTCTTCAGCCACAGGCGGTGGTTCCACCCAGGATTCACCAGTTTCAGGTCCCTAGCCTCCTTCACCATCTTGAGCCTGGCCTGCAGTAGAGATACAAGGTCCGAGACCTTGGTTGTTTCTACTACCTCATCCATGGCAGCCTGGTGGTCCCTCCTTGCCTGAACAACCTTCTTCTCGTTTTCAGCAATGATCTTCACAGCTTTTTCGTGGAAAAGGCTTGGCCTTGGTGGTCTCCTTGTTAGCCTGGGCAACCTTTGCCTTGGCTAGGGCTTCAGCATCTGTCGCTCGCTTCTCAGCGGCGACCAGAAGATCCAGAATGTGGGAGGTGGCCTGAAACAAAAATGAAATCCAGGGGTCAGGGTTAATTTTAGAGAACAGGTTTCATCGAAGGTTGAATGGTAAATACCTGATGAACAAGGGACTCACTCTCCGTGGCCGATAGGTCCGAGATGGCACTGGGGGCAGCAGAAGTGGTAGCAGCAGCACTTGACCCCCGGGTTTTTCTTTTGGTCGCGGAGGCCCTGGATGGAGGGATCCTGGTGAGTGGGGTGGGTTCGGTCTTGACGGATCTAAGGACCGGGACGTCATCCTCGGTACCGGCTCCAGAGCTCAAGACAACATCCATATCTTCAAGGTCGAATTTGGGGGCAGCGGCTGAAAAAGAAACCCTGAATGTCAAAGCACAGTCATCTATAAACAAATAAATAAAATACATGGGCACTTACAGCTTGACATGCTGGGAGTGTGGTAGGAGGCAGGAGAGATCTCGTCGCAATGAAATGAACGCTCGGACTCAGGAATGCTCAAAAACTTCTCCAAATTAGCTTCAGATTCCTGCTCCTCAGGACCAATCTCTAACAAGCTAGGCATTGCATAGGCAAACATTCAAGGTCAGTAAATTTATAAATATATGTTCTAACCCTAAATTTCTATGATAGGTCTTCCTACCCTTAATAATCCACCCATGAGGAAGACGATGACCCCCTGGGATACATGATCTCTTCACAAAGAAGAACCAGCCTCTCCATCCTTCTCGCTGAGTGACGCCGGTTACTAGGTGCAGGTCTTTGGTGAGAGATTTGAACAGAATACGGTTTGAGCCATGGGATTTCATCTCATAAACCTAGGCTAACTCAGGCAGACCGATCAGGTGTTCGAAAGACTGATTGAGACAATCAAGGGTACCTAGGATGCGCCAAACCATGGGGAGAGTTTGGGCATAAGAGAGACCGGAGGCTTCGAAGAACTCGGCGACTAAGCCGGAAAAGGGGTAGGAAAGTCCGATACTGAAAGGGGCTGCAGGAAAACAAACCCAGGTTTAGGATAGGAAATCGCACCTCAACCTGGGGTCGAACGGCCGGATTTCAGTCGAGGCAGGTAGCAGTCCAGAAGCCCTGAGGGCGACAATGTCAGCTTCATCGAAGCTGCATGTCTCCGTTTCAGGGCTCTGGAGGTATTGTTGGTCAGGGAAATCTTCGATTCCCGTAGAGACGGCCTTAGACTCGGAACGAATACGCTTCTTGGTCATCGTCGGGTTAGGAAATTGAAAGCGAGAAGGAAGGGTGTCCCAGATCGGAATATGCAGTCGGAACAGTGGAATGATGGTCGCTTTTCTCTCTGATGAAGGTGGGTAAAACCGAATAAGATATAGGGGTATTTAATGGGTAGTAGTTACAGAGGTGAGGTGATGTGCGCAATGATCGTGGGGGATCTACTCCTAAATAAGCGGCCATGATTGAAATAGCTTGGATGAGTCACCAAAATTCGAAAATTCATAGCTATGAAATTCTATCCACAAGCTGTGAATTTGGGGGCAATTGTTGTACCCTGGATTTCGCACTAATAATTTTACTAATGTTCTTTAACAGGTTCAAGCCCCTGAATGTCAGACATCCATGGGCTGTACGTATAGCCGATGGGTACCCTAGATTATTGTTCGTTATACCCCAGGATGTTGTACATCCAGGGACTGCGTATTTATATTGTTTAACCCCAGCATGTACAGTAACCCAGCATGCTAGGGCATTGACGCTAACAGTTTGTTCTTGACTTTGTTTGATCGATAAGCCAGGTGCAGAAGATTAAATAACGGTCAAGGAGACTCAATCAAAGTGAGAAACACGTGCAGAATGAAGACCCGCCGCCTAACTCGCTCAAAGCAACGGCCAAGAGTCGTTGGAAGAAGATCCCTGAAATCTCGGAATATTAGTTAGGATTTTCAATGTATTTAAACGCGGCGTAGGCTTTATTTTACTCACTCTCGATCACCTGTATTCACACTACCACATAGCAATCCAGTGTTGGAACTAAAATTGGTGTGACTGACGCCATCAAATCTGTTTACCGAAGCATTCGACTGAAGAATTCATGTGAATTGATTTAGAGATTAGGTTATGATGCTCGAGGCTTGCGAGATTGGACCGAAGACCGTTTTCTGGACAAGTCAACCGTTCGGGTCAACGGTCAACGTAAAAGTCAACGGAAGATCGGTTCGAGCGAGTCAAGCTTCGGATTAATTAAATCAACTTTGATTTAATTATGTGGACTGTTATGGAAATGCATATACGTGAAATATCTTGAATTGATAAACTGTTAAAAGGCTTTTGGGATAATATATATAGAAATATATATATGATATGTTATGAAAATGATATTAAATCTTTGTACGTGTTATAACGTAATTATAATGACTGTGATATGATATGTGTTATATTTGCTTCGAAATTAAATAGTCAAGTGATAAAGGAATTATTAGTAAACGTTATAGTGAATATGTATGATTATATGAGAACAGGTGATGCATTTGCTTTATTATTATGTGGTGGATACGCCGCTGGTACTTCCTATATATAAGCATAATAATATTAGTTACTCGGTATATCAGAAGT
>JBCNJP010000010.1:85490978-85518978 GCA_039602395.1 Deinandra increscens subsp. villosa | reverse complement strand
ATCCATTAGTAACAATTGAGCATGCGCTACTGCATCACCTAGCTCAGTTAATTACTAACGACATCAACCTAAACGACAAGTTAATCCAATATCACATATGACATTGATAACACTAAAATTACCAACACATTGCTCCTTAGGTCAACTCTAGGTCATCTTACTAATATTACTAATTGATAGGTGCACTTTTCTATATGTTGTGTTAGAATATTTAGGTATAAATTTAAAAATTTATTTTCAAGGTAAGAAACCAATTCCAAGTTTATGTGAATAATACACAGATTGACTAATAAAAATAATATAATTAAGAATTTGACATTCACTAAGACCTACAAATTAAATATATGATACCCAAATTTGAATTATAAAGGTTAGTTATATCAAGAGTTCTAAAAGGATTAAGAAACCAATTCCAAGTTGATGTGAATAAGAGAGATATCATGAACAATTGTAGGTGCTTTTTTATATTTTTTTAACAGAAAGTTTAAATCATTGACGGATCACTGACACCACTGATCATCTCTATTGTTCATTATAAGAAAACTCACCATAGGTGAGAAAACTCATTGGTCTAACCTGAAACTACTATTTTTTTATCATATCTGACACTTGAACTCAAAATCTTTTATTTTTAAAGTCTTTTAATACCTCATCTCAAGTTTTCAACCATTTGAAATTGAAAAGTGTTTTTTGGATATTTTATAGAAGCTGATTTGGTAATAAATAAGACCAATAATGAAAGATTCAAATTCATCAAATAAATTAGCAAGGCTGATATGTTACTAAAAAAATATGAATTTTTTAATAGTTCATACGAACCCATAAAATATATAAATTCGCAATCACAGATCCGTAAAAACAATATAATTATATTATTCTCCGTTAGAACAAATAACGTAAAACTCAATAGGTATAGGTATCCCTAATATAATTAATTCCATATATTCTCTACCATCAATGATCAATAACCCTTAAAAAGCAATATGATAAATTGTATGAGGATGATAAATTAAGAGAGAGCTTCAAATAAGAAGTTTGTTTTGAGTAAGAAGGATGAGAAGGAATTTCAGCCATTGGATCTTGATTTAATAAAAAATGAAGGAGGGGTATTTTAGTCTTAGCAACTTTTGTTGACTTTTTATCTACTTCCCCCATTTTCTTTAAACATTCTTAACTTTCACATACGACATTATTTTAAACAAAAATAATTACACCATAAAAACGAGCATCTTTTTATCTTTAAAACGCATATAGTGTTGCTATATAAAAAATGAAAAAAAAAATTACTCTTTCGATTTTTGACACAGGTCATTGTGTCAAAAATGTTCAGATCATTGTGTCATTGTGTCGTCGTGTCAAAAGTATATATAGTGTTGCTATATATAAAATTAAATACTCTTTCGGTTTTTGGCACAATATGAAACAATGATCTGAACATTTTGACACATCATTGTGTCATTGTGTCAAGATGTTCAGATCATTGTGTCATTGTGTCGTCGTGTCAAAAGTATATATAGTGTTGCTATATATAAAATTAATTACTATTTCGGTTTTTGGCACCATATGAAACAATGATCTGAACATTTTGATACATCATTGTGTCAAAATGTTCAGATCATTGTGTCATTGTGTCGTCGTGTCAAAAGTATATATATTGTGCTGCTATATATAAAATAAAAAACAATTACTTTTTCGGTTTTTAACATCATATGACACAAATGATCTGAACATTTTGACACAATATGACACAATGATCTGAACATTTTGACACAATAACACAACGACGCAATGACACAATGATCTGAACATTTTGATACAATCGAAAGAGTAAAAAAAAATTAATTTTTTATATAGCAACACTATACGCGTTTTAAAGATAAAAAAACGCTCGTTTTTATGGTGTAATTTTTTTTTTAAAATAATGTCGTATCTAAAAGTTATGAATGTTTAAAAAATGGGGGGAATTTGATAAAAAGTCAAAAATACCCTTCCATCTTTTATTTTCTTTACTTTTTCTCTCTAATTTACCCAGGAAAATTTTAAGTCATAGATCTCCATTTAATTGAAGATCTAATGGCTATGATTCCTTCTTATCCTTCTTATCCAAACTAAACTTCTCATAATAACCTCACCCGATAAATTGAAAATGATTTGAAGTAATTAATGTTATTCTTTTTATATGACAAAATAGTCACATAACTGGACGATTGTCACTACTCACTAGCATTAATACCACGGTTGACAAATTTACATTCACATGTCTAATTATCAATGAGGATAATCACTGGCTTGGCCTAGTGATAAAGATATATGACCCTTTACTATATAGTTTCTGGTTCAAGTCCTATTTGTAACAAAAAGAATAAAAAAATGAAGGTTACAAGTTGGGTCAGAGAGTTTTCTCACCAGTGGTGAGTTTCTTTCTGATTGGGATTGGATATGAACGGGTGAGTGGTGTAATTTCCCCGTCGGTAATCCAAATTTTTGTCGTTCAAAAAAATATATCAATTGGGGATTTATATATCAAATGGGTTAGATCCACTAATTTTTTTTATCTAAAATGTCACACCCTCAATTTCCACTAACGGAGTTATACCGTGTGGGATGTGATCCAGATCAGGACCCGAGTCATTAATTACATCAAACATAAGTTAGGGTTTAAAATGTAAATATATTATCAAAGTGGAAAATACCGAAACCAGAGTTTTAAAATCCAGCGGAATCATATTAAAAAAAATGTCACGCAAAACAAGTGCCCATTAAGTAAACAACCAGCTTAAATCTAAGTTTGAAAATGTTAAAGACAAGTTCCCAAAATAAAAGGGTTTAGCCAACGTATGTGCCCAAATATCAGATACTCCTAGCGTCCTCTAAAGCATGCACAAGAAGCATGTGCCAACTAATGTTGGTGAGTTCACATAAGTATATCTAGTAAGTATGCAATACGAATACAACAGTCTTTATTCGTATGTAAGTATGTATAATACAAGTACAATCCATATCGTAGGTAGGGAGCCTAAGTTCATGTCACTAAAACGTTCGTAACCGAAGCTAACTGAAAATTGTAGGATTTCATCCTTACGTGTATTTGCATTCCCCGTGTCTACTCGATCACGGTAAGTTAGGCTGATATTGTCCTCAGTCCGACCACCAGTCAGGTGGTGCATCTCGTGCCCGCTGAGTGGGGTTGTCAGACCCCAGTAGTAGTACCCAATATCCCTCTTATTTGCTATTAACGGTTCGATAAAGTAAGGACTTGAAAGATAAAGGATTTTACGTGAACATGTGATATATACTGTACTTCTACTTTAATCATACATCAAAGTTGTCGTGTTATCACCCGAAGCAGGATGTAACGTGTTTGCGTGTGTTATCGTCCAAACCCGGACGTAACGTAAAATATAGTGTAACTTACCTTAGGGTGCCCTGCTACAATTTAGTAAGACTTCAGGTCTTGCATAACTACCGAGCACCTATCGATTTTACATACGTAAGTGTGTGTCCGCACATTAGTAACATAGCCTAGACGACGGTATTGATAACAAGTAGTTCCAAACATGACGTAGGTGACAATTTCAATACGTGATAAAAATCGTTTGTTTAAAAGTAGTCACAAATGACATTTAATCGAGGACACAAAGATTTACAAAAATCAACGTGAGCATGTTATCCCATATAATAAATGTAGAGATGATCGGGTAAAACGTATGAGTTCCTAAATTTGTATATAAATACTAGCCGTGTGCCCGCGCGTTGCGGCGGCGACAGTGTATAGTGTGTTATTCGTCTTCTGTTCGCGCGTTGCGGCGGACGATAGTTTATAGCATGTTATTTGTCTTATGTCCGCGTGTTTTACTCTTTTTATTTAATCTCCTTTCCGTTAGCTCGATGCGACAGAACGACAATTTATGATGCGGTACATGCGCGATACAACGGCGACAATCATCTAATACGGTACTTATTTTCTGTAATCATCTCGTTATATATTATATTATACCTCTATTAGTTTCCAAGTGATAAAAATAGAAGGGGTCAAACAATTTATTCATACAAAGCAAGCCATGTATTCATGCCAAATATCACAAAAATTCAGACTAAACCCTAAACACCATAAAACATAATGAATTCTTATAATCACTCGTTACATGAACCCAAAGGGGGTCCACAATAATGGGCTTCAAAGCACTTCCTAAAACCAAGATAAAAAATGTACGGTAGTTTTTAATTATCAATATAAGAACTTCTAATAGAATAAAAGTGACTTGTGTACACAAAGATAAGTTTTGCATAATAGCCTCCTTAAAATCCATAGTATTCTCAAGGACTCGAAAACCTTGGCCATGCTTCTGTACATGACCTTCTTCTTGGAGGTTTGGTTGCCAAAGATCATGACCACTTTTCCTGAGATACAAAGACACCACCAAAAAATCAATAATCGAATCCAAAAACCACTCAAATTGCCAAACTTGAATTAACAATGGAATTCAAATACATAGGAAAGAAAAATTAGTTGCAGACAATTTCAAAAGGAAATTAAATAAAAAGAGTAAAACATAAAATAATGGCAGATGAATTCAAAAGCAACATGGGCAGACTAATTCAAAATGCTTTATATTTTATTGGGTCGGTTGTTTGGGTGATCCGATTAACCCATTTTGAATGATTTCGGAATGCATGAGACTCACGTGTTCCTCCCAATTCTCCACCAGTTAGATCCCTGATGACGTGTCAAGGGCTCCAACGACTACTGGGTTCAAATCGGCTGGGTCACGGCTAAAAACTCTCAATTGCATGTTAACAGCCCCGATACAATTATCAGCAACACAATATGTTCTTTTAGATAAATGAAAGTTGAATCTTATGAACTATAGTTATACCAACAAATGTAATTGTTTTTTTACCATCAGTATAAATGAATT
Organism: Deinandra increscens subsp. villosa; assembly: GCA_039602395.1. NCBI lineage: Eukaryota > Viridiplantae > Streptophyta > Magnoliopsida > Asterales > Asteraceae > Deinandra > Deinandra increscens. Next base: position 85,514,059 of record JBCNJP010000010.1, on the reverse strand, counting down.
TGGGAGTTCATGCTTCATTAATTTGAGAGTTCATAAAAGGAAAGAAATAACTGGAAATATAAAGCATGATCCATTTACCTTCAAGCAAGCGAAGATCCTCGGAAATAACTGGAAATATAAAGCATGATTCAACAGAAAAAGCTGCCCCTGTAGAAAAATATTTGTAAAGTTATAATTAACTACCAACATAAAGTTTACAAAACTTGAAGAATACCTTACGCAAAAACAAAGAACATACTCATTCAGACTCAAAACTACCAGTGGATCGCTGGGTAGTGCATATGAACCACCTGGGGCTTTCACTCTCTTGATATAAAAATTAGGATAACCTATAGTAGGGAAAAGCTGAATGACATGATGGATGAATTCAAACGTGTAATATTACATACAGTTCAACATAAATTTAGAAGACTAACACTAACCGATTGGTTGTCAATATATTATTATCAAATATCCTAAACGAATGAGATACAAAGATCTATTTATCTTGAGTCCTTGACATCACTGAGAATGCAAGAAACTAAATCAAGATTTAGACTCAAATCATTAAAGCCTCTTTGAAACAAAATCTTTGTGGAACTGAACATTCAATCTTGAAGACATTTTTATGATCGAAAAAAATACGAGGGTATGAAGCTGCTGCAACAATAGAAAATGACCTTATTCACACCTATAACAAGTCAAGGCTCAATATAGTACCTCTTTCATGACACCCTTCACGAGAAAGCACAATAGTTCAAACACATGAATCAGGGTGTGAAAACTCAGTCCAGCTCCAATTTCTTTGGTTTGTAAAACCAAATATGGTCATGTGTAACATTTGGTTCCTAATTAATCTTTAGTTTTTGTTATCTTGTTCATAAAGGTACAGAACATAACTAAATATCTTTATATGACCAGAAAAAATTCAATAAAAATTGTTATAGAATAAATTATTAGTAGACTTTGTAATGGTAAATTTCAATCTATAAAGGATATACATACCAGTAGAAGGTGAGTGTAGCGGAGAACAAAAGAAAAACAGAAAATAAAGATTGAAACAATGTACCTTATATTTAACAAACAGAGGGAGTGTTGTACACAACAAGAGCTGCAGGTGCACTCAAAGGAAAATGTGAAAGCGCACAGGTAGTCCTCAACTGAATATAATGCATAGGAAATAAAGCACTACATGACCAAATATTGCATCCAGTGAAACCACATTTTAGAAAAATAAAGCACTACATCACCAAAATAAAGCACTACATGACAAATAAAGCACTATAGACTTTGACAACCTGTTGTGTTTTTTATACCCTACATATGGCTTTCATCAAAAATCTAATTCTATAACTGAAGCCATGTAGAGTTGTTTATTAATCATGTTTTCATATTTATCAAATCATTTGGACATCAAAATCATACACATAGAACTAACTTAAAAATTTACTCCCCTCATGTAAGGTCTAACCCAAAACTAACTTACACATAAAACATAACATAGTTTCTTACATCAAATCTTCACATAAGCTCATTAAAAGACCAAGAAAATGTGATAGCACATTTCATCAAACAACAAAAACGTAGATTCACCCAAAGGTACCAAAAATTGACTGATTCAACTTACTTATTTCAAAGGACTTGTATACTTTGGGTGCTTGTTAATCTTCAATGGATTTAATCAAAAACTCTGTTATTGGACTTGGCTGAAAACCACACCACCACCATCAAAGCTCCTGAATTCAATCTTCAATGGATTTAGTCAAAACTTGGGGTGGATCTTCTCAATTTTAACCTAAAACACATATACAAGAACAATGTTGAAAACGACAATGTTGAAAACGAAAAACACAAATGTGATTTCTTATGGATTGCTATGACTTCTAATTAAAAGAGAAAAGTACCCACATATAAGAACCATACCTTAATCTCGATTTCAATTTCCAGAAGCAAAGATGAACTTCGTGTGTACTTATATGGTGTCTGCGATTTTAACCTAGGCTCAATCCTCGTCATAAAAATCCAAATCAATGAGCAATCCGTGTGAAAAAGGTGAGAGAACCGTCGGATTACAGTTTGAGATTTGAGTGAGGAGATTAGGTTTTCAAAATTTGAAATAGCAGTGCTCATGAATCATGTCAAAGAAGTACTGAATTGAAATCTCCCATTGACTTGTTTCCTTGTTTAGGTCTGCAACTTCTTCAATTATGCAAAGCAATTGAACTTTCTTCTCAAAATGGAGATTTGCTTCTGCAATCACTACAAAGGCTGCAATCGTTTTTGTTTCTAGGTCTAAAAAGGAAAGGCACAAAGCACATTTGTGTATAAGAAATGGGAGAAAGAAGAAGATTCTCCTACCGCATTTGGTGATTTCTGATGAGCGTGAAGCCAATTTGGGGTGTTTGATCTGAGCACCGGGTTTTGTACGGTGTCAGTAACCTTTCCGGAGAATCGATCTCAAGACTTTTCAACATAAATTTTAAGATTTTGGCTTTAAAGACTTGTACATAAGCTGTAATTACTTGTACCTCTTAATTTCCCACTTGTACATGTAGCTTTAAAGATTGTACATCTTAATTTTTCAACCATTTGATATAATATGCATTATAAGGTAGTAAAGATATGGAAGTAGTCAAAAGGGTGAAAAATAAAACGTCATGTGTATATATTTATATACCGTTTCAAATTTTCAAGAGTTTAAAGAAAAAACCTTAGAATGTACGCATGTGTATAGGTACATGACAATAAAAACAAATATATGTGTATATATATATATATATATATATATATATATATATATCTACATTTAAAACCAATTCATATTAATAATAACAAAACCATCAAGTTTTTTAATCTTTTAAATCATAAGGTTTTCATACGAAAATATTTTACGGGTATCACGAATAGAGATTTAATAGACATGTATTAATAGTTTTGAGTTTTGGACCAAATAATGCTTAAAATCATTAAAAAGAAAAAAACATGAGAAATAGAGGTTACGGGACTCGAACCAGTGACCTGGAGGCTGTAGCAAAGTGCACTGACCACCCGGCTAGCTATCTGTTTGGTTTATTATCGGACCAGAAATCATTTTATTAGACATTAATGCCAGGAATTAGGTACCAAGAAAACAGAGAAAGAAAAAGAAAACGCAGTGGAGGGGTTTAGAACCCACAACCTCTTGGATCTACACACATGACTGTACCATTGCGCTGGACCCTCCTTTTGTTTAAAACTTGCCATAGAATACTAATATTTAGACCCGTCGCGAGTCCATCTTCTTCCTCATAACTCCGGTGGCTGGAGTTTTATTCCAATCACCGGAAAATCACGAAATCGGAGACAAAGTAAAGAGGGACGTGCGACTAGCATAAAAAAGTGATTACCTCGAATCAAAGATGTGTTTTAACGCGTTTTTGTAGCCGAAACGAAACCGGAAAACCTCGACCCGGACCTCCTAATGGTGCTCCATTCCGAAAATTGTTGCTACGGGTTGCTTGGCAGAGGAAGGCGACCTCAGTGGTGTGAGAATGGTGGTGAAACAGTGCTTGGTTGGCCGGAATTTATGAGTTCGCCGGGAGCTAAAAAAACGAGAGCAAGGAGAGCTAATTGGTTCGAACGAAAGATGGGATATCAAATGGAATTCAAGTTTTTCCTCATGAGTAAAGGGGGTGACCAATTGATTGGGTTGAAACCGTCGCAGGTAGTGATTGTGAGTTTAAGGAGGAGAGTCGGTTACGATCACCGAATTTTAATTCCATTCAAATCAAGTTTTACTTGTTGAGAAAACAAGTTTTAAGAAATTACATAACAGGTCCTTCCAGGTTTGTATATATAATACAAGTTAAGAAAAATTACAAGTTGAGCCCCTCAACGTTTAAAAATATTAACGACCTCTCTAACGTGGTTACCGAAGATAACTTCATGGTGAATACACGAGTGTATGCCAAATCATATTTTAGCGAACGACGCTTATAAAATATACCCCTATATATGCTTCACATAAAATCATAGTTATAATCCATAACTATATGTTTTTTTTAAATGCCAGTAAAATTATAGAAACGTTCGTACGACTACGTGACACATCGTCACATAAAATCATAAAATAACATGTGTATATATACATATATATCACATAAAAATAATAAATATAATTGTCACATAAAATGACAAAACGTTTTCATGAAATCATAAAATATAATTTATATAAAGTTATAAATTATATACGTTCAAGTTGGTTAACTGATGTTTAGACTCATGTGTAGTGCTCGTGTAACTATTCTAGTTAACTGAGGTAACGGATGGTTACTAAAATATAACACAAGTTATTAACGGGGTTAACCTGGGAAATTGCCGGTTGTCACATAAAAAGAATAGGAGCCAATCTCATTCATCTTATCCATAAGGTTGAGACTGAAGTGCAATAGAATAAGAGAAAACTTAAGGAGTGTGAATATTTTTGCTATAACATCTTTTCTTGACTTTTTTACGTTTTCCCCCTACGTTTTATAAATATTCATAACATTTTCATACGACATTATTTTTATAAAATTACACCATAAAAATGGGCATTTTTTCCTTTTTAATTTGATTATAGTATCGATATAGAAAAAACTTTTTATTAAAAAAATCTTGTAAAAATGTGTACTAGTTTGTGATATTTGTACTTGTTTTTCAAAAAAGTGTAATAGTTTGTAATAATTATATTCTTTTATATTTAAACAATATGATTTGTATAAAAACAAGTATTTTTATGTTGTTTTGTATTAAACCAACACATTTTATGATTTTTTTAATTAAAATAACACATATAATTGTGTTGGTTTGCATTAAAATTATACTGATTTTATACAGGTATTGTTTTACGTTAAGACAACATTATTTGTACTGTTTTACGTTAAGACAACATTATTTGTAATATTTTAAAGTAAACCAGCACGTATAATTGTGTTGTTTGCATTAAAAATGTAGTAGCTTTATGTATTAACTGTTTTACATTAAGACAACATTATTTGTACTACTTTTGTTTTAGACTAAAATGGCCTTACTCTTATTTTTAAATTGTACCACATGTTAAAGCTCTAAGAGCATTCACAGCCCCTCCCCTAAAATTATGTGAGTGAAAACCCCAAAATTTAGGGTTTGGTTGTGAATGGTTATGAGTAGAGGAGAGCAAAATTTACTGTTCACCCATATATTTGATGAAAAGCTAGTGATTCCATAAAATTCGATGTTTGATGTGATTGAAAGAGAGAGAAAAGGTAATGATAAATGTATAAATAAAATGTATTATTTAATTGTGGTTGTGACTAAAATACAGAGAAAAAGTAATGATAAAAGTATAAATGATAAGGATGTGGATGGGGAACGGGGTGTGAGTGCTCTAATGCTACCTATTCTTTTTAGACAAAATCAATTTCCTATTTGATCTAACCCTTGTATATGAATATCTACATCAATAATCATATATCAATATAAATGTCGCTAAATCAAATTTTGGAAGTGTTTGGTATGTATTAATAAAGATTAAATGGAATGGGTCATTACTCATTATATTAGAATAAAAATGACATATTTGGTAGTACATTGGAATGGAATGGACCAATATATAAGGAATGAGATTCCTTCTATTTCTAGATATTTTTATTTCTTAAGGCTGTGTGTAGTGGGGCGTCATCCCCCCAAAAGGCACAAGATGACGCCCCTATAGCGCCCCCAACCACCCCCCTCGGTGCCATCTTATAAAATCCTCCACTTCCTTTCTCCAAGAAACTAGTTGTTGAACGGCTAGTTTGACCCTTTTTTTTTGTTTTTTTCTCAAATATATATATATATATATATATATATATATATATATATAGGGAGAGGATCATTTGAGAACAATTTGATTTGAGAACTAAAAAGAACTAATTTAAGCCACAAGTTTATTACATGTATCCCCCCTCCCATGAATTGTAGTGGTCCCCCCTGTAATTTGTGGTTGAGATTTAGTTCTCAAAAGTTCTCAAAACAAAAAGTTCTCATTTGAACCTAACCCTATATATATATATATATATATATATATATATATATATATAACAACAACCCCACTCTGATTCACCATCCCCTAAACTTTATATCATTCCTCCATTTAAAAAAAAATGGGTTCTCCACAATCATCATCTTCTATTCTTTATGATTTCGATGATGAACTAGAAGGCGATATAGTTTCATACATGCTGCAAATGGAACCACCTCCCGTTCCGCGTCTGGTTCTTCGAAGAACGCAAATTGAACGCGATCGTGAGGCAGCAAATACTCGTTTGATGAACGACTATTTTTCCGCCAGTCCTAAGACGTTCTTTACTCGTTTCAGGATGAGTAAACGTATGTTCCTACGTATAGTACATGATCTTGAAAAAAAATACACGTATTTTCAATAACGATGTGACGCACGCGGGAAGCTCGGATTTACCGCTATTCAGAAGTGTACATCGACATTACGTGTCTTGGTGTACGGGACCACGACGGACATCAACGATGAATATTTAAAAATGGCGGAAAAGACAACAAGAGATACGTTGAAATATTTTGCTAAAGGTATAACATTATTTTAAATTGTTATAGTTTTTTTAAATTGTTATTATAGTGTTTTTAAATTGTGACATTATAGTTTTTTTTTATTGTTACACTTTCTAAAGTAGTTTTTTTCTAAAGAAATATTTGAAGTGTACGGCACACGTCATTTACGAAAGCCGTCATGGAATGATTTTCAACTCTTATATGAGCGACATGATGAGCGGTTTGGTCTATCGGTATGACTGGTAGCATAGATTGCAAGCATTGGCAATGGGATAATTGTCCCACCGCATGGAAAGGCCAAATTCACACTGGGGGATTAAAAGGGCCCGAATGTGATTCTTCAAGCCGTAGCCTCGTGTGATCAATGGATTTGGCACGCACACTTTAGGGTAGTCGGTTCCAACAACGACATCAATGTGTTGCAGGGTCCTTTGTCATAGAGGATTATGTATCGGGTAAAGGTGCCAAGGCTTCTTTTTATGCAAATAGTAACTATTATCCACATGGTTATCTATTAGGTGATGGTATATACCATGAACATTCATTCATCGTGAAGACGTTTAAGAACCCTATTGATGAAAAAAGAAAATGCTCCAAAAAGGTCCAAGAGGCGGTAAGAAAGGGTATCGAGTGTACATTCGCCACATTGGTAAAGAAATGACATTTCATGAAAAATCCTTGTCGATTATGGACACTTGATAAAATGAAAGCTTGTATTCGTGCCATCATCATCATGCACAATATGATGAAGGAGGACAGGGTTAAGATGATATGTTCATATTACGATCCCCAACACCAGGGTATTCTTCCATAAGCATCCATGGAAGAACAAATTCAAAATTTGGCGGCCATGCGGTCTAGACAACAACATAACACACTAATGACCGACTTGGTAGAGCATACGTGGGCAAATCGTCCACATGAGAATGTCCGTGATGATGATGATGATGATGATGACGACGACGACCAAGGTATTAACGACGACGAGCATGGTGATGACGACAAGGATGAAGCGTATGACGACGTTCCAGACATGACTAGCTTTTTTTTATTTCGTTTTGTAGTTTTTAAAATTTAAAATTTAAAATTATGTAACTTCTTTTATTTAAATAAAATTTATTTTTTTAGTTTTACTTTAAAATTAAAACAAAAACAATAATTGAGTAATAATTATTAAATAATGAGGTGGAGGGGGGGTATGACTACACCACTTTTTTTTATAACCCCTCTTGATGAGGTGGAGTCCACATATCACATAACCCATAAGGGAAGGGGGTTATGACTACACATAGTCAAAATGAGGAGTGTTTTTTTTTTCTTCGTTTCATTCGGATAATGGAATGACAATTTTTATTCAATTCAATTTGTCTAAAAATTTTATGAAAATAAAAAAAATAAAAATACGAACACAAAATGTAAAAATAAATAAATATAAATGATAACTATAAAATAAAATTGAAAATCACCTAGGGGTTCGCCCGACACCCATAAACTTTCCGCGCTCTACTAAATATTTGATTTTTTACGAACCAAAACCCAAGAAATTTTGTTAGCGACCCCCATAAAATCTTGATAGTGACCCCCATAAAATCTTGATAGTGACCCAGAAGAGTAATTAAAGTTGGTAGAGTTAAAAAAAACCATTACCAGAGTTTTTCGGTGAGTGACAGTTAATTGGAGTATTCTAGTTATTCATGTAAAAGAGATGAGGAACAAGATGGTTTAGAAAGTTGAAAATATTATACTATTAGGTGTTAGACTACGTAGTATAAAACCATAGACCCATCAGGGTACTTTCACATTTTTTCCACTTCCCCATGCTTTATTCATATTTATTAAATTATATATTATATCTCATTTAGAAATATTAATTTCATATTTTATTTTAGTTTAATATTTATTATTATTTATATTATTTTGAAGATATACCTTTTCATTTAAAATTTAAATTAGGCTAAATTATGTTCTCTTTCTTTTAAAAGTTATAAAATATTATCAAGAGATTTTGAGAATTATATTAATTTTATATCTCTATTTTTTTGAATTTAATATTGCTTTGGTTTTTAGGTTTAGTCGATTGATTATATATATATATATATATATATATATATATATGGTAAATTATTTTACTTTAAAAATATTTATAGTGTAATCCGGTTATTAAAACGGATAAAAACGTAAGGTGTTTGGTTGGATTACTAGTTGGTCGTGTTTGCGTATTAAGTTATATATATATATATATATATATATATATATATATATATATATTAGTAAAACCAATATTAATATATATTTAGTTTTTTTTTGAACAGCTATTTCATTTCATTGAGCAAAACCCCCTAGCAGGAAGCTAGAAAGGGGCAGAAAAACATACAAGAAAAAGAGCAGGACTTACATCATAAAATTATCCCACATATCCCAACTCAAACTAAGCCACTTTCCTCTATTTTTAACCCATAGAAAGCTCGTACATTTGATCTCTTTAATCGTAACTTGGATCGCCGACTTCTTACCTTCAAACGCCGCATCGTTCCGACATCTCCAAAGGCACCAACAAGAGGTGAGAAAAATGGCATAGAGAATCATCTTTCCTTTACGATCAAATCTGGAATCCTCCACAAGCTTAAGAAGATCACCGATGTCAAAGGCATAAATTGGTGGGATTTTACACCACGATGCAATGCCCGACCAAACATCCGACGCAAACCTACAACCCATCAGTAAATGAAACACGGATTCATCGGCCTCTTTGCACACCGGACAAACTAAATCCGAGATGTTGACCTTCCTTTTAGCCAAGGCATCTTTTGTAGCCACCCGATCCTTCAACGCCCTCCAAAAGAATATGTTGACCTTGTTGGGGACCAACTTATTCCAAGGCATAATTAATCCGGAGCTCCTATTGAACCAATGCATGAAAGAACGGATCCCTTTGACGGAGAAGGATCCGGTATTGTCTCCGCGCCAAACAGCACCCCTGTCATTAACTTCGATGAGAGCAGGAAGGTCAACACCTTCATCTTTTAGCAACTCCACATTCTTGAAAATGTTGCACCAAATGCCACCAAGTTCCTTGCGAACAGGAGGAAACAAATTGTTCCCATATGGTTTGAAATGTATGCTGTGGATAACTTTCCTCCAAAGTCTATAAGGCTCATTGCAATATCTCCAATACCATTTAGATAGGAGACTTTTGTTGCTAGTACAAAAGGGAATAAGACCTAGTCCACCTTCTTCAATCGGTTTTGCGACATCACAACGCCCCACCCAATGGATACAATTTTTTCCATCGTCACCACCCCAAAGGAATCTAAAACGAATGCTATCAAGTTTTTGAATGACTTTAACCGGAGCCTTGAAGATAGAGAAAAAATAAGAGGGGAGGCTTTCAAGCACCGCTTTCGCAAGAACGAGTCTACCACCGATGGAAAGATGTTTGGCTTTCCATCCGGATAGTCTTTTGCTAACCACATTGACAACATCATCCCAACTCTTAACCCGATTCATGTTAGCACCGACCAGAAGGCCAAGATATTTGAAGGGGAGAGAACCGTTTGAGCACTTGAACAAGCCGGATTTCAATTGGACTTCGGAATCCGGAACATTTAGACCATAGAGGGCGCATTTGTTTATGTTGATGTTGAGCCCCGAAGCTAAACCAAAAACTCTTAAGATGCGGACGAGGTTGGCCAAGTTGGAGTGGGACCATTGACCGATCATTATTGCATCATCGGCAAAAAGAAGGTGAGAGATACAAGGACCCCCATTAGGCGTTTGAAGACCTTGAATAGCCCCCATGCCCACCGCCTTAGAGATGATCCAATGGTAAGCTTCCATTACGATTAAGAAGAGAAAGGGGGAGAGAGGATCCCCTTGGCGCACCCCTCTTTCGCATTGGAATTCCCATGTCGGGGAACCATTGACAAGGACCGACGTCCTAGCGGCTCCCAAGCACCCTTTAACCCAAAGCCTCCATTTTGAGGTAAAATTCATTTGATCGAGAATTGAGTCCAAGAAATCCCACTCCACCGAGTCGAAAGCTTTCTCGAAGTCTATCTTGAAAAGGAGCGTGGGGATGTGGTGTTTTTTTGCCCATGAGACCAACTCGTTGACAATAAGGACGCCGTCGAGAATGCTCCTCCCGGTAAGAAAGCCATTTGGGGCTCCGAGATTAAAGAAGAAAGGGGTTCTTTGATGCGGTTGGCAAGGACCTTCGAGACAACTTAGGGATGATGCCAATCAAGCTAATCGGCCGATAATCGGAGAGCGAACGGGGGTCTTGGACTTTAGCGATGAGGTGAATAAAAGCCGCACCACAACCCCGACCGATGGTACCATCCTCGTAAAATCTGCAAAAAAGATCAAAAAAATCCTCCTCGGGATAGACCAAAATTTTTTAACAAAAGCGAAAGTGAAGCCGTCCGGGCCCGGGGCTTTATCACTCCCGCAATCCCAAACCGCATTTTTAATCTCCTCCTTGGTAAAAACTCTAGACATATTGGCGCCCTATCTTCGGAGAGTTTATTTATCCCAGAGCAGATATGGCCGGTCTTCTCATTCTCTTCTTGCGGAATTTGTTCCGGAAGAACAAAAAAACTTCCTTTTTAATTGAATCCGGATCGGAAATCCATCCATTGTTCACTAATAGCCCATTAATCCGACTGGCAGAGAGGTTGGCTTGCATAATTCCATGGAAGAAACTAGTGTTAGCATCTCCATCAATAGCCCATTTGATCCTCCCTTTTTGTTTCAAATCCTCCACTCTATCATCTTCAATTTTTTCGAGCTTTAGTTTAGCCATATCCCAAGTTTCCGATTCCGCGGCAGTGAGCGGGAGGATGGCAGCGAGCTCTTCATGATATTTGCAAATTCTTTGAGCTTCAACTTTTTCTATATCCCTTTCTTTGGTAACAGTAGCCCGCCAATTCTTTAGACTTTGTTTGATGATTTTCAATTTACGGAGAATTCTACAATCAGGCCGTTCCCCATCCAAATGGGTGAAGTCTTCAATGCTTTTAAGCACCACCATCATTGAAATTAGGGTCTTTGAACCAAGAAGAGTACACTTTAAACGGGCATGGCCCAAAGTCTGCCTGTCGACATCTTGAGGAGGATCGGGTTGTGGTCGGAAAGCCAACGGGGGAGAGCAGTAACGGAAGCACCCGGCCAATTGTCTCTAATCTGACCACAAACAAGAAACCGGTCAATTTTGCTGAAACTCTTTCCTTTTTTCTCCATGTATGTGAATTTGTCCCCTCCCATCTTGAACTCAAAGAGACCCGCATCCTCAATGAATTTGTTGAAGTCAGCGGCTCCCCTCCTGTTGAAAGAGGAGTACCGTCTTTCGTCCCTGCATCTGACTTCATTGAAGTCGCCAACTAAGAATCCAGCCACCAGAAAGTTGGGACATCCAAACTACTAAGACGCTTCCACATGTCCCGCTTCTCGACGGCACCTTGAGGAGAGTAGACGTTGGCGATGTTCACGAGGAACTGAGATTCCAGACATAGTGCCGACAATAATCAAAAAGTTGGAGTCTTTAATACTCTTGAGCATTTGGAACCGGTTGCGATCCCATAACGCTAAGAAGCCCGCCGGAATTGCCAATTGAGTTGACCCACTGGCAATCGATATTGCCTCTGCCCCACATACGATTGACATGAATTCTGGAGCCATCCCGCGCCATTGTTTCCTGCAAACACAAGAAAGAAAACCGATTTGCATGCCGGAGATCGTTAACCCAGAGAATTTTTTTAGGGTCTCTGACCCCTCTAATGTTCAGAGAGAGGATATCCATTAAAAATCTTCCAACTCTTCACCCAAAACCAGCCCTGCGGACCAGCTCATCTTCTCCGTTCCATTGAATACCAACCCAAGACCCAAGGTTAATGGTCTCCAAAATCTCCTTCTGGAAATCAATATTTGCCTTAGAGATATCCTTGTTTCCCTCGCATCGGCTGAGACTTCTCGTTCGACTGGCAGGCCCGTCGAAACATGAGTTGTGGTTTCTTTTCTTGTTTCCTTTTCTATGGGCTTCAGGCCTCCCATAGAGGAGTTAGGCCCAAAATAATGACATAGGCCCAACTAGAAGAGGCTGAGTCGTCAGAGTGTAGTCCCCAGGCCCACTTGATTAAGGATAATTGTTTAATATTGTTTAGGTCAGGATCCGTACTGGGCCCACCCCCACCTGCAATCCCCAAGTCAACCTCTTTGTCTTTCTCCAACAAATTAGGGCATTCACCTGCAACAGAACAAAGAGCAGACATTCCCAGGGTAGCAGACTTAACAACTTTTTTCCTTCTTGGGCTCCCTGTCGCGTCGTCATCACTGGCATTGGAATTGCCGCCCATGAATGAGCCACCGTCTCTCGGAGACTCCTCGGAACTTTTGCTTCTCACCGCCATCGATTGAATGGCCGGAATCGCCGGAATATTGACGAGTCCGGGCTGATTCCAAACAAAGTCAGGCATCCACTCCTCCGACGCTTCCAAAACTCTACAACGGTAACTATTCATTCTTCCAGTCGACGATTACAATCTCATCAATTGCTTCAACTTTGGAGGTGAGGATTCCGATCCTCTTCCAAGTGAGGTTGACATCGCATTCATCGGCTTCTGCCCCGCATATGATTTTGCCGAAAAGGTTTCCAACCAGATCAAACACCTTGTCGTCCCAAAGCTGTGGTGGGATGCCGGATATTTTCAGCCAGGCCACACGATCGTTGGACAGGGATTTGCCTTCCCACCATGAGAGGTCAGAGAAGGTATCCTTCCGTCTTACCCATGCATTCCAAAAAAGCTTCAGCTTCACCTGCTTCGGGAAACGTTATTAAAACCTGCAACCCACCGGGATATCGGATTTTACATCGGTGGAAGCCTTCTCTGTCAATTTTGAGGTGCAGGTTATTTAGCGTTACGAGATCCGAAGCCATCCCGATGAGCGAGGACTTTTTCCATTCTGAAGGTGCCGGAAAGTCGTCATTCTTTACAGAAACCATCTTCATCTTCTCTGGCATGGCCGACGTCGATTTACCCACCACCTTGTCAAGGAAGGAGACCCCCATCTCCATAATTGCTGGCCGAGAACCGTTAAGGGGCGGAGGTCTGATGTCTTGGAGGCGAGACCATACTCCATGTTTCTTGCCAGCAGGAGGAGGGGCGTGTCCGTTTCCACTGTTATTGTTGTCAATCGGGTTACCGTCTCTATCGATAGCGTTCTAAGTTTGCACTGAGTTTACAACCATTGAGTTTGATCTTGCCTAGGACTCTCTCAAGCAACCGTTTATCCTTAACTTCATTCCCGTCGTACTTGACAAACCCATACAAAGATCCAGATTTACCTCTCCTGTTTGAGATGAAGATGTCAATAACTCTCCCAAATGAAGCGCACTCTTTCCTCAACGCCTCTCTGGAGCAGCCATCCGGTAGGTTAGAGATGAAGTAGGAGATGGTGTTCTTAGGCCATATGAACCCTTTTCTGTTGTTTGGTTTCTTCCTCCTCTGAACCACTTTCCAACCATCTTCTCCGGCCACCGTTTGTGTTCTTCCTCTCTCCATAGAAAGCTGGAAGAGAAAACTTCGCCAAGAAATCCAAAACAGAAACAACCAGCCACAGCAAAGCCCCAATCACCGGTTAGAACAACTCGTAGAAACCGTATCGAGCCAAGTTTCGGAGGATACGATCAACGGTGAGGATGGGTAGAACCCTAACAAAACCCACCGCGGAGATCACTAGCCCGTTAGATGGCGAAATAGGATACTACCGGTGTGCTAACTAGAATTGGGTGAGGGTGAAAACAGGTTCCGGTCGCCGGAAACCTTCTTAATACACATAATCCTAAATAATTAATATATATTTAGTTGAGTGATTGTTCTGGTAATATTCCTTTAAAATAAAAATTTGTACTGCGACCATGATATAAGTTTCTATTGCGACCATAATAATCGTAGAAGTCATTTGAATTTAAATTTGGAATTGTCTTTTTATTATATGGTTTCGACCCGACCCGACTTCTATCGGACCAAAAAAATAATACTTAGAGATGGACTGCACACCTCTACAAATTTACGACCCCCATGAAAAATCTTATGTTTTTCATATGAATTACTAGAGATGGACTGCCAATCATCATCATTTTTTCATATGAATTACTAGTTGTTTAAATGTATAATAAAATTATAAATCTTATGTTTTTTTGGGAAGCTTAAGTTGAATTTTTAAATAATAAATTGTTTGTCACGACAATCATTACCGAATAAAATTGCTTTAGATATGGATGTTTTGAATATTAATTTAAACTTTGTCTAATTTGAACGTTTCCATTTTGAATGTTAAACTATGATTTTTTTCATTAATCTCTTGACTGTTTTATTAGTTTTATACTTTTATAAATTTGTACTTTTTGTTAAAATAATTTAGAATTTAATCGAACTGATTTGGATCGATTCGGTTTCGATTCGAATTAATTACATTCGAATTCGATTCGATTTGGATTCAGTTTTAGAATTCACATCGAATTTGAATCCAGATTTTAAAAATTAAAATTCGAATAATTCAAATAATTCGATTCGATTAATTCGAGTATTCGAAATTCGATTCGTTGAACACCCTAGGTATAGCCGCTCATTTCTAATGGTAAACCAACATAGTATTCTCACTAGGGGTGTTCAGATTTTGAATCTGATTCGAAGAACTCGGAATTCGGTTCGATTCGATATGAAAATGTGCAGTTCAGAATTTGGTTCAAAATTTCAAATTCGGATTCGATTCGATTCGACGTCTAATGCCAATTTGGAATCGAATTAGAATTTGAGACTTTCAATTCGATACAATTTGAAATTCGAATTAGAAATAATTATATATTTATAAATATATATATATTTATATATAATTATAATATTCATAATTTTTTGATTAGTTTAACTTGTTCTAATTCATATCCTATTTCAAAACTTTTAAAATTTTAAATCTTTAAAAGATACCTTGACAGTTCTAACGTTTCATTCATATTCATTATTTCATTTCCCCATAAAATTATAAATTTTAAATCTTTTGCATGTCTATTAGTTTTATGCTTATATAATTTTATATAGATTTGTATTTTTTTTACTATAATAATTAACTTTTTAATAGTTTTAATAATAAAATTAAAACATGTTTTTGGTTCAATTCAAAATGAGTTTATTCGGATTTGATTCTTGTTCGATTTGAATTCGAATACTGAATACGAATCGAATAAAAATGAATTGGATTTCTATTTTGAATGTGAATTCGATTCGATTCGACGAATCTATTTCGAATTTCGTATCCAGGTTTTAAAATTTGAAATTCGATTCAAATTACTCTAGTATTCGAAATTCGATTATTTGTGTTAAAGCATAATAAGAGCTAGATTGTGTGTCTTTCAGTTCCATGAACCAGGAAAGGAACCGCAGGTTCGTTGCTTTGCAAGTTCGCTGGACAGTCGATTATTATAAATAGTTGACTCAGCCTATAGACTTAGAACTTCTGGAGTTCTGTCATTTTGAGTCACATTGTGTGTGTGTTCTAGAGAGAGATTGTTCATTGTTTCTACTTTTGATTCAATAAAACAAGACTTATTTACTTTCTCGTGCGCTAGACCGATTCTACCAGCAATAAGATCCTCATGATAAAGCTATGAACTCGAAAAGAAAGCTTCTTGTTATCTTACCATGGTTTTTCCAAAAAAAGTTATTGCATCAATTCAATACATGTACAAAATCTAAAAAAAAATACAAGATGCTTTAGCTGCATAATGTGAAGGAAATGATTAGTATAAAAAGAACAAACGAAATGTGCTGAACAAAGAGTCTGACAAGTGTCAACATTATGATAAAGAAAATATTATTGCTCTTGTATCAGGTTTTCACATCTGATCGGTGAATTAAAGGTGGTTGGCATAGATAAGACTGAAGAGAAACTTAAAGAGAAATTACTGGAGGCATTACGTGAGAAGTGGGAGATATATGTGTTATTGATTACTTATGACAAAGAATTCTCGTCATTATCATTTCATGATTTAACAAGCAAACTTATGGCCGTGAAACTGAAATATTGAATGCAAACAAATCAAGTGCTCAATTGCAAAACCTGACACTGTATCATGGTCAGAATTCAGCAAGCATCAATGCTAAATCTAAATCATTTGGTTTTATTACACCACCGTCAATAACGTTTATTGCTGGATATGGTTCTGAAAATTCTGAAAATCATGGTTCATCAAAAGGATGTAACTTTACTATTCCAAATCATTCAAGTCAAACTGCATTTTCTGCTAAAACAAGTAATGAGCATCTGGCATTGATTTCAGGTTTACTATCTTCATTCTATGGACTTCTGACTAGTAGTTTGCCAACTTCTGATCTATTAGAAGAAGATATAGCTCAGATTGATCCAGATAATCTAGAATTGATGGATATCAGTTAGTCTATGGCAATGCTAGTGTAGAGAGCCAAGAAATTTCTAAAAAGAAAAGGGATGAATCATTTAAATCCTGATGGCAAACTTGGTTTGGATAAATCAAAAGTAAAATGATTTAAATGTTCAAATTTTGGTCACTTTGCTCGTGAATGTGCAAATTCGACAGGTTTTAAGTCAACTCCTAACGGAAATGACTCTTCATCAAAGTCAATAAAAACTAATTCAATTCCAGGTTTTTAAATTTGAAATTCGATTCGAATTACTCGAGTATTTGAAATTCGATTATTTGTGTTAAAGCATAGTACTATGCTATAGCGTGTCTCGTGTGTTATATCTAATAAGAGCTAGATTGTGTGTCTTTGGGTTCCATGAACCAGGAAAGGAACCGCAGGTTCGTTGCTTGTCTGGTTCGCTAGACAATCAATTATTATAAATAGTTGACTCAACCTATAGACTTAGAAATTCTGGGAGGTCTGTCATTTTGAGTCACATTGTGTGTGTGTTCTAGAGAGAGAGAGAGAGAACTTTAGTCATTATTCATTGTTTCTAATTTTGATTCAATAAAACAAGACTTATTTACTTTCCCGTGCACTAGATAGATCGATTCTACTAGCAGTAAGATCCTGTCATGCTCTTACAAGTGGTATCAGAGAGCATTCCATGTTGCTCTGCTGGTTTGAATTGGTCAAAATTGCAATTTCTAGTGAGAGAAAATGGGTTTTCTTTCATATTTTTCAATTCTGAGTGTTTCTGGTCTCAAAATTTATTTCTAAACATTCCTAGAGTGTTATTCTTGCTTACTGGTGTGATTCACATTTAAATTCGTCCTAAATCTTCAAAATCAGAAAAACTAAGTTTAGTTCGTCGTTTGAACATTCTGGTTCGCGGATTGAATTTTTGGTTCGCCAGTTGAAAATGCATTGTTGGTTCGCGAGTGTTTGGTTCGTTGATTGAGTTTGGTCTTTGGTTCGCTGAAGCAATATTCAACATCTGGTTCGCAGCAGTTGCACTTGGTTCGTGACGGATATTCCACAAAACCGACGTTTCGCCCAGTATTTTGGTTCGTCGAGTTAGTTCTTGTTAGTTGGTTCTTCGATTCGCCAAGGATTTCGGTTTGCTGAGAGTGTATTCAGTTCGTTCAAGGGTTTTTGGCTCACAGCTCAATTAGAGTTTACTTTTGTTGACTTCTTCAGTTCACTAAGATTGTTTTCGGTTCGCAGCTCAATAGTTTGGTTCGTTGGCACAGTTTTCAAGAAAATTCAATATGTTTGACTATCAAGCATTTTCTTCTATGAAAAACGCAATGCAAACATTGATCAATTACGATAATGAAATTGGAATAAATCAGAAACAAGTTGCTACAACTGGAATATTATCATAATTGGAAACAATGGTCTTCAACAAATATCAGTACCAATGATATCGATCTGTGGATTCTGATTGAAAATGATTACAAAAGTCCCGTTGATGCTGGAGGAGAAGTGAAAGAATTAAAAGATTTTACATCTGGTGAAAGAAAGCTATGAACTCGAAAAGAAATCTTCTTGTTATCTTACCATGGCTTTACCAAAAGAGTTATTGCATCAATTCAATAAATGTACAAAATCTAAAAAAATATAGGATGCTTTAGCTGCAAAATGTGAAGGAAATGATCAGTACAAAAAGAGCAAACGAAAGGTGTTGAACAAAGAGTTTGACAACTTTCAACATTATGATAAAGAAAATATCACTGCTCTTGTATCCAGGTTCTCACATCTGATCAGTGAATTAAAGGTGGTTGGTATAGATAAGACTGAAGAGAAACTTAAAGAGAAATTACCGGAGACATTACCTAAGAAGTGGGAGAATTATGTGTTATTGATTACTCATGACAAAGAATTTTTGCCATTATAATTTCATGATTTAACAAGCAAACTTCAGGTCGTGAAATGGAAATGTTAAATGCAAACAAATCAACTGCTCAATTGCAAAACCCGATAATGTATCATGTCAGAATTCAGCAAGCATCAATGTTAAATCTAAATCATTTGGTTTTATTACACCACCGTCAATAACGTTTATTGTTGGATATGGTTCTGAAAATTCTGAAAATTATGGTTCATCAAAAGGATGTAACTTTACTATTCCAAATCATACAAGTCAAACTGCATTTTCTGCTAAAACAAGTAATGAGCATCTGGCATTGATTCAGGTTTACTATCTTCATTCTATGGACTTCTAACTAGTAGTTTGCTAACTTCTGATCTATTAGAAGAAGATATAGCTCAGATAGATCCAGATAATCTTGAATTGATGGATATCAATTGGTCTATGGCAATGCTAGTGTAGAGAGCAAAGAAATTTCTGAAAAGAAAAGGGATGAATCATTTGAATCCTGATGGCAAACTTGGTTTGGCAAACTTGCTCGTGAATGTGCAAATTCGACAGGTGTTAAGTCAACTCCTAATGGAAATGAGTCTACATCAAAGTCAACAACAACTAATTCAAGTCCAAAGGCATTGGTATCACAAACTGGTTAGGGATATGAATGGAGTCAACTGTTTCCGGATGAATATGCTTTTGTTTGCAAATCTCAGGTTGATGATGCAATAATGGAAACTAGTTCTGAACTTGATTTCATTGAAGAATCTCATCAAGCTTTCATGGCAAATGTACATATTGTACAGAGTGATTCTGATACTGAATCCAGTGGATATGAATCGGTTTATGAATCCAGTGAAGATTTCAATCAAGGATTATTATTGGAGAAAGAAAAATATGATTTTGAAATTAAGTCTCTGACCGCACAGTTGACAAGTCTTCAAGATGAAACTGGTAAGAAAGAGTTGAGATTTCGACATATGGTTACATTTGAAAAGAAAATTGCAAAGTTACTTGAAGTGAATGATGAGTTAACAAAAGAAGCTGAAAAATGGAAACAAGAAGCAAAAGAGACTGAAGCTGATTTCAATGATTTTTTTTGAAAAATCAAAGATTAAACTTGATGTTCTCAACAAGACTTCTGATGAACTCGCTGCTAAAACAATAGCTTCTCAGAATGATAATCTAAGACTTTTGGAAGATCAAAAGGAATTGTTTCGTGAGAATAAGTTGCGGAATGAAAATATTGATACTCAAAAAAGAAATGAAGACAAGCTTATGAAAGAAATATTTGATGAGCTGGATAATTTGATCTAATCTGAAACGAATCGAGTTGCCAAGAAGCTAATTTCAATAGAAAAGGAGTTATCTAAAGCACAACAAAAGATTTATGATCTGAAAATCAAGTTATTGATGCAAATCGTTTGCTTAACAATGTCACAAATTTGCAATCTTTCACAAGTTTTTTTGTGTAAAGATGAGAATTTTGAAAAGGTTCTCGAAAAGACAGCTCCACCCCCTGCTATAGTTAAGGAAGTTGTTAATGTCGTGAAGGAAAAAGTTAAAGAATTTGATTATTCCAAGTTTTATGATTCAAAGTTTCATGAAAAGGTTCTAAAGAAACAAAAGAAAAAGAAGGCTGTGCAGAAAGTTGAAAAGAAATATGAACTTCCTAAATTTTCAAAGTTTTGTGTCTGGTTCGTCGTCAACTGGAAATGAGAAATCAGACATTTCAACTGAGAAGATTCTTTCTCATATAGATATTGATGAGACGATCTTCTATCAACAGAAAGATGTTAGTCAAGTAAAAGTTGAGTTTTCTCGTCTGGAAAAGAACGAGCATCAATCATATGAATCAAAAGAGAAGATTTTTGGAAAACAAGCTGGTTTAGGGTATTCAAAGAAAGAGATTGCTTATCAAAGGGATGCACGACAACAGAAGTTGAAAAAGCTTGATATAAAGAAAGTGAAAAAAGAATGTTTTCAAGGCTGACAAAGTTCAACCTGAGAGGTTTTATAAGCTCAAGGGTTCGGAACAAATATTTTCTGACAAGGAGTTTCCTCTACACTGTGTAGATGCTCAGAAAACAACCAAGGTGTTTGTCACGGAGAGTACTAAAACAACCACGAAGAAGCCTTTTTGTTCTGGTGGTTCTAATTCCACTCATAAGAGTCCAACATCAAAATGGGTGCATGATCACAGATTTCAGGTATATGATAATTTTTATAATCATTTTGGTTCTAATGAGTTTTGCGAAGCTTTGCAGATGCCAAAAAAGGAAAATGTACACACATAGTTGTGTTACAACTGTCGCTAAAAGGGGCATATGGCACAAGATTGTCCTGCCACTGCTGCTTCTACTCAAAGAAAGAGAAAAGTTCCATATGTTGGTAAATCTGCCAAATCCAAATTCATTGATGAATATGACAGAGTATTTGATGAATTTCATCCTACATTTTTCAAAAATCAAGGAATATTTATTCCGAAATTTCAAAATCTTCCAACTGTAGGTGTACGTCACAATATATTGTGACTTGTTCATCAAATGTCGATTTACCAAAACAACAATGGAAACCTAAGGTGGTTTCTAAGGCAAATAAAGACACTGGTCGACCAGAAGCAATTCGCTTCGGGTCATTTATGAACTAACGTGTTTGACCGGTGTGCAGGTACTTCTAGAAGACCTATCGGTGATTGAAAAGTTGCTGATGGATGAGTATTCTACTTATTTTAACTTAAATTACATTGCTTAAAATTTCTAAACTGGACTTTTCTGAAAGCTACAACTGAAAGGTATTCGTATCGATTGATCAATTTTCTTTCTTTACATTCCGTATGAAGTTTAGGGGAAGAAAATTTAAAAAAAGAAACTAAAAATAGTGTCTTTGTGTTTTTGTTAAAATGAAAAATTCAAAAAGAGAGTTTTCATTTTAAGGGGGAGAAAAACAGAAAAAATACAAAAACGTTGAAAAAAAATGAAAATTATGTCCGCCATAATTGGGAAATGATGGTACATTGGCTTACATTCTGTCTCATGGATAAATTAGATGAAAAGGTCATAAGATCATTGTTGATGTGCTTGGTAGGCTCGACAAATTAGAAAGTATTCAGATGTGATATACATAAAATACTATGCTTGACCAAGTGGACAACATCTTGAAGCGTATCTCAAGATATTGAAAAGATATGTGACAAAGAAAAATGAGAAGTTACTGTGTAAACATTTGTTTATTTTGCAAAGATTTAAACTTGTTTAATTTTGTTTATTTTCTTAAATGATCGGACTATCTCTGCGTATATGGGAGTATCGACCTGATAGTTGTTCATTTAAGGTTCTGCTTTATTTAATTTGGTGTTTCGTATAATTCATCAGACTTTCTTTGCGTATACTGAAGTATCGACCTGATTGTTGTTGAATTAAACAATTTCAACTTGTTTTTATTTTTCTTATTTTGTTAAATCTGAGGCCTTATTTGCGTATCGAAAGATCGACCTTAAGGTAGACGATTTAACGTTTTTATATCTTTCTGCATGGAACACAGTTAACAATATCATGAATACAATCACTATGTGTTAAATCACAAGTGAAATCACAAAGTGTGATATTGAAAACATATTTGAGTATGTCTGATAGTGTGGGGTATACTAGTCAAAGCAAATCTAATTAATACCTTAACATATTCAAATGTTATGAGTATGATTCTGCCTGAGTTTGAAGTCGGACAAATTATACCAGCAATCGACATGGATTATGTGCTGAAGTAATTGAAATTGAAGTGTAATTCAGTATGTTATGACAAATATGATCTCATGTTATGATCTTTTTCGCAAAAGACAAAAATAGTGTTTGATTCAATATTGCTTTTATGTTTCATATCTAAAAAATCAAAAAGGATTTTAGGTGTGTTTTAGCATAATCTTAGAAAAATCAAAAAGATTTTCCGTGTGTTTTGATATAAAGTTTCAAAAATTAAAAAGATTTTGTTTCTTATTTGTTTTCGATATGTGATAAGAAACTAATGTCAAAACTATATCTTGGATTCTCAAAAAGAAGTTTTGCGCCAATATTAAATTAATTTTTGTATGTGAAAAGGAAAAATCGTACTTTTGTCTTCTAAAGTTGTAGGTTATGATGACAAGACTCTAGCATGGTGAAAGCGGAGATTGAAGTATCTTTCACAAGTGGATCTTGAAGTTCAAAAGTTGATCAAGTTCTGATCCAGCCATGCGATCTCTA
>JBCNJP010000010.1:85472125-85490478 GCA_039602395.1 Deinandra increscens subsp. villosa | reverse complement strand
ATATAGAAAGTCTGTTGCAGGAACATACCTAAGATGCTTGGAAGATGACGAAGCCCTGGAAGTACTCAAAGACATTCACGAAGGTGATTGTGTAAATCACACAGGGGGCATGTCCCTGATGTCTAAAATCTTAAGAATAGGTTACTTTTGGCCATCCTTGAGAAAGGATTCCCAGGATTTTGCCCTTAAATGTGATGCTTGTCAGAGACACGCCAATATTCCACATCAACCAGCTGAACCACTACATCCTATCCCTGCATCCTGGCCCTTTATGAAGTGGGGGATGGATATTGTGGGAAAGCTACCTAGAGCGCCAGGCGGCAAAGTCTTCATGTTAGCTATGACTGATTACTTCTCAAAGTGGATAGAGGCTGAGGCATATGTCCAAGTCAGGGAAAAGGAAGTTATTTCATTCATCAATAGGAACATCATAACGAGATTTGGCATACCTTCTGAAATAGTTTGTGACAATGAGTCCCAATTCATTGGCAAAAGGACTACCGGATTCTGTGAAAGTTGGGGAATAAAGATGATAACCTCTACACGGGTGCATCCTAAGGCTAATGGCCAGGCATAATCTAGCAACAAAATCATCATCAACAACTTGAAGAAAAGACTCAAAGAGAAAAAAGGGAAGTCAGCAGAAGAATTACCACTGGCATTGTGGGCTGATAGGACTACGTCCAAGAATGCCACAAGCCAAACCCCTTTTTCCTTGGTTTTTGGTACGAAAGTAGTCATTCCGACAGAAATGGTTGTCCCAAGATTCAGGGTCATCAGCCAGACCCAGGATGCGAATAACGAATCCCTGGATGACGACCTTGATACTGTGGATGAGCTACGAGAACAAGCTGCCTGGAGGATAGCCGCATATCAACAAAGGACCTCTAAAAGCTAAAACAAACATGTAAGGATACGGAGATTCAGGGTAGGAGACTTGGTTCTAAGGAAGGCATTTCAGAATACGATGAATCCAGGGGATGATAAGCTGGCCCCTAAGTGGGAAGGTCCCTACTTAATCGACTCTGAGGCAGGTAAGGGGCATATTGGCTTGCTAACATGGATGGTGAATTACTACCAAGACCATGGAATGCAATCCACTTGAAGGCCTATTTGATGTAAGTATAGTGCCCAGGATGCTGCATTTCAGGTATGTCTCCTAACTAAAAAATTGATCAAGGTATCTCTCTTGTATTCTTTATTTTCAAGTACTTATGTTTTATTCTTGTTTTCTTAACTCATTTTTATCATTTTCTATAAAAACTATTAACTCTTTTGGTTGAGACGTTTGGATGAAAACAGATAACTGACCCTGGATGCATGAAGCCAGGGAAACATTTCTCCTAAGTTAGAGACTGGCCATCTCTCTTCCGTTCAAGGTATCTAGTATACCTTCTAAGGTTTTAGAGGATATCACCTCTCCTACGTTTGGGTAAACGCCTGTAGCGCACGACCCCCGCTTGTAGCGCATGTTAACCCACATATTTGACCCAAAATTGTGGGATCGACCTGTGTTAACAGCATGGGCAACAACCTCATGATTTATGGACATATAGGGGTTCCTTAAGGTTTTTGGTGTTTTCACACCAACTCAAGACACACGAGGCAATACCCTAGTTCGCCGGTTCGGCTCGAGGTGGACCCTAGTATTCGCCAGTATGGCACCGAGCATGACCCCAGTTCGCCGGATCGGCATCGGGTTTAACCCCAGGATTTTTGGGCTTGACCCCAGGATTTTTGGGCTTGACCCCAGGATTTTGGGCTTGACCCCAGGATTTTTGGGCTTGATCCCAAGATTTTTGGGTTTGACCCTAGTACGATTGGATCTAGCCCCAGGATTTATGAGTTTAATCTCGGATGTTAAAATTTTTCCTAAAATGTGCAGGACCTATCTAAGTGATTATGGCCTAGGATGGCATGGCAATGCCAAATCCTAGGATTTCGATGTCGGTTGAGCAACAACTTAGGTTGTCACGAAGCAATTAGAAGCAGAATTACACTATAGACAGAAGAATTATTTGTTTGCACTCGGGGTTTATCCCAGGATATATAAGGTATGGATTAAGTTTCTTGACATTTTTATCACATTTTTGTATTTGTTTGTGCAGAAAAAGTAAAGATACCATACAAGCATATAGTTTAAAAGCAGATATTTATATAAGGGTAGCCACCCCTTGGTCGGAGCAAACTGTCCAACCACCTCAGGGTGGCTTAAAGTTAAAACCACAGGTACTAGACCCGTGGGTAGAGCATTGTAGCACCGGGAATCAAACCTCCGGCAAGTCATTACAAAAGAAAATGTTTAAACAAGCTTCACAAAAACAAGAGAAAGATAAAGGACCACGGGCTATTGAACGGTACCCGTGGTTGCTGTGTCAGCAGTCCCTGCATCCTTCTCCTTGGCTTCTTCGTCACCTGCTCCTTCCTTGGCTGCATCACCCTGGTCCCCGGTATCTCGGGTCTTCACCTAGTCCACCTCCATTTCGCTGCCACCACCAGCTGCAACCAAGGTAGAGCACCCTGCATCCTGGGTCTACTCCAAGTCAAAGCCCTCAGGAATGGTGCCTCCCAGCTCCTTCAGCTTCTTCAGCCACAGGCGGTGGTTCCACCCAGGATTCACCAGTTTCAGGTCCCTAGCCTCCTTCACCATCTTGAGCCTGGCCTGCAGTAGAGATACAAGGTCCGAGACCTTGGTTGTTTCTACTACCTCATCCATGGCAGCCTGGTGGTCCCTCCTTGCCTGAACAACCTTCTTCTCGTTTTCAGCAATGATCTTCACAGCTTTTTCGTGGAAAAGGCTTGGCCTTGGTGGTCTCCTTGTTAGCCTGGGCAACCTTTGCCTTGGCTAGGGCTTCAGCATCTGTCGCTCGCTTCTCAGCGGCGACCAGAAGATCCAGAATGTGGGAGGTGGCCTGAAACAAAAATGAAATCCAGGGGTCAGGGTTAATTTTAGAGAACAGGTTTCATCGAAGGTTGAATGGTAAATACCTGATGAACAAGGGACTCACTCTCCGTGGCCGATAGGTCCGAGATGGCACTGGGGGCAGCAGAAGTGGTAGCAGCAGCACTTGACCCCCGGGTTTTTCTTTTGGTCGCGGAGGCCCTGGATGGAGGGATCCTGGTGAGTGGGGTGGGTTCGGTCTTGACGGATCTAAGGACCGGGACGTCATCCTCGGTACCGGCTCCAGAGCTCAAGACAACATCCATATCTTCAAGGTCGAATTTGGGGGCAGCGGCTGAAAAAGAAACCCTGAATGTCAAAGCACAGTCATCTATAAACAAATAAATAAAATACATGGGCACTTACAGCTTGACATGCTGGGAGTGTGGTAGGAGGCAGGAGAGATCTCGTCGCAATGAAATGAACGCTCGGACTCAGGAATGCTCAAAAACTTCTCCAAATTAGCTTCAGTTTCCTGCTCCTCAGGACCAATCTCTAACAAGCTAGGCATTGCATAGGCAAACATTCAAGGTCAGTAAATTTATAAATATATGTTCTAACCCTAAATTTCTATGATAGGTCTTCCTACCCTTAATAATCCACCCATGAGGAAGACGATGACCCCCTGGGATACATGATCTCTTCACAAAGAAGAACCAGCCTCTCCATCCTTCTCGCTGAGTGACGCCGGTTACTAGGTGCAGGTCTTTGGTGAGAGATTTGAACAGAATACGGTTTGAGCCATGGGATTTCATCTCATAAACCTAGGCTAACTCAGGCAGACCGATCAGGTGTTCGAAAGACTGATTGAGACAATCAAGGGTACCTAGGATGCGCCAAACCATGGGGAGAGTTTGGGCATAAGAGAGACCGGAGGCTTCGAAGAACTCGGCGACTAAGCCGGAAAAGGGGTAGGAAAGTCCGATACTGAAAGGGGCTGCAGGAAAACAAACCCAGGTTTAGGATAGGAAATCGCACCTCAACCTGGGGTCGAACGGCCGGATTTCAGTCGAGGCAGGTAGCAGTCCAGAAGCCCTGAGGGCGACAATGTCAGCTTCATCGAAGCTGCATGTCTCCGTTTCAGGGCTCTGGAGGTATTGTTGGTCAGGGAAATCTTCGATTCCCGTAGAGACGGCCTTAGACTCGGAACGAATACGCTTCTTGGTCATCGTCGGGTTAGGAAATTGAAAGCGAGAAGGAAGGGTGTCCCTGATCGGAATATGCAGTCGGAACAGTGGAATGATGGTCGCTTTTCTCTCTGATGAAGGTGGGTAAAACCGAATAAGATATAGGGGTATTTAATGGGTAGTAGTTACAGAGGTGAGGTGATGTGCGCAATGATCGTGGGGGATCTACTCCTAAATAAGCGGCCATGATTGAAATAGCTTGGATGAGTCACCAAAATTCGAAAATTCATAGCTATGAAATTCTATCCACAAGCTGTGAATTTGGGGGCAATTGTTGTACCCTGGATTTCGCACTAATAATTTTACTAATGTTCTTTAACAGGTTCAAGCCCCTGAATGTCAGACATCCATGGGCTGTACGTATAGCCGATGGGTACCCTAGATTATTGTTCGTTATACCCCAGGATGTTGTACATCCAGGGACTGCGTATTTATATTGTTTAACCCCAGCATGTACAGTAACCCAGCATGCTAGGGCATTGACGCTAACAGTTTGTTCTTGACTTTGTTTGATCGATAAGCCAGGTGCAGAAGATTAAATAACGGTCAAGGAGACTCAATCAAAGTGAGAAACACGTGCAGAATGAAGACCCGCCGCCTAACTCGCTCAAAGCAACGGCCAAGAGTCGTTGGAAGAAGATCCCTGAAATCTCGGAATATTAGTTAGGATTTTCAATGTATTTAAACGCGGCGTAGGCTTTATTTTACTCACTCTCGATCACCTGTATTCACACTACCACATAGCAATCCAGTGTTGGAACTAAAATTGGTGTGACTGACGCCATCAAATCTGTTTACCGAAGCATTCGACTGAAGAATTCATGTGAATTGATTTAGAGATTAGGTTATGATGCTCGAGGCTTGCGAGATTGGACCGAAGACCGTTTTCTGGACAAGTCAACCGTTCGGGTCAACGGTCAACGTAAAAGTCAACGGAAGATCGGTTCGAGCGAGTCAAGCTTCGGATTAATTAAATCAACTTTGATTTAATTATGTGGACTGTTATGGAAATGCATATACGTGAAATATCTTGAATTGATAAACTGTTAAAAGGCTTTTGGGATAATATATATAGAAATATATATATGATATGTTATGAAAATGATATTAAATCTTTGTACGTGTTATAACGTAATTATAATGACTGTGATATGATATGTGTTATATTTGCTTCGAAATTAAATAGTCAAGTGATAAAGGAATTATTAGTAAACGTTATAGTGAATATGTATGATTATATGAGAACAGGTGATGCATTTGCTTTATTATTATGTGGTGGATACGCCGCTGGTACTTCCTATATATAAGCATAATAATATTAGTTACTCGGTATATCAGAAGTGTGGAGGATACGCCCTGTATACATACACCAACGGTAAATTGGGGGATGTCCATTTGTTGCAGTATATGAAGACCTTATCACTGTTTACTAATAATCTTAAGTCACTTGGGTATTTAACTACGGGCGGGTAGTAGTATAGGGGGAGTTAGGAGGTAGTGTTGCACAATGGGATTAGAGACCACTACAAATAGAAAAGGGAAAAAGCTACTGTCCGTTATAGGGAATGCTCTAAAAGGGTAAACTCGGCTGTAAGCAAATAGGGGAAGGCGGTGCAACTGTCCGTTACAGGGAATGCTCTGGAAGGGTAAACTCGGTAGTTAGCAAATAGGGGAAAGCAGGGCGACTGACCGTTATAGGGAATACCCTAAAGGGGTAAACTCGGCAGTCCGCAAAGATGGTTTCTCTGCTTATATAGTAGCAGGGTTTACACTGGTAATAGATGTTGGGGTTGTAGAAAAGGGATAGTGGGATAAATGGTTTTATAGGGAGTGTTTCTTGTTAAGGAATATTATGTGTTGTATAATTGTGATATATATTATACTTGATAAATGTCTGTGAAAAAGGGATCTGGCAGGTCCAAGGGTTTTAAACCTCACGCCGAGGTAAAGCTTTTAAAATATAGAACTCACCAGCGTAAGCTGACCTTTTCCAAAATGTATGTATGTCAGGTCAGGGTAAGGCTTCGACTAGTTATGAGAAGGCCCTGGTGATAAGGGATTAGACGGGCAAGCTATCGGACGGAAGGAGGGAGTTGGCAAGCTGGCATAGTTATAGTAATAAAATGTAGTGACAGATAGTATTTCCTTATGTAAATTATCTCTTACTTTGTAGTACTTGGCAAATAAATAAAAGTTTAAAATTTCCGCTGCTTAGTTATCTCTGTTGATACCTTGTGTTCATGAGTAAATCCGATTCGTGACCCCTTCTAGAGCCAAGTCTGGGAGTGGGCGTTACTGTGTGCTTATTGTCGGTTCTTTTGATATGTGCGAGTCAATTGTTTCTGCATCATTGGAATTAAATCAGTAAGTTTAAAGAAAATAGCATAATTAAAATCAGTATTAAATTTTTTTTTGCTGTTAATTAAAATTAATAGTAAATTTTAAAGAGCGGAGTTTAAAAACAGATCATAAAACTCATTTAAGAAGAGAATAAAACTCACTACTTTGTAAAACTCATTAAAAGCTGTTAAAAACAGAGTTTAAAAATAGATCATAAAACTTATTTCAGAATAAAACTCATTTACACAATAAACCTCACTACTTGTAAATGACACATTAAAACCCATTTCAGAATAAAACTCAATACTCTGTAAAACTCACTACTTGTAAATTAGACTACTATCTAAAACTCATTAAAAAGCTCACTATTCTGTAAAACTAACTACGCAATAAAACTCACTACTGTGTAAATGACACTACAAAATAAACTCACTAAAAGTAAATATTTTCAGTACTTGTAAAAACTGTTAAACTCACTACAAAATAAAACTCACTAAATAACTCAGTATTTTTGTAAAACTCACTCCCAACTAAAACTCACTACTTGTAAATGACACATTAAAACTCATAAGAGAATAAAACTCACTACTCATTTAAAAACTAACTAAAAGTCAATATTTTCAGGAATTTGTAAAACTCACTACCCAATAAACTTACCTCTTTGTAAATCACACATTAAAACTCATAAGATAATACTTTGTAGAACAAAATTGTTAAACTCAAAACAGAATGAAAGTCCCTAAGAAATAAAACTCACTAGAAAATTAAACTCACTACTTTGTAAATGATACTACAAAATAAACTCACAAAAGTAAATATTTTAAGTACTTGTAAAAATTGTTAAACTCACTACAAAATAAAACTCACTAAATAACTCAGTATTTTTGTAAAACTCACTCCCAACTAAAACTGACTACTTGTAAATGACACATTAAAACTCATAAGAGAATAAAACTCACTACTCATTTAAAACTCATTACAAACTTACTACTCTCATTAAAAACTAACTAAAAGTCAATATTTTCAGAACTTTGTAAAACTCACTACCCAATAAACTTACCTCTTTGTAAATCACCATTAAAACTCATAAGATAATACTCTGTAGAACAAAACTGTTATACTCAAAACATAATAAAAGTCCCTAAGAAATAAAACTCACTACAAAATAAAACTCACTAAAAGTCAATAACTCATTATTTTGTAAACTCACTTCAAAAGTTTAATATTTTTTAAATATTAACCTGATTTTTTCTTAAACTTTTTCTTCTTCATGAACTTAACCTTGTTTTCTGTTTCTTCAGTAGGTTCTACATATCCACCACATAAATATAAATGAAATTAAAATAAATTAAAATATAGAAAAATAATAGTATTTCAGCTTTAAGTCAAATTACCTGATTTCTTTTTCTTCGGTATGCTTTTCTTTCTTACTTTTCTATCCTTTGTAAGTTCATTTTTAACTACAACTTCATCACTTCTTTCTTCGGATATTATAACCAACGATTCTGATTTTTCAGTTTTATCATTTGATATTAAAACTAATGACTCTGACTTTTCATTTTTATCATCTGAAATTACAACCAAAGAGTTTTAAAACAGAGAAGTTTTATAATAAAAACTTATAAAACAATTTTTTTAAAACTCAGTTATTAAACTCACTGATTTTTTTAAAAACTCATAACAGTACACTATGTTTTTTTAAAACTCATAACGGTACACTCTGTTTTTTTAAAATTCAGTATTTTCAAAATATGTATAATTACCTAATTTCTTTTCCTCAATCTTCTTCTTGCTCGACTTTTCTTCTTTTGTTCCTTCTACTTTCTTTTTAAGATCAACATCTATTAATCAATCATAAAATATTAACCTTTTAAAAAACAAATGAATAACATTAAATCTATTATACTAGTTAACAATTTATCAAATCATAACATTACCTAATTTTTTCTTTGGCTCAATCTTCTTCTTACCCAGCTTTTCTTATTTTCTTTCTTCTACTTTCTCTTTAGGATTATTATATGAGAATCAATCATACAAGCAAAACTCATAATAGTACACTTTGCTTTTTTAGAACTAATTATTTTTAAATAAGTTAAATTACCTAATTTGTTTTGCACAATGTTCTTCTTACCCAACTTTTTTTCTTTTGCTTCTTCTACTTTATCTTTAAGATCATCATCTATTAATCAAACATAAAAATTTTAACCTTTAAAAACAAATGGATAACATTAAAACTATTATACTACATAACAATTTATCAAATCATAACATTACCTAATTTCTTTGGCTCATTCTTCTTCTTACCCAGCTTCTCTTCATTTCTTTCTTCTACTTTCTCTTTAGGATTATCATCTGAGATTCAATCATAAACTATTAACTTATAAAAAACAAACAAATAACATTAAAACTATTATACTACTTCATTTTAAATTATTAATCAACTATCTTTATAACAATCTTATAACAATTTTTCAACTCACCAAAAGGCACTTTAATAATTGCTACATTTTCCTTCAAAGACTTTTTCTTTTTTAAACTTATTAATAAGAAGATTATTAACAAATTACATGATAAAGTAAAGTTTTTAAAAATCTAGATTACCTGATTTATTTGTCATCTTCGTTAATTTTTCCTTTTTGAAATCTTTTTCTTCTACAAAATCATCATCCATCAAAATATAAATAACATAATAGAATTTAAAACATTAGAAATGTGAGTTCTATTTTTTATTTTTAATAAAGTTATAATTAATAAAGTTATAATTAAAACAGTTTTAATTAACATACAAATATTAAAACTCACTTAAAGATTTTTAATACTAACCTTGTAATTTATCATCACAATCTATTTTAACTGGATGATCAATATCATTTGTGAAAGTACTAAAAGATATATTATAAGCTATTCTTGCACTCTTTCTAGTTTTTATAAACATTATAAAATAAAAAATCAGTTTCTAATATAAATTGTTACTTAATTGTTACTTAATTGACACTTTTCTAGTTTGTGAGTTTTTAAAATATATTCAATAAAACTCACAACAATTTTTATAAACCTTTCTAATGTGCGAAAATATAGATTACACTTTCTCATCACTTTATCATCATCTTCCTTTGAAGACAGTTTCCGCTTCTTCGGTGGTGTACAGCTAGTTTTGCTTTTTTGCTTTTTCACCTAAATTTATAAGACAATAATAAAGTAAAAGCCACTAAGTTTAAAACTCACTGATTTTATAAAACTCATTACTTTTTTGGTGGTGTGTTAAAAATCGTGGTTTTGAAATCTCACTAAGTTCAAAAATAATACACAATAGAACTCATTGCAAAGTTATAAAATCATTACAGAATAAAAATTCACTATGTTTAAAACTCTTTGTATAAAACAGAGCTTAAACTCACTAACTAAAAAATATAGAGAATTGCTCTCTATAAGTACCGGTTTGACCAAAGTTGACTAAAACGCAACTAGTTATATATAATAACAATAGAGATCATCCGCGCGTTGCCGCGGAAATGTGGTAGCAAGTTATTGGTTGTAAATGTAGAAGATTGGTCACAGTACTTGCTTGTTAAATGGACCTAAAGTGTTTTAAACCGTTCCGACTTTGAGCCGCCAAAAGACGGTAAATTTTTCTATGTTAAGGATGGTTCAGTGCCAATAACCTAGTACAATTTGGTACAACTCGTTCTTATAATAGATGGAGAAAGTCATACGTGTATAGGTTTGCAACTTACAAAGAAGATAATAAACCTAATATTTTATAGAGATAAGTTAAAATTACAAACAAACAGGAAGTTATAGTATAGTTATTTTACAAACATCAGTCTTTTCAAAGGGAGGTGATGTTAGATGAGATTATTCATGATGTTGTTTCTTGGCTCTCTTTACTGAAGGTAAACAGGAAGTTATAGTATAGTTATTTTATAAACATCAGTCTTTTCAAAGGGAGCTGAATTATTAATAGAGATAGTTGGTTTTGTGTAAAAATGAGTTATGTACAAAAATTTTGAAAGTAGGAGGAGCAGAATTAATATATGAATGCAAACAGTTGTACAGTGAGGTAAGCTTGGATTAAAAATCCGGTTTATTTTAGTTTATAACAAAGATAGGAGGACAAAGTACCCTAAAAATGAATGAGATATCGTGTAATAACATGCATAAAGAATGAACAAAATTTTACTGTATTTCTTACATGAGGTTTAAAAATATAAAAGTGAGGTTTGATTTTTTTTGTCTAAATAAATACTATTAATAATTGATAATATTAATATTACTACTTTTTAAAAGGACAGTGATATTTTACAACAATAATATAATACAAGATATTGCGATCCACACGTTACGGCGGATGTTGTCTAATTCTATGTTTTAAATTCCCGTATAATACAAGATATTGCGATCCACGCGTTACGGCGTATGTTGTCTAATTCTATGTTTTAAAATCCCGGATATGTTGTCGCGGATGGTGAAGCGTTATATGAAGCGAGTAACCAAATTTATATGAAAAAAGTATATTTATCTGAAAAATTATAACGATACAACTAATTGGAATCGAGATACAGATCAACACCAGTCAACTAAACTCATAAGGCAGTCTCTAATCACGGTATAGTAACCATCATGCAAATTGACTAAAGAGTCCACATATCATCACTTAATCTGCCAAGAATTAAATAACAGTGGAAAGAATGCTCTCAAAAGTGGAAGAGTTGTTATTGCAAAATCATTCATGCCTCTTTTTTGTATCAAGTTGACCCAAGTGTGACCCACCTTTTTCGACCCGATTTCTCCAGCTAAACATACCATAGTTTCTGCTAAGATCTTGTAAATCAGATAACTTGGCATAAATATATTTCCACCTATCATCTCATGTTAAAAATCTAGATATTTAAAAAATGAATCTGAACCAATATGTGACTTATTTTAATAGAAATATTGTCCCATTTAATAAGTCTCGTATGTTTAAAGATTTTAAAAAATCTAACCCATTTGAAAAGTCTAACTCATAAAATAAACACATTTAATAAATCTGACCGGGATTTCCTGAAAATCCTGTGTGTTTGCTCCAATTCATGTCAAGTATTGATCCACATGAAGACCCAAACATCATTGCCACCTCCTGCAATTCATCAATTACCATGATAATTATTCATTTATGCAACAATAGACAAAATATATTAGTTCATAAACATCATTTTCAGACCCATTTGAATGTGAGGTTGTTGAATACCATGAGCTAATGGTGCTTTATTACAATTGCAGATATATTGAATCATGGGTCGATTCGAGATTGCAGAACCAACACTTGTGCTACCACCTGTGATTATTTGAATGTGAAGTTGTTAAACATAACACGTCCACTACCACCTGCACAATTAGTTTAACATAACACCTCCACTACCGCCTGCACAACTAAAGCACAGGCAAAATATAAAGATATATTGCTTACCTACACAGAATACGTTTATTCGTATTTTCATTTCAAACCTAATCTAAAGATATCTTGCTTGTCTGCATAGAATACGTTTATTCTTTTTTTGCATTTCAAACCTATATAAACCTTCACATAATTCATTAAATGTTGATTTTCTTTTTAATTGAAAAATCTACTGTTATTACAGGGCTTCATCCATTCCTACAAAATAATTTGTATGCCATCATGCACGCTTTCATGGTTCTTATCACCACTAATTAATGTGTTAACATTAAATCAAATATCGTAGACCTTTTTCACTATCAAATAACTATTCTTTAAGTCCTTGCACACGTACAGCCCAAAAGATAGAACCATCAAGTTTATTGATGGTGTTATTCTCTGAGCTTAACCTGGAGGTAAAAATGCACAAACAATTAAAACAAATGAATTTATATGGAGATGCCAATTGCTTAACATGTTACTGGTCACCCTATTAGAACAATTTCCACTGAAACTTGAGAAGAGATTTTACCAATTTTCTCAATAAAAAAAGTATTTCTTGTGATCTTAAAATGTTAGATTACTAATTTCTAATCAATGAGTTAATTTGAGGGAATCACATACATAATAACCTACACCAAATAATCCCCCTTTCCACCATAGCTATCTATGCCTCCAAAAGGACCACTACCAAAACATGCACTACCCCCAATCTTGAAACCTTCATATCAAATTCAAATCACATGAAAACAGTAATAATAATAATAGTTCATATATATTCAAAGTCATGGTCAGATGTACCATATTTTGATGTGTTCTTCATTCGGTTGCTGACCTCGGTCTTGATATCAACTATTGCGTACATGAATCTGTCTATTTGTTTCTCCAGTTCCTTGTCGTCCTGCATGAACGCTTGACCAGCAGGCTAATGGAGCCACAGTGGTGATTCCAATTTTCTTTGTTCATTTCTTATGGATTTCCTTTGGGAAAGAAAAAATATTAAACATAATCAACTGTATGCAACTTTAGTGTTGTTTCAATAAATCCTACTTCACAAATAATTAAATAAACCAATGAAATTCACATATTGAATCCAGTACGTAGCTACATCAGATAATTTAGATATATTAACATGCACGTAATATGTATACTACAAATCAAAGTTGGGTAAAGGTGGGCGTACCCGGACCAAATGGTATTTGCATTTCCAATGACGAAAACATGATTCTAGACAGTGAGGTTTTGTACATCTGTTTCCATACACTCAGAGTCACCACTTCCAGCTGTAAGTCAATTTTCTCCATATAATTTTAAAGATCAAACATTTCAAAGACGCATATTTAGTCAATTAGTCAACTATTGTAAGTTCAAGATTTATATCCCTCTTCCATGTTTCTAAATCTTTCTGAAATCAGTTTTGAGATTTTACCTCAGATAGATAAACATTTTACCTCAAATAGATAAACGAAAAACATGCGATCTATAGATTTTCACCCAAAACGATCGTAGAGGCAAACCTGAGATGTGAAAAGAAAGATTAGGTTTTATGCTTACCAAGTGGAGTCGATGTCTGAAATTTGGCCCTAAATCTTCACCTATGAATAATAAAATTAATACTTTATTTTTAAAATGCCAACAACAAACATTCAGAAAATGGTCTATACTATATTAAACCTCTATAGTCTACTATTTTCACATTCACCCTTCCAAAGACAACCCATGAAAAAACCAAATAACCTTTTTCTTATCAGCATACAAAACCCCCAAAAGTTAGATAAACATTCATTCTGCCTAATAGAACATCAAGCAAAATATTAAAAGGGAACTAACATAGACACCAGAATCATAATAACTAACACAATAGTCATTTTCTTATCAGCATGCAACACCCCTAAAAATAAGATAAACATCCATCCCACCTAACATAACATCAAGCAAAATAATAAAAGTGAACTAACAAAAAAAGATTACCTTAAACCACATAAACAATAAGCACACAGCGATTCAAACACCTGTAGGCCAAAAAAGAAAAGGAATCAGTGTAAACCAAGTAATACGAATTCTAATTCCAGAAATATGTAATGTAATCTACGACTAAAAACCAAACAACCAAGGTATGTGAAGTATATATATTATGCACTAAACTGACTTAACTGTCATAGTGTGATTCCCATGCTTCAGCCTATTAAACATATAAGATGAAATAGAAAGAAACTTACAACACAATGGAAGATTACCTCCAAGTTGTTGATTATTAACCTATAAAAGTTTGTAAACATCAACAAAATAACCCGACATAAAAAAACAGACCACTTGGGATGAAATAAAATTTGAAAGAAAGGCTTCTGTCTGTTGTTTGTTTATATAAGGCTCAGTTTATATGTCAATCATCGTTGCGATAAACGCTCGGATCATATACGGGACTCAAGCGGGGTAACGACAACAATCCAAAGATAGTGTCGTTGCCAAAACCACCTAGTCTAAAACCGTAAAGGAAAAACTCTTCATAGCCTTACTATGACATGTAAATGTGAAACTGATTATGTTCCATTCAGTTGGACATATCGTAAATCAGTAAGGCATAGCCCACCATTTTCATCAAATAGGACTGAGGTCCGATTAATCATCTCTGCCCAAATTGGCAGATCTAAACCAGCTAAAACCGAGATCGTCATCGCCTTCACGGCTCCGATCAGATGCTAGGCTCAGATCAATCAGAATTTTCATCATAGCCAACATAAATATCCAACCACATTCAAAACAGTTAACATCATAGCAACATGAGAAAACACCGGCATAAGGTCAGAGTCATCATAGCCATAATCCAACATCAGAACAGATCCGAAATGTGAACATGAACTGCAGAACAACAAACAACAAACAACAGTAAGAAACAGTAACAAACCAAATACTTGTATTTTCCCCTAAATCTTCACTTATGAATAATAAAATTAATACTTTATTTTTAAAATGCCAATAACAAACATTCAGAAAATGGTCTATACTATATTATTAAACCTCTATAGTCTACTATTTTCACATTCACCCTTCCAAAGACAACCCATGAAAAAACCAAATAACCGTTTTCTTATCAGCATACAAAACCCCTAAAAGTTAGATAAACATTCATTCTGCCTAATAGAACATCAAGCAAAATATTAAAAGGGAACTAACATAGACACCACAATCATAATAACTAACACAATAGCCATTTTCTTATCAGCATGCAACACCCCTAAAAAATAAGATAAACATCCATCCCACCTAACAGAACATCAAGCAAAATAATAAAAGTGAACTAACAAAAAAAGATTACCTTAAACCACATAAACAATAAGCACACAGCGATTCAAACACCTGTAGGCCAAAAACGAAAAGGAATCAGTGTAAACCAAGTAATACGAATTCTAATTCCAGAAATATGTAATGTAATCTACGACTAAAAACCAAACAACCAAGGTATGTGAAGTATATATATTATGCACTAAACTGACTTAACTGTCATAGTGTGATTCCCATGCTTCAGCCTATTAAACATATAAGATGAAATAGAAAGAAACTTACAACACAATGGAAGATTACCTCCAAGTTGTTGATTATTAACCTATAAAAGTTTGTAAACATCAACAAAATAACCCGACATAAAAAAACAGACCACTTGGGATGAAATAAAATTTGAAAGAAAGGCTTCTGTCTGTTGTTTGTTTATATAAGGCTCAGTTTATATGTCAATCATCGTTGCGATAAACGCTCGGATCATATACGGGACTCAAGCGGGGTAACGACAACAATCCAAAGATAGTGTCGTTGCCAAAACCACCTAGTCTAAAACCGTAAAGGAAAAACTCTTCATAGCCTTACTATGACATGTAAATGTGAAACTGTTTATGTTCCATTCAGTTGGACATATCGTAAATCAGTAAGGCATAGCCCACCATTTTCATCAAATAGGACTGAGGTCCGATTAATCATCTCTGCCCAAATTGGCAGATCTAAACCAGCTAAAGCCGAGATCGTCATCGCCTTCACGGCTCCGATCAGATGCTAGGCTCAGATCAATCAGAATTTTCATCATAACCAACATAAATATCCAACCACATTCAAAACAGTTAACATCATAGCAACATGAGAAAACACCGGCATAAGGTCAGAGTCATCATAGCCATAATCCAAACATCAGAACAGATCCGAAATGTGAACATGAACTGCAGAACAACAAACAGCAAACAACAGTAAGAAACAGTAACAAACCAAATACTTGTAAAGAAAAACTTCCACACCCTAGAAAATGCTACAGTAACCAGTTTCTAAGCAATCGGCCATCAAACACCACCAAACAAAGCAACAGTGAGTCATATCGGAGACAAAGCAACACCAAATCAGCGGCTCCCAGAACATGCACCAAGTTCTAAACCCTAGATGCGACACCGGCTCCACCAAGCCGCTGTTAACAACAGCGGCGGCGACATAGACCTGCTAATTTATAAGAAACTCTAAAAGATTGAAACAGTAGCCAAAACCCCAAAATTTCCGTTCTAGATCTGAGATTACTCAACATTGTTAGCGGAAGGGAAATACATGATGGATGAAGAAGACTTACAGTGAGTAACCACCAACAAATTAGCACGCCGACCACCGTAAGAAAGACCGGTTGCGGCAACGGCAGTCGTCATCGAAAGCGGCAGAGGCCCAACGATTTCGTCGCCAGATCACGGAAACAGCGATGACAACCCCGATTATCTAACACAGAAGGCGGTCGCCGCCACCGCTTCAACTTCATAAACGAAGCACCGCTAACGCATCGGCGCCACAAAAAAAACCGGCCGCCACAGGCTAGGCAGGGGCGATGTATATATGCGAGAGAAAATGTTGTCAATTTGAACGGGTAGATCCGGATCCGGATCCAGATGGGTATTAGCACGAATTCATAGGTTGAGTTTCTGATTGTATATATATACAATATGAATTGAGAGGTTGTGAGAGGGTTTACTGTCATTGGTTTTGATCAATAACAAATTGACAACAAGATGCTTGAGCCTATGAGATAATGCCACCTACTATATCTTATCTCCGACTTTTCTTCCTCTCTCTCTATTAACTTTCGCTTCCATTTTTCCTTCTTTTATTTGCAACTCAATTCACATGAATCTCAAGTGCATAACTTCAAGACATGATATTTCTTTGTTACTATTTTTCTTTTGCTCTTGCACAAACACAAAAACCAAAATGAAATACATGTTTAACTTTGTGAATGGGACATAACGGTAACGTCAATGAGTTGCCGGGATGATGATGAATAGTAGCGGTGATTGGCGGTCGATAACGGTGAATAAAGGTGGTCGTAATTGAAGTCCGAAAATTAGGCGACGAGTTAACTTAATTCAAAACCCGGTTTACCGTCCCCTCTTTCGGTTGAGATTCGGTGACGTACGGTTAACAACGGGTGACAACGGCGACAATAGTAAACACTCGGGACAGCGGAGAATGGTTGCGGTGGTCGACGGTCGTTGACGGTGGTCCACAGCGGCGGCAAACGGGACGTAAACTATTGACGTTAATAAAACCCGTCTTCACTTTCGGGCGATGTTTCGGTGACGTAACGAGGTCCAAACGACAAACCGACAACGGGGAAATGACAACATGTTAACTACTGTTTTTTTTACAAAGCGACCCGCTGCAACGCGCGGGTTACGTAAATTTCTAGTTTGGAACTAGAACCGGATTTTGAAACCCAATTTTGAAACTTAGACTAGAGACCGAATATTGAATATTGGGTATTTAGACTTTATCTATCATGGTCTCTGTTCCATCTGTGTTGGTTACTCAGTCGGCCGGCTAAGAGATTGAGCTAGTTTGGATGGACGGTCATGAATTTAGGTTGGGCTGGATTAGGATGTATCTGGTTGGGCCTAGGTTAAAACAGTATGGACTTTATGATTACTTAGTAACTATTTTTTAAACTCACTGATTTTATAAAACTCATTACTATTTAGGTGGTCTGTTAAAAACTCTGTTTTGAAATCTCAGTAAGTTCAAAAATCACTACAATAGAAGTCATTGCAAGTTATAAAATCACTACTTTGTAAAACTCAACAAAGTATAAAACTCATTTGTAAAACTATACAAAGTTTAGAAATCATTACAAAATAAAAACTCACTAGGTTTAAAACTCTTTGTATAAAACAGAGCTTAAACTCACTAAATTAAAAATACAGAGATTAAACTCATTCCAAGTTTTGCAATAGATTTAAAAAAAAGTTTTCTTTTAAAAATGAGTTTTTTAATAGTTTAAAAATGAGTTTTGTTGTAAACACTTAATGCAAGTATATAAGAACTTGGCAACATGATACCTCCCTAATCAATGTAATAGATTAAAATTTTAATTACCTGATGGTGAAGAGCTAGTTTGGCACTCCCCTTTGTCACCTACATTTAAAAGAATAAACGAAAATATTAATATTAAAATAAA
>JBCNJP010000010.1:85406016-85471625 GCA_039602395.1 Deinandra increscens subsp. villosa | reverse complement strand
ACCACAGCATAAAAAAAATAAAAAAAAATCTCATCATTGGTCTATGAAGAACTAAAACAACCGCCTAAAATCACAGCCTATAACCACAACAAAAACATTTAGCAAGTGAGATGTAAAATTTTGAAGTTTTTAGACCATACGTTAAAAAACGACAATGCCTCATCACCACTCATACAAATAACTGAAACATATCACAAAAGACTCACATTTGGAAAGCCAAATCATTAATCAACCAAACACCAAACCATCAAACCACAGAGGTGACCCACCCACCTTCTTTAAACCCATAAATCAAGGTGATTTTCTAAAACAGGACATCATCAACTTAGGTTCTTCAATTCTTTTTTACAATTCACTAGAAGTTGACCCCTCCCGCGCGTTGCGACGGGGATGCCCGTTTAAGTTTTTTGAGCTTCTATAAATCTAATCGTCTGAAAATTGACCCGTTTCAACCCATTTTGTTCAAGAAATACTAATTGGTTTTGAGTAGAATAGATTAGTTTAACTAAAGCAATCTATTCATACATAAATACATAAAAGCAAATTTTTGTCCTAGAAAAGTAAAACAGTTTGACTTTTTTGGTAGCTTGAGTTTTTTGGAACTCAAAACGTTGACCTTTAAAAACCAAATTCTTTGTCCTAGAAAAGTAATACAGTTTGGCTTTTCTTCAGCATGCCTTAACAATTTATTGCAAATCCAAGAGTTTCAAAGTGGCAAGAGAGTTTGACCTTTTGAAACTTAAGACTTTGACATCTAAAACCATACTTCTTTATCTTTGCAATAAACATCTAAACAGTAGTAAACTTACCAGGCAATGCACCCAAACGGAATGTCAAACACTTGTAGCCTGTATTCCTGATGCACATAGAATGCATAATTAGGTTAGGAAATGGGCATGGAAAAACAGCCAAATGACAACCTTTACATGTATATTAAAACTAAAATGTATATAGAAAATGTAGCAAGTCATACCGCCCCTATACTCAGTTAATTTGGCAACATGAAAGGACTAAAAAATGCCAAAAATTCGGATTTGAAGATGCACAAATCCATAGATTCATATGTTTTTTTTTTTTGCAGGATATATGGTTTTTCTTTATTTCACGAAATTTCAGTCCATGTTGGAAGAAATAAAATGACCATCCCTTAAGATAAGAGTTGTTGATGCAACACACTAAAAACATCAC
This sequence comes from Deinandra increscens subsp. villosa, assembly GCA_039602395.1. NCBI lineage: Eukaryota > Viridiplantae > Streptophyta > Magnoliopsida > Asterales > Asteraceae > Deinandra > Deinandra increscens. The sequence continues at coordinate 85,470,437 of JBCNJP010000010.1, read as the reverse complement.
TTTTAAAATAATTCTTAATTTCTTATACACATGTAAAAAACCACATTTTTAAATAAGCACATTTTTTTCTTTAAAATGAAAGAGAAAGCCATAAACACAAACGGAAAGAGGAAAATCAAACATTTTAATACCAACTTTAAACACATCAAAAACAACAAAAGGAAGCCTTAGAGACCTAGAACTAAAAAAGTACATCAAGTCTCACTGTATTAAACTCTAAAACTTTGATATTCTCTTTATAAGAGTGATGAAGATAGTTGTTTGTAAGCTCTAGTAAAAACAGCAACAACCATGAACAAACACACTTGATGATCCACATATCCAGAGAAGAAAAAAACAAAAAACAGTTAACCTATAAAAATGACTAAACAAAGGACACGTAAAAGACACATCTTATCACCAACTTCAAAACTATTCACCAACAACCCTTAAATTATAAACATACTGAAATATATTTCCTAAGGTTAGTTTACAACTCAGAAGAAATATATGTTGTTTCAAATTTTGCAATGGAATGTGTGAATTTTATCGTCATCCATCTCCATTTGTTTCATACACATCTTAACACCAACTTCAAAACCATACAAAAACAGCAACATACAACATCAATCCCATGACCATCACTTAAGAAACTCCCAAAAACAAAAACAGGAATAACAGCCTCAATCTATGGATAGAAGAATCAAGAGTGAACGAGTGAACGAACTCATACCTGAAATCATACCTGAAATCGAGCCCTAATTGCGAGTGAACGAGTGAACTGAGCACGGTCGACCTAATAATCGAGTGAATAAGTGAAATCGAGCCCTAATAATCGAGCACAGCACGAGCCCTAACGAGTGAAATCGAGCCCTAATAATAAAGCACAGCACGAGCCCTGAGAGTGAAATCGAGCACGGATGTCGGTGGTCGGCGGTTGACGGTCGGAGGGACGAGTTTAGGGCAAAGCATCAGCGAGGTCGCCGTCTTCTCGTGTGAGCGGGACGAGTTTTGGGAGTTTTGGGGAAAAACTTTAAAAAAAACCCTAAGTATAGATAGCGGGATATGTATATCCAAGATATTTTATTTTGGGCGGGAAAAAATTAAAAGGTGACATTATTTTTTTACAGTTGACGCGCACGAAAATTATGTCATCCGCGTTTTTAATTTTCTTTTTCAAATGACACAATTTTTATGACGCGCAAAAATGCGCGTCATCTACCCATAGAATTTTGTAAAATACGACAGTTTTTTTACGACGCTTGTTTTTGCGCGTCATAAATTATTGAGTGTCATTGTTTGCGCGTAGAGGAAGGGGCTTTTTCTAGTAGTGACATCACGGTGACCATATCATTATCTTGTATACCTTAAACCCTTTACAAACTATTTGTAGAGTCTTAAACCTGTGAACTCACCAACGTTCTGTTGACCCTTTTAAACTCATGATTTTCTCAGGTAACTAAATGTATCCGCACGTGCAAACGGGTCCATCACTCATAAACGGACCTGCTGCTGATGGAGTAATAGTCCCGATTTATCCACCTAACTGTTTTCAAGCATTTTAGGAACTATATTAACTTTTAAGAACTATTTCCATCTTTATTATTAATTGTAAGACAATGTTATTTTACCACTATTTCCGCTGCAATCCAAATGACGTTTTGTTTATCAATTGTTTTACTATTAATTGTTCTAAGTATCCACGACTATGATTTCATGACGTCACACGCCTCCGTTCCCGAAAGTCCAGGGTGTGACACATTGGATTCATAAGAATTGTTCAAAACCGTCTTGGATATCCACTGGGCGAAACTACTCCCAAACTCCCGCGTATCCAAAGAAATAGTCTTGCCATGTGGGTGGAAAGCCTGGACACCTGGCAAGAAACTGTCTACATAGACCCTATGAGCCCTACTACCCAAAGTACACTATGTAGAATCAAATCCTAAAAGCCTAATCTTGAGGTGGTTCAAAACAGAAGTAAATCAATGAAAAATGGTTTTAAAACTGATAATGTTTTTCATTCTAAATCAAAACCAGTCAGTTCTCCAAAACCTGCCAGGTTTACAAAACAAGTTGGTTTCCCTAAAACAGAAGTGAGGTGTGAGGAGGAGAGGTGGAATGTGTCAAAGGTAGTAAACCAGTTTTACCAGCCTAAAGGGATGTATAAAAAACACTCTAACCATTTCAAAATGTTAAAATTTAGAATAAGAGTGTTAAGACAGATCCACCCAAAGGTCCTCAGGTAAAGGGGGAAAGTGAACCACCAAACCTGGAACGTCAAGAACAAAGATGTTCCTAAAGATGGCCAGGTAAAACCTAAATCAATGGCAGCCACAACTCCAATCCCCGATTTTACAAAGGGAATGTGTTTAAAAGAAGTAACTTTCACTAACTCTTCAGGTATACCCAACAACAATGGCTTGGGTACTAATGGCTAACTAATCTCTCACTGTGTGCAAGAACAGTCAAGGAGGACTTCCATTAACCTTTGATTGTTTGTCATAGTGATTGTTCTAGGCACATGATAGAAGGCATCTCTTCATTACATGACATGCAAATTCTCAATAGTAGGGATGTTCTTCTGGTGAGAGGTAACTTTAACAAATCAGCAAGGTACTGTCCGGATTGGTTGTTTCTTGACTAAAGTGTTGTGAGGTATGGTTCTGCATAAAACAAAAACCCAGTTCTGAATAATTTTCAAAATAAAAACTTGAAGGTTAGCTTGGCTAGTTTTAGTAGATATTTAGTGATGTGTCAGTGTGTTCATAAAAAAAAAGAGTGTGTTGTTATTAAAACTCAAAAAGCAAGGGGAAGAATAGAAAAGATGAAATAGTTGACCCCTCAAAAAATTATGCTTTTTAATTTTTAATATTCTTTTTGTGTTTTTTAATTTTTATTCTTTTGTTTGTGTGTTTGAGAAAGTGGGAAGTGAAATAAACTTATGTTCTGAGAATGACTGACACGCGTAAGGCTGAAGTGAAAGGCATGCTCCAAGGTGATGTGCTCGGTAAGCTTAGTTCCAAAAATAAAGGTAACACTTTAAGATAAAGTATGTCATTTGATGGGAAACACCCACTTAGGTTAGTTGCATGTTCTATTTGACTGCGAATTTGTTCCTGAAAGCTCTGACTTGCATCACTCACGATATTCAGCTTAAAATAGATAAGATCGACACGATTGTGATGGTAGAAAGGATTCAGCAGCATGATTTGGATGATCTATATGCAGCTATCGGTGAACCCTCTTCATCTGATGAATCAGGCATTGAAGAAGAATATAGTTAAAAGTATTTATTTTATTATTATTATTTAGACTTCTTTTGTGACTTTGATTGTTTGTTTACTTTTGAATGTTTGATGTGAACAATGGTTTGACAGTGAATGCTTTTGATTGATTACATGGAATGTTTATTATCTATTTATATTTTGGGTAATGATTTATTTTTCCTTTTGCGTGTAATGTTGTTTTTTTCTTTTGAGTCTTGTAAGTAGCAAAGGAATCAAAGACTGAAGTTCTGGTAGGCAAATGATGGGGAAAGCAATCCATTGGGTTAATGAAAAACCATGCTCCACAATATTCTTGCAGTCAGCCTCGTCTTTACCCTTTTTCTTTTATCTTATGTTTTGCAGTGTTCTTAAATACATTGAGGACAATGTACGATTTTAAGTGGGGGGATGGGAGACTCGCCGGTAGTTTGCATGTTTTAATGTGTTTTCATTTAAAAAGTGTCATTTTATTTTTTTAATGTTTTGCATGCTAAACTTGTTACATTACTAAAACTTAAGCTATCAACTGATTTGGTGGATCCTAAAGTAGACTTCTTAACTCTGTATGCTAGACCAAAGCAAAGCTTTTTTCACCTTCCATTCATTGCTATACAACTTTAGGCATGTATTTTAGACCCTTATGCATAGTTAAGTCCTAAGTTGCTTTTTAGGATAGATTAGACCTGATAAAACTTAGACAACAATTCCAGTGTGCAAGTACGAGGGAGGAAGCCTAGACAGTCAACCAGACTTAAGCCCTGTATCCATTCCATTTCCGTAGTGAGATTTTTTTAGCCTTAAACAAGCTTTCTAATCACTAGGAGCTTGAGCTTTATTCTTGTATAATGATAGAGAGTTCCACATGTGACCTACTTCTAGAACTAGACATTTGTATACGTTACAAGACTGCATCTTACGAAACAAGCAAACATGATAGAGGCAAGCCCTAGGATAACCTTATTTTGCAATTACACCTTCTATTTTGCCTTATCTACATTTCTATATTCAAATTACCCAAAAATTTTCTTTAGTTTACCCATGTTGAGCCTATATCCGTTTCGTTTTATTACCCACTTAACCCAACTTAGCCTTTTTTTCCTTTCACCTTTATATTCGGGGAAATAATCTGGTTATTATGTTAGAATAATCCGGGCAAGAAAAGAAAAGATATGACATGCCGATATAAAAAAATGATTGTGTATTTATTAGAAGAGAATCTGTGAGTTTAAATATTCTTCTTCAAGTTATAGTTAGAATAAAAAGGCAGTCTATGAGTTTAAAGACTTGTCCTTAGTAGAAAAATAAAAAGGAAATCTATGAGTTTAAAGATTTTCCTTAGTTAGTTTGTTTATTGTGATTATGTATCCACCAGATCTTGTACACCCAAGTTTCCAGATTTGTAAAATCCCAATCCCATTCCCTACACCAACTATTACCTAAACCCTAAAAGTCCTCTTGATTTGTAAGTTAGTATAGTTTGTTAGTTGAATTACGATCGTTTGTCAAGCCTATGGTAAGGAAAGTCCATGGTGTTGCAAATTAAGAGGCACATAAATTCTAGTACATTATATACTAGTTATCAAGATATAAAGCCTGAGTGGAGTGTGCATTGTGAGTTAGTCTGGTTGGTTGTTAAGGAATAGTCCTAAGGAAAGAAGTCCAGTGTTTGTTGTCCATACTTTTCACTTATAAAACTTATTTTGTTTGGTCTATTCTGAAATTTTCGACCCATGTGACTGACTATGTCTTTGTGTCTTAATTGTTTAGAGCTGTCACCACCATCCATCACTTCACTTTAAAAGCTTTATCAGGGAAGGTAATGCAGTAGTTAGAGGTTTGCTCAGGGACGAGCAAAGTCTAAGTGGGGGGATGTTTCATGTGCTTTAAATTACACGTCATTTTATTGGTCAAACACCCATGAATGTTGATAATTTATGTAGTCTATTTTACCCTTGTTTGTGTGAAATGTCATAAACAGGTAATTAGAGGGGGGCCAAAGTGATATTTGAGGATTTTACAAAGTTTTGGGGCTAAATTGTACAAGAATTGAAGATTTGACTTTTTCTCCACGTCACGACCCGAGATAGCCATCATGACCCGTTTCAAAGCCACCCGGAGAAACCCTAATTCGTAAATTCATGGCGGCGCTCACGGCCCGTGATCGTCACGACCCATTATGCCTAGTTTCCGAAACCCTACATGAAATCTATAAATACCCAATCGATTTGTAATTTCAAGGGGTTACACACTTGAGACCAGTAGAGTACGGTACCAAAAGAATTCAGAAGCTAGAAGTCGAGATTCCAAGCCTTAGAAGATCCAAGAAGTGTCCAATCGTTCGAGAGATTGAAGCATTCGAAGATTCGGCCATCGATCGACTTTGGTTTGCGTTTACAATGATGTTTATTTGCATCTCTTTTGTTGTTTTCATTAGTTTAGCTATGAGAGGCTAACTCTCTTGATGTCATTTAAGATAATGTGATCTATTTATTGTTTTACCTATGATTTGATGTTGAAAATGTTTTACATAATGATTTGAGTATAATGATTATGATTCCTCTTGCGTATTAGAGATTTGTTGTTGAATAATGTGTTTGATCCTTTCCTAGTAGTATTTGATTTGGTTGGTAGGATAGACGTATTCTGCTTTTTGGATTGATGTTATTTCTAAGTTGTTATCTAGCGATTTCAATATGTGGTTAGAAACTCTAGCGAGCCTATATAGGAAATGGTGATTATGCATGTTCAATAATCTGTCTTGATTGAAGTATGTATGTTTATGTTTGGTCGTGAATCTTAGCTTCCATGTCTTGGGTAAAAGGAATAGTGATATGACTAAATGTAATGCGTATGTGATGGTATGTAATTGGGTTATGACTTATTAGTCTATCATGGTTAATTAGAAGATGATTGGTCTATGATCCAAGGTCTTAGATCATGTGTTTAGTGTCCTATAGCTAGGTCATTAATTCGTGAATACTTCATTATGGCTGTGGTTTTAATTGCTGATTTATGAGTTTAGAGACTATAAATCCATTAGACAATTAATATACAAATGTCAATGTTAGGTCTGAGTAATGCATGAATAGTGATCAGTCTTAGATGATATCTGTTTCTTTATTCTGATATTATATCTATTTCGTTATTTGTTGGGCTAGGCTTATTTAAGGCATGGGCTAGGCTTATTTAAGGCATGAACATTTGTAATTGGGCTAACTTAGTTTTGACTTGGGCTAGTTATTTATCTTGTTGTTGGGCTAGTCTAGTTTACGACTTGGGCTTGTTGGGCCTCTTAGGTTTACGATTTTGTGTAATGGGTATATAAACCCATTTCTCTTTCATTGTATGCAAGCTTTTCTATCAATCAAAAGGCAGTTTACGATTTCTTGTTTATTGCTAGTTTACGATCAGCTTCAATAGTAGAGATTTATCATTCAAGACTTCATCTTTTTCATAGATCTAGTCTATTCATCTACTATTTCTCTTGAATCAAGCTTGTACGAGGATTCCGCACTCGTATTTGGCTAGATATCGTGTAGGTGGTTTGATCTCGGACCTACAATTGGTATCAGAGCTAAGAATCTTCGATTCGAGGCTCACACGATATAGATTCAAGAAGATTTCTGTGTTTCTGGGTTGTTTTTGAAGAGTTGAGAGTGTTTTGGAGGTTTACGATCATCACAGCTGCTGTGTTCTTCAAGAATTGAGGTTTACGATCACCGTTTCTGGGTTTATTGACGTTTACGAGTGTTGCAGTTGAAGATCTTCATCATTTAGGGCGTTTACGACTTCAAGATCGAGTCTTTGTGCGTTTACGATCCGTACATTTGGCGATTACGATATTTCTTTGTCGTAATCAGGGTTTACGATACTGCTTATCGGAATCGGCTGATAGGAATTGGTGTTTACGATCAAAACTGATCGTAATCAGTGTTTACGATAATCGCTTATCGTAATCGGGTGTGTTTACGACTTAATCATTCGGAATTGGTGTTTGCGACTTGAGCGGATCGTAATCAAGTATTTTCGATCGTAATCAGTGTTTGTTGGACATTTGGACTTTAGGTTAAGTTACCCAAGCTATTGAAATGGATTTTGAGCCGAGCATGTACCAGAAACTGGATTTCGAGATCGGATCTATAACTCGTCCGCCAAGGCTAACTTCGGCAGATAACTTCTTAGAGTGGAAATATAGATTCGAGAACCACTTGAAGAGTGTTGACTTAAGGTTGTGGAGAGCAGTTCTAAATGGACCACACATACCTATTCATCAAGCAGGACCTAAATCAGGAAAGAAAAAGACTGAAGATGAATTTGAGGATGATGACTCGGAGAGGTGTAACAAGGCTGAGAGGGCCTTTGCGATAATGACCATGGCATTGACACCGGACATTGCTCAAGGGTTTAAGCATTGCAAGACGGCGAAGGAACTGTGGAATGCTTTGATAGTGGCTTATGAGGGAAACCCAGACATCAAGGCAAGTCGAAAGCAGATGTTGAAGCAAAAGTTCAATTTGTTTAATCATATCCAGGGTGAATCCTTCGAAGCACAAGTGCAAAGATTTGTCTCTCTAATGGCCGAGATGTCAAGTTATGGAGTGGAACCGGAATTGGAAGATAAAAATTTGAAGCTCCTAAACAGCTTGCCAAAGTCATGGAACACCAACATTTCAATCATTAAGGACAACAACAAACTGAGTGAACTGTCTTTGGATGAAATGATCAACAAGTTGAAGTCCAAGATGATTGATGATAAGCAGCGTGAGTTGAATCATATAAGTTCACTGAGTTTGGCGGGAAAGTTGAATCAAGCTTTGTTGTCTGAAGAGATTGATGAGAAGCAGAAAGGAAAGGCTGTTGCAGGTGGATCAAGTTCAATGAGTCAAACGAAGGCTTTTGTGACACAACCCCAATCAAGTTCAAGTGGAGGTGATACTTCTGAAGCTAACAACGATCCCAATTTTGCTCTGGGTATGGGATTCATGAATAGTTATCATGCATTAATGGCTGGAACACTGATTCCTTCTGAGATTCTTTCGGGGGAGCTTAATCAGATCAATCCAGAAGACGTGGAAATGCTGGATGTCTCTTGGCAAATGGCTATGGCAGTGTTCAGGGCTAAAAAGTTCATGGCTACTACGGGGCGAAATGTTTGGAAGGATCAAGATAAGATCAGGATGGGGTTTGATAAGACGAAGCTTAGGTGCTACAATTGTGATGAATATGGGCACTTTGCTAGGGAGTGCAGCAAACCAAGGAAGGAAAGAGCAGAGATGAAGAAGTCAGCTGATGGGAAGGGAAAGGCAGAGACAAGTGCTTTAGTTGTGCAAGAAGGTGGTGGCTATGACTGGACCCCACAGCTGAAGGATCTGAGTTTGACGCATGCTATGATGACAACTTTGGATGATGATGAGGATGAAAAGGAGCATGCTTTTGTGGTTACTGATGATGAACCAGAGGAACCAGAGGAGAATGAAGCAATGTCTGCAGATCACACCAAGGTATGTTCTAATTCTGTTTGTGATCGTATAATTACTACTCTTAGAGAATATTGCAAAAACTTTGAATCTGAATTGTTTGAAGTAAAATGTGAAAAGAGTTCATTTAAGGGTAGATGGCATAAGAATGAAGAAAAGGTTAAAGCTCAGAAACTAGATATAGCTAAGTATAAGAACCTTGCAACTGAAAATGCCTATTTGTATGACAATGCTAAGTTAGAAATAGCTGAACTAAGTAAACAGATAGAAGAACTTAAGCATAAGAACAATGAGATGCAGGTTAAACTTGATATCAACTTTATGAGAAGCAAAAGGATGTTGCAGGCTAGTAAATCCTTAGACACTTGCATAACTGAGGTTAGAATGGGAAAGGACAAAGGTGGAATAGGAATCAGCTTTGCAACCAAGAATGTTGTTCCTCAAGACAAAACTAGAGATGTTATAGGAATGATCTTAGAGGAGGATCAGATAGATAGATCAGCATCGGAAATGCATGAAGAAGGACCTCCCTTAGATAGTGTCTTGGTTGGAGTGAAGCCTTTGACTGAGGAGGAAATTGAGAATGAAAAACACATGACTTATGGGTTGGGTAAAATGAACAGAATGATAACAGACCCATGTGAAGCAGGTCCATCCAATACTTCAATGAATAACTGTGTGAGCACTTCTGATGTATCTGTTTCTTGTGCAGATGAAGTAGAAATCAATGACATTTCTGAGGAGGATGAAGAGTGTCGGAGAGTGGATGAGAGTCATGCGTCTAGTAGTTCTAATAGTTCTAGTTTATGTTTACCTAAGGATGATGTAATGGCACTTGTGTCGGAACTAGAAACATCCAAGTCAAAACAAGTAGCTGTATCGATGTTAAAAAATGTTTCAGAATCTAATGAAAAAGTGTCTGGTTTTAAAATTCGTGTGCCTAACACAAAAATTGGTCGTGAGACTAAGCCCAAAGACTTCGTTGCTTATCCCCAGGTTGTGTCAGCTTTTAATAGAACCAACAAATCCAAATCGGATCAATTTTGTTTAATTACACAATCTGATAAGGAAAAACAACGTGTCATACACAAATGGGATGATAAGCCAGAGTGGAAGTCGTCTTACCCAAGACGTTCATACCTCTGTAGTCATGTCAATGGGCCGAGACTCATGAATTGCTTTCAATGTGGAAAGCCAGGACATTTTGCAGCTAACTGTGTGAACAGACCTTACCAACCATACTATCCACAAAATCCACGGACTAGTATGTTGGAAAAGATGATGTCAGGTGAAAAACAGAAACAAAAGCAGAAGCAACAAGCTGTGTTTCAGGGGAAGCAGCGTGTTGAACCAATGAAGACTGAACAGTCTAAGGTATCAAACGCAAAGGCACCTGTGACAAAGCCTGTTGTGGATAAGTGGAAAGTGACCAGAACTCCAAAACAAACTTTTCAAACTAAAGGAGTCTACCAAAAGACAAAACCAGAATTTGTTGAAAAACAAGTGGATAAAGTGAAAAGAATTAATCAACCTAATGGCAAAGCGAAAGCCGAGCAACAGGTTTTGAAACAAAACAATGTCACCCAAACGAAACAACTTGTGTATACAAAGTTAAAACTTGAGTGGACACCGGTTAAAAAACCTGCTGGTAAAAAGGTCACTTCTCCACAGAAGAAACCTGTGTTTGTGAACAAATCAATAACTGTGTTGAAACCAGAGAAACCAACCACCTGGAAACCAAAAGTCAACATTCAGAATGGAAATGTGTCTGAATCCAAATCTGAAATGATCCACCAACTAGTTAACTACATTGATGCTAATGGTGTGCCCAGATCTGTTATGGCCTGGGTACCTGGATCTCAATGATTTCTGACTTTTGTAGGGACAGCCAAGACGGTCTATCAACAATCTCTGGTACGTTGATAGTGGTTGCTCTCGACACATGACCGGAGATCTGTCACTTTTGGAAGATGTAGAGGACTTCAATGGAGGTGGTGTATCATTTGCAGGTGGTGTTGGTGGAAGAATCAGTAAGAAGGGAGTGGTGAGAAGTGGAAATCTGTCATTTTCTGACGTACACTATGTGGAGGAACTGTCTCACAGTTTGCTGAGTGTGTCTCAGATCTGTGACAAGGACTATTCTGTGATGTTCAATCGAAAAGAATGTATTATTTTGAAGCCTGGTGTGAAGATTCCCGAGGAGTGCGTACTGATGCGTACTCCAAGACGATCAAATTCATATCTTCTCAACATGAGCAAACCTCCAACGTCAGAAGAAGCATGCCTCATATCGAAGCAGAATGAAAATTTGGCTATGTTGTGGCATCGACGACTAGGGCATGCTAATATGAAGAATTTGACCAAGCTCGCGAAGGGAGAGCATGTCAGAAAGCTGCCGATTAAAGACTTCTCAACTGTTGAAAAATGTGTGGCATGTGCGAAGGGGAAGCAGCACAAGTTGCCACATCGACCAAAGATAGTTAACTCAGTATCGTCAGTTCTACAACTCTTACACATGGATTTGTTTGGACCTATGCAAGTTCAGAGCGTCAGCAAGTTCTCTTACTGCCTCGTGATTGTAGATGACTACTCACGATTCACTTGGGTCTATTTTTTGTCAAACAAGTATGAAACTCCAGCACTAGTGAAGCAGTTTGTCACACTTATAGAGAACCAGCTGAACAAGAAAGTCAAAGCTATCAGGACAGATAATGGAACAGAATTCAAGAATGCTGAGTTGAACATGTTTTGTGGGGCTAAAGGCATTGAGAGACAGTTTAGTGCTCCCTACACTCCACAACAGAATGGAGTAGCCGAGAGAAGGAATAGGACACTCATTGAAGCTGCAAGGACGATGATGTGTGAAGCAAAACTACCAATCTTCTTCTGGGCTGAAGCAGTCAACACAGCATGCTATGTGCAAAATCGGGTTTTGTTGAACAAACGTCATGAGAAAACTCCATATCAGATTATCTACAAAGAGAAGCCGACAGTGGGTTATTTCAAGACTTTCGGGTGTCCGTGCACGGTGCTGATTCAGTCCGACGTAGGGAAATTCGAGGCGAAAGCAGATGAGTGTTATTTCGTTGGTTACTCAGGAAATAGTGCTTATCGAGTCTATAACAAGACCACCGGCTTGATTATTGAAGCATTCAATGTGGACTGGCTTGAAGACAACCCGACGGATGCAGGGACTGGACCAGATTGGATATTTAATTATGGGTCTCTGTTTGAGGGATTTAAGTTTTCGAATGAACTTCATAATTTGGGGGAAGAAGAAGAGATTATCACACAGCCTTCTGAATCAAGACCTTCTGTTGAAAAAGTCTGTGATAAAGCCCCAGTTCCAGTTCCAACAACTGTCACCGCAGATGTCAACGCAGATGCTTCAGGAACTTCAGGAACGTGTGATGTTGATTCAGAAATTCAACAAGGTTCAGGTATTAGTGATATAAATGATAATCTTGTGAATTCTAATCTGCCTGTTTCAGTGTCTGTGCCAGATATTCAGGTTTCAAGGATCAACAAGGACCATCCGGTCAGCAATATTCTTGGACCAGTGACGTCAGGAGTTAGAACTAGAAGCCGCACAGGAGACATCAATGTCTGCATGTACTCGTGCTTTATCTCCCAGATTGAGCCTCCAAATGTGATGGTAGCTCTCAGAGATCCGAGCTGGATCGAGGCCATGCACAACGAATTGAATCAATTCTCAAAGCTGGGAGTGTGGCGGCTAGTCAAGAGGCCAGATAACAAGAAGGTTATACCCACCCGTTGGTTGTACAAGAACAAAAAAGATGACACGGGTATAATCGTTCGAAACAAGGCAAGGTTAATTGTCCAAGGTCACCGTCAAATACATGGAATTGACTATGATGAGGTGTATGCCCCTGTAGCAAGATTGGAAGCCATACGGATATTTCTTGCAGTTGCATCTTATCTGAATTTTACGGTGCACCAGATGGACGTGAAGACAGCATTCCTGTATGCTGAGATGAATGAAGAGGTGTACGTGACTCAACCACCTGGGTTCATAGATGAGGAGCATCCAGATCATGTGTATCTGCTGGATAAGGCATTGTATGGTTTACATCAAGCTCCAAGAACGTGGTATGAGACGTTGTCAACACACCTGGTGGAAAATGGGTATACTAGAGGGGTGGTGGATCAGACGTTGTTCAGAAAACGGGTGGACGATCATATTATAATGGTGCAAGTATATGTGGATGACATCATTTATGGATCAACGAATGAAGATCTATGCACCGAATTTGAAGAGATTATGAGGAAGAAGTTTGAGATGAGCGATCAGGGGGAAATGAGTTTCTTCCTAGCCTTGCAGGTTAAACAAGATGAATCTGGGATTCTTATTCATCAAGCCAAGTATGTGAATGAGATCCTAGAGAAATTCAAGATGCAAGACTCAAAGCCGATCTCAACTCCAATGGCATCCCGACCTCTTTTGTCAGCAGATGCAGACGGGGAGTCAGTAAGCGAGTTCATGTATCGCTCAATGATTGGTTCTCTGATGTACCTAACAGCAAGTCGGCCAGATATTATGCATGCAGTTTGCTTGTGTGCTCGTTATCAGGCTAACCCTAAACTTTCTCATTTGAATGCTGTTAAACGTATATTTCGGTATCTAAAGGGCAGGCCTCGGCTTGGTCTTTGGTACCCAAAGAACACTGACTTTCAACTGTATGCTTATTCTGACAGTGACTATGGAGGCAGTGACTTGGATCGGAAGTCAACAACGGGAGGATGTCAATATTTGGGCGATCGACTCATCTCATGGCAGAGCAAGAAGCAGCATACCGTATCCAAATCAACTGCAGAAGCTGAGTACGTGGCCGCATCTGCCGGTACTTCACAGGTAGTGTGGATCCAGAATCAGCTCACGGATTACGGTATGGAATTCGTTAACACTCCAATTTTCTGTGATAATGCTGCTGCTCTGGAAATTGTGAAAAACCCCGTTCATCACTCTAAAACAAAGCACATAGACATCAAGGTACACTTCATACGTGATTGTTATGATCGGGAGTTGATTCAGCTTCAGAAGGTAAGCTCAGACCAAAACGTGTCTGATATCTTCACAAAACCCCTCCCACGACCAAATTTTGAAATGTGCGTCGAAGGCCTTCGGATGATTGCCTTCGAGGAATGATCTGATCAATTTGTGTTTGTAAATATCTTTTAAGAAAATTAAAAAAAAATAAAAATATAAAAATCAGGAAATTTCCAAAAATAGTGTTTGTTTTTCAAAAGCCTCATAAAAACAGGGGAAGAAATATAATTGTCTCAGAAAATACAAAAATATCTGTTTGAGGTTTTTATGATGTCTTTTGTTTTGCCTTGAGTCGGTAGGAGGTGATATAAATTTCCATGACGATCGGAGACTGACACGCGTAAGGCAGAAGTGAAAGACGTCTCAAAGATGATGTTCGGTAAGATAAATCAAAAACTATGATCATCCATGTAAGTGCAATAATCTTAAACTCTATACGTGTTTAGCTTTCCATCCTAGTTTACATAGTTTAAAAGACTGAGTCCCAGCAAAAACGGGTTGAGAGTGGTATTACCTAGTATTCACTCTCTCACACACCATGTTTATGCTAACATGACATCGCCACAGAAAGAGTCAAAAGAAAAAGAAAAAGAAAAATGAAAAGTCAAAAGAAAATCAAAAATTGTTGAAAATAAAGTCAATTATTTTGTTGGTCTTCTCTGCGTGCTTATGCGGCCGACCTGATCATCAACGGATAATTATAAAATAAGTGGTAGTCTATGTGGCATTGCATGGTTCCTCAAGTTGGGGGTTTGTGAATCCTCAATAAACTCTGAGGTTGGGTAGGTTTTGCTATGAACAATTGGGTGTGGGGACTGATAAACATAACGGTAACAATGTACCATATTTTTAAGCACTTAAAATGTTTTAACTGGATGTGAGTTTACATGATATAAAATTTTGAGCAATCGTTTAGAGCGTCAAGTAACGGAAAGCTGAAAAGGGTTCTTCGGTTAATGATCTGTCTGGTTTGATCCATGAAAAATATCAAACTCAAGGTAAGTGTGTTTTATCTAGTTTATAGATTATCTTAAGTTTGTGTTTTATCAATTTTTTTTGTGTTTTATTAACTTTAAGTCTTTAAATTTGTAAAGTTTTTTTTTTATTTTTGATCATGATCGGATACTCGGGGCTAAGTTTGAGGGGAAGCTTCGTGAAATTTTTTTTTAACTTATGGTTAACATTTTTGGAGAATTAAAGGTTTGGAGGTGTTTTTAAACCATTTCTGAAACTCAAGGGGGCTGAATGTAAATTTTTAAAAGGGGTATATAAACCCAAATCCTGTTTACGATCTTCATTTCACCCTTCCACACCGATTACGACCTCCGCCGAGAAACCCTAACCTCCGCCGTCGCCTTTCGCCGGAAACCTGCTCCCAGCCCACCTCCGACCATCCTCCGCCACATCCGTGCACACCTCTGTGTTCGCAACCACTTTCCGACCAAAAACCCCATCTGAATCGACTGCTTTCACGTGTTTTCGAGACTCTTTCACAGTTTTTGTGTTCGAAATCCTAAGTCTCGAAGATTTTCTGGTTTGACTCATTTCGAGTTGATTTTTCGGTGATTACAAGTTGTATTCGTGTTTGAAACACTCAGAGGTAAATGGAAATAGCATCTGATGTATTTTGATCGAGTTTTAACGTGATTACGAGTTATGTGCAGGTTCGAAAATGGCGGAAATGGCGTTTACGACATTCTCTGTGAAGAAGACGACGTTTGGTGTTCTCGATCGATGTTTACGATCGCTGATTACGATCGGCGATTACGATCGATGATTCCGACATCCGATTACGATCGCTGTTTCCGACAGGGTGTTTACGATCGGGCCTGGGCTATTTTTGAACGATTACGATTGGGGCTTCCTGTTTCCGATTGGGCCAAAGTTTGTTGGATCGTAAACCCGTTTAAAGGATCGTAATCACATGTTATAAGTCGTAAACTTGATTTTCTAAATCGTAAACTCTCATAAAATAAAAATTAAAGACTTATACTCTTAACATTTTTGAGATCTCATTAAAATTGTGCGTTTTTGAGATAGAATTTGACGATGTTTGTGACCTTGTGCTTAATTCAATTATTTTCCCTGAAATATTCAAATATGTGATCTTCAAATTGGACAATGTTAAGGGTTAATAATCATAATTGCACTTGATGAACAAATCTGATGCATATGTCTTGTCTTTCTCAGATGGCTGAAGAGATGCTGATTCAAGACATAAAATATGAACCAGATCACTGTATGCCAGCTTTTCTGGAGGACCCACCAGAAAAACACATGGAATTATTCTACTCGCTGGTAGCTGGGATGAACACGTGCAAGATCAACTATGCTTTACGGACAAATGTTCTGATTGACGAGATGCTGGTCAGGGAATTTTGGGGAACTGCCAGGGCAAATTCTGACAGAACAAGGATTACTGCAACGGTCAATAACAGACAAGTTGTTATTGAGGAAGAAGATATACGGCAAGGACTGAACATTACTGATGATGCTTCACATCCTATCAAGTATCCGAAGGAAGTAGTTCTGGCAGGGGCGCAATCAATGGGGTATGAAGGAAAATTTCCACCCATCTTCAAGAAGCTTTTGCCGCACTACTGGAGGTGTCTGGCACACTATATGCAGAAATCTTTCCTTGGGAAAAGAACAAGCTTCGATCAATTAAATCAACTTCATGGAACTGCCTTTGTTGCTTTGGCCTTAGATTGGAACTTCAATTTTTCAAAGATGATGCTGATTGATTGGATAGGAAATGCAGAACTAAGTGCCAGAGAACAATTTCTAATGACACCGAGGTTTGTCCAAATGGTGGTGATGAAGAAATATCCAACGATAGAGGAGAGGATTGAGAAGCTGGATGTGAAAGTAATGGATATTGGGGTGTTTGGGCTGCAAACCCAGGATAGACCAGGTAAAAAGTCTTTTGAAGGTAGACTGGAGTGGGTTAAAAGGGGTGCATTTCCAGAAGTTGCACGGGAGCAAGTTATGGATGAATCCGAGCCTGAGGCAGATGTTCCTGTTATTAATGCATCCATTGCTGAGGAACAAGATGTAACGGCAATGACTGCTGTCAATGTTCAGGAGGATGATGTCATTCCGTCCGACGAAGAAAATATAATGGATGACATTCTCGCTGGACAAGACATAGGTGAAGATGATATCTATAGAGACTTGGAGCCTCTAATCCACAAAAGGTCAAGAGAAGATATGGTTGGGTCGTCTGGCAGTGATGATACGCCTCCTGAGATAAATTTGACTGTCGATGATGTTCTTGTTGAGGAACCTGCCCCTGTCCGTGAGCCATCTCCTCGTAGAAAATCTGATCCAAGAAACGTTCGGTTCAAGCTCACCAAGACGAGCTCCAGTATAATGCTTATAGAACCAACTGAACCAAATTCTGAGGGACTCACTGGACGGGAAGAATCAAATGAAGAAGCCAGTCAAGAACAACCTTCTGCTACTCAGACAGAAGCGGTGCAAGATCAACCTACCCTTGTGCAGCACAATAGTCCGATTCTGAGCGTGCAAAGCCCTGTACGTGAAGATAGGCAATTTCTGGAGGTTGATAGCACGTTCGTTGTTCCAAGTCCGGTCAGAATAAGCCTCTCTACCGCGACAAGCCAACCTCTCGCTGCTCCAGGTTTCCGCCCGTTAATGGCTGCTGAGCTTCCAGTTGATCTGAGGATTAGTTCTGATCCTCAGATTAACTTCCTGATCTCTCAGAATAGGATGAGACAAAATGAGATCAAGGCTCTAATGGAAGAAAATCAGCGTTTGAGAGAGAAGGAGGAGGCAAACAGCAAGTATATGAAAGGATATGAGGTAGCTGACAAGGAAAGGATGGAATATCTCTACAATATGATAAAGGGGCTGAGAAAGAAGGTTAATGAACTGATAGGTGGTGCAGGGCCTGGCAACACAGGTGCCTCAGGTCAGAGTTCATCTCAAGCTGGAGAAGCTGTGGAGGCAGATGATGGTGATGAAAACATAGAGATGCCAGATTACGCCCGAAGTGGCAGAGTCATCTCTAAAGCCCCTGTAGGACACGACAACTGGTTCCGTGAATTCTATCAAGGACCAGCCCCCACGAAATACGCACTCGATGTTGGTGAAAGCTCCATTGACAAAAGGGGGAGTCGTGAAGCCATCCTGTGCTGGCACTATGATACGGAGAAGAAACTGTTTGCTGTGATCCGTGACGGCTACAGTCCAGTTGAGTATTACAGAACTCGTGGACAATTCCACTCATGGACTGAGCCTGAGATCAGAAGTTTGCTCCGAGCTCCCTTCATCAACAGGTGGAACAGCACAGATGGGGAACTTATCAGAAACAACCTTTTAAGCCATCTGGAGAACAATTTTGCTGACTTTGACCTGAAGCAGGTGAGATGGATTGAGACAGGTACTGACCCTGTGACTGGGGATCCAATTGGTGAAGCTAGAAGACCACCTACCAAGCGTACACGAGTGATCAATATGTTGGATGAAATCGAAGACGGTACATTGGTCAAAAACTTTGACTGCTGGTGCTATGATCCGACAACTCACGAGGTGGTGGTTCTATGCAAAGGTCTGAGGCAGTTTCGCTTCTATGATCCAGTTGATCTGCTGCGTTTTGGAGAAAAAGACATAAAGCTACTCGCCTCACAGCCTATACTTGGTGATGAAAATGATATGGAGAATGCTGTGAGGGTGGGAATTTTTCATGGGACTGCAGAGCGAATTGTAGCGAACAAGTGGTGGTCAAACAACATTCAGAACACCTTCAGGTTTGACCTCCTGCTGCCGTAGAAGAGAAGTTCAAATGCTTCATGCCTAGGGGAAGATTGTTGGGCTAGGCTTATTTAAGGCATGAACATTTGTAATTGGGCTAACTTAGTTTTGACTTGGGCTAGTTATTTATCTTGTTGTTGGGCTAGTCTAGTTTACGACTTGGGCTTGTTGGGCCTCTTAGGTTTACGATTTTGTGTAATGGGTATATAAACCCATTTCTCTTTCATTGTATGCAAGCTTTTCTATCAATCAAAAGGCAGTTTACGATTTCTTGTTTATTGCTAGTTTACGATCAGCTTCAATAGTAGAGATTTATCATTCAAGACTTCATCTTTTTCATAGATCTAGTCTATTCATCTACTATTTCTCTTGAATCAAGCTTGTACGAGGATTCCGCACTCGTATTTGGCTAGATATCGTGTAGGTGGTTTGATCTCGGACCTACATTATTGCTACCAATTTGCTTTTGTATTTGCTTTCTGACAGTTATTAGGAATTGTGACAGAATCCTATTGATGATAATTAGGTTTAGTTTGATTACACCATTGCTTCCTTAGGTCGACCCTGAGATACTCTTAATGCTACCATACGATAGGTTCACTTTCCTATATGTGCATGCGTAGTTATAAGCTGATATAGGTTTATAAAATTTTAGGTCATATTTGCATATTAATTTATATATACTCGTGTGCATCAGCCTCTCCTGCTCTCTAGCAAAGCAATATGGAACTCAGTCATCGGTTGGTGTGGTTTTAATTTCAACACGGATGGAACCCTATCAG
Source organism: Deinandra increscens subsp. villosa (assembly GCA_039602395.1). Classification (NCBI taxonomy): domain Eukaryota; kingdom Viridiplantae; phylum Streptophyta; class Magnoliopsida; order Asterales; family Asteraceae; genus Deinandra; species Deinandra increscens. Next base: position 85,451,086 of record JBCNJP010000010.1, on the reverse strand, counting down.
ATCTCTTTGTTTTTAATTCCTCTCCACCTCTACTTGTTAGATCCAAGAATTGTCTTAGGGCCATCGCTTTAAGCTCGGTGTGGCATTTATGGCTTACCAGAAATGGTATGGAATTCCAGCGACTCCTGAATCCCAGGCTCATTGTTGAAGAGATTAAGACATCCACCTTCTCTTGGACCAAGCAAAGGGAAAAAATGGCAGACGTATGTTGGCCCATTTGGTCCTCTAAAGCAAATTCATGTTGGATTCTTGGTTGTTTTTGTCTTGCTGGTTTCGTTATCACTTTAATGTACTTTGTTTGCCTTCCCTAGCTTCTCGCTGGGTTTTTAATAATAATTTATGTTCGATTTTTTAGTTAAAATCAATTTTAGTTTAATTTTAACAAATGTCCAACAAAAATAATCATGTAAATTGTATAAAACTAATTGCGTTTGCATTTGTTAAGTTATATATTACACAATAAACCAATGATCCCTAGCTCAGTTGGCTAAGGTGAGGTACTCAAGACATTAAATAGTGGGAGGTATTGGGCTCAAGTCCTACTAGTTACAAAAAAAATAAAAAAATAAATGGGGGTCCACGTTGGGCCAGGGGGGTTTCTCACCTATGACGAGTGGGTCGGTAATGCCTTCGCCAGTGATCCAAATTTACCATTAAAAAATATATTACACAATAAATGTCTATCTCATGTTTTAAGTCACTGTCGATTATCTTACACATGACACGTATAACCTAGTAATAAATGTATGATTGGTTTTTAGATATAAAAACAAAACAAGTGGCTTATGTTGGGTTAGGAGTGTTGACATTCTCATGTGTGATTGGTTGTATTATTACGATTTTGACATCCTAATCTTGATATGATGTTTTTCGTCATATAAAGAAGGAAAATTGGATTTAAATAATCCCAACTTTTGAGTGTTCGCCGATAATAATCCCACTTTCGATAATAACTCCTAATGGTCCAAACTTTCACCCTATTTAGTAATAATGGTCCCGTCGTTAAAATACTTAACACTGTTAAGTTTTTTTATCCATTTCTTTTCAACCCCAATCTTTAATCCACCATAACTTCTTCAAATCTTGATGAAAAGTCAATCCTTAAGTTGATATGAACTCTTGACGAAAAACCGAACAAGACTATATCTATATTGCTTAGGTTTTAAAGAGATTATGATGATGAACAAGAGCATCAAAGTTACGTTTTTTTTCATGACTTTGGACAAAAAGTTTAGCATCAATTCCATTGTATTTGTGCTATTGGTCGATTCCGGCAGATTTAGCACGTTCTCACGAATCTACAGCAAGTCACGGAATTGATTTTCATGGAGTTTTGATCAGATTTCAAATTTCACAACTTCATATTCTTCATTAAGCTTCAACAATGGTGGATTGACCAATTCCTAATGGTTTTCAATGATTCTTCTTGCTATAGATTCGGTTTTTCATCACGAGTTCTTATCAACTTACAAATTGAATTTTCATCAAGATTTGAAGAAGTTATATTGGATTAAGATTGGGGTTGAAAAGAAATCTTAACACCGTTAAGTTTTTTAACGCCGAGACCATTATTAGTAAATAAGGTGAAAGTTGAGACCACTGGGAGTTATTATTAAAAGTGGGATTATTATCGGCCAACCCTCAAAAGTTGAGATTGTTTAAATCCAATTTTCCTATAAAGAATCTGTCATTTTTATTAACCATTAAGAATACTTGTCCATTTACGGTTTGAATTAGCAAATGACTTTTAGTTTAATGGTATTTTTGATGTTTGATAAGGTTTATCTTTTCAAATGATGATGATTTAAACCCCATGATGGATAAAAATTTGTCGTTAAAAAAAATAACTTCCGTTCTGAATTTTAAAAACGTATATGGATATCTATACTATATTAATTTTACTCTCATAATAGCATTTGAATAGCCGTCCGCCAACATATTAGACAACAATTCAGATTAGAGTTTGTTAGAAAAAAGTTCCATAATTTCACATGACCATTTGATAAAACATCGGGTAACCGTCCAAATTAGGACTGTGCGTCAGAAATGCAGTCCTTTGCAATATGGACGACTGCCTAACATATCGTTTGACGATCTTCTTAGAGTAATTTGACAATATATGGTGCAAGATGAGAAAAAATTAATGTGGATATAGCAATACCCTTCTAAAAATATATCCTTAGTTTGATAATTAATAAATAGAGTTAATTACTATTTACGTCCCTGATGTTTGCTCATATTTTCCACCAGAGTCCAAATTTCAGATTTTTAACATATCTTGCCTGATGTATGCGTTTTGTTGCCAAGTGAGTCCGTAAGTCTAACAGGGTTAAAATTTTCTATTAAATAGAAAGGGTATTTCAGTCAATTGCACTCGAGGGACTAACTATGTAATATCTCAAAAATATATTGACAACTTTAATATTTTAATAGACTATTTGTATAACTTTTATAATAAGAACTTAAACATACCACCAAATCCATACCTCAATGTGAAAGACAACAACCCATCACCATCACTAACTTCAATCACCAAATTAAACCAATGCCCACTTCTTAGAACCTTGCATAGCCAAAAACCACACGGAGCTAAAAAACTACCAAAGAGAGGCAACCATGATTCTGATTTCAATTTTAGTCGAAGAGGGAGGGAGACAGATGGTGGGATGGTGATTAATGGATCTTTGTGAAACTGTGATATAACCCCAAATAATAACTTATAATCTAAGAAACTAACACAACCCCCAAACATCGAGATCATCTAGCACCACCGGCCACCGCCACGTCGCCCACCGCCACATCGCCGCCCACCGCCACAACCATCCCATTTTCTCAACAAATCCATTACCAATACCGCCCACTGTTGTCACCGGAAACCTCAACCCACATGCCGTCGCCACCGCATTACCGTTACGCCAGCAGAAGGCGTTCATTCCTCCGAGCGTCATTGCTGTGACAATCCTCATTGTCAACGGGCGGTGGTAGTAACCTTATTTTTACGGGATTTGACGGTGGTCGTGGACCGCTCATTAACTCGACGGTGCTGCTCATACTATCGGCCTAGGTAACTCCTCCTTCACCTCCTCCCTGGGTGCGTCTTCGTTAAGGTTAACTTGACCATGACTCGTGAATGCCATGCCCATAGGGCTTTTCATCTCTTCCGATGATCGTTTCTTGCCTCTCGCACAACCTCCATTATTTATTGTCATTTTGGAGACTTTTTGAAAATTTTCTAATGATAGATGGGAGGTGCAGTGCCGTAATGATCGTCTTGTATCGAGTTAAACCTATACTCAATAGTTCTGCATCACTTGCACCACTTTGACATGTTCGCTCGACGCACGTCATTATGTCGTTAAACTTAGCCATTTTTTTTTTAATTTCGTTCCACTTCAAGCTAAGTTGATCGTAGCCACGATATTCCTCTCGTTCCATATACGTGTGGAATCTCTCGCTAACCCGGATCCAAAACGGACCTCTAGCTTGAGAGTTGCCTACAAAAAATAAATATTAACAATACTAAAAAAATAAATAAAACATTTGTATAAAAGTTTACCAAAAATCGGGTCCTCCGACATGTCACGCTTTCACCAATGTATTTTCTTCGGTCGTGTTCCACCGTTGTTGTCTAGCTCCCTACAAAGACCCTTTGATGACTTTCTTCCCCTTATTTCTTCTTTTCTTTAGGTATACGCTTTCTTGCAATTATGGGATAACTCCCTCAATCTCGTTATCTTGTATGGGTTGTGAGTGGGTTGTGGGAGCATAGTGAGTGTACTTGAGATGGTGGTATTTGACCCAATTGAGCATATTTGGGTGTAAAATCGGGTGTGTAGATTGGTTGTGCTGAGAGAGATTGACTCATATACGATGGGTTCGATTGACCGACATAAAGATACCAATTCCATGGATTTGTGTTGAAGTTGTTGGAGTTTTTAGGGTTCATCTTGTTATAGAGAGTTTAAGAAGAAGAGTAGAGATAATGTTTAAAGATGGTGGAATGTTTTGGTGTAAAAAATGAGTTAAGTTGAATGGTTTAAATAGAGAGTTTGAGGTCTAAAATCTTTAATTTTATTTTTAAAATTGTGGACTCCATCGATCATTTTTTTACCGTTTTCTTGGCTTCCAACTTTCACAATCACCAACTCATGGAGTGATAATTTCCACACCACCATAGTCACACGAGTACCCATGCCAAACTGAGGCAGTGTTTCACGATGTGGCTTCGAGTCACGCGAGCACCCCCGCCAGTATATCACAGAGCCTTAGGACATGAGGTAAGGGTGTAGTGTGTTGGTGTAGGGAGTTCTGCCACCAAACTCACACAGGAGGTGGTATGCGTGCAGTGAGTTGGTATTTTTTTAATATATTTTTCAACCATTTTATTATTTAAAATTTTAAAACATAACATTTAACTGAAAAAACGTTTCATTAATACACAAAAACATACATGAAACAAAATATTATAAACCGCTTACGAACCAAAATCGTATCAAAAAGTGATCATGAGACCAACATATATTAAAAAGATAAGTTCGTTTTTTATTTAAACTTATACCAGTGTGTACAGAATAAGTAAAGAAGACTGTGAATTTAGTTTTATTAAAAATGTACGCATAGAAAAGTTATTTGAACCTAAATAAATATCTTGATTAAAAAATAAAATAATTAATAATATGTGTCCATCACTGATTGGGCCAAAAATTAAATTCATGACCTCTCCTTCGCCTGAAAATTCTCACAACTACAACTCACGCGTACCAATCACGCCGGGGGGGGGGGGTGTTTCATAGCAGGACTTCGACTCACGCACCAACTCCCGTATGTATACTATATAGCCTTATATATTTGATTTGGATAAAATTAGGTGTCGATTAGCGCGTAGTCGTGCATTGTGGCCGGGTATATGTGGACACACAAAACAATTAAAGTGACATAAAGAGAATGAAAAAGTATTGAACGTATAAGCAAAATGTTAAAATCAAAAGCGAACTGGACACATTTTTGAAAAATAACCTCATTAAAAACATAATAAAATGAAAAAAAAAAAAGACCAGTCTGATAAAAGACAAAAAAAGGAAAAAAAAGTTTGTTAAACGGAAAAAAAAACAAAATAAAAAACAAAAAAAACAAAAAAAAAACAAATCAAGACTGAATTTACTATAATACTATTGAGGGTCGGCTCTTGTGTGTTAGCAACCCAAGTCATTGCTTGGGACCCACAATTTTCTAGGGCCTTATTTTTTAAAAGGTTTTAGAAAAGTATATATCAAAGATAGGCTGGTAAAGTTCAAAGATAATTTGTTATTTTGGTGTGGTGGTAAAGGCTATAAGTTTGCATAGTTTAAATGCGGGTTCAAATCCCAACACCTTAAGGGTGTTTGGTTCGCGGAATTCGTTGGAATTTGAATTGGAATTGGATTTGGAATTCAAAGGAATTGGAATTTAAAGGAATTGGAATTTGAAGAAATTGAAATTCAAAAGAATTGGAATTAAAATTAATACTCAATAAAACCACGACTGGACCTGTCGCACAGACTAGTCCGACCATACCCGACCCCTCGACCGTACTCGAACCCTCGATCGGACCCGAACCCCAGACCGACCGGACCGACAGGACCGACGGGACCCAACATCCGGACCGACCGACCCCGACACGACCCGACGTCCGGACCGACCGAACCCGCCTCAACCCCCGGACCCGACCCGACACCCGGAACGTACTAACCGGTTCTGATAGTCGGACCGACCAGACCCGACCCAACCCAAACCCGAACCGACCCGACACGACACCCAGACCAATCGGACCTGACACGAACCTGGACCGGATCCGACATCCGGATCGACTGGACCCGACCCGACCCCAGGAGCCGAACGACCCGACCGGACCCGCCCTCGGACCGGACCGACCTAACCTGGACACGAACCCGAGCCGACCGGACCAGACCCCCGGACCCGACCTGACCCGACCAGAAACCCGGCCGGGGGTCCAGTCTGGGTTTCGAGTTTGGGTCCGGGGTTCCGGTCAGTCGCTCGAGCCCGGTCGGGTCCGGGGGTCTGGTCCGGTTTGGGGGTCCGGTGCGGTCGGGGGCCCGGTCCGGGGTTCGGTTCGGGTCGGTCGGGTTTGGGGGTCTGGTCTTGTCGGTCCGGGGGTCGAGTCGGGTCTGGTCGGTTCGGGGGTCGGGTCTGGTCCGGTTCGGGTCCGGGGGTCAGGTCGGGTCCGGTCGATGGGGTCCGGGGGTCGGGTTCGATCGCTCGGGCTATGTCGGTCCGGGGGTCTGGTTCAGTCCGGGGGTCGGGTCCAGTCAGTCCTGGGGTGCGGTCTGGTTCAGGGGTCCAGTTCGGGTCCGGTGTTTCGGTTTGATTGCTCGGGCTCGGTCGGTCCAAGGATCCGGTTCGGTCCAGGGGTCAGGTATGGTCAGTCCGGTCTGGTCTGGGGGTCTGGTCCGGTCTGAGGTTCGGGTCTTGTCGGTCGGTCCAAGGGTCCAGTCCGGTCCGGGGGTCGGGTTCGGTCGGGTACGGTCGGGTCCGGGGGTCCAGGTCCGAGGTTCGGGTCCGGGGGTCCAGGTCCGAGGTTCGGGTCCGGTCGTTCGGTCCGGTCGTTCGGTCCGGTCCGAGGGTCCTGGGGTCTGGTCGGGTACGGTCGGTCCGGGGGTCCAGTTTGGTCCGGGTGTCCGGTTCAGTTCGGGGGTCCAGTCCGGGGTTCGAGACCTGTCGATCGGGTCGGGGTTCGGGTAGGGTTTGGTCGGTCCGGTCCGGGTGTCGAGTTCGGTCCGTGGTTCAGGTCCGGGGATCGGGTCGGTCGGGTCCTGGGGTCGGGTCGGGTCAGTCCGGTTCGGGGGTCGGGTCGGTCAGTCCGGGTTCAGGTCCGGTAGGGTTCGGTTAGTTCGGTTCACGGGTCAGGTCCAGTTGGGTAGTTTGTCATCGGTGTGAAAGGAATGTGAAATCATTTATTATTCGAGCTTTGAACATTTATAGACTTTGTGGTTGGTTGTACAAGTATAGAAGACGGAGTAGACACTTTTTGCTTCTTACTTGGTGGAGTAAGACCTGACTTTCTGGCATCAGCAAGAAACGAACCTTGCTTTACTGAAACATTTGGCCGAGCCATTCGTTTAAAACGCTTGCCAGAACTCACCATAGGAGCTTTGCCTTTATCCACTGTCGTAGTTTTTGCAACAGATTCCTCCAAACCAGGAGTATATAATGGATCATCATTTTTATCCTCAACATGTTTGGTTCTAGTCTCATACATTGAAGTATCCAGATTCTGAGACTTTAAGTAGGCAATGTGTGCCTTAGAACCTTTCTTCACTGGAATTTCTCTGGTATTATGCAAAATTGTGACATAATCACCAGAATCAGAATCATTGTCAGCCGACGACCAATCGGTATCATCTTCAGAAACACCAGCATCACCAACTATATCATCAGCTAGAGTATTCACAGCTTCAGGTTCAGTAACATTCTCTGGAATAACTTGCTCGGGTTGTTCTTGTTGTTGCACAGGTTGCTGATCTTGTGCTATCGGTTGTTGTTGATTTGGTGCTTGATTTGCTTGAACTTCATGAATTTCTTCTTCATTTTCTGCAATCTCAACGGGAAAACCGTTCTCATTATACTCTAATTCATCATCTGGACTTTCAGGAAGTTTTGCAGCACCATTAGCCGGAGCTACATAGTCTGGATTAGCAAGATGACCAATTAGCCTTTTCACTGGAGGAGGAATATTGTTTCCTTTTCTCTTTTGATATACTGGAAGTTTTCCAACCGTAACTTGGTTCATATGCTTCATTACCAAAATAGCATTCTGATTCTTCGGAAGGTTTGGATGAAGTTCATTCAAGATCATTTGTACGAACCGCGGATACATAATACTCTTCACTTGTTTTGGTAATATGTTCTCCTTCATATAACTGAAAATCCACCCAGAAAAATTGAACTGTCTATTCATCACCAAAGCCGCAAAGAAAGATAGAACTTTCAAATCAAATTCCTCTTGACCTCTAGTACGATTTCCAAAACATTTGATAATCACGTGCATCAGGTACTTGTACGGAGGACTCAAATTGGCCTTGAGATACCATGGAACATATAACTATCCATCATATTTTATCCTTCACAATAAGGCAATCAAATCTGCTTCGTCAAATTCTGTTGGAAAATCTGCTTGATCGTTCAATCTCAACACTCGTCGAACATCACCTTCAGAAATAATAACATCTGTTTGAAGAATTCTTGCACGAATGACTGAAGGCTCTACAGAACAGTCTACTTGAGCTGAGTTCCAAAACATCATCAGTATATCTTTGTAAGGTGTACATTCATGAGTAGCAGCGTAGTAAATCCTCGATCTTCTCATAAAGTCAAAAATACCCAGAAAATGAGGTCTCCAACGAGCTGAAGCATCGAGAAACGCACAAACATTATGTTCACCGTTTGATTTAAAATCTGCCATATCTGGAAAAATCACAAACACAAATATCCATTAAAATCATAAGATATAAGCAAAATTACTTACGACCCACTTCAGTTTTACTTGAAACACTCAAACGATTAACATTTTTGGAAAATTTGATCAACGGACCATTTGCGGACCAAAATTGGTCATACGGACCATGTGGTCCGGCGGACCAGAGACATTAGCCGCGTACCAGATTAAATCATCTGGTCCGGCGGATCATTTTGCGGATCAAATTAGTCACGCGGACCATCTGGTCCGGCGGACCAGAATGTTGACCGCGTATCAGATTTAGTCAAGCGGACCAGACACGGACCAATTCAAATTTGGTTCAAAAGTGGTCCACCGCGGACCATTTGGTCCGGCGGACGAACAGTTAACCGAAGAGTCTTTTGCAAATTTGACACACCAAATGGATTTTTTTTTTGAAATCGAAGAATAAGAACGTGTTCTAGACACAATTCCGACCCAGTACATGTCTTTGAAACCGATTAATACCAACAACAACCCATTTAACCCATTCAATCCAGTTTTTGCGAAAAACCCGAGACTAAAAACTTAAAAATTTCACAAATTAAGCAACCAAATCGCAAATGAAGACCATCAATAGATGCGGAATTAAAGCACCTACATGTAACTTCAAAAATCACGAGCAGCAGTTCGTTATCCAAAGAAAAATCGAATAAAAACCAGATCTGTGTGTGTTTTAGGGGTTTTTGAAGAAAACAGATGGTCCGCGGGTTATGAGAAACCCCAGATCAGGTTGATCTATATATACCTAATGTGGTCCGCCGGGCGTACCATATGGTCCGCCGGACCACATTAAAGAACATTTTACCCCTTTAGCCCTTAATTCTCACATTTTGCACCCGAAACTTCATCGTTTCCAAATTTGAAACCATGATGAGCTGATTTTAGCATCGATTATGGTTCTTTCATCAATAATGAGCCATATCCGAATTCAGTCGATCGAAAATAAAGCAGAAGAAAAATCTTTTTGACTTTTATTAAATTTATATCAAAACACACCTAAAATCTTTTTGATTTTCCGAACTTATGCTAAAGCTCACCAAAAATCTTTTTGAAATTTTCTGAAATAACAACAATATGAAAACAAGAAATTTAAATGCGATAATTTATGTTTTTGTGAGAAAGATCACAACGTGAGATCATATCAGTGAAATGCACTTAACACATTTCAATTTCAATCTATTCAGCATGCAAGTCAAGCAGTTCACGAATACAACATTTTCATGTTTATTTCAGTCAAATCAAATCAATGTTTACTGCTTTCTGATATGAATTAGGTATATTTATCTTGCGAAGAAATCATGGTACCCACAAATTCAAGCAATTTGAGAATCTGATTTATTCTCTTTTTGTCTATTTTCACTTTTCTTTTATTCATCCATGAATATTTACAGATGTAAGTTGTTCATAGTGTTTCATGCAAAAAGAAAGCAGAACCCTAACAAACAACAATCAGGTCGATCTTTCGATACGCAGAGAAAGTCCGATTGTTTAGGAAAATAAGAAAATAAAAACTATTTGAAATTGTATAACTCAACAACAATCAGGTCGCTACTTCCGTACACGCAGAGAAAGTCCGATGAGTTATACGAAACACCAAGAAAAATAAAGCAGAACGTCAAACGAACAACGATCAGGTCGATCTTTCGATACGCAGAGAAAGTCCGATCGTTTGACAAAATAAAGAAAATCAAACAAGTTTAAATCTTTCAAAAGAACGCATGCATACACTAGAACACTTATTTATTCTGTTTTTGCATTTTTCACCTTTTATCAAGATTACTCAAACACAAGAACTATGTTACACCACTGATTTCAAGCAAGCATTATCTTTATATCATACTAGAAAGTATCAGATATTGATCAACACATTCAATGAAACATACAAGAACCTACAACCTTTCAATCTAGTTTATCCATGGTCAGTAACATTCACCGATGTACCATCATTTCTCACAAGGTTGGATCATATTTCTCAATTTTGTATTTTTCAAATTTGTTTTACGTTTTTGGATTTCCCAATTTTTTATGCTTTTTCATGTTTCAATACAGAAAAACACACACAATTCACACTATTTTTTGTACTTTTCATATTAATCTCCCCCTAAAAAGCAGAAAAATAAAGAAAAACAGTAAAAACGAAAAATTGATCAACTGGATTAGACGGCACCCAGCTTTGTAATCCCATTAATTTGCAACAAAAATTTAAAACGAGTTTTGTCAAAAGCTTTGGTAAACAAATCAGCTCGTTGAAAATATGTATGAATCTTTTGCAAATCAATTAATTTCTTTTCGTAGCAATCCCGGATAAAATGATACTGAATATCAATGTGCTTAGTTTTGGAATGCTGAACGGGATTTTTCGTGATCGAAATAGCAGCTGAATTATCAATAAAAATTGGGGTAGTTAAAAAATTCAAACCATAGTCGCGTAGCTGCTGTTGTATCCACAAGACTTGAGAACAACAACTAGAAGCAACCACATATTCTGCCTCTGTAGTAGATGTTGCAATCGAGGTTTGCTTCTTGCATTGCCAAGAGACCAATCTCTCCCCCAAAAACTGACATCCAGCGGTAGTTGATTTAAAATTGATCTTGCACCCACCATAATCCGAGTTAGAGTATGCTGATAATTCAAACTTATTATCATTAGGATACCAGATACCAAGATCCGGATTACCCTTCAAATAAGCAAAAATCCGTTTGACCGCTAGCATATGTGAAGCTTTCGGAGCCGCCTGATACCTAGCACACAGACAAACAACAAACATTATATCAGGACGAGATGCGGTTGAATACATAAGTGAACAAATCATAGCTCTAAACAACGTCGGATCAACAGATGCACTGGATTCATCTGGTTCGATACCATGTGAAACCTGACGTGGAGTACTAGGGATCCGAACATCGCCAATTTTGAATCGAGTCAACACGTCAGACACATACTTTGATTGATGCAAAAATATGCCTTTAGCAAACTGTTTAACTAGCAGACCCAAGAAGAAACCCATCTCTCCCATTGAGCTCATTTCAAACTTTGTTTGCATAACCCGCTCAAACTCTTTGCATAAACTGTCTTTTGTGCTACCGAAAATAATGTCATCAACATAAACCTGAACCAGCAACAAATCTTTCCCAAACTTCTTTAAAAACAGCGTACAATCCACCGTGCCACGCTGAAAACCATTTTCAAGCAAGTGAGTCGAAAGAGTCTCATACCAAGCCCTGGGAGCTTGGTGAAGACCATATAAAGCTTTGTCGAGCTTGTACACTTTGTCAGGAAAGTCTGGATCATAAAAACCAGGTGGCTGCTTCACATAAACCTCTTCACGAATCTTCCCATTCAGAAACGCACTCTTGACATCCATTTGATACACTTTGAACCCGTGATGTGTCGCGAAAGCAAGAAATATTCTGATAGCTTCAATACGCGCGACAGGAGCATAAACTTCATTGAAGTCAATGCCTTCTATTTGGGAAAAACCTTGAACCACCAATCGTGTCTTGTTTCTGACAATGACACCATGATCGTCTTTTTTACATTTAAAGACCCACTTTATGCCACACGGTTCCTTAGAGTTTTTGGGTAAATCTACAAGATGCCAAACGCCCAACTTTGTAAATTACTGCAACTCTTCTTGCATTGCTTCTACCCAAGAAGCATCCTCCAACGCTTTAGCAACATTAGAAGGTTCTACCTGAGATAGAAAACATGAGTGAAAAACTTAATTCTGAACCCCAGATTCTCTGATTTCGGCAATCAAAGCATCAACATTTTCTGCTAATTGATGTCGTGTACAAACTCCCGAAAACGGATCTCCAATAATGTTTTCTTGAGGATGAATATTTTTAATCCTAAGAATTGTTGAATCAGAAACTGCCTGATTATCTGCCAAATTGTTTAAGGTTGCCTCTGCCACTTCTGAACTTGATAAATCATCAATCGGTAACGAATTTGGTACAGAAGAGCTCGTACTTGGCAAATGAATTTGATTATCTACAGGTGTAGATTCAGCTTCATGAAACATACTTTCATCATCAGAAGAAGAACTCATAGTGTCTAGACTAGAAGCACTTTGACTAGACGAAGCAACAGCAGTGCTTGAAAGCTTTGGAATCCATGAACCTGGACCAGGAGTTGTCAATGAGTGTAGCATAGCAGCTAAAATATCAGGATCCTCCTCTTCCTCAGATCCAGATGGTTCAACCGTGAACGAATCAATTAGAGACTTATAATCATAAGACTGGGCATCAACCGATTTGGGATGTAGGAAAGTATGCTTCTGACAATCCACATTCACATGATTCTCAATAGTCTTGGAAGACGGAAAGTAAACACGCTTCATCGGATGATGATATCCAACAAAAACACCCTGAACAGTTTTTGAAGCAAACTTCCCACCTTCGTTGAGAACCATGCAAAGACACCCAAACGGTACAAAGAAATTCAAATTAGGCTTCCGACCTTTAAGTAATTCATAACTTGTTTTATTGAATCTCTTGACAATCAGAACATGATTGAGCACATAACATGCAGTGTGAACAGCTTCGGACCAAAACTTTATTGGTAGATTTGCATCAGCCAACAAGGTTCGAGCCGTCTCAATCAAAGTTCTATTCTTTTGTTCAGCGACTCCATTTTGTTGCGGAGTATACGGCGCACTTAATTCATGAACAATCCCAAGTGAATCACAAAATGCTGCCATCTTAGCATTCTTAAACTCAGTTCCATTATCAGTACGAATGCGACAGACTTTATGCTTGTACATTGGTGGAAACTTGGATAACAGCTTCTGAATTTGATCAGGAGTTTCATCTTTTGACGCTAGAGACACCACCCATGAAAACCAAGAAAAGTCATTCGTAATAACCAAACAATAATAACTACCCTCAATGCTGCGAACATTCACAGGACCAAAAAGATCCATATGAAGTAGCTCTAAAGGAGTCACAATCGAATTTAAACGTTTAGACGGATGAGACTTTTTCTTTTGCTTTCCTTTCTTACAAGACACACAAACATCATGGATTGAAAATTTATTCTTTGAAACACCTTCAACCAGATTATGATTTACCAAATAATTCATTTTCCGGTAATTGATGTGTCCCATACAGCGATGCCACATGATGGATTCTTTTTCTGTAGCCTTAGAAATAAAGCATGTAGCAGAAACCGCAGAAGAAGTCTGATTCATGTTCAACACATATAAGTCACGAAATCGAGGAGCTCGTACAACAATCCAATCATCAGGAATTTGGATTCCAGGTTTCAGAATTAAGCACTCTGAACTTGTGAAAGCAGCAGTGTACTGCTTATCACAAATTTGAGAAACACTCAGCAAATTGTGTTGCAACTCTTGTACAAATTAGACCTTGTCAAATGTGATCTTCTCATTACCCATTTTGCCCTCACCGGTAATCTTACCCCCTTTATCGCCAGCAAAAGTAATATTTTCTCCTTTGAATAGGTTAAACATCTGATAGCAAGGAAATATTACCCGTCATGTGCCTGGATGCTCCACTATCAACTACCCAGAAGTTGTTGACAGCTCGCTTGCCAACACCCTGCACATTTCAGCAATTAATTAGTGAGTATCTGGACCCAAGCTTTCAGCTTTGGGTCGACTGGTGTCTTCAGAAAAGTCCTCAGTGGCTTTTGAGGTCAATTTAGGCAGCCACTTTTGCCTTAACCCAGAAGTAGATGAATCTGTGGTAACATCACTTGAAGATGAACAACCAAATGATTGTTGAGTTTTTAAAAATTTTTCTCTTTTAAAGAATTGTTTTGTGACCACTTTTCCATCTACCTGTTTTGGCTCAGAAACATTTTCAGATTTTTCAAAAATGACAGCGGAAGCTCTTTTCTCAGCCAAAACCGGACATCTTTTTCTTAGATGACCCTTTTGATGACAATGATAACACCTCCTACGATCAACAAAAACTGCAGGAAAGTTTCCTCCTGATTCAGTTGAGGTGTTACCATCAGTCATATGTTTAACCACTTGACTTGATTTCTTAGCCCTAAATCTTCGAGATTTATGCTTTGGAAGTGGTTTAAACAATGGACCAATATAACCAAATTGATTATAAAATCCATACTCATCAACTCCACAGTTTTCAGAATATCTTTTGGATTTACAGTTGCTTTTGTTGTTTTCAAACACTCCAAAATCTTGTTCATAATGACCAAAGTCATCATAAAAATCATAATCCTCACAAAAACCGTACGATTCATAGTCAAAACTGTTTGTGTTAGCAGAAAATTGACCATCGGAATTATAAAAATTCTTAGGTGAATACTTTGAAGTTTTTGACTTTGATGAAAATTTTTGAACTTTTGGAGTGTGAGTCTTGACAGAATTCTGATCATCTGAACTAGTTCTGAGTTTCAGCAAAGAACCAGTTTTCACATGTTCATGATCAGACACACATTTTTCATCTGAATCAGCATAAAACACTTTGGAAACTTTTGTTGGATCAACACAACATAATGGAAATGCTTCATCCAAAAATATGGTATCACTACCTTTCAGACAATACATTTTCACTTTCTTAGACGATTCACCAACTTCAGTTTTACCTTTCTGTTTGTCATCAGAATTCCTAAACTTGACATTTTTCTTGTCTTTCTGTTGAACTTACTGAGGTTTCTTTTGATTGACCTTAGAAACTTCATCAGGATGTCCAAATCCGATGCCATTAAACTTAGCTGATTTCGGTAGAGGTACCGGAATTGAGTTCACATCCGGTGTGGTGGTGTTACTTACAGTTACAGACTCACATTCGAAAAACAAATCACGACCTTTTGTAAACTTTGTCATTTCAAATTCTTTCATTGTTTTTTCAGTTTCAATGATTTTTTTGTGCAGCCTCTAAAGGTGTAAGTTTGTCATTCACCGAAACACCAGATTCAGATTGTTTGAGAACTTCTTTGTCAGATTTGGACACAAGTTTGACAGGCTTTCTCTTATGAGTGCCCTTATTGTTATCAGATGAACCCTTGGCAAACATAGAATAATCAAACACAACAGCTGGTTTGATCTCAGGTTCAGTTGGTCCTTTACCATGAACAATCGGTGGAGGAACTGAAGTACACCCTGATTCTTTGAGCACTTCTTATAAATTTTCATCTTTGCAAAGGAAACTTGCAAAGGAAGATGAATTTTTGAAATTTTCTAATTGTCTTTGAAGATCTAATATTTCAATGTTTAATTCAGAAATTTTAGCATTAGCTTCTGCAAGCTTTTTCTCAAAAAAAATATAATCTTTAGTTTTGTTGTTTAACTCAATTTTTTTGCTTAGAATCACGGCATGCTCACTTTTTAGTTCAGCTTTAACAGCCTCCCACCTTTGTTTGTAAATGGTAACATTTTCTTCTGCTAACATGTATTTATCATAATACATAACTTTCTCAGCAGAAAGTTCTTTCATTTGATTAGCAGTTGTCATGCAGAATTCACAGATATTAGAGTTAACCTGAATATCAGCCATAAAGGCTTGATGACCATGAGCAAAGAAATCTTCTCCCGGAAGATCAGGATCATCTTCCACAGCTACATTTTTCTCTTCAGTGCATAAGAATGCAGACTCATCGGGACAATCTGCAGCCCAGTCATACCCTTCTCCGGTTTGAGATACCAAAGCTTTAGAATCTGAGTTTAATCCACAAGCATTTGTATTTGAACTTGATGGATTACCACTGCTTCCTGATGCTTTGTTACTCTGAGCAGCATATTTCTGATATAACTTCGAAGTCTCCTGTTTTTTTGCCGAGCTACACTCTTTTGCGAAGTGACCATAATTTTGACAATTGTAACATCTGACTTTGGATTTATCAAATCCAAGTTTAAATCTTTCAAAATGAAAACATGCATCCATCGGGATATCTCTTTATTCTATTTTTGGAATCATCACACAGCATTCATCAAGAAGCAAATAACCAAAGATCATCAAGCAAGCTTTATGTTTATATCTTACTTGCAGATATCATATTAGTCATGCACATTCACAGATTACGCAAGTACCTACAGCCTTTAGACTTAATCTATACATGGCAGATAACGTATATGCTGATGTACCATCATTTCTCGCTTTTGTCGGATCAATTTCATTTTAACTTAAATCAACCACAAGTATTCCATTGTCAGCAATCTTTCAATCACTAACAGGTCTTCTTGAAATACCTGCACACACTGGAAAATAATAAGTTTGTAAAACCCCGACCCTCATCCCCATTTGTGATAGGTCGTCCAGTGTTTTCAACAAAATCAGTGTTGGCTGTGGAGACAACTTTTGGTCTCCATTCTTGTTTTGGTTTTAATATCTCTGGTGAACCATTGTCAATTGATGAATGACAATCAGAACTACTACTTAACTTCTCCGAAGTAAGCTTCTTTTTCCAGGAGAAAGTAGTGTTGGGCATTGGTTCACTAAAAATAATGCCATCATGATCAACATACTTTGCATGTTTGGCATTTGTGGATGAATTGTTAGTGGTCGTAGGACAATTATTTGCATAATGACCCTTCTCACGACAAACATAACATAGTCGATGATTAGTTTTAGTGTTTGAAATCGGTTTTCCAAACTGATTAGTCGACCATCCATCATAAACTTTTGAAATCACAGGTTTAAATTTCTTTGGTTTCTGAAATTTTGGAAAACATTTTGGAGAATCATAAAAACCGGAATCATCTCCATAACCAAAGAATTTATCTTTATGCTAAAACCTGTTAGAATTAGCAGAATAAAATGAATCTGAATTTTTACCGCCTTGTGATGTAGCATCAGATATGCAAGAAGACTCTTCAGAAGAAATCTTTTCATCTACAGATGGTGAAGATACTTTCTTCTTCCAAAACTGAGGTTTCTTCTCTGTAGACACCTTCTGTTTCTTTTTCTGCTCATCTTTCAACTTCTTCTTGTTGGAATCATTAATCGGAACTTCTTTTCCTTCATATCCCAAACCACCATTCTTCTGCTTAGGATGTTCTTTCAAAGAATGCCCTTGTGAAGCTAGACGATAAAATTCATCTTTGATAGCTTTAACACCAACTTCCTTATTTAGTAAATATTCATCAATCACAATATCAGAAAAATCAGGAATCTTCACATGACCTGGATTCCCTTCAAAAATATTTTCTTTATCAAGAAATGTAGACTTGGAATCAAACTTCAATCCTTTGCAATAATCAACCCCCTTTTTATTCTTCTTAGTCTTTGACTTTTGTGCTTTTCCAGACTTAACACCATCGCCTTCAGGAAAATCTTGCAACTTTTGACTTAAATCATCATTAGATGGCTTTTTCAGATCAATCACTTGATCAGGAACTGCATGATTATCAACATCTTTACTTGGTTTGCCATCTCGTTCCATATGATACAGATAATTCTGAAACACACTTGATGTATTGCAATTCTCAAGTTTTCGTTGAAGATCAAGCATTTCAATCTTTATCTCAGAAACTTTTGTATTAGCTTCCAGTAATTCCTTTTGAGAAGCAATCAATTGCTCAGACAATTCGTTATACTTAAGCTTTTGACTATACATTCTGTCACATCCAGCAAGAACTTCGGCAGTAACTTTCTCTACCTGTTTCTTATAATATGCAACATCTTGTTTCAAAATGTCATTTTGACTTTGAACCTCACCTTTTTCATCACGCAACTTTGTGAGTTCCTCCTGAAGTTGGATTATTCTATCAGCAGCTTCGACAACAATTTTATTAACATTTTCATATTTCTGTTGAAGAGGATAACATTTTGCAAATAAAGCATCAAAATCTTCAACAGCTTCCTTTTCATTAGCTTTAGCTTTATTGCATTCTTCAATTAACACTTCTTTTTCTTTCAACCAATCTTCCTTAATTTTAACAAAAGCAGTACACATTGTACACGAGGAAGATGCACTCTGTTGAATTTTTTGCTTCGTAACCATCATGAATTTTATTATTCCATTCCTCTAATTCCTTTCTCAGAGCACTATTCTCTTTAGATAACTTTGCTTCTTTCTTCTCTAATTCTTCAATTTTACCTTTAAACTTCAACTCTTGATCAACCGTTTTCTGAGTAATTGTAGACATATGTTCTTCACACTGTTTCTTTACAAAATCCCATATCAGCTTTGCGTTTCCATAATCTCTGACTTGATTTCTAAGAGTTATAGGCAAAGCTAACCGAACAAGTGCTTTGGCCTTTTCATTTTGAACGTATGATTCCTTTTCTTCAATTGAAAAATTTCATCTCATCTTACACTGACCACCAAAAGTTGTTGGATACCGATATTCATTTGAAATCGGTAACCATAACCGTTTATCCAAGTCAACAATATATGCTCTAAAATTTGTTGCCCAACCATGATAATCTTCAAGATTTATCAACTTCGGCACATTCTGACTATGTCTCTCAATAAATGCATCAATTGCATACATTTTGAAAATTGTGAAATTAAATAACAAAACTTCAAACTCGAAAACGGAAATGTTAGAATTTGATTTTGAAAATCAACTTTGAACGAACAATGTAGAGCTCGTCGAGACGATCGATTTGAGTACTTATGGCTCTCATAGCGATTTACGATGCAAAAGTTATGACACTTTTAAGAAACTGTCAGCGGACCAAATGTACCCAGCGGACCAAATGGTCCGCTGAAACTGCCGCAGACCAAATTTGAAGATTGTCTTCCGGACCAGATTTGTTCTTCAGGCGGACCAGAATTTCCAGTGGCGGACCAGACTGAAATTGACGAATTTTTCGAGTTTTTTGATGTTTTGAGCTAGAATATGGATCAGTAAGGTGCGAAAACTCACTAGGAACACTCAGAAATCATTTTTTTACCTCGGAAACACTCGGAATTAGAGAAATTTGATGAAAAACCATAGAAACCCACTTTCTCTCACTAGAAAAATCAAGTTTCGATCAATTCAAACCAGCAGAGCAACCTGGATTTGCTCTGATACCACTTCTAAAATACAGTAACGATCTTACTACTGGATGAACCGATCAATCTAGTGCACGAGAATGTAAATAAGCTTTGTTTTATTGATTTCACAAAGAGAACAATTACAAAGGTTTGGTTTCTCTCTCTAGAACACTCTTAGAAACACACACTTAGTGGAGATGATATAACCAGAAGTTCTAACATGCTAAGCTAGTCAACCTATTTATAGGTGACACTAACTGAGCTGCGTACCACCTCCGTACCATTGGTACGTGCGTACCATTTGATACGGCGTACCAACTGGTACGCTGCTCCTTGGACTCATATACATGCTCACTAAGATACATTACACGAGACACATTGTAGCATAGGAATATGCTCTAACAGTTTAAACAAAAAAAAATGTTTGAAATCTTATGATTGAAGCAAACCCAACTAACACCCCCATTCACGCTGTGTGATCCTCCACGGCCAAGAACAACGCGGTCCCAAAATGGGGGGGGGGGAGGGGGGGAGGCGGTGTTCCACGCCATGGTTCCGTTCCACACCCCCTTCACGTCACCAAACCGCATGCCCAAATAGAAAGTGATTTTAACCTACAAAATCATAAATCCGTTTTTTAAAATCTAGGTTCATCATATTTTTTTAGGGGTTTCTTAGGGACACCCCCCTCCACCCTTTTTTTTGATACACCAGCTCTATACGTGAAGGATAGGGCTCCCCTTCACGTATAGGAGGGGTGTCAAAATAAAGCAGCTCCCACTTCTCCCTTCCCTTTCACGTGTACAGGGGGTGTAAGAATTAAGGGGTGAAGGATAAACCTATCCTTCACGTATAATCTAGTGCACGAGAATGTAAATAAGCTTTGTTTTATTGATTTCACAAAGAGAACAATTACAAAGCTTTGGTTTCTCTCTCTAGAACACTCTTAGAAACACACACTTAGTGGAGATGATATAACCAGAAGTTCTAACATGCTAAGCTAGTCAACCTATTTATAGGTGACACTAACTGAGCTGCGTACCACCTCCGTACCATTGGTACGTGCGTACCATTTGATACGGCGTACCAACTGGTACGCTGCTCCTTGGACTCATATACATGCTCACTTAGATACATTACACAAGACACATTGTAGCATAGGAATATGCTCTAACAGTTTAAACAAAAAAAAATGTTTGAAATCTTATGATTGAAGCAAACCCAACTAACACCCCCATTCACGCTGTGTGATCCTCCACGGCCAAGAACAACGCGGTCCCAAAATAAGGGGGGGGGGGGGAGGCGGTGTTCCACGCCATGGTTCCGTTCCACACCCCCTTCACGTCACCAAACCGCATGCCCAAATAGAAAGTGATTTTAACCTACAAAATCATAAATCCGTTTTTTAAAATCTAGGTTCATCATATTTTTTTAGGGGTTTCTTAGGGACACCCCCCTCCCCCTTTTTTTTTGATACACCAGCTCTATACGTGAAGGATAGGGCTCCCCTTCACGTATAGGAGGGGTGTCAAAATAAAGCAGCTCCCACTTCTCCCTTCCCTTCACGTGTACAGGGGGTGTAAGAATTAAGGGGTGAAGGATAAACCTATCCTTCACGTATAAATGTCAGAGCATGATAGTACAACGTTAGAGGAATGTCGGGGGTGTGTTGGGGGATGTCTAAGAACCCTCACGTAGAGCTCTATACATGAAGGTAAGAATTAAGGGGTGAAGGATAAACTTATCCTTCACGTATAACTGTCAGAGCATGATAGTACAGCGTCCGGGAATATCGGGTGTGTGTGCCGGGGGATGTCTAAGAACCGTCACGTAGATCTCTCTACGTGAAGGTTAGGTCAAACTTTTTTTTTAATTTTTTAGCATTGTTCTATAAACTAGATAATTAACAAAATACAAGAAACATACAAAAAGTGGTAACTGAAGCATACAAAAATTAAAAGTAGATCCACACACATCTTTTTTTAATTTATTATTTCTTTTAATTAGGATTACCACTAAGCTATTCCAAAAAAAATTTAACTATAGTTGCATCATATTTGGGTTCTTTGTCGATAGTATAAGACACACTATATCCTTATTTGTTGTACAACTTTAAAGTTTTATATTTATCAAATAAATGAGAGCTAAAGATCTTAAATGGAAGCCGTACACCGTACACCGTACACGTCACCATTGGCCCTATATGTGACCCATTTTTTACTTCCACACGTCTATATATGCTTGATAATAATAGCAACGTATCTTTATCGTATGATTATGTCTATGTATGTAGGCACGTTAATTACACGTGTAAATACAAATATAAAGCTGGAGTATAGGCCTAAATGGGAGCTAAACATCTTAAATGGGAGATGTACACGTCACCATTAGCCCTATATGTGACACCTTTTTTACCTCTACACGTCACCCTAAGGCCTATACGTGACCCTTTTTTTTCCTCCATACTTGACCTCTGCCCTTTACACAGCAGCTCAACATCATAGTTTCAGTCACCTAATTTTTTTCTTCAAATAAACGGTACTTTTTAACCGAATACCGGTTAGCGCTTTAAAAAATCAACGTGGAGTTGCATATTTCTAAAATTGAATAATTTAAACCGAATACCCAATTAGTGTATAAATTTGTCTTAAGTATGTTTAGGTGTTCGAAGTGTTGTTTAAGAGTTTTAGGTATTGTTTACGTGTGTTTTAGTGTGTTTGCAAATTTGTATCAATAAAAATGTTCGTATTAATACAAATTTTCTTATACATAAAGGTAAACTTAAGGAGACTAGTTTAGAAAAAATACGTTCTTATTTTTATAAGAAACTATAGTTTGCCACTGGCTAGGTTCTTTGCATTTATAAGCGACTTTTAACTATAATTAAAACATTTTATAAGTATATATAGATGATTTCATTTTAAGGAACCATTTTCCTGAATATCCTTAAAAAATATTTTTTAATAAAATAATTAAATCAGTTTCATAGAAAAAAATTATTGAATAAAAAACTAACACATAATTATAAGTTAATTTGAATATTACTATTTTTTCTTTTAGTTTCATTACATATTCAAACCGGAACCAACTATATTAGAATATATTATTATTAGGATTTATTAGTACATGTTTATTATTAGGATTTATTAGAATATGTTTGACGTTAAAATATCAAGTGATTTATATAGAAAAAATTATTAGTTAAACCTAACAATCATCTGGACCTCCTGTTTTGAGGGGTGAAGGAGGGCTCTAAACGTGAGCATTTACTGTTTTGAGGGGGTGAAGGATGGCTCTAAACGTGAGCATTTACGTGAAGGATAAAAAACTTCCGACAAACTCTGTCAGTTGACTGGACTTGCTGTTTTGAGGGTGAAGGAGGGAACTAAACGTGAGCATTTATTTTTACACCCCCACTATACGCGAAGGATAGCGCTATCCTTCACGTCTTAAGATGGTGTATTACAAAAAAAGAGAGTGTCCCTATAAAAACCCTTTTTTTAACTCAAATAACTTTTCTGCCATGTGACATTGGCTATTAAATTTTTGTTTTTTTGATTATTTTGGTTTTATAGTAGTGTAAAATTTTTGGTTGTTTACGTATTCTTTTTTCTTTGTTTTTATTTAGTTTATCGCCGTTGCGTTTTGTTAAATAATTTTTTTTATTGTTCACGTGTAGTTTTTTATTCGTTTTAGTTTAGTTTTACATCGTTGTTTTTTGGTGTATAGTTTTTTTTTTGTCTTTATTATTTTTTGGTGTATATCTTACGTTATACAAATGCAACTTAATTGTGTAATCGTGTTGGCCCTGCGGCAAACCAACCACTGGCAGGGACGGATTTATAGTATAGGAAAATTTTGGAGGCATCTTTTTAAATATCTTAAGAGGCTTTTTTTTGATGTTTGATTATCAACAAATCTAGAAAGATAATGAACCGAGAGAGGTTGATAATTAAATGTAGAATATTTAGTTTTAAATGGAAGCCATAGAAGCTTGGTAGGGATGAAGTGGGTTGATGAAGAAGATGATGCTTGGGAATGTGACTTGGTAAGTTATAATTATTTAAGAGGAGGTTTCTATTTACAAATGAACCCTTCAGTTTATATAGACAGTCACGTTTTTTTTTTTTAAATTTTTTAAACTATTTCACTTTTTTTTAGTTAAGCCTAAATACTATAAAATAACAAAAATCCTAGGTGTTTACATACAAACCAAACACACTCAAATTTTATTAATTATTATATTAAGAAAACTTTAAAAAAAAACGCACTATTCTTATTTATTTCTTTTAGAACATAATTTCAAAAGGCTCCGGCTATAGACACCCCCCTTTCAACTAAAAAAACCCAATCCTTACGATCGTTTCACTTAAAACGATTGTTTTGGGATCGTTTCATTTAAAACGGTCGTTCAAAAAAGGGGGACCCCCTGAATTTGAAGGTTTCGTCATCGCGACACGTTATCTTGTTTAGATCGTTTTGGGATCGTTTCATTTAACACGCCCATTTGAAGTGAAACGACCGTAAAAATATGGTGTTTTTAGCAAAATAGAGGGGATTCTATATAACCACTCTTTCAAAAATTTATAGTAGATTATTAGTTTATATATTAAACCATAAACCTAAGTATTCCATAAACAATGAAATTAATATGAACAACTATAGCCGTTAAAAAATAAAAATATGAACAACTATACATATGGAATTGTTATAAACTAGATGTTGCGATTCGCGCTTCGCGACGGACCTTTTTTGACGTTGTTTTATAGGAGTCCCATTTTAAGCAGGCGTGTTAACGCAACATAGATCCTGGAATATTTCACAACGCTATATGCTCTTACCAATTCTCCATTTAAAATAGAACAAACTATATGTAATCAACCTAGATAAATTCTTACACTTGCTAACCTACAGTTGGTATTAACTTCTCAATTTACATCTCTACTTGAATAAATATCTAAAGAATCCTAGAAAACCAACATCATTTGGAGGCCCAGTATACCAAATTTAATAAAGAAAAGAAAAGACTCAATAAACCAACATCATTTAAACCCGTATATATATATTCTTGCCTTTAATCCCACATTGTATTTAAAATGAATTTGCTCTATACATAAGCCCTGCAGTTCCATTATTCATACTCCACATAATTATGTAACAAAGACAATATTTATACCTCTTTATATATACATGCCGCCTTTACCAGCACAACCAAAAGTATTTGTTGCTACTTATCTTGTAGAGCAACACAAAAAAACAAACACATATACCTGCAGAAGCAGCAAGAGCCCAAATTGGAGGAGACAAAATTAGCAGAACACCTGCAAGCACAAAGTATAAAAAAAATCAGACACTTATACAACCACCAGAGAGAACCACAACTCCTACGAAAATACATCATTCAATCACACTAAAAAAATGTCCACAGAAAATGAGCATTCCATAAACTTCGAAGCGGTTCACCCTAAAACCTATATTCTTATGATGCCATGCTCTTACATACAACATTAACACACCGATCAAATTTCCCGGCGGTCCATATTAGTATAGTGGTAAATACGAATTTCAACAAACAACAACATTGCACGGAACAACCATGCTGGTAGTTGATACTACCATCACCTTAAATACCAATATGATTTTAAATTACTTAAACTCTCTGTGCTATAACAACTTATAAAGCAAGACTGCAGATGTATGCATGTTGTTACAATTTAAACCATCAAACTATATGTTCTTTTGCATTCTCTTTTGCTAAGGCTTCATTACAAACTTATAAATGAAGACTGCAACCATCAAAGTACATGTTCTTTTGCATGCTTTTTTGTAAGACCTCATACATACATAAAGAAAAACTTATAAGAATTCCGGCTCACAGACATGAAACTTACCTTAAAACAGCATCCAACAACAATCAACAAAAAAAAACCTGTCTAAAAATTAAGAAGAAGTCAGCAACAAAGCCTGACTCATATCAAAAGTATAATCATCTGCTTTCAAAAAATTTATTTGCATATAAGGTTAAGATGACAAAAAAAAACATAAAAGTTGGATATATGGATACTTGAATTTCATAATAAATTTATGTGCAGATATATATTGCTATTAACATGCTACTAATTATTAACATAAATGTATTATGTGATGTACTTAAGATATTTGAATACTTTAAAGACACCACACCACTACAAAAACAAAGAACAACAATGACATCCTATCCATCAAAAAACCAAAAACAATATGATCTTCTGAAGCTGTCATAGACAAAAAAAAACAGATAAACTTACTTTCAACAGAACATCCAGTCGAGATAGAAGTGCAAGCTGAACCATTGTACATAGAAAAAGAAACTTTACCTATGTATACGTAAAGCAGAGATGCCTTTGTTGAACCACCGTTTGATTATTCCCTTTTTTGTTCTCTGGCACATGAGTCTCATCCGCAGCCTGATGCAAATCATTTTCCGCACCTGTATTTAAGCCTTGAGCATCAACTATCTAACAAAATAACTTACAAACCTACACATTTAAATCCCTTAATATGTTAAATTTCAATAAAGTTATTTTTTTAAAGCATCTTGAAATCAGTAAATCCCTTTGTTTTACATACATGCATTTCTATTTTCTCACATGGTATCCACGCCAAAAGTGACATCTTAAACTAATCCAATTTTATGTTGGTCAAGACATACTTACACAGTGAATGAAGGACGGTGAAAGGGAACCACTACCAATTTTATGTATGAACATCTTAAACTAATCCAATTTCTTTATCTACTCTTCTTAATCTGGTTGTAGCTAACACAAAAATTGGTCTATGTTTATGTTTCTTTAAGGTACCATTTCTTGGCCCTACTAAATTAAGTTTTTGTTACAGCAAGCCTACCTATACACAAAATCCACGGGAGTTACATATTAGTACATATCATTAACAAAATGGCAGGTAGCGTGCTACTGCAGGACCGGTTTTATCATCTGCCTTTAAGTACACCACGTTCTGGACAAAAGTTGTAGTACACTTTTTACTAATTACCTATGACAATTAACTAAATTTATATAACTCTCATACCACAACCCTCATTAATCTTTATATATCAATTCTCCAAAATCCCCATGAAACAAAATAGAAAACCAAAACAACAAACCCTACAATTATATGACTACATGAAAAGCTATATATATTATCTCCCAATTATTAATCATCAAATGAACATTCCTAGTTTAATATGGAAGGCAGAAAGATTTTGAGCAAAAGCCTAAAGTAAAGCTTTCTACCATCCTATTTTAGCATTAGCTACTTCAAAAACAACATTTCATTTACTTTTTCAAAGACGAATTTGTTCATCAGTGGTTATCTGAAGGATGATGACATGAAATCTAGTACAGATGTACAAAATGCAGACCATCAGCAACTATTTTGTTATGGTTATGACAAAACCCAGAACATTACCATATATTTTCATATGAAAATAATATTTCTACTTAAAAATGAAAGACACAAAGATTTTAGAACTTACTAAGCAAAAACATGTTAGAAAAGGCTGTAAATGGAAGATTTATACCATCCTAAAAATGGACGTCCACTTCGGTCGTTGATTCGGTGGTTGAGCACATGTACACAACCAACACAATCAGTATCCTGAAAACAAATAAAAAGGGAGAACAATATTAATGGAACAATTAAAAAAACGATCATCCTCTCAATCGAAAAATCTTAAAAAAACGAAAAGGGGTAAACCAATACCAAATAACATAAGAATAAGAAAAGAAGAGGGTCGATAGAGTAAAGAGGGAGGAGGCGGTGAGCGGCTGGGGTGAGCAGGAAACCAAAAACATCGATTTAGGATGAAAAATCTCTGTCAGTATGTCATCCTAACATTGTAACAAAGGAGCAACCTGCATAAAGAGAGGAAGAAATTGAAGAACTGTGTGTTTCTTAAATAAAAAAACCCTAGAAAACGAAATCGTAGACAGATCATAACCTGAGGTATTGCCGATCTTCTAGCGGTTGATTAGGGTTTTGTTGAAGATCTCATCACCGAACGCTTACCCAATTTCGCAGCAATTGAAGATAGGCAGAAAATAAAGAGACCAGGACATAAGGTGTAGAAAGCAAGTTCTTTCAACCAAGGCCATACCTAAGGACAACCAACCCATCACAAACAGTGAAAGAGGACTGTCACTGTTAAGAAGAAAAGCACGTAAAGCAGGGGCCACGATGGTGAAGACCGACGTTGGTAGTTGATGTCGAGGATGTTCCAAATACAATTTTATATTACAAATCAAATATTTTAATCCATTGGGAAGAAACCGTGCTCTTGTATAAAGAGGACCCATATTTTAATAATAACTTATAATGCAACAAACAATATTATAATGGTTTATATTACACTAAGGAATATAATATAACATTCTATTTGATTTAGAAGTTGTCTTTTGTTTAGGGTTTATAATAAGCTATTTTTTTGTCGTATTCAAGAATTGATTTAAATAAATTTAAAATAACATGTCTTATTTTAAAGATGAATTCACACATTCACTAAAATCCATCTTATAAGGCACGAGGGAATGGGGGAGAATTTGCCGCTGGCGCCGGTGGCGTCGCCGGCGAACACCGCCGCCAGGCCTGCGACGCCGCTAAAAAGTTGCTTTTCAAACTAGTTTTCGCCGGAGGAAGGAAGAGCATGTGGGGCCCATTTCTAGCCGTTGAATGGCTATTTTCCCTAAAAAAATTTTTTTTTAATTTTTAAACAATATATATACCCCCTTCCACCCCCATTTCAAAATACTCCTACAACTTCTCTTCATTCTAACTCAAATTCAACTTTCTTTCAAAATGGATCGGTTTCCATTCAACATACCTATTCCTCCTTCAAGTTCCGATTCATCGACCGACTCCGACGAGGAAGATACGTAATTTCTGGAACTAGTTGTAGCGGCTCATGAGCAACTAGTTCCTCAACCACAACAAAGACAATACGTTTACCGACAACGTATGGAAGCTAGAGACCGACTTATGAGACACTACTTCGATGAGGAGCCGATCTACAACGAAACGGTGTTTAAGGAACGGTTTCGGATGTCCAAGCGTTTATTTTTGAAGATAGTTGCCGATGTCCAAGCACATAACAGTTACTTCCAAGAGGGGATAGACGCCCGGGGAAGGGATAGCTTCACCGCTATACACAAATACACATCTGCCATTCGTCAACTAGCATCAGGTAACGTTCCTGATGAATACGATGAATACTTAGCTATGTCCGCGAGAACCTCACGTGAAACACTTGATCATTTTGTTAAATCTGTTTTTGAGTTATATGGTAATGAGTTTTTGCGTGCACCCACAAGCCATGATATTGCACTATTATATCAGGCACATGGATCATACCATGGTTTGCCCGGTATGTTAGGCAGTATTGACTGTACGCATTGGGACTAGAGAAATTGCCCAAGAAACCTTCGGGGGCAATATCATCGGGGTGACCACAAGTACCCAACCATCATGCTTGAGGCCATAGCATCACAGGATCGTTGGTGTTGGCACGCGTTCTTTGGTGTTGCAGGTTCAAACAATGATATTAATGTTTTGAACCAATCTCCGGTGTTTCAAAATGAGATGCACGGGTTAGCACCAAGGTGTCCATTTGTTGTTAACGGTCACCAGTACAAGAGGGGGTACTACCTTGCTGACGGTATATACCCAACTTGGTCCACTTTTGTGAAGGCATATAATCATCCGGTTGATCTAATCGACAAAAGATTCAACAAACTTCAAAAGGCGGCAAGGCAGGACGTTGAACGTTTTTTCGGTACCTTGAAAGGTAAGTTTCACATACTCGCACGGGGTGCCCGAGCAATGACACGAGAGAAATGTGGAAGAATCATATATGCGGCAATTATTTTACACAACATGATTTTAAAGGATGAAGGGAATGCAATATCACCGATTTGGATCAGAGACCCTCCCGTTCGTGTGAACATAGATCCGGATATCCTTGTGGAGTTACGAGATCAGGAAACACACTACCAACTTCGACATGATATCAAGATGCACATTGAGGAGAACGTCGAGGTTGTTTTAACGCAGGCGGAAATTGAGGAGTAGTTTATTAATGTAATGTTTTATTTTAATTATTGTAATGTTTTTATTTATTTATTTAGTGTAATTTTTTTTATTAATGTAATGTTTTTTTTAATTAATGTAATTTTTTTTATTAATTAACGTTTTTTAATTTATAAAATACAAAAACAAATAAATAAAAACATTAAAATAAACTCACCTAGAATTCTTCAAAAACCTCACCACCACCACTCAAAATCCTTCAAAATCCTTCAAAATCCTTTCTTTTTCTCTCTCCAACGTGGCACACTCCTATTGGTTCTCCTCCAACTTCATCTACTTCAAAACTTCCCCACTCCCTCCTCCTTAACGTACCTATTGATCATTTTGTGGGATCCCAATCCACATCATTTTGGTTGAGATATGCACGATATACCACTAAACCAAGAGATTATCGTCAAAACATGTGTGTTAAGGTTAACATTTTATAAATTATTACTATGGACTTGAACCAAAATCATTTTTGTAATCCACCTTTATGACCTATCTTAACCGACTGTATTTATGAAATGCCGTTTTTTTCCCTCCTTTGAATAAAAATGTTAAATCCGCTACTGCCCGCAGGTAATTGAAACCTAGTTATATACATAAGCTTGCGAAATATTACGCATACCGATGCATTTCTATACATATTGTGTGTTATTATATACATATGTTGCACAACCATTTATATACGTATGTAATTATTGTGCGTAGTTATTTTGCGAATTTGGTTTCTTGTGTTGTATTGCTGCAAGTTTCTTGCTTATTATTAGTATGCAAATCTACTTTTCAAAAAAAAAATTTATTATACGAATTTATGTTTAATGGATAGATGCGAAACACGACATGATTTAAAATGTGCCCAGGCGAGACACACCACAAATAAGTCAAATAATTCAATCCACCACCCCATAATCTGTCTACTTAGTAACCTGACACAGTTAACACACTTAGATTACATTCCATAATGACCGCCAAGTGGCTACAAATAAGCAAGAGTTGCTCCAAGCTATATTTACATTATGTGTTGGAGCATTTGGATCACAAGGAAAGAAGCAATTTTTCAAGACAAGGTGCCGAGCATTAGTAAAATTGTGTGTAACATTAAAAGTTGGAGTAAAAAAGTGATTGACTGGAGGATGCCTTGTATATTGTATTGTGTTTGGGGGGTCCGGGCTAGTTCCTTGCTAGTCCCGATTCCTTTTCCCTGTTTTTAATATATCTTGCTGTTAAAAAAAACACACTTAGATTAAATTCATAATTCAATTATGAATTTATAACCTATAAACAAATTATAGAAACAAAAGACTACTAAAAATTATGAAAGCCCATGTGGTTAAGAGCAATAGTTGAGCGTTTCTCCTAGAGAGTGGGCCTAGTAGCATGTTTTAGCACATCAAATACGGGTTCGTTACATCAAATGCGAGTTTGATACAACCTTGGACGCATCAAAGCCTAACTCTTTGGTGTGGATGAAAATAGAGTAACGTCTAGCTTCTTGGTAGACTTTGTTTTCTTTCCATCTTTAATAATAAAATTGCCGGTCACAAAAGTTAACTAGTTTTTGCCTTAAATGATGGGTTATTTAAGGCTAGTCCTCATAGTTTGATACCATAGAGTCTTGAGCCCATAGATTTGGGCTTCTTTTAGTTTCATTTACATTATTTTTGGGACAAGTTTTCTAGGCAACTTTTCATCAAATGGATGACCTAATCTTTGTGAGTTTTATTTAAGAAAAAAAAAAGAAAGAAAGATAAAACATGTTGTGTTCTCGAGTGTCACTTAAGGAAAAGAAAGAAAATGGAAGGAAAACTTGGTTAAATTCTTTGGTTTTCTTTTTATTTCGATTTGGAAGGAAATGGAAGGAAACAGAAGGAAAAACTTTATTTCTTTTCCTTTCTTTTATCTCTTTTATTTCTTTTATTTTCTTTTCCACTCCTTAAGTGAACTTAGAAACTAAGGGTAAGAAAACAATACCTAATATTTCAATTAAGAAGATTAGGATTCCAAAACATAAACTAATTTATGATTTGACAACCCTATCCCCACCAACTTGTTTTAGATCCAATTAAGGATCTTGTAGCCATGATTAATAATCTCTCTCATCCCACCAATATTTATAAAAATATCCAAAAACCTCTCTTTCAAACTGATACCATTTTCATCACCTTTTTGGATTGCCGAAAGTCAATCTACCATGGGAAGATAAAAAAAGACATAAATTCAAAGATAATATTATCACTTGATGTAGATCTAAAATGGGGTACATGTATGGGCTTCTCACTAAACCCCCCTTTTTAATTTAAAAACATAATACATATCGTTTTACTTCTTTTTCTGTATCAATGATTAGAAAGGTCAAGAGATCTAAATCTTTAGTTGATTCAAAATGTTCAAATCTAACCTTCCAACGAGGCTAAAACGCCGCGAACAACAAGAAAACGATCCCAAGACTCTCAATGGAGAGTGTGTTAGCGTGATTTAGCGAGTACACCTTGGGTGTATACATATTCTTTTACATTATGTTTAACTTTTAAAAGTAAAATATTAACATACAAAAAAGAAAATTTAAAAAGGGAAAAGAGACGAATTGCATTTAGCATTTATACTTATATTTGACTTATTTGCCGTTAAAAAAAAAACTTATATTTGACTTATTAATGTTGTAGTGTATTGACTTTGGACCTCTAAAACCTTGATTCCCATGGTGGAAGATAATGGGTGTGTCCCATAAAAAAGAAGAAAGATGAAATGAACATGATAATAATGTATACACATTTGTGGTGGGTTCTCCAAATACTAAGGAATGTTGACCCATCAAAGTTTATTATAATTTTGATTTAGTAATATATTAAAAAAATATATTAAAAATATTAAAAATCTTATAAGAAAAAGGTAAAATTTATATTACTAATTTCTTGATGTATATTGTATAGTTATTTTAAATATTTTGAAATAAAAAATTTGATTCAAGACACCTAGATTATATTAAAAAGAAAAGTCGTAATATCTCTAGGTGGGGATCAATGGTCTTTGTAGCAAAACATTTATGTAGGGCTTGGTGGTCTTTGTCAAAATCCTCATAAAATCAAACTTCCATCATTTGATTTTGATTGTATTATCATTTTAAGATTTTATTTCCTGTTTTCTTATTATTTCAGTTCCCAATTTAAGAGTTTATATTTATGTAGTCTTTAGTATGATAGTAGACATGTCATTTCAATGTTACATATACTTGATTTCCAATTTTGACCTAAAAGAAACATTGTCCCTTGTCTCCTCCATGCAAACAAAGTTTCCACAAGTGTAAGATTTGAGCTCAAACAAACACATATTTTTGTTTTTCAGAACAATCCGAACATTAAACATTAAACGTGTTGTATTACGGATCTACTAGTTAGGCTAGTTGGACTACTCGGGCTGGACTTAAGAAATATACAACATCGTAAATTTTATAAACGTTTAAACTATAGATTCCCTATGTTTTTATTTAGTTTTTATAATTTTAAAGATTTTAATAAATAAAATATGAAGGATGAAATATTATGTTATTAGTAAAAAATAAGATTTTGAAACGAAAAGATAAAAGAATTTAAAATCTAAATGACATTTGGCCTAATGTTATAAGGATGATGGTTAGAGCTTGGAATCCTTCTAATCTCAAATTCAAACGTGACTCAAGATGGGTTTTTCTCAAGTGGTGGGAATCCTTCTTAATGGTGTTACTGGGCGAGTCAAACCTGGAGTGTCAAATCCAGTATGTACGGTTGCAATCCCGTATTGAAAAAACTCACTTCGATATTGAAAATTTGTGATAGTTCTAAACGCCATTAAAAATAATTGTCTCCGTATTAAATAAAAGACGGTCTAAATAGGGTAATCAAGCTATTTAACATTCGGTTCTTGATCCCAAGTATTCTCAACCATTTTGAAGATTCAAAGAAAACTAAAAATTCATGAGCCTGTTGAAACATATAACACTCTAATATATATATATATATATATATATATATATATATATATATATAATATATATATAATGGAAAGTTATTGTACAAAGGCTAATTTCCGTGCGAAGGGGGGTAAATTTTTCGCGCGCGTTTGATGATAATCACGCAAGTTATATTGATAATCACGCAACCTATATTCAATAATCACGCAAGCTATATTTCATAATCACGCAAGTTATATTTCATAATCACGCAAGTTATATTTCATAATCATGCAAGTTATATCTCGTAATCACGCAAGTTATATGATAGCATATTAATGAACTTTAAAAAAAATTCTTTAAAAAAAGTATAGCAATACTATACTCGAATTAAAGAGAATAAAATGCCCGATTTTGTGATTAATTTTTTTTAAAAAAAGAAGAGAGTCCTTCCTACACTTCGCACGATTTGAGCCCTTTGTATTTTAACTTTCACCTTATATATACTGAAATTGAAGCCCTATTTAAATTGGACCTAAAATCTTAAATGTGTTTAAATTAACCTTAAACCATCCGTATTTAAGTAATCAATTTAGTTAGGTTTAGAAGATATTCACCATATGAATAAGTCAACATGTTTCTTATCTTGTTTAATAGAAAGCACACAAAATTCATAAAAATATTAAAGACCTCAATTCTCCACTATCAATTTTTGTACAAGGAGAGACCTTTTGCTCTTTTTTCAAAAGGGTGCTTAAATAATAAAAATGATGAATCATGTGTACGGAATGGAATAAACATGCCACGTGGCAACATAGTAATATTACACGTGGACGACCACTAGCTATTTTGCCAATATTTTAAACCCACATTCTCATTGGAGCACTAGTGGTCCAGCCATACTTGATATATTTTTTAAAGCCAGAATGAAACTTTTTTCCTTAAAAAATGTGATTAATTTAAAAAAAAATTATAAAGATAAAATAGAATAATAAATAAAGCGCAAGTTGTTCATGGATCAACTACGTGTCGAATAGTGGGTCGACCCAGGCCCATAATAGTGCTTATCTAGCCCAGTCATCATAGCATGGGTATTGTCGGGGGTTTAAACTAAAGTGGGTGGGTATCTCCCACATTTGTACAAATACTCCATTTAATAAAAAAAGTTTTCTTTTATTAATTAAAAAAAATATATATATATAATACTATGCATATGGAAAATAAGGAAAAAGAAACATAAATGCAAGAATATACCCTATATGTGATACCACAATATGGTTCTATATGTAAACAAACAAACACATCCGGTAGCATCTCGTTTTGAATGTGATTATAGTTGTAAAAGTAAATAAAAGACTCGATAATGATCTAGTTGTAAATGTTATTGGTAGAGTTGTATAACGAATAACGGTGCAGAAAAAACCGATAGTTATTAAAGCATATATGAGTTTTCGATAAAAAGGTTATGATTTTAACACCAAATATGTTGTTGATTAGTTGGTCTTCTTGATTAGGTTTATACTATAATTGAATATGTATCAAAAGTAAGGTGATGAAAACCAAATTGGATTGATAAGTTATTTGAAAATGTAAATTAGTAGTGATAGGTTTTGACCCAAAAACATGATAATAAAATAATCAATTCTTTTTAGTTTTGATGTTTAGCTTGTATGGACAATTTGATGTATGTGTTGATATGTTTAGCCTGTCAAATTAATTATATCAGGTTTAGGTTAACCCTAAACAAGTTAACCCGTCAATTGGTCTAAAGTTGAAATAAAAAGTACATTTTATAAATTGACAACTTTCATGAACACTACTAGAAATTGGGTCTTTCTTGACGCACGAACAATGACGCACGGTTTTTAATGACGCGCAATAACGAGTGTCATAAAAAAACTGTCAAGAATTACAAAATCTTAAGGTTAAATGACGCGTATTTTTAAGCGTCATAAAGTTTCTGTCATAAATTAAAAAAAAAACACGGACTACAGATTTTAGGTGCGCGTCATCTCATTTCTGTCATTTTATATTTTCATTTCTCCTGCTAGAAATTTCAGTTCCCCCTTCATAAAAATTTGAAATCGCGCCCTCAAATCCCTTCCTCCCAAAATATCCTCACCATCTGTACCTCAAATCTATTTGATTCCCGCTCACATCTCCATCTATGCGAAAAGAAAATTAGGGCACATACCTCCATCGTTCACGACGATTAGGGTACCAAAATTTCTCGACCCACTGTACTTAAAATCGATTCCCGCTCACATCTCCATGAGAAGAAAATTAGGGCACACCTCCATTGTTCAAGGCGACCACACCTCCACTGTTCCACAGCGACCATGCCTTCATCGTTCAACGCGAGCACACCTCCATCGCAGATTCCCATCAATTTTGTCAACCGTCTATGGAGTGTATTTGGCGGGTGGTCTAGTCTCGTTTTACCTAGGGTTCTTCGGTTCGTCATTATTATCTCAACAGGTATGCATCTTCGTCTTCTTCCTAGGGTTCGAATCGCTGCTGTTGTTTTCTATCTTGCGGTTTCTAATTAGGGCTTCTGGGATTTCATATCTAACTACGTACGGCTTCGTCTTCATATCTATCTAATTAGGGCTTTTAATTATGTTATGAATCTTCTTCATTCTCAAGTTCAAATACTGAGTTGAAAATCTGAATTCTATGGGGTTTTGAACTGATATGAAATTGGGAATGTTTTGGTGGAAATAAAGGCTGTTTTGCTAAAATCTATCTCCAAATTGTATCAAATTCAATCCCATATGACAAAGTTTTCTGGGTTTTTAAGTTTGATATCTGAACTTTGATTCACACTATGGCAACAAGAGTAGATTGTTTGTTCTGTTAATTAGGTAGATGTTAGCCTTGTGTTTTACTATCTGCATTTGTAAGGCCAAGTTGCACAATTTGTATTAGTGCTCCAAGATCAGGCATCTTAGTTATACAAAATGATTAACTTTTACTGCCATATGGTTCTGATTTCGTTTCCTACTTTTTATCAAGCAGTAGCTTTACCTGGAACAACTATCTCAACTCCAATCCAGTCGTTTCCAGTTGCCCTTCAAGAATGAAGATAACCGCTTTCATTTACTCTCAATTTCAACAGGTATGATATTATTATTATACTCTTATTTTGCATCCGACTTCCCGTCCACTCCATCGGTCTTTAAGAATCTGTAATGTTTAAAGAATTTAGGGTTGTCGCCAATCTTGATGTCACATTTATTTCATTGAACTTGTAAATTCTAACCATGGATTTGTGTTCTTCACACCTATTTCAAAGAGGGAATATCTTGCAAAATGCAAACTGTCCTAATTATATCGATGTCTCCATCTTCTGCAGTCATGGCGGTTTCTTGGTAACAATTTACACTATTTCTTATATCATAGTTTGAAGGATGATGGTGTTTGACTTGTAATGCTCATACGTTATATCCAAATCCTCAATTGTTGGAAGTATATTCATATCTACTTTTGATTGTGCCCTTGAATTTCAATTTATTTGTTGGATATTATCAGCTTACTTTTACAAACAAAGAACAAATGTGAGAGAAACATAAGAACTAAGGATGACGTATTTATTGGTTTAATCTATGAGTTAAATTCTGGAAATACTCCAAATACGTCTCAATTTTGCACCAATTTTCTTTGTTTAAAACTATATATATTTCTTAGCTTCTACATAATTAAGGATATACTTCTAAATTGTCCTTAATTTTTTATTGTTGTTCATACATCCTCTTTATGGATTCATCTTCATATGTTTTGCTTATTTTATTTCATCCATTTTTTTGGACTCATTAGCTTCTGTAAATTATATGGAATTATGATGAAGTTTTTATAAGTCAATGATAAAAAAAGATCTGTAAAAGTCAAAAGAACCAAATTAATTACTTCAAAAGTGTAAAAAAACTTAGAAACACATACAATTAGGCAAATATAGAGAATAAGGGTCCATACTAGAAATATAATCAAATTCTATTTATCCTTATAGCTTATAGTTTGTCTATGTGCATGTTGCTTTTGTTTTCTTATTGTCTCCGTAGGGTCTTCTATACATCTAAATTGTTGTTGTTAAAGTTTTGTCCTTAACAGCCTATTTGTAGTAGTTAATTTCATTTATAGACAATGTATGTTGAATATAATAACAGTTGGTTGATTTGTCTACTATTAGGGACCATGTATGTTTGTTTCTTTATTTGTGTTGATAGGCATGTGTTGTATATTTTTATTAGGGTTAGAAAGTGTTAATTTGTAAACTTTTATTTGTCTGCATTGGGCTAATGATCTAATATTATCTCGTTTTCTTACCTCAGGTTCTTATCTTTCATTCCTCTTTGGAAAGGTTGATTTTTGTGTTAAAACTTTGTTTCAGGTATGGTTCTCCCTAGCCTATTAAATGTTTAAATTTTTTAGGCTATTCAGTTTGGCTACTGCCTTTTCCCAAAAAACCACAAGTCTACTAAAGGCATCCAACATATTGGGTATCATCCACAAGTTGAAGATGGTCTCATTTCTTGGATTTCTTTGATGGCCTATAAAAAATAAAGTTTCATCAAATTAACTCAGAACTAGTTAATAACTAACTTACTATGTTGGTTGTGCAGTAGGAGCTGCAACTGCAGGTGCAGGTTGTTGAAAGCACATTTCTCTAACTGATTTACTTTGGTACCTGCAGGTTGTTGCCTCTTATTGGCTTTCACTTCTCAGATCGGTATATTTCATATTTGTTTTGGTGTATTGTGTTGGTGGTTGAATTAACTGATGCTAATGGTTGATCTGTAAAGGTTCAAACTGTGAGTCCGTGGTTAGCTTAATAAGAGATGGGTTGACTGAATCTAAAATGTGTGTTATGAAGACAAGTTTTTTTTTTTAGTTTAAGCTATTCGTATTAGGCTGCTTTTGATGCTCATCTGGATTTATGTGAAGCAGAATAGCTCGGGGTTAGTATTTTTATTTGCAAAATTAAATTAAGAGTTCTTAATCTGGGAATTATTTTGTTCATTATTTGTTGTATAAGCAGAGGTGGTTCTGGTATCTCAAGACAAACCTTTGCATTTGATATCTCACAGAGGTGAAACACTATTAAGCTATATTATGTATAAGATCTTTATTAATGAATTTGATTGGTTTATGCACAATGGTTCACATGTAGAGTTGTTTGACTGTTAGCTTCTTAAAGCCTAATTAACCCTTCATATATGGTTATTACACAATTGTTTATAACAGCTGAGAATTATGTTATCCATTTGCTGTCCTTGGATATGTACAGGGGATTTTCATCACTAAAAATAGCAGTGAACCTGTATACTTGCAATAGAAATGATATGAAGTGTATGATTCTTTAATATATACTCATATCTTTGTTTCATTTTGCTGTTGATGCAGGTTTATCCTGCTGCCTCTGTTCCAAGGTACTTTGTATTTCTTTTTTTTTTTGTCAATTGTTTTGCTTTTTGGCCTTTTAGTGCATTTGGTTTAGTGGTTTTAGTTGTCAAGAGGAAGAAATCACCGGGTACTCCCTGTTTTACTCCTTCCTTTGATCTTCGTTTTTTGAAGTTGGTTTTTCTCCTGACATGTATCAGATTGTCCAATAGAAAACTGCAGCAGCTCTGTGCTTGAATTGTATAAATCGTGTTGTGGCTTTGTTTTAATCTCGATCTAGTCAGGCTTTAGCAGTAACACTTTTATCTCCCATTTTTTCTTTTAATTTTTATAAAAACATACTGTGTTAAATAAGTGAATATAATGACTATTTTGTTGTCATTACACATGTCTAGTGTGTTGTATAGGAAATTTTGTCCCTAGCCGCTGCTGATGCTGAGATTCTTATTGCAAAGGAAAAACAGTGGATAAACTTGAGCAAATAAAGGAGACTGACAAGGAAAAACAGTGGATAGGAACTCGAGCAAATCATTACAAGAAGTTTTATTTTACTAAATGGTGGTATTTAGGATGTAGTTTGTGAAAAAACTTGAATACTTGTGTATAATGATTTGTTCTACTATATATGAAATGAATTATTTTGCTTTACGTGTATTTTTATTTTTTATTATTGGGTTAATTATCATTTAATGTAGAAATTAGTGATTCTATTAAAATATTTTTTTTTATTTTTTATAAATCCATGACGCGCAAAAATGCGTGTCATAAGCAGATTTATGACGGTGGCTTCCTTGACACGCATTTTATGACGCGCATTGAGTGTCATTAATGGAGCGTCATCGTTCGCGCGTCAAGAACGGGATGACGCGCATTTTGCGCGTCAAGAAGATTCTTGACCCTACCTTCCTTGACGCTTTTTTGCGCGTCATCTGGGCCCTTTCTTGACGCGCAAAAAGCGTCAAGAAAGCCCTTTTTTGTAGTAGTGGAAACTTCCTAGATGCGATTCTTGTAGGAGTGGTTGAACTTATATCATGCTCTCTATCCACATGTCATAGAACTCGTTGTGATCCGTCCCATAGTGATTGTAGTGGAATCGGGTTGCAGATCCACGACTGCCATTAGTTGCTCCAACATTCACAATAGTGTCATAAATTTTATGAAAACTAGGATACAAATAGAAACTAACTGGTGAATTTTTTTTTGCTGAAAATGATTTTTTCACTAATTTTAGACATAAATATTTATATTTGTATAAAAGTTTGACAATATATTATTACCGGTTTACATTCTATTATGTGAACGAATCAAATGACGTCTAAAACAGAGCTAAGATTAATGAGATGTCGATCCACAAATTTGGATGGTTGGAACTGTTAGGGATTCGGGTATTCAAACACACACACAATCAACGACTGCAGAAAAGTAAAACGACGAACATGAGATTTTACGTGGTTCGTTCGATGTGACTTACGTCCACAGGCTACAACCAGGAATTTATTATTGCTATATGCCTCTTTCACTCATGGTGAGGAAATACAAGTACAACTATGATATAAATAGAGACAAGCTAGGGTTTACAAAACTTAGGCAATAAAAAAATATGAACGGGCCCAAACCCAGTCTTCCTTAATTCGAGCCCAGCAAGTCTCCACAAACCCAACAATCTCCTACTTGGAGGCTTGATCATCTTCAAACTGCCATCCGCTGTGAACTCTATACCTCTTGTAATCTTCCTCATTTTCCTTGCTACAACGGCCTTCTCATCAGTTAACCTGAAGGCCCCTTGAAGCTCCCCCGAGCTCCAACACCTTAGTCACGGCTGAAACTGCCCCTGACCTGTCCTCTATCCCTACCGGCTCCCACTGAGACAAAATGCCAGATCCAGAGATGCCATGAGAACAAACACTCTCCATATTCAGCAAATAATCTACTAGAGAGATTTTGTCAGCTGGAACAATAGTTCTTTTCTTCCACTCCCGTCTCGGAACTCTAGCTGAAGCACAATCCATGCCCCCACTACAAAGAATACCTCTGGCTGGTTTACCTGAAACTTTCCTAGTACATGCATCCTCAATCTTATATATGGCTCTAGGTTTCTCACTTATAAAGCAAACCCTTTTCTGCCCACCAGAATTTGTGAAACTAACTTTATTTTTCTTTTGAACTGGGATATCCCCTCCCTCAGATGGTAAGCTATGACAAGATTTCCCTTAACCACCTTCCATTGCCCATTCCCGAATTTTTCAATCCGAACCTTCCTGTCTTCTGCCATCTCCAACGACTAAACAGAGAACAAGTAGGATCGAGAAATAGTGAACATACACATCAATGGCATGAGCATGAACTTGACGGATGTTCTACCGAACATTGTCAATAATCTCAACCTACTGTTCTCGTTCACAACAACCCAGTAAAACTGATTTTTTTTAATAACTTGGTAACTCGTATAGAAAATTATCGTACAAAACACAACAAAAGTTACAGTCCCAACTTCTGATCTCTTGGCGATCTTTGCCAAACTAAAAGTAATCTCGACAATAACCGAACACGCAACAAACCACACCAATGAAACCCAACCTGAATCAACAACTAGGGGTGAGCAAAAAAAACGAAAAAGCCAAACCAATAAAAACCGATCCGAAAATAACCGAAACGAACAAAAAACTAAAAAAACCAAACCGGAAAAAACGAATCGAAAATAAAGGTTCGGTTTCAATTTCATGTCGAATTAAGAACCGAACTGAACTGAAAACGACATAAATACCGAACTTAACCGAGAGGTCCATGTGTGAATTAGCATTTTAGGAGAGCCCATTGTAAAAATTATAACTTTGATTTATTCCTTAACCCCGGTCCCTTTTCTTAATTCCAAGAACTTTTTAATTTAAAGCCCCTTTGTATTTTGTATGGTTACACGTGTCATGTGACTACTTTTGTTTATTGAATTCAATAGTTATAACGATACTTGTGGCTACTTTTATTTTTGGCCCCGGCTATAGACACCCAAGGCTTTTACTAAAAACACCCCAACCTAACGATCGTTTCATGTAAAACGATCCCAAAACGACCGTTTTCAACAAAACAGGCTATCAAGTAATTTAAAAACAATAAACCGTTAAATCAACAATGATTACGCTGATTACAAGAGAATTTGGTCGGGCCGTTTTTCGCAAAACGACCGTAGGAATAAATTTTGTTTTTTTGTACTTTGCTTCTTAACGATAGAGATTTTGGTTGGGCCGTTTTGCCCAAAACGACCGTAGGAATAAATTTTGTTTTTTTTCTTTCTACTTTGCTTCTTAAGGATAGAGTATTGTAAGAAAATAAATTAATAAGGTTTCTTTTTATTGTCTATCTTCAAAACGGACGACCCGTATAAAGGTGTGGGTGGGATTGGTATCCCATTTGAGATAGCTCAGAGAATAACTTTTGAAGAACGGGTCACTAAGCACAACATGAAAGTTCTCCAAAAGTTAGTTGATGACAAGCTTTGTTTAACTTATAGAGATGGTTTGTCTACTTATTCACTCAGAGAAGGGTCCAAATGCCACACATGTTTGAAACCAGGCCAAGTTGTACACAGAAAAATTATGGAGGGTGATGTCATTTTTATCAACAGGCCACCAACAACCCACAAACATTATTTACAAGCCTTATCTGCTTATATCCATGATGACCACACTTTCAAAATCAACCCTCTTATCTGTGGGCCATTGAGCGTTGATTTTGATGGGGGTTGCATTCATATATTTTTTGAGGTCTTGGTTGGTGTAACATGAGAACTGTGCCTAGAAGGATCAACGTTTGTATATCCATGACCTACAGATTCCTGGGTGGCGAAGAGCTGTGATACAATGTCACTAGCGGTATAATCAAGACCACTAGGGGAATAATTATAAGCGCCTTGACCTTGCTGTTGACCTTGTACGTCATGGAATACCGGTCGTTCGGGGACATAGGAGCTGTGCCGAGGAGGCGTGTCCTGATTCACCTTCTTGCCCTTTGAGGGACGTCCTCGAGGTTTCTGGTTGGTAGCAGGATCCTCTTTGTTTGTTTTCTCAGGTTTAATCATCGACCACACCCGATCCATATAATTCATCTGAATCGGCTTCGGTTGAACCAGTAAATGTCTTTTGACCTGATCCATCTCATGCTCCACGTCGTAGGCTTCCCTGGCACCGACGATCAACGGATGGTCATCAAGCTTCGTCCAGTAGGGGTTTATCTCATCAATAGGAAATCTGTCACCTGGATGGTTTAACGTTGGGAGATTTTGCACAACAATTTAAATAGTTAAAGTCTAAACCGCGGTAATGGATGGTTCCTAACCTGACCGTATGTACTTTCCCAACTTGCATGAACAAGGAAGACCGCATGACGTCCACATGTTACAAGAAAAACCCCGATTGTACTTTATGAGTTTTTCAATCCGATTGACCTCCTTAACAAGGATGTTGAGGCCGGTGTGGGACATACCGCATAGGAGATCAGCCAACATGGGTATGTTATGCTGTGTTCATCCGCTTGATCTTGCTAGCTGTGAAACTCCGAGCGATATCATTTTTCTGACCATCGACGATTTCGTTAACACACATTACAAACCGGTCCAGCGTGCAGTTAGTCGCGTCGTCGAGATCCCTTTTCAACCTTGCGTGCTGGCTTTCTGCCCGGTTTGTAGTGTAGTTACCGAAGTTACGTTTCTTGTCGGTCCAGGCAGACACAAACTTCTCCCGGTGCGGTTCAAGCCATTGCTGGTGTAGGTACGACAGAACGCCTAAATAAATAATGTAATGGTGTTATTAATGCATATGTAAAGATATCAGTACTAAACAGGGTTAGAGAAACATTACCTCTGTGATGCTGGGCGAGTTCTCGATATAGTAAGTTGTAATGAAAGTTGTAGTTTGTCACCGTGCTAGAGTTTATGAGTTTGCTCCACAATTTCAAAAAACGCTTTCACCAATCCTTATCAAACCCTGTGTTGCAGTTTTTAAAGATGTTATTCTCTATATGCCATCTGCACAGGTTACGCGTGGCATTGGGAAAAACATTGCCGCACGCTTTGACGAGGGCAATGTCTCTTTCGGTGATGGTTACGTTAGGCTCGAGGCGGTGGTTTCCAATAGTCTCCTTGAGGCGTTCCAACATCCAGGTGAAGTCTTCCTGACGCTCTTGGCTTATGAAGGCGTTGACGACTAGAAATGAAATTCCGGTCGAGGTCACGCCGACCATTTGGACGTATGGAAACTTGTACACGTTCGTGTTGTATGTGGCGTCTATGCCCAGGAAATGCGGGAACGCCCTCCACCACTTGTAGGAGTGTTTATGGACGAAGAACACACCATCAACTCTATTCGTCCCCCGGGACGTTAGTTCATAGCAGGGAGAAGAATACCTGCATAGGGGTATCACCGATCGTTTCTTCGCCTTTAATCTTAGCTAGGAGGTTATAGAGCGTCCGCTTACTCGACACGTTCTTGGGGTTTTTCTTAATTTCCGTCAACATGTGATGAGGCCGGATCTTTTGGTTTTTCATCTGTCTCAC
This sequence comes from Deinandra increscens subsp. villosa, assembly GCA_039602395.1. Classification (NCBI taxonomy): domain Eukaryota; kingdom Viridiplantae; phylum Streptophyta; class Magnoliopsida; order Asterales; family Asteraceae; genus Deinandra; species Deinandra increscens. The sequence goes on along the minus strand of JBCNJP010000010.1, from coordinate 85,406,700 downwards.
ATTACCAACCTCCTCGTCGTTAAACCTCATCGCCCTTGCGTGGCCTTCTAGATTTTCCGACGGCTCGTGGTTATGCTCATGGTTGACCACCTCTAATTTCCAACCGGCTAGAATTTTTCGGTACGTACCTTTCAGCTCGAACGGACATTCACATTTCTTACTGCCCGTCTTTCTCTGCTGAGTACCCTTTGGTACGTATTTGCCACCACGATCACACCATATCGTGATTTTTGTATACTCTCTCGTAACTCCGTAAGTGCGTGCGTTGAGCTACGTTTAGTTGATTGAACATAACCCTTTGGGCGAGCTCGTTCAAAGGCCCAGTCAAATAGCTCTTCTTTTGATACGAAGATCTAAAATTATTAAATAACTATCATAATTGGAAGTGGTGATAATATACACATGTCGGGATGACTAAACCGTAGTTATTGCAAAAATATCATGGATTCCGATAATATGGATAAATCATAAAAATTAAATGACGAAAAACATGAATAGGTGGTACCTCGTCGGTTTCATAATACCCACGGTTGTTTTCGTCGTCGCCGTTGTTGTTATTGTTGTCGTCGTCGTTATTGTTGTTGTTGTCGTCGTCGGCGTTGTTGTTTTTGTTGTTGTTACTGTTGTTGTCGTCGTCGTCGTTGTTGTTGTAATTACCAGAATAATTTCCTGCATAATTACCGA
>JBCNJP010000010.1:85278301-85405516 GCA_039602395.1 Deinandra increscens subsp. villosa | reverse complement strand
CCGGCTGTTGATACATGGTTCCTGATCGTCATGTGAAGTATCGAGAACAAGACGGAACGTATAAGTTTAGGTCTGGCCGAACCTTGGCCGAACTCCAGGTTCGGAGCCGCCGAAGCTTGGCCGAACCTGAGGATCGGCCAGTCGTGGTTTCAGCCTATAAATAGGTTTGTCTTGTATAGAATTAGAGAGCTTCCGTGTCATATACTTTCTAAGTGTACTTTGTGGTTCTCAGTGGTTAATACAAGTCTCAGTTGTATTTACTCTCTGTGTCTTACACATTTACATTGATTTCTATACGACTAAGTAGAAGATCCTCGCGCTCACGCACTTTCAAGTGGTATCAGAGCTTTTGGTTTGTTCTACTAGTCGGAGATCAGTGTTTTTCAAGTTATCGAGTTCAAATTCACGTTTTTGACTTTCAAAACTCGTTTTTCATCTTCGTTTCTCAAAAATCTCGTCTAAAACACCATGATTCACGTTCAAAATGTTTGTGTTTGTTCATTTTCAGTTGATTGAGTAGTCTCAGCTCGAAAGGTGTCAATTTCAGTGAGTTTTTCCAAATTTTTTCGAAATTTCGCGTTCGGCCGAACTCCTTGTTCGGCGTAACTGCTCCGCACTCCAGGTTCGGAGCACGCTCGGCATAACCGCTCCGAACACCAGGTTCGGAGTACGTTCGGAGGTGTTTGGTGAAGGATCGGAGTCTGTTTCGTTCTGATGCTTGACCTAGTGGACAACATCTTGATGCATATCTCATGATGTATCAAGAAAAAGATATGTGAAAAATAAAATGAGAAGTCACTGTGTATACATGTGTTCATTTTGCAAAGATTTAATCTTGTTTGATTTTCTTTATTTTGTCAAACGATCGGACTTTCTCTGCGTGTCGAAAGACCGACCTGATCGTTGTTCGTTTGACATTCTGCTTTATTTTCTTTGGTGTTTCGTATAACTCATCGGACTTTCTCTGCGTGTACGGGAGTACCGACCTGATTGTTGTTGGGTTATACAATTTCAACTTGTTTTATTTTCTTATTTTGTTAAATCCGAGGCCTTATCTGCGTATCGAAAGATCGACCTTAAGGTAGACGATTTAACGTTCTTATTTCTTTTTGCATGGAACACAGTTGACTATATCATGGTTACAATCATTGTGTGATTAATATCACAAATGAAGTCACAAAATGTGATAAGCAAAGCATATCTGAGTATGTCTGATAGTGTGGGGTACACTGGTCAATGCAAATCTAATAAATACCTTAATATATCCAGATGTTATGAGTATGATTGTGCCAGAGTTTAAATTTGGACAAAGTATATCTGCAATCGGCATGGCTTATGTGCTACAATAATCGAAATTGAAGTGTAGTTCAGCATGTTATGACCAATATGATCCCAAGTTGTGATCTTTCTCACTAAAGACAAAAATAGTGTCTGTTTCTGTACTGTATTTAGTTTTCATTATTAGAAAATATCAAAAAGATTTTAGGTGTGTTTTGATATAAAGTTTCTAAAAGCCAAAAAGATTTTGTTTCTGATTTGTTTTCGATTGATCAACACGGAATACGAAATCATTTTCAAAATCAAAATATCTTGGAGTCTCGAAGAGACATTTTGCGCCAGGATTATTTATGTTGAGAGGTTTCTAAGTGGAAAGAGAACATCACAACTTCAAGTCTTCTGAAGATTGTTGATAAAGAAACTACACACGTTGCAATATCAAGTATTCAAGATTGAATTCTTCATCTAGATCGAGGAAGAGTTTGATTGAAGATACAAGATACAAGTTTTATTAAGAGAAGATAATACTGCACATGCCGAGGGGGAGTTTGTTGATACATGGTTCCTGATCGTCATGTGAAGTATCGAGAACAAGACGGAACGTACAAGTTTAGGTCTGGCCGAACCTTGGCCGAACTCCAGGTTCGGAGCCGCCGAAGCTTGGCCGAACCTGAGGATCGGCCAGTCGTGGTTTCAGCCTATAAATAGGTTTGTCTTGTATAGAATTAGAGAGCTTCCGTGTCATATACTTTCTAAGTGTACTTTGTGGTTCTCAGTGGTTAATACAAGTCTCAGTTGTATTTACTCTCTGTGTCTTACACATTTACATTGATTTCTATACGACTAAGTAGAAGATCCTCGCGCTCACGCACTTTCACAGGCCTAGGCTTGGACTTTGGTATCCTAAGAATACTGATTTTCAATTATTTGCATTTACTGACAGTGATTATGGAGGTAGTGACCTTGACAGGAAATCTACAACTGGAGGATGTCAGTACTTGGGAGACAGACTCATCTCCTGGCAGAGTAAGAAGCAGCATACCGTGTCTAAGTCAACTACAGAAGCTGAATATGTGGCAGCACCAGCTGGATGCTCGCAGGTAGTATGGATTCAAAATCAGCTAACAGACTACGGTATGGAATTCATTAACACTCCAAATTTTTGTGATAATGCTGTTGCTCTGCAAATTGTCAAAAACCCTGTTCAACATTCCAAAACAAAGCATATAGACATCAAGGTACATTTTATTCGTGATTGCTATGATAGGAAGTTGATTCAGTTGGAAAAGGTAAGCTCAGATCAAAATGTTTTAGACCTTTTCACAAAACCCCTTCCTCGTCCTAATTTTGAAATGTGTGTTGAAGGCCTAAGGATGATTGCCTTCGAGGACTGATCTGATCCAAACTTTTTGTATATAGTTGCTTTTATTTTTGCTTACTTTTGCTTACTTTTGCTTTGAGTTTATTTAAAAAAATTTAAAAAAAATGTGTTTTTGTTTCAAATGCCTCATAAAAACAGGGGAAGAAATGTCAATATTTCAAAAAATCTGAAAAATTTGTTTGAGGTTTTTATGAAGTCTTTTGTTTGCCTTGAGTTGGTAGGAAGTGATATAAAATTCCAAGACAATCGGAGACTGACACGTGTAAGGCTGAAGTGAAAGACGCCTCAAAGATGATGTGTCGGTAAGCTAAATCAAAAACTATGATCATCCAAGTAAGTGCAGTAAATTTAACTTAACTTCTATATATGTTTAGTTTTCCATCCTAGTTTACATAGTTTAAAAAATTGAGTCCTAGCAAAAATGGGTTGAGAGTGGTATCCACCTAGTATTCACTCTCTCACACGCCATGTTCTGCTGTTATGACAACACCTCATTCAAAAAGAAAAATGAAAAGAATGAAAAGAAAATGAAAAATGAAAAATGAAAAGAAAAAGGAAAACAATAAAATAATTATTTTGTTTGGTCTTCTCTGCGTGCTTATGCGGCCGACCTGATCACCAACTGATAATTAACGAAATAAGTGTTTGTCATGACGGTGTTGCATGGTTTCTCAAGTTGGGGGTTTGTGAATCCTCAATAAACTCTGAGGTTGGGTAGGTTTTGCTATGAACAATTGGGTGTGGGGACAGTTAAACATGACGGTAATTATGTACCATAATTAAGCACTTAATTTTTTTTTATCTGGATGTGAGTTTATATGGTTTCAAAAATTTTGGGCAATCGTCTAGAGCATCGAGTAACGGAAGCTGAAAAGGGTTCCTCAGTCAAAGATCTGTCTGGTTTGATCCATGAAAAACATCAGCTTCGAGGCAAGTGATATTTTTATCTCGGTTTTAGGTTATCTTAGTTTTATGTATTTTTATTTTATTATTTGTTTAAGCTTTTAAATGTTTAAAATTTAATTTTTTTATGATCTAGATCAGATACTCGGGGTATGAGTCTGAGGGGAAGCTTCGTAATTCTCAAATTCTTCAAAGTTAACATTTTTAAGAGAATTATCTTTTTAATAGAGGTTTGGGAGGTTTTTAAAATGTTTTTGAATCTTGGGGGGCCAAAATGAAAATTTTTAAATATAAAAGAACCTCAATTTCATTACGATTCCCCTTACCATTTACGACTCACCATCTCTGTCTGCGTTTACGATTCCTCCACAGAAACCCTAACCTCCGCCGCTGCCCTCATCGGAAAACCGTTTTCTGACCACCTCCGGCCATCGTTTGTGAAAACCGAACTCACCACCATACTCGCAATCCTTTTCCGACCAAGAAACCCTCGTCAATCAACTGTTTTAACGAGGTTTCGTCGATCTATTCACGAGTTTTACGATTTGAGCCCCAACTCGTGATCATCTTCATTTTCTGAGACTTCGAGTCGATTTTGCGTGAATAGAAGTCGGTTTTTGTGTTTACAACTCACAAAAGGTAGTGCTAGGTGTTCTGTTTACATATTTGAGGTGTTTTAACGAGTTTACGAGTTTGTTGCAGGTCTGATAATGGTGGTTTATGAGTTTACGATCGTCACTGTGAAGAAGACGACCGTTGGCGTTCACGATCCGAGTTTACGACTTGCGTTTACGACCGGGAGATTACGATAGAGTTTACGGCTGGGCTTCGGTGTTTACGACTGGACTACGGAGTTTACGACTGGACCGTGGCCCAGTCGTCAATGCCTTGTCGTAAACCCACTACAATTGTCGTAAACCCGATTTTATTTATCGTAAACCCATTTTTCTTGTCGTAAACCCAAATTTTAAGTGTCGTAAACCCATTCTTCAATTCTATTTTTTTTAAAAAAAATTAAGAAGTTGTTTTTTTTTAAAAAGGAAACATTGAAACTTGTGCTGGTTTTTAGATTTCATTTTGTTCAATGATGACTCTAAGACTGATCCACTTGTCTCGTTTTGTCAGATGGCAGATGCTATGATAAATGATGAAATGCTCTTCGATAGGGATCATTGCATTCCCGCATACCTTGACAACCCTCCAGAGAAGCACATGGAGTTATTCTATTCACTGATTGCAGGAATGAACGTCTGCAAAATTAACCATGCCCTGAGGACTCATGTGCAGATTGATGAATGCCTAGTCAGAGAATTCTGGGGCACTGCAAGGGTGAACTCCAACAAGACAAAGATCACTGCAAAAATTCAAAACCGCCCGATTGAGATTGTGGAAGAAGACATACGTAAAGGGTTGATCATTAATGATAAAGCTACAGACAAGATGGAGTACACTAAGGATCAAGTGACAGAAGGCACTCGACTTTTGGGTTATGAAGGAAACTACCCGCCTATCTACAAAAGGCTCTTACCTCATTACTGGAGGTGTCTGGCACATTACTTGCAAAAATCATTTCTTGGAAAAAGGACTAGCTTTGATCAGCTAAACAAAATGCATGCTACTGCATTCGTTGCTCTTGCATTAAATTGGGAGTTTAACTTTTCTAAGATGATGCTGTCAGATTGGGCGAGCAATGCAATGTCAAGTGCAAGAGATCAATTTCTGATGACTCCCAGATTTGTACAGATGGTAGTGATGAAAAAGTATCCAATGATTGAAGAAAGGGTTGAGAAACTGGACTTGAAGTTCATGAATGACAGTGTTTTTGGGCTGCAGACTCAAGAGAAAAAGGGAAAGAATATGTTCCAAGGTCGACTTGAATGGATGAAGAGAGGAGCATTTCCTGAGTGTGCCAGAGAACAAGTAGTAGAGTCTGATCAAGAAGCTGATCCTGAACCAGATGTGCCTGCTATGAATGTGTCACTTGCTGAAGATCAAGATGCTCCAATAGATGTGCAGGCATCACATGTTTCTTCTGAAGATGGTGAAGAAAATGTATTGGATGATATATTGCCTGTAGATGAAGATGAAGATGATATTTATAGAGATCTGGAGCCTATAAGCAACAAAAGAAACAGGGATGATGTGAGCCATGCATCAAGTGATGACTCAATCCCTCAAGACTTGAATGATAATGTTGCTGATAATGTCATGTCTACAAAATCTAGTGAACCTTCTGACACAACCCCAAGGAAAAGAAATGACCCAAGAATTACAAGATTCAAGATGCAAAAGACAAGCTCAGGTCTGATAATGTTCCATCCAGCAGGTCCAAGTTCACAGATTCCGGTCATTCAAGAAGAAGCCTCATATCAGAATGATGTAAATCAACCTGCCCTAGTATAGACTGAAAATCCTCTTCTAAATGAACGTAACCCAGTTCATGAAGAAAGGCAATTTCTGGAGGTTGACAACACTTTTGTGGAACCCAGTCCAGTAAGAGTAAACATCTCTACTGAGTCAAGTCTGCCACCAACTATTCCAAGCTTCCGACCTTTTCAGGCTGATGTGGGAGCATCCGATCTCCCAATTAAGATGAGGTTAAGTGCTGATCCTCAAATTAATTATCTTATGTCTCAAAACAGAATTCGTCAAAATGAGATAAAAGCACTTAAAGATGAAAACAAGACTTTGAAAGAGAACGAGGCAACTAACAAGCTAAGGCTTAAGTTCTTGTATGAAACCTTGACGGATCTGAAGAAGAAGCATTCAGAGTTGAAAGTTGCTGTTGAGTCAAAATCATCTGGTGACCATGGCCAAAGCTCATATCAAGGAATTCAAGATATAAGTGTAATACATGAAGATGAAGGAGATGACACAATTGAGATGTCTGAGTATGTTCGTGGTGGAAGATTTATTTCAAAGGCTCCTGAAGGTCAAGTCAATTGGTTCAAAGAGTTCTTCAAAGGTCCTACCCCTAGGTTGTACTCCATAGATGTGGGAGAGAGTGAATTAGACAAGAAGGGGAGCCGGGAACCAATTCTGTGTTCGCATTATGATGCTGAAAAGGAATTGTTTGCTGTGGTGAGAGGTGGATATAGTCCAGTCGAGTACTACCGATCAAGAGGTCAATTCCACTCATGGACTGAAACAGAGTTGAGGAACTTGCTGAGGGCACCGTTCATTAACAGGTGGAATAACAATCATGGTAATCTGGTTCGCGACAATTTGATAGCCCAAATGGAGGAAAACTTTGCAAACTTTGATCTGAAGGCTGCAAAGTGGGTTGAAACCGGAACAGATCCTGTCACCGATGAACCAATTGGTGAAATGAGGTGTCCTCCCACCAAACGAACTCGAGTTATCAACATGCTTAATGAAATAGAAGACCATACGCTTGTAAAGAATTTTGATAGCTGGTTTTATGATCCTATAACGCATGAGGTGGTGGTTGTTTGCAAGAAGCTGAGAGAGTTCCGCATGTTTGATCCCGTCGATTTGCTGAGATTCGGAGAGAATGATATCAAGCTCCTGTCATCCCGTCCAATACTTGGTGATGAACATGACATGGAGAATGCTATACGGGTGGGTATGTTTCATGGCACGGCAAATCTAATTGTGGAGAAAGGTTGGTGGTCAAGGAAAGAAGCTCATACATTCAGATTTAATTTATGTCTTCCTTAGACAGTCTAATGGTTCATGCCTAGGGGAAGATTGTTGGGCTATACTTTAGAGGCATGAACATTACATCTTTGGGGCTTTAGCTTTAGACCGGTTTGGGCTTAGTATTTACGATTGGGCTTATGTGGGACGATTTTGTTGGGTTTATGACTAAGACTAGCGTTTGTAATGGGTAGTATATAAACCCATAGTGTTTATGATTTTCCAAGCTTTTGGATTACGATTTCTCATATATTTGTGTTTACGAGTTCTTCAAGTGTTATGAAAGTTTGATCGGTTTTCACTCTAGATTTGATCTTTTGCATTGTTTCATCTTTGCTATCAAGTCTCTTACATCATCTTTCTCTTGAATCAATCTCTACAAGGTTTCCGCACTTGTTAGAGATCTCAATATCGTGTTTTGGTGTTATTTCTGGACCTACACGAGTAAATCGAGAACCACCTCGTGGTGGTCCTCGCTAAAGAGGTCGGCGGCGACAGCGACACGGGGTGCGGAGGCGGTGACGGTGGCGGCGGCCCTCTCTTTGGGGGCGGCGGCTCGGGCGGTGGCGGTGGTGGTTTCCAATTTCATTGTGGCGGCAATCAAACGAGGATCTCGTTTCACCATCGTATTGGTCGGAAGAAGCGACGGAGGGTGTTGGTGGTGTTGCGTCGAAAACGAGAAGGGAGAGGGAGAAAGGGGGTCGCGACGGCAAAGGGAGAGGAGAGGGAGAGGGGTTTGCGATTAGGGTTCTCCTAATCCTCTCCCTTCCTTTTAATCATTTTCAATGACCCCTTTGGCAAGCAAAGCCCATGAACCAGTAAAACCAGCCCAATATCATTTAGTCCGTTAACCGGTAACGACTAGATAAATCCACGCCACTTATCTCGTAAACATTTTACGATAAATATTGTTTCGTTACTTTTAATTAAATAAATAACTATTATTTATTTAAACAAACCATTTGAATTAATTTTTTTTTGGAACGACAGTATATTTTATAAAACGGCTCAAAAAAGAGCAAAATTACATGAAAAGAATGGGATTTCTCACCCAATTGGTCTACCCGATTACATTTTTATTCGATCTACTACTATACCAAGAATAGGAAAGATAAACAATCGAATCAAGCATGCTACCGTTCCTGTTGAAACCACCGTTGAAAACGTGGTCATTTCTATTATTCCAAATATGCCACCACATTCTCTGCCCTTAACATTATACAACTTCTAAATCAATTAAAAGTCATTATTATATTCATCTTGCACAATGTACAAGTGTTTCATGCTTTTTTTTATCGTCCATCAAGCTTTTTGTACAATAAGGCAAAGCCTGATGAGTATTTCACACTCTACCTCACCTCTCATATCAGTCCTCCCTCTACCTGCTTCATCTCTACCCTCTCACACACACACACTATCAGATCCAACGTCCTCCATCACCATACCTGCTCTCGCCATGACTCAATGACTCATCTCTTCTTTCTATCTACGCCTCTCATCTCGGCTCAACACTCTAGATTTTCGATCGTTGCTCTGGTCATGAGATAAGGTAAAGGTGTTTCAAAATTAGGGTTCTAATCTCTGATGATTGATTCACGATCCAACCGACGATTTGTCTAGAAGTCGACATTAAGGGCAAAATCATTTGGTCTACAAGTCGAGATTTAGGGCGAAATCCAATCCTTGCCTTCTGTAAAAACTAATCTTTCATCTCCTCTCCTCTCCTCAAGGACTTTTTTTTCTCAAGTTTGTTTATATTTTTCACATGTTTGATCATCCGATTGCTTTTGTGACTAACGCTGGGTTACCTTAGGTTACAGGTTTTCTTAGTTCTCCACATTAGGCGAAAATATCTGATCATTTTTGTTCCCCTGGCGTCATCGTTCCAACAGGTCAGATCATTTTTTTCCGATTACCTTTCTTATAAACCCTCCTGACGCTACTAACTCATTTCTTCTCTATAAAAGTGTTTGTATGTTACATTGCAAGTTAAAGAGATTGTTCGCCCTACACTATCCAGGTAAACTACATGTTGCTCCTTTATTAAATTCGGTTTCGGGTCTCAAGAAAGGGGTGGGTGTTGTGATTTATCCTTTAGAATGGAATTGTTAACAACTTCATATGCAAGTAAACATGAATTGCAGATTGTATGTTGCAATATGCTTAGTTTTCATTCTATTATTCTTATGAGATTGCTCTTTTTGTGCATCTCATTTTTACTCATTTTTAGGTTTCTATTTGATTTCGTGATTGTCGCGATGATGTTGCATACATTTTTGTTTTTTTATTTATATGTTCATCATTGGGTCTTAATTTGTTTTTATTGTTGTTTAGATGTTGAATGAGCGTAGAAGTTTTAGTTTATACATATATATTGGGATATTGGGATTTTTTATTTTTGAGTAATGATGAGTTTAAAGTTTGGATTTTAGCAATTGTAAGGTGTTGACTTTTTAGATGGGTTCTTATTGTTTACCATTTGTATGTGTGTGTTTTCTATTTACCTCTTGCTATGTTATTTCTAAGATGATAAGAAGTATTTTATAGTTATTACTTACTAAGTTCCTTACTAAAATAGACCTTCTGTTTTGTCATACTCTTTATATGAGTACTATTTTATAGTTATTAGTTGCTGAGTTCCTTATTAAAATAGATTTTAATGCTTCTGTTTTGTCAAGGGACTCTTGCTGCAATTTTAGGTTTCTATATGTTGTAGTTTACTAATTAGTCTTTATAGTTAAATGTTGCGTTTAGTGTATGTTTTTTTAGCCTTCTTCAACAACATATACTATTGGTTTCCTAAATTAGTTATCTTATTATCTAACTTATTTTATTTACCTTTACTGTTGCATGTTTATTTTTATCATGTACGACCATTTGACCCGTTCTAAAGCTTTTAGGTAAGCTAAATGCTTTTTATGTACGACCCATTTGACCCGTTCTAAAGCTTGCCCAACTTATTTTTGTCGGCTAAGAACGTTAGACTTATGGAGTTTCTGCTTGGTGAGTGCCTTTGATTTGGAATTTGTTTTTTGGGTTTTGAACTGTTGGTTTCGTTTAATTTTCTTTGGTTTGATGTTTGGGGTGTTGTACCTAGATTGACTTTTTCATGGGTATTTTGGTTGGTTGTGGGTTTTTTTTCAACTGCGTACTGATTTACTGTTGTTTGGTGGTTGCATGTTCTCTTACATGTATAATTTTTTCAATTGTGCCGCCGTTTTTAGTTTCAGGTACACGTAGTGTGTCTAGCGTCCTGCCAAAGCTGAACATAGGATCCCTGCTTCTGCTGGGCCACTTCAGCATCCATATGCTTCCTTACAAGGTACAGATGATCCTTTTGTGTTAACAGGTGGTGGTGTTTAAACGGTGCCCAGGGAACGTACGCGTGAGCGTAGTACCTCAAACATTGGGTGCTATACATAGGCGTGTTATGTAGGATGTTTGGAATTGGTTTATAAAATGGCCTCTATATTAGTATTACTTCAAATCTAACAAAATTCATTCCAGTTGAACCGTTATTTACACTCTGCACGAAAGTTAGCATATAAAATAGTCTTCTCCGTTGCTAGCTTTTGATATTTCTCGATGTCTAATTTTTGAGCTTTCACCTTCTTTTCACTCTTCTCCCATCTGCCCATAAATGAACTTCTAGAACATTGCATATCAAATAATTCTATCTCACTATTTTTCCACAGTTGTCTAAGACAAGGAAATAAACGAGCCAAAGTACTATTTAAAGAATAGTGTCAAAAATTTAAAATGCGAAAACGGAGGCCTTCGGACTGGAATTTGGGGGTCCAAACGAGCTCCCCTGGACGTTAGTCGGGGGTAATTCTGGGGCTCGGTGTCACAAACGTCGTGTTAAAATTTGAGCCTCTAACTCCAAACGAGTCAAAAGTTATGTCCGTTTCCGTGAAAGTGTGAAATAGTGACTTTTTGCCGTAAACCAACCCTGTTTCTGATCGTAATCCCTGTTTACGATCGTAATCACCCGTAGATCGTAAACTCCTGATCGTAAACCTGTTTCCGATCACCTTCAGTCGTAAACACAATACAAAGTCGTAAACACGATCGTAAACACTCAAAAATCCGATCTTGAAGTCGTAAACTTTTTTTTCTTGATCGTAAACTCAAATCTGATGAAGAACACTGATTGTAAACTCCAAGATCAGCCCAGAAACAGTCGTAAACACCAAGAACAGCAAGAACATCGATCGTAAACACGACGAACAACCCAGAAACAGCAGCAAACTCGATCGTAAACCTGAAAAACTCAAAAAAAAAACTCACAAAAACGGTTAGATCTTCTTGAATCAATATCGTGAGAACCACGAAACACTTGTTTCTTGGCTCTGATACCAATTGTTTATCCAGAAACAACAACCGTTCACGATATTATCTAGTCTAAACGTGCGAAATCCGTTTAGATTAGTGATTCAAGAAAGAGATGAGAAGAAAACTAAGAATACGATGAACATAAAAGATAAAAACCTGATATTGCACACAAGATGAACTTGTCGGGTACAACTCATAAATCGTAAACAAGATTCTCTCGGGTTTACGATCGTGAACACCACTTGGCTACTCCTAGAATCGTAATCAGCCACCTCCATGATGGTGAACTCATGGGGTTTATATAGCCACCCCATGAGTTTACAATTGGGCCCTTAAACCCTAATGGTAAACCCAATCTTAAACCCCAAGCCCAACAGTAAACCCAAATAAACTAGTCTACTAAACTAAATAAACCCTCTAAGCCTAGCCCAAACTATTTAATATTACAAGCCTCATAATCTAGCCTCAACAATCTTCCCCTAGGCTTGTGATATTAAATGTCTTTGATCTTTGAAAATCTTCTTCTTGACTGGCTTGCATAGATGTTGATGAATATTCTTTCCGCAGAAATCTTCAATGGGTTTCATGACTGGAACTTGGGACTTCCTCTTGATCAGCATCAGATCGAACTTCTTGAAATGAATAAGTTAATGAGATGGAGGATTCTCATTGACTTGCTTCTTTTGAAAGAACTGGTTCTTGCTGAATCTTCGGTAACGGAATTGAATCTCCAAAAATTAGAGGGTAAAATTTTGAAAACCTCTAACTGTGAAGAACTTGATTGTTGATCTTGGATCTTCATGATCTCTGACTGCTCTCTGTATCATTTTCTTTATCAAAGATTGACTTGAAATCTTCAGCTTCCCCTAAACATGTGAACATCTTATTTGAAGCTCTTTGATGCTTTTGAAAACTTGTAAAGACACCAACAACTTCCCCTGAACAGTTGTTTTTCCAGATGGAAGTCTTGTTCGGCTGGTTCTTTAACTTTGAGCAGCAGCAGCATTAGCAGCATCTTTCTATCATCAACTTGTCTGACACTCATTTAAAGAAAAAAAAATACTCCACCAGACATTTGATGACTGGTCTTTGGGTTAGAAGGTAATTATCATCTGTTCAGTTGATTCAAATTAACATTATTTTAACTGAAAACCCTAATATAGATTACGGGTTTTCTATAAAACTTCCCCTGAACCCAAGACCTCTAAAGACTTCCCCTTAGCTGATAACTTCCCCTCAGCTAAGGACTTCCCCTGAGATAATACATATTATCTTCAAGTTCCCTTCAGATACTATGTATTATGGAAATCTTTTCATTAGATAATAAGTATCATCCTCGAGTTCCCTTCGGATAATACTTATTATCCCCTCTCATTCCCCTAAAAATTTGTCAAGATCTGCAGGGGGCATACTGTCATGCATCAAAACCCATGAAAACACATTTTGACTTCTCAAATTAACCTGGCCAAGACGTAATCACAACCAAAAAGAACTTAAAGACTCACACACGAAAGATAATAATAAACAAATACTTACCAATATCAAACATGAGAAAGTTTACAAGGGATCAAACCGTATGAATCTGACTGAGGAACCCTTTTCAGCTTCAGTTACTCGACTAGTCCAGGTGATTGCTAGTATGTTTGTCCGCTTTAAACTCAGACCCGTTCAAACCCAACCAAATGCATCATGCTTAAAAGATTACTAATTACCAGCATGTTTAATCGTCCCCACACTCAATTGTACATAGCAAGACCTACCCAACCTCAGAGTTTATTGAGGATTCACAAACCCCCAACTTGAGGAACCATGCAACACCGTTATGACTACCACTTATTTCATTAATCATCAGTCGGTGATCAGGTCGGCCGAATAAGCACGCAAAGAAGACCAAACTGAATAATTATTATTATTTTTTTATTTCTTTTTCATTTCTTTTTCTTTTCTTTTCTTTTCATTATAACAGCAGAAACATGGTGTGTGAGAGAGTGAATACTAGGTATAATTACCACTCTCAACCCGTTTTTGCTGGGACTCAGTTTTTTAAACCATGCAAACTGAGATGAGAAACTAAACATATATATATATTAAGTTCATTGCACTTACATTGGTGGTCATAAGATTAGGTCGAGCCTACCGAGCATATCACCGTGGAGCTTGCTTTTCACTTCCGCTTTACACATGTCAGTCATCTCCAATCCTGACATATTTAACTTCCCCTACCTTTCTCAGAAACAAACACAAACAAACTATTAAAAATTGAAAAGCACACTATTTTTGAGGGGTCAACTTTTTCTTCATCTTTACATTTCTTCCCCTTGCTTTTTGATTTTTAATTCCACAACTTTTGTGAAAATCATTTTTTTAAACACGAACACTTAAGCAGAGCAAATAACTTCACACATATCTGGCCAAGCTAACCTTCAAAGTATGGATTTGAAATGTTTTTTTTAGAAAAATGGGTTTTATAGCATGCATACCTCATTTTTTATTTTTTTTTAAATGAACAACCAAGCACCAACTGAAAGTTTTAAGGAATTTGGTTTGACTCAAAACTCCCTTTGTTGCTACAACATTCAAACAACCAAGTTCAGACCAGTACCTCTCATGCTGAATTAGACCTTTTACCTCTCAAAGAGACATATCCTCCAATGTATAACTTACTTGTGAAGATTTGAAGATACGTCTCCTAACCTGTGCCTGGAACAATCACTTATCAACAAACAAATTAATAATGAAAATATTAGTGATAATCCTCCTTGATCGTTCCTGCACACAGTGAGACATTAGTTAGCCATTAGTACCCAGGCCATTGTTTTTCTGGGTACACATGAGGAATCAATAAAAGATACTTCTTGTAAGAACATCCCCTTTGAGAAATCAGGAAGTTGGGATGGAGCTGCCTTGATTTTTAGTTTCCAAGTTCCAGGTGATTCAATATTTGTTTTAGTCACTTTTGGAGTTGTGACTTTAGGTATTTCAACCTTCTTCGTTTTTGAATTATTTTTCAAAACAGTTTTAGTTACCTTGGGAGGGGTAACTATGGGTTTTTCAGACTTTGGTTGTTTTGAAAACGGTTTATTCACCTGTTTTTGGAAATTTTGGTAACTTGGAAAGCTGTTGTTTTGATTTAAAGATTTTCTTTCAGCTTTGGCAGCGCCCCAATGTTGATCAGAGGGTTTAACCTTAGGAGTAACAGTCTTCATTGCGTTAGGTTTCTGCACCATCATCGGCTTAGACTTCACAGACTCCTGAGATGAAACCCTTTGAGTTTTTTGATAATAGGGTTCATAGGGGCGATAAAGACAGTTTCTAGCAATATGACCAGCGATGCCACAATTAAAGCAAGTCTACTTCTTTAGATAGAAGTCAGACGTGTACCCATTTGTCTTTGGTGGCTGATATGGAGCCGGTTTGCCTTGTGTCTGCTTCTTTGCTTTGTCTGCAGCTTCAGATTTGACTTTCTGTTGGTTCCTCGAAGCCTGTGTTGAACCTGTCTTTACTATCTTCGTGCTTCCTTGATTCTTTGACGTTGAAGCACCATTCTTGCAATTACAACGGCAACTGCATGATCCAACTGAAGAAATGGGAGACACAGCTACTCCCTTGAGTTTTTCATTCTTCACTCCAGCTGTTGGTTTCATACTCGGATGCTTGATGGTGATCTTTGGCCTCTCAACTTCAGCTTTACTTATTACTCCATCAGTTATTCCCTTGAACTTGGAGAAGAAGGATGGTAAGTCATATCCAACATCTGGTTCTTGGTCAAACATTGATCCAGATGTCATAAAGATCTTCTCCTCAGGCCGTGTCGTCAAGATCACCTTTTCCCTTTTGACTTCGTCAACCACTTTGAAGTATGGGGTTTCAGTTTTAGGGTATGATTTCAACTCTATCCCAGCATCATCAGACTTAGAGTTATGACATCTGTCATATTTCTGGCACTCAGCATCATTGTCTGATATATCCTCTACTCTCCCTTCACCATAAGTCATGTTTGCCTCGTTGTCTATTTCCTCTTGAGTCAATGGTGTAGGTTCAATCAAGACACTATCAATAGGAGGAGCAGCTTCTTTATAATCAGACTTGGTTCGTTCAACTTGATCCTCACTAAGAAGTATTCCTATAATGTCTCTGGGAATTGTTGGAGGAATGATGTTGTTCACTGCCAAAGATTTATCAGTTTTCTCTGACCCAAATTTAGATGTGTCTTTCCCAACTTGGCCGGTCACAACAGCACGTGACAATTTCTTCCCTGCATCGAGCATTCACTGATTTCTTTCCTGATTGCAATCATACTTGACCTGCAGCTCATCATATTTTTGCTGCAGTTCAGTTAATTTCTGTGTCAGCTCAGATATCTCAATCCTAGCTTGATCATATAAAATAGTCTTCTCCGTTGCTAGCTTTTGATATTTCTCGATGTCTAATTTTTGAGCTTTCACCTTCTTTTCACTCTTCTCCCATCTGCCCTTGAATGAACTTCTAGAACATTGCATATCAAATAATTCTATCTCACTATTTTTCCACAGTTGTCTAAGACCAGGAAATAAACGAGCCAAAGTACTATTTAAAGAATAGTGTCAAATACTTAAAATGCGAAAACGGAGGCCTTCGGAGTGGAATTTGGGGGTCCAAACGAGCTCCCCTGGACGTTAGTCGGGGGTAATTCTGGGGCTCGGTGTCACAAACGTCGTGTTAAAATTTGAGCCTCTAACTCCAAACGAGTCAAAAGTTATGTCCGTTTCTGTGAAAGTGTGAAATAGTGACTTTTTGCCGTAAACCAACCCTGTTTCCGATCGTAATCCCTGTTTACGATCGTAATCACCCGTAGATTGTAAACTCCTGATCGTAAACCTGTTTCCGATCACCTTCAGTCGTAAACACAATACAAAGTCGTAAACACGAAAAAATCCGATCTTGAAGTCGTAAACTTTTTTTTCTTGATCGTAAACTCAAATCTGATGAAGAACAGTGATTGTAAACTCCAAGATCAGCCCAGAAACAGTCGTAAACACCAAGAACAGCAAGAACAGCGATCGTAAACACGACGAACAGCCCAGAAACAGCAGCAAACTCGATCGTAAACCTGAAAAACTCAAAAAAAACTCACAAAAATGGTTAGATCTTCTTGAATCAATATCGTGAGAACCACGAAACACTCGTTTCTTGGCTCTGATACCAATTGTTTATCCAGAAACAACAACCGTTCACGATATTATCTAGTCTAAACGTGCGAAATCCGTTTAGATTAGTGATTCAAGAAAGAGATGAGAAGAAAACTAAGAATACGATGAACATAAACGATAAAAACCTGATATTGGACACAAGATGAACTTGTCGGGTACAACTCAGAAATCGTAAAAAAGATTCTCTCGAGTTTACGATCGTAAACACCACTTGGCTACTCCTAGAATCGTAATCAGCCACCTCCATGATGGTGAACTCATGGGGTTTATATAGCCACCCCATGAGTTTACAATTGGGCCCTTAAACCCTAATGGTAAACCCAATCTTAAACCCCAAGCCCAACAGTAAACCCAAATAAACTAGTCTACTAAACTAAATAAACCCTCTAAGCCTAGCCCAAACTATTTAATATTACAAGCCTCATAATCTAGCCTCAACAATCAAATTACGGCAGACTCTTTTACTTAAATTTATAATGAAACTTCCGTGTGTTATGTGTTGTCAATGAAATCTGGGAGTAGATGATTTATAAAGAAAGAAATATGTTTTTTCTTTCATGGACGTTGAGGCAATTGATTGTTTTGTTTGATGAGGTATATATGTTAAGAGAAACCAGGTCATTACTTTTATATTCCTTTATTTTGCACCAACACTTACCTATATGATTATGTATATATGCTTTGAATATAATATTTGTTGAAGCAAGTGTTGCGTCAGTCATTAATCATTGGTAAAATGACCAAACATTAGTGGCTAGCTTGATAGAGGTCCATCAGTTTCTTTTTTTTTTTCTTTTCTAAAACTGCCCCAGTTTTTAGTTAGCGACCACTTGGATTGAGTACTTCATCATAGGCAGTATATACCAGCCTTCTGTTAGGGCTATACATAGCCTTCAAAGAGATTTCTATTTGAGTTCTTTCTTATGGGGTGTGGGATGCACCTCCTAAAGCTTAATGAAACGGCTCCTATATTTCTATTAATTTGAATTATTAGGACTAACAACAACAACTTATGTGCATCTCCCCATTTGATGTGGCTTTACATTTACATATCATGTTTTTTAGGTTTTTTGTATGTGCCAGTTAAGGCTTAGCTTGCGGGTTCAAGTGCAGGAAGTGATCAAATATATTGTATGATGCTTTCAAATCGTACCCCCGTTTAGGAAATAGAGCATGCGTGGATACTGATATAGCATCACATGAATCTGGCATTCCTAGGAAGCGCGGGTCGCAACATCGAAAATCATGCTTCTAAAAACAGCATAGAAAAGCATTCGGCGCGAAGCGCGGATCGCAACATCTAGTCATGAAACAAATAGAATGAATAATCTCCTTCTTCTTTCTCGCAAGATGACAATCTTCAATCTCCTGGAATAACCTGTTAGGACAACGACTTATAGCCCAGTCGATATCCAACCAATTCTTCACCAATCTCACAATTCTAGACGCACTCTCACAGTCCCCGAAAACATGAAGGACCGATTCTAGCTGGTTATGGCAAATGGGATAAAGAATATCATTAATTTCCATACCTCTTTTAGAAAGGTTTTGACGGGTTGGGAGCTTGTCGAGGAAGAGCCTCCAATTCATAATGTTGACTTTCTTCGGGACCAGTTTAAACCATCTAGTAGGAAAATCGCCAGAAGGAAGAAACTTACTATCAATGACATTTCGAACCGATTTAACCGAGAAAACCACGTTATTATCCAAAGACCACTTCCAAGTATCATCACTATCAATGACATTTCGAACCGTTTGAATTAATTAATTAATTATTAGTTCGTTGACTCCGGTGTAACTCTTCCGGGTCGAAACCAAGTCGGTTACGACAAGTGTCGGGTCAGGACACCTAGTATCCAACACCCCCCCCCCCTTGTTTAAGAATAAAAAAAAATCATTGGCAAATAGAGTTAACATCTTTCCCGTTCGCGAGATCTCTAATGTTCGCATCAAATTCCATCATGTCTAAACCAATAACCCCCAACCTCCGTAGAAAAACAAGGCTGATGAACATTTTGGAAATTTTGTGAATCTTCTTAAAAAAAATGCATGTCAGTCTCCTGTTCATTGTATTCCTCTCACAAATGCTCAAGTACACCCGTTTTGTGAACGATTTCCTCACTAACAAGAGGAAGATTGTCGAGCTAAATCTCGTTGGTCTAGGGGAGGAATGTTCTGCAGTTCTCCAAAATCAACTCCTCGAAAAACAACTTGATCATGGCATTTTCACCATTCCATGCTCCATAGGTGGGATCTATATCAGAAATGTTTTGGCTGACCTCGACGCTAATATCAACCTCATAACCGCATCCATGTACCGAAGGATAGGGCTTAGAGACCAAATACCTACCAGAATGAGCATCCAACGCGTTGACTTCTCGGTCAAATATCCTTCTGGAAGCGCTGAAAATCTCCTCTTGGTGGGAGAGTTTTCGTTCCCCACTTATTTTGTGATCCTGACATGCAAGAAGATACTGAAGTACCCCCCATATTCTTGGAAGACCGTTCCTTGCTACTTCACGGCGGTGGTGGATATGAGCAATGGTGTGCTCACCTTGAAATTCGAATAAAAGAAACTGCAGCTTGGAGTGGAAAAGAAGGCAGGAAATGACCATCATTTTGTTGCTGATAGTATTGACTCTAGTATAGAGTTTGCTTACCAGATAATGGATGGAGCCTCTCCCTCCACCTTGAACGTCTAGACCAGGACTACTGGTCCAGCCAGCAGAGCCATAAATAAACATGACACACTCCCTGATGACTTACCATGGACATCTAAAATAAAAGCTTGGAAGGATCAGGTTATGCAGAACGACAACATCAAAAGGACGGTTAACATCTCGTCCCACCCTTTACATTCAAACTTTTAGTTTTAGAATTATTATTAGTAATAAGTAGTATTAGTAGTAATATTAGTTTTATTCCCGGAGGGAGCAGTTCGCCTTGTGTAATTTTAAAACTTTAAATTTGCATGGATAAACTTATTCTCGCAAAAACACAGGCAAACTTACCTGACCTCCACTAGGATTTTACATGTTTCTTTCTTAAGTTTGTAGGAATGTTTGAGCATCACTAAAGCACGAAGAAATCTTGGAATAATCGGAAATTTCTCTAGGAAGTCAATGTAAAACAAGTAAACATGATGAGTAAATACAAAGGAACTTGTATTAGACCACTAAGAGTTTACACAGAAAACACATAGAAGATTTCTCCAAGAAGTCCCTAAACAGAATACAATACATTCTATTTATACATGCTAAAACCCGACTGGCCGAACCTCTAGTTCGGACAAGTTCGGACTTGTCCGAACCTGGAGTTCGCCAGGAGTTCGGACCTAAACAAACTTGTGTAACTTTATCTTGTATTCTATACTTCACATGACGATCAGGAACCATGTATCAACAAACTCCCCCTCGGCATGTGCAGTATCATCTTCGATTTAAAACTTGTATCCTATATCTTCAATCAAACTCTTCCTCGATCTTGACGATGAGTTCAAACTTGAATACTAGATATTACATCGTGTGTAATCTCTTTATCAACAACCTTCAGAAGACTTGAAGTTGCTATATCCTCTTTCCACTTAGAAATCATTGCATGCAGAGGTAGTTTATGCTACTGGTATCATCTGAGGCTGTTAGTGGATTCAGGAGTTTAGAAGGAAAGCTTCATTAAGGTAAGATTTACATTTTATGTGAACTTATAATAAATTGGATGCATGCATGTATTGTGGTCATTATGATGACATTCTGAGCATTTGGGTATGTTTTGGGACTAGAATAAGTGTTATAAGTATTCTAGTATATTCATTTCGGGGTAATTTAGGCTCAGAATGGTCAAAATGACCATATCAGTACTCTGACCAGATATGAATACGGCCATATATGTGTTAAAGGAATACGTTCGTATCGCGAGGTCAACAGATTTGAGAGTCTGATTTCAAGGGGAATACAATCGTATTTGGATTATAGGAATACGGCCATATCGAGGGATTTCTGGAAAATAGTAGATTCTTGAATACGACTGTATTAGCATAATGTGATACGGTTGTATCAATCGTGGATCCACTTGACAAATTGAATGAATTGCTATGAACTGGAAATTCGAAGGTGTAAATCCGAAACAGTACTGTTATGAGATTATATCGAACTGTTTGGAACTAAGTTGAAATGTTTGTATAACACTTAGCTAATTGATTGGTTCAAAATTCATTGATTTGTGATTCGGGTGACCATATGGAGACCCATTGTGAAATTGATATAATTCCGTAAATGTCTGGTAAAATAAATCAGTAGCTTGGGTGCTGATTTGCGATTATAATGAATGTATTATGGCGATTCATATCTAGACGGTGGTGAATAGAGAGTTTAACTTCATAAGTTATGCATACATGTGAGTACCGTTAGCTTCCCCTCTCCTCTTTAAATTATTTTTAAATATTTTGGGGTGCACATGAACTGTTTTGCTTGCTTATTCTCTATTACTATGCCTTCTGTATGTGTTCGTTAATTGGTCGGGTTGTATGTTGGGTAGTAAACTTTCAAAAGGATGCTACTCTGGTCATTAAGGGTTTTGTAGACGCCACGAGGTGTATAGGGGAGCCTAACAGCTAATTAGGTAGGAATTTATTTGGCCTCACATCCATTTGATACCATGATACTAAGTTATCAGGGTGGAGTGTGTCACTATATTCCTGAACATGAAGGGTACACAGGGGCACGCGTCTGTGTTATGTCGGATTGAGTGTTAAGCTAGGGCTAGACCACCAAAAGACTCACATAGGGCGGTAGTAATGAGAATGGGAACTTTTGATTGTATGAATTGTTGTGGACTCACCAACAACTTTATAGTTGTTGACTTGTTTTAGTTCATGATGCAGGTAAGTAGCTATTTTAAAGCAGGTTATTAGTCGGGCGGAAGGGATTATGGTTGGGAGCTAGTGAAGGAGGCTTTGGGCCTTTGGTTTCTTAATCTGATTTTGTCATCTGTTGTCTCTATTGTTTGTTCTAGTATCTTGTATTCTTAATATGCGTCTTAGAGTTCTTGGGACCAAAACTTGTGGAGTTATTGGGTTGTAGAACCTTCTAACATTTTTTATTGTATTTAAGTGGTCTTTTGTTTGTATTGGGTTGTTTGTTGTGTGTGATATTACGTACTCTGAGTTTTAACCTGATGCTTCCACGGGACCTGATACGAATAGCCGGCCCCACACCCGTGCTTCCCGTCCTTGGCAGGAGGCGAAAAGTGGGAGTGTGACAGCATAATATGACAAAATATGACACAATCTTACCACATCTTCTGGTTCATGTCGTTTCTTTGCTCTTTTTTCTTTTCTTGCTATCTCCTCCCCATCTTCTGTTTTCTTTCCTTTTTTTCCTTCCACCTACCTCCTTTTCTTCTTCAGTCTGAAGTTAAAAATAATATGTCATCTTATATTAGAGACAACCAATACAAACTCAATATAGAATATGACATATAATGACACAAAATTACTTGCTTTGTTTTCTTTGGCTTGATTCCTTTAATATGTTGCTCAATAGGACACCTCTAGTCTTTAGAATCATTGTCTTCATGTGATTCCTGATCAACTAGTACTGGGGTTGACTTGTCATTTTTTGAACTTTGGATTTCTAGGCTTCAATTTAATAACTCTCACTTTTATTTTTTCTAAGATTATCTATAAACAATATGATACAATATGAAACAGTTTCATATAATACTAAGGTACAATGTAAAACACTATGCTTTTCAAGCAGCTATTATACAAAATGTGACACAATGTAAAAGCCGGTGATGCTTAAAGTATCTGACATACACAATGTGTCACAATATATTACTAATATGATACAACTAATATTAAATTAAGAAATTCTTATAATATGACACAATTAACACAATGTTGCGTATGATATTAAGATGATGATGCTTCAAGCAACTAATATACACAAAATGACACAATATGAAACAGTTGATATGTTCATAAGAACAATATGACACAATATTACTGTAGTAACAATATGACACAGAATGGCACAACATCTCATATGATATGTTCAAGCAACTAATATACACAATGTGAAACAATTAATATGCTCATAAGATACAATATGACACAATTTTACAAATTCTAGAACGGTTGATATGCTCAAAAGACACAATATCATATGAAAAGTCTTGACAAAAATACCCCTCCGCGCCTTTCAATTTATAAACCAAATCATTTATTCTACACGGGAAGATTTAGAGCCATAATGTTCATTTAGTTGATGATTTAAGGGATGAGAAGACATTTAGCCTTCTTAGCTTAATACAACTTTTTAGTATAACCTCTCTCTAGTTTTAAGATGGATTGCATACAAATCTTAATAATGAAATAATAACCAAACATATGTATCATCATTCAACGAATTTTAGCAGCATTTCTCTTAATGCCATTAGAGACTGTGGATGTTGGAGTAATCGCCTTTCTAATCTTGACGACGTTCCAGGCAGTGCCGGCCACATGCCCTGCGGTTGCAAGCACGTCGCCTGTTGCTTCTCCGGCACTTTCACCAAACCTGTTTTGCACATAAGAATTAGAATCAATCATCGGAATAAACTGTGTATCGGATCATATGATATAACATTTATGGTTTAGAGTTTAGGCTGAATAACATTATTTTAAAATATTTTAAAAGGCAATAAAAAATAGTAAAAAAAAAAGGTTTTTTAATATTATTTTACCTTTCACTGACCATCCTAGTTGCAGCACCAGATGTGGCAGATAATGCTTGTTTTTGAGCAGCCTCTGCTGCATCCATCAATGTATCTGGATGTTTATAAGAACATGAAGTTTAATCACTTTCTTCCTTATTTTAAAACAGTTTCACCTGTTTTGACTTGTTACCCGATTGTCAAGCTTCTACTTTGTTATTTATAGGAGTTTATTAATAATGTGACAAACAGAAGGTTAGGTGGAATATTTTTACCATTTCAGAATTTAAGTAATTAAATTATTAAAGGAAATTGGAATTAAATAATCCAAGTTACTGGGTATTGGCGGATAATAATCCGAGTTTAAATATTGGCCTACAATAATCCTAATTATTTGGGTCTTGGAATTCATTGGGCCGCCGTTAATTTTTCACTAACTCCGCTAATACTTACTGACGTGACAGGTGATGTGACATCATTTTTGCTGACGTGACAGGTGATGTGGCATCATACTTGCTGAAGTGGCATGTGCCACGTCAGCACACAACTAACGGAGTTAGTGAAAAATTAACGGCGGCCCAATGAATTCCAAGACCCAAATAATTGAAAATTATTGTAAGTCAATATTGGAACTCGGATTATTATCCGCCAATATCCAATAACTTGGATTATTTAATTCCAATTTTCCAATTATTAAATACACTTTAAAATATATCTCTCAAACAAATGTATTCGGTGAATCATTTAACAGGAAGTTCATTTAATTAATAAAAAATATGTATGTATGAGAAAAGTTATTTATCTAATTACAAGATAGACATTCAACACATGTCATGTTCGTTTATTTGTATTAGTTGACGTTCATTTGGTTTTGCTACTACATTTACTTTACCTCATTTATGTTGCAAAAATCATACTGATTATGACAATATTTAGAATTTAATTTAAATATATTGTTTATTTTTAGTTTTTTCTTGCCATTTATATTTGTTTGTGTTTCTCTATTTGTTTTCATATATATTATTTTATTAATGAACGAACACAAACAAAAAAATTCGTTTGAGTTTATTCATTTCTTTAGTTAAATTTAATTGAAATTGTCATATCTAATAGCCAACAAATGGAACTATAAGTTTGAATGATACTACTTACTAACTGCATCAAGAGAAGCTAGAAGGACCTCCCCTGGAACCATGCTAAAAAAGGTCTTTCCTGCTTGTGACCGAACCATCGGACCCATGACCGACCCGGTTGCTAATCCGACACCATTCAGCATCGCTTTACTCATGTTTTCGGTCATCTTCGAGAGCTTTCTTACGCTAAACACATACACAAATACATTTAAACGACCATATAGAATAATGATTTACTAGAAGTCGAGAAGTAACTACGAAGAAAACCGAGGTTTATTGCACCTTTTTAAGCTTTTATTGATCCCATTCTCCTTTCTTGAACCACCGTTTTTGTTGCTTTCATTAGTAGTAGTTCTTGAGATGCCATTCTTTTCTTCCGTTGCTTGGTTTAAGATCATATTACCTCCCTTTTGCACCTGATTTGGATCTCTTAATGATACTTTTTTATAATAACCATATATAGAGTATACACTACAAGAAAGTTGTCTTTTACAGATAGGGATGGGTATGAGACGGGTTCTGATACTCTCATGTGTCATCGTAAAACCATGTCTAATATCTGACTACATACCCGTTTATAATATTATGTGATTACAGTTACCTTTTATTCTGTTAAGATTCTCATTGGGATCGTCATTATTCAAAACCTGATCTGAAAGATGATGTTATACATACACTACCTTCTTTTCAATTCCTAATCCCACACCATCTTGGACGGCCGTCACCAAACATTGAACGGCCATCCGTCTGGTCAAACTTTGACTTCTTCAACATTTGAGCGAGTCAAACTCAAAAACGTTGAAAAAGTCAAACTTTTTCAAAGTTTGACTAGCTGGATG
Organism: Deinandra increscens subsp. villosa; assembly: GCA_039602395.1. Taxonomy (NCBI): domain Eukaryota; kingdom Viridiplantae; phylum Streptophyta; class Magnoliopsida; order Asterales; family Asteraceae; genus Deinandra; species Deinandra increscens. The sequence goes on along the minus strand of JBCNJP010000010.1, from coordinate 85,380,105 downwards.
CCGTCCAGGGTTTTGATATGGTCATCCAAGATGGTATAGGATTAGAATATTAGGTGGTGTGTATAAGATACTCCAATCTTAAAGGACCCCTAAAACCGGCTTAAAATATCACATAACAAAGTTACACTTCTAAAAATCTCTATTTTTATAGTTTCAAATTGCTAACAACTTTAAAGTCTAAGGGGGTGTTTCATTGTATTTCAAACTCTTTCGTTACCCAACTTTAGCACAACTTTAAAATGAAAACTTTACAATTCCAATTACATTACATTCCGTGAACCAAACGCCCCCTAAGTTATACACTTCCCAAGGGTATGGGACAGGTTTCGGATAATCAGATTCGCGTCACTAATCCTCTCAAAAGTTCAGATATCCGATTTTGATCACCCCTACCTCATCCTCTAGCACACCACATTGTTATCAAAAGGTATAAATATTGATGTGTTTTTCGTGATTATCTACTTAAAATCGATACTAAATCGAACATCGTTGTTGAATTTCAATTGACTAATGAGTGCAGTCATCAGAAACTGACCCGACCCATTTTATTTCATGCTAAGAGATTACCTAATCCGAGTTGCCCGTGTAACTGAAAATATCGATTTGAAAACGAACCTGGTTTGTATAAGCGTTACTACATCTAAAGATCCCTTTAACAATGTGGCCAGTTCCTCCTGCAATAGCCTTTGCAATAACATTATTATAAGCATCAATCTTTGGAGCAAATTCCTTCCAATCGATGTCGGTTTTTCTTAATGAAGTCGAGAAACACGAATGTTCTTTCAAGAACTTATCCAACAACTTGAAATCCCCACAACCCGTATCCGAAAACGTCACGCCATAGGTTAAAGGACCGTCATCTTTAATGACGGCCAAAGAGAACATGTAGTGAAGAGGACCGAGCTTCACTACCGGTTCATCTTTGGTTAACGGCCATTGAAGATCATCGTTAATTTTGATTATTGTTGCTAGTAAAACATCCTCCTCGGATAATTGAATGATTTTGAAGTCCCCCGTAGCGAGTTCTATGGCTTCCCCTTCATCCATTAGATGGACTTTGCAATTAGGGACTGATAGAACAGTTTCATGTTTGGTGGTGGTCTTCGGTTGTTGGTGGTTATTGGTGGTTGTTTGTGGCGGCATTACCGACACCAGGCGCGGTGGAGTTCGGGTAGGGGAGAGTGTTTTTGGTTTCTTGACTCCACAACAACTCATGTTGTTTTGATTGTTAGTCTGGTGTGTTTTGGTTTGTGGTCCTAATAGTGATGTTGTAGTAGAATGAGGTGGGGGTAAATTGGTAATTTGGACAAGAAGAGAGGGAATTAAGACTTTAATTGATGGATGCCTTTTGCCATGGAACTTTATCTTATTCTTAACTTTGGCATATTTAGGCTATCTAGCTTTCGGTGGAGGGAAGATGAGCTTAAAAAAGTTGGTTCTAAACTTCTAATGTTCTATAGCTATATAATTTATGACACGACTTGTTAATATGATTCGTTGGTTACGGTTGATTTTTAAGGTAAAAGAATTCGAGTCGTAAATAAAAATACACGATTCAACTCACTTAACTCGTTTACGACATGCATGACATTCGGGAGTCACTAAAACGACATAGTTCAAAAAAGGTAGAAACTTTATATAAGGTTTCTTTGATATCAAACAGATGTTATTCTCGCTTTAGTTAGAAAAGGATCAGATTCTTGGCTCCACACATGACCTAAAGTCAAGATCTTAGTGAAAACGATTCCAACGCTACTGAATGTAACAATCTGTGCATCTAAACATGCAACACAGGCTTATCGAGCTGGTACAATCGTACGAAATGAGAGTAACAATGTGATAGGCCTTCGTATTGTAACCGGACCGAGTTCTAAACTTGTACTTTACAAGAACTAAACCGTTTCCATATAAACAGGTTATAAATTTCAAATATAATACAGTACTAACATAAACATAGAACGGATCTTTAAGCGACTAGCAAGTTACTGCTCTGTGATAATGAGGTCATGGGTTTAAGTTGTGGCCTGAGAGAAATAGCTTGTTGCACAAAAGTATAGGATGTACATCATATCATTAAACGATGCCCGTAATATGTATAATAAAACAAAAACTGACCCTTTTCCATATGAACAAGTTAGAAACTATCACATATAATACTCTAACTAAAATAAACAAGAATCAATTTAATTTTTGAACCATTTTATTTTCAGCTAATTTCCTACATTTGACTAAATTGGCCCTTAAAACTGAAAGTGACCAATTTCAATATAAATAGGTTAGAAATTACACACGTAATAACATAAATTACTAGTTGCCAAAGACGCACCGGACATGCACCTAAGTGCTTAGGCGAGACGTAGGCAAAACCCAGTGCAACCATCCAGCTCTTCAGCCTAAAACGTTCAAAAATTGCCTGAAACCAATGTAAAACAACCTTAAGAGGTTCTAAACAAACCTAAACCATGTCTAAAACTCCTTAAAATGGCTCACCCTTTGCGCCTTTGACAACTATGCATAAATCAATCAAAATTTCTTACAACTACTGCAAAGCAGCCCGAAATACGGGTCTTGTACTCTCGTATCTCAACTAAAATAAGCAATATCACGGGGTACACAAACTGAACCATCAGGTCTTATATTTTCGGCTTTTAAGCAACAGTAGTTTCTTTAAATTACACAACAATCGAATTTACAGGACAAAGCTGACTACAGTCTACAGCTACAGCTGAAGAATCAATCAATTAAATTATAGTATTGTATTCCTTTTTAAATGGACCAAAAAAGAATGGCTACTTCATAGACAATGGATACAAATAAATCAAACCATTAATGAGGATGGATGAATTACATTACCTGGTTATGTTTTTGAACCGGAAACCAGATAATGTTGATCACAAGCAATTTGAAAAGAAAAAAACCTGATTTCTTTTTCTACACATCATATTTCTTTGGTTGTCTCCAGTTGGCCAAGCTTCTCGATAAAGAACCCAGAATCGAGATTTTGCTTTGGGCTTTCCTACCGTATAACCGCTTGGCTGCCAAATCTGAAAATTTCTTACCCTTCTCCATTGTGCGGTCAATCTGATTGTTAATAAAACAAAAAATTAAAATATATATATATATATATTCAGATGAGAAGCTTATACTATAAAACTACAGAAACTTGAACAAACCAGGAACAATGTTTTTCATCCTGATTAATAAAAAACTATTGTAGTTTAGGGTCTTTTCTAGTAAATCACAATCCAGGTTTACCTATTTGTTCACTAGCATTGTAAAGGTTAGTGATTTCTATTTTGATCCACAAGTTTTTTTCTTTTTTCGTCTTAGAAGTAGTTTAGGTTATTTTTTATTAACATAATACAACTAGGGGTAAATGAGCTACTCGAGACGAGCTCACTAAAAGCTCAAATTAAGCCAAGATTAAACGAGCATGATCCTCGGCTTATATTGGAGCTCATTCAATGAATACATCCCTAAACAGGAAACATGGTTTCAAGAATATGACTGACATTTAGTCAAAATCTTAAGAGCCTTTCTAAATAATGACAAAATAGATTAGTCATGTGGATAAAATCTATATGTGCTAGGGGTGTGCACCGGTTCAAGACATGACCAGACCGGTGACAGAAAGTGAAGAATAAGTGAGACTGAAAACTGGACACAGTAATGACCAGTCCATTCAATAGAAGATCCAATTTATATTTACACATCTTAAACCATTTGATCTGTTGATATATTTTATTCTTATGTTTCCCTTCAAAAACAAAGGCGGTCAACGCGTTAAATATATAAGAATCATTTATTTACTTACCTAATGTACACTAAAAGCAACGGGTCAAATGGGTTAGAAATCGCATATTACATTTATGGTGCATTGACATATAAAAAACACAATGATAAGTAACTAACTAGGTTTTTTTATTTGTATTATCTTATATGTGTTTTTAAGACTTGGTTTTAATATAAAGTTTATAGTAGAATAGAGCAAAGGGATTTCTCATCAGCTTATATATCGGTCTAGACCCGTTTTTGCAGACCCATAATCTATGCTATGAACATTTTGCAGTTTTTAATAATGGGCAAATAAGTAATATGGAAGTGGAAGTTAGACCTGGAAACATTATGTACATCTTGAGGGTGGTTTAAGTGGATTTGACTATAAAAATATAATTTAAAATAATTATTACGTTTATTACTGGGTTATAATAAAGCTCACCTTGTGTATTTTCCCATTCCTCAAATGGTACCGGATACCAGACCAATTGATCGACTGAGAAAAATGTGAACGGATTGCTGAAATCGGGTATAAGAAGTTATCCACCACCATTGCAACAAAGACCTGCTCATAGTCAGTTTGACTGGATCAATATAAAGTGAGGCTCATGTTTGACCTTTTTAGGGTTATAAGTTATCCATCATGATAATTCATAAAAGAGTTCTAAAAAGGTTAAGGAACAATGCATGTGTCGGTTTGGGTTGTCTTTATCTCAAAAGGATCTAAAATAAGGGACAATGCATGTGAAGATCGTTTATCTGGTTTCATTTGTACCAAATTTGGCCAGAAACAAGTCCATATGATGAAAGTGCCTTTAAAATCTTGAAAAGACAGATATCTTTGATGAGGTGTCAACATATTATGGGTTGAAATTAGTTTTTTCTAAAAAGAATTAAGTACATTTTCATGATTTGGCATGGTTTTGATTGAAAGTGGTACAAGTAAATTAAAAAACATTACTCCTGTGACCTATGTAGAAGTTTATAGAATTTGGGTGACGTACTGATCTTAATGAAAAAGTTTCTATACTCTGATGGCAACCCATCAGTTTCAACACATAAAAAATGACACATTTCAACACGAACCTGTTTAGGCCCATTACCCAACCCACCCATAAGTGATGCGAACTTACCAAACACCAATTGTAAGCACTAAGTGAGAGTGGAGGTGCCTCAGGAGACAGCATGTTGCATAGCCGAACTTCTATTCTTGTTAAATTCCACATTGAAAGAAGTTCAATGGCAGTGCATAAGACAAGACAGCCCACAAGTCTCAACCCTAACAAAAACAACACATAAATCAATAACATAAAATGTAAATGAGTGTAAATCTTTTCATATTAATTTGTTTACATAAAATATGAACAAATGTGGTTTAGAGGTGGCAACTTTGGTTCGTTTTTTATCTCTAACAGGTCAAATGGGTCCCAAAAAATAATAATAATAATAAAATCTTGGAAAGATGAGAATAAATTAGGAGAAAAAAAACTTGACCCAAATCCCGAGAAACAACTTACCAACCTGCCTGACCCACACATTTTCCTACCTCAGACTAAATTTACAAAAAAAATGGAAGAAAAACATTAATGTCAAGTTAACCTAGCACGATATGTTTCAACCATACCATACCATACCCAACCCAAACATTGTTTCCACCTCAGATCTGTATCTATAAAGAGTGAAGAAAAAAGAAAAGCATGCAAGGTCAACCTAGCACAAACCCAGATCTCTGTATTTAGTAAAAGGTCAACCTAGGCACCTAGCACAACACATTTTGACTTTTTAACCAACCTCCCTGACCCATCCAGTTTGCTAACTCAAATCTGGAAAATTAGCCAAAGGAAAAGAAAAAATTAACTTACCGTTAGGGTTGAGAACATGTTCTTCGGCTAAACTATACTTAGAATGAAATCTTAGTGCTGCAGCAACATGAAACAGAGCCATGATATATGGGGATACAAATCCCCAAGAAAGGTAGCAGTGCACAGAAAATAAAGCCCTGTTCATTATCCAGTTAATATATGTTGCATAAGACTCCAAGACGAATGTTTGTTTCCTCAAATAATTCCAGTACCTGTACAACACATATAAGAGATAAAATTTGTAACAAGGCGTTGTTGGTCTTAAATTACTGTTCGCAAGGGTGGCAATTTCAACCCATTTATGTATGAATGCGTCGATTCGGGTTTTCTCTCGAACGTGTCAAACTGGTAAATCAGAAAAACTGGATTAAAAAGGAAACCAGATGAATGCGTCAAAAGTCACCCAGAGCGTTTTTTATGCATAAAACCTCCTAAATCATTTTCTTCAAAGATCAGAGTATAATTGAAGTAATATTATTTTCTTAATCATATTTTACACACTAATTATACTTATTTACAGTAATATTAAGAATAAAAAGTGTTTCAAGTTAACCCAGCCTGGCACCCTCTAAAAATTTCCCATTTTTTACCCAACTTGCCCGACCAGTCCAACTCATTTTGCCACATAGACTATCTAAAATTATTCTACTTTGTACATTCATACCGTGAAAAAGTAAGATCGCTGGCAAGAGGATGAGGGAAAACTGCAACAGGAGGTGATGTGATGAGCCTCTTATGAGCACCTGAAAAAAAGAAAGCAAACATGAGAAACTAAAACTGTGTTCTCCATTAAAAGAAAATAAATGATGGAACTACAAAATATTGTTTTCCTGGAAACCTTATGCTTCATACATGCCACTCTTTGAGAGAATTACAGTGTCAATATCATGCTATGGAATCACAGTTATATTGTAATTATAGCATACTATCATTCTGTAATGTTATATGGTTCAAAACATACATAAAAGTATAAAACAGGTCACAACATAACACATATCATGCTGAAAAAAAGGTGATAACAAAATAAGCAATAACTAGATAAACAACAAATAAATAAAAAATTATGATTACCAGCTATAGCTGCAAGAGTCATATCATCAGAGTAACCACCGTCACAGAGTTTCGTTACAACACCATGTTTGTCAGTTCTAAAATCATCTGCATGCATCTGCAAATTTAAGAATAAAAAAAGGTTCCCATACATTAGCAAATAAATAGAGCTTTAATTACAAGCCAACCAAGGATAAAGTTTCTTGCCATCATGCAGCCTCCCCAAAGAAAAAACGTTCTTCCACCAGTTGCAAAACCCATTGAACATGGCTGTAAAGAGAATGATGTTAGTGAAATAAACAAGAAAATAAATTCAAAAGGATCTAAAGGTAAACAAAGAAAGTAGTCATTACAAAAAGAAAACTTAATTAAACACACAGCAGAGGTTAGAAAAATTAGAAGGTCAAATGAGTTGGGTGACAGGTATCAGCGGCTAATTCTTTCAACATCTCGAAGGGGTTCGAGGTTGCTTAAAACACGTTTTGCCCCATAGTGTCAAATGTGTGTAAAAGTTCTATCAATAATAATATGTTTCTTAATAAAATGATCAGATGAGTTTAAGCATTATAAATACAGTTTCAGCCACTTTTAACCGACTTTCGACTCATTTAACATGTTTCCTTTGTACCCATTAGATATATAATATAACCCCAATCGACCCATTTTCACGTAAATGAGTCAAAATTGCCACTTTTTAGGAATTACAAAATATATTTCATAAGAAAGAGTCGTATTCCTTTGATGTACTTTACCATGTGATATTCATATATACAGTAACTACCCAAACTTCCAGATGGCAAATCAAGAGGATAACCAGTTTGAATAAATATCTGCATAAATTAAGAGAAGCCAATTACTGCAAGTAGTAGAACTCTGAAAACAAAAAGAAAGAAAATTTTAAAATTCAAGAACCAAGTACCATCTATCAGTAGATGGGAGGAATGTGCATCAGCATGATTATACCTCAGGATTCTTTATCATCTCTGCGGTTAGGGCTCCAATTGACCCGGGATGCAGCCTAACATCATCATCTAGAAACAATACATATTTGCTGTCTTTATGCATTTTTTCCACACCAACCTGCAATTCAAACCATAGTACAAAATAGGTTGAAAACTCTAAATCATACCATGCTGGGTTTATTAAAAGACAGTTTGTCTTTTTGTTAGTTGTAGTGGATATGTGTTTCATGCTGATGTGCCATGAAGAGGTCCAAAATCTTGAGGTAATTCATAGCTTTTTTGTTCTTGACTCAAAAATTGAAAATAAATTAAATTAGGTGTGACCCATTTATTAGCCTATAAAAAAATTTATGATAGTCGATATATGTTCATAAAAGAAAATGTTCTATGGGTTGCTGGTGTGGCATGATTAAGTCAAATTTTACATGGTTCATGAAAGCAGATCAGCCTTAAGTAACTTCAACATTAAAAGATGTTACAACGAAAAAGGAAGAAACCAATCTAGAAGGCGATTTGCAGCATACCAATTGATTATGAATTTTTTGACTACATGTTGTGGATGGGCCCGCTACAACTAATCGTGCATCAACATTATCCTGCACAGATGCAAATAAATAAGGAAGAGAAAATAAACTGAACAAGAGCTTGAATATAGTTTAAAATCGCATATATTCAGCGCAAAGTTTTTAGAAAATGGATGTTAAAATCGACTGAAAATCCCAAAGTTGAAAACAAAATAAGTAAGAACACGAAAAAAAAAATGTTAGCGACGCACAGTATTTAATTACCTTATAATCTAGAAGTAAACAAGATACAGCATGATAAGCTGGATCTTCATTAGTATTTAATTACCTTGTAATCTAGAAGTAAACGAGATACAGCATGATAAGCTGGATCTTCGGTACTATCCACAACAAATAGGAACTCCAATGGGCCACCATAAAGAGAAGTTAACTGCATGCAGTAATCTATATTACTAACTGTCATAAGTACAAATAAACAACCATATATGATTAAGTTAGACGAAAATATGCCAGCGTCGAAGTAAAGAATCCAAAAGAAGCCCTCCCCAAGAAGGGCAAACAAGTAAGATATATAGGGTATGACAGTTACTCATAGTCTCAAATATCAAAATAGCCCTTAATAATGAAAAATTAAGAAATAAATATTACCAAATGATAGTCAATCGAAAAATGGCATCTTAACTAAAATTTTGCAAGAAAAAACACTGTTAATTTCTGAACATACCAAAAAAATATATTGCCTTTATTTTAGGATGTAGGGAGTAAAACTAAGTTATTATATCAAAAGAGACGTAATCTGAGCTTGTGATCCTCATAATTGAACTTGATCTTAATGTTCTCTATATGTGTGGGAACATACACAACAGAAGACATTGGGAAATTTGGGAAGAACAAACAACCATCTTAATGTCTAGATATGTGGAACAATTACAATTATGTTTATGTATGGTACCTGGGTTCTCCAGTTGTGCAGATTGTGTTCTCCAAAACCTTTTAAGGGCATTACAACAGTGACACCTGGTAATTTGACCTGGTTCGAATGTTCAAGGTCATGAATATCATGACTAAGAAATGCAAAGGGATTGCCATCTTTCATACATTTTTTCATCTGTCTTATTTCCCTGTTTCTGCAAGAGATGAAATGAAGTTCCAAATGAGGTTTTACTAAGTTAGTAAGTACAAAGAAAAGAGTTTTTGTAGCAAATTTCAAATAATGATAAACGTTAGGTTATAGATATCAATTTGATACCTCACATAAGCTGCACCAGCCCATCCAGCGGCCAGAAGTAAGCATATTACATATCCCTGCAACATGAACATTATGCTAGTGTGACACATGAACATTAAATACAAAGACAATATCCAGAATACGTTGCAAAAACAGTTTTTAAATGTCAATGTTGTATTATAATGTAACAACCTATGAACAGAAGCGCCCTATGCAATATAATGTAACAACCTATGAACAGAAGGGATACTCGAATAAAGTACCACCACCCTCCTATGGCTAACAATTAGTTTCAAAACAATGTGAGAAGTGAGAACAAAGCACCTTTTCCCAGTATTAATTTTAAGATGTGTGTCACTGTGATATTAGATTCAGTTATTCAACCCAAAGAAAAAACCCAACACCTTTCTTCATTCCAAGTACTAAACCTGGGATCCTTGTACAAAGTCATCAATTGTGGAATGTAATTTCTAACATGGCATTTAGGCAGACTTTGACACATCTATAAGCAATTAACAAAAAAACCTACTTTCAATCATAGCATTCTAAGCATTTACTCAGATTGTCATATACTTAAATCTAGCACAACAGATTTACGGATTTACCTATAAAGGATAAAAGGATAAAAGATCATGCTAGAGCCCAGGAAAATCCAAGATAGGTTTTCTCATTGTTGCAGCAAACCACCAAAAGTACAACTTTATGTTGCACATTACCACAATCCACTAAAACCCTATGTCTAATGAAACTGTTGTGCAGTTGTTACAATATAAAGTCATGAATCAAACTCCACTCTAACCAAAATCACAAATTACTGATATATACAATAGCAAGAGAGAATGGATAATTAAGGCATGAAGATGAAATTCATGTAACAAACAAGTCAATTTAGCGGAAAAGTTTATTCCCTTTCTTCTACTAGAAAATACAGATATACTGTTTCACTTTGAGGTCTAATAGACTAACTTTTAAATCCTAGATTCGTATCTTGAACCTCTCCAATAAACCTTTCAACAAAAACCACAAAATGCAAAAATGTTGTTTAGTTATAAGACTCCAAATCGATCTTCGATTTTGATTATGATTTTAATTATAATTTTGAAAAACTACCAGATATGATTAACCTAGCAGGTGTTTGTCTGGCAGCTATGCAAAACTAAGTTTTTTAAATTGTGGTGGAACACTGAAATCCTAAAATTGCAATCAATTGAATCCTCACTATTAACATATTAACTCAAACACGTAACTTCGAGTTAAATCCAAGTTCCGTAAGCGAATAGGGCACTTAACCATCATATCTCATCAACACAAAAGAAAATCATCATAAGCATTATACGCAACTGTAATCTGATTCAAAATAACAATCACCGGATCCCTAGAACAATAGCAAAATCAAACTATAACAAAGAACCAGAAGATGTAAAAATTGAGGAAATCCGAACCTGGATCTGAACAAAAACGGCGAATGGACTACACAAAGCTGTACTGGTGGAGAATAATAACGAATCTATCGAGTCAAACGCCGACATGATCTCTATCATGAGTAATATATGAGATTAATCTGGTGCCGCTACACTGCAATCAATGATGTCGAAAAATTCTTCAATTTGGAACGGGAAATGATGAAATTAGAGCTATAAAAGTAATAATTTATAGTTTATGTCGCTTTCTCTCTCAGATCGCCATGATCGAAGAAGTAGAAAGGACAGTGATGGAGGAGAGAGAAGAAGGAGGAGAAGAGGGTAAAAAGTGGAGACCGCGTAATTTATATTTCAAAGGACCCGGTGAGATTAGGTTGAGTGTGACGTAGGTGACTATTACGGTTAGCCTTACACTGTGCTCCGGAGTTAACTTAACAGGGAAAAGAAAATGAAGGAAGGAAATATAAAAACTATTTAGTTTCTTAGTTTTATTTAGTTTTATTTAAGGAGGGAAAGGGAAAGAAAAATAAAAATAGTGTGTTTCTGAATTAAATTCAAGAAAATAAAGGGAGAACAAACTAGCCTATTTTTTTATGTTTTGTTTTTATTTTCTTTTCATTTCTTTCCTCTCATTTCTTTTCTTGTCATTCCTTGAATAAACTCGGGAATGCAGCGTTAGGGTGGGGGTATGGGTCGGTAAAGTGGCTCGGCAAGTGGGTGGGTTTTCGGCAAGTTGAGCGGCAACCACACCTTGTGTGGCGGCAAGTTGGTTTTCGGCAAGTTTGGGGCTCCAAATTGGCTATATGTTGCCGATGTTTGTCGAGTCCCATTCCTCCCATTTTTGACCATTGCCAACGGTCTTATGACTGTTACCCTTTTTTTCAATTTTATCAATACCAATATATATATATATATATATATATATATAAACCTCACAATTCCTCTATATTTTATATCCACTTTACTTAACAAATCATCTCTACCTCTATACACCTCAAATTTTTTTATGATTTTTCTCACAACCATGAATCGTTCCAAGATTATAATCCCACCCGAGTTAATAACGTCGTCTAGTAGTTCGAGTGGTTCAAACGAGGAGACGTTGGAAAAGTCATCAGTGCAAACTCGTCTTGGGCTTCCTTTAGCCGCTCCGCCGCAGTGGGATCGACCCCTTCACACTAATCCAAGGGAATTTCTTGCCCGGCATCCGCATAACCAATAGCAACACCTTCATTCTTCCCGGAAACTTCGGTCAAAGCATTCAGGCTAAAGACGCTGTCAAAAAATTCATCACTGGACCGGACAGCCTCCACCACCAGTGGCAACCCATCTTTTGCAAGCCAAGTATAGTTGCATTTCCACAGTTCCGCACTGGATTTAGCAAAATTGGCTTTGGCCTCTAGCTGCAGTTTATCTTTTTCCAGACTTAAAGACTGGGACTAGGCTTCAGCAAGCTCATCCGCACACTTTTTGGCCGCATCAGACTAGGCCACCACCTCCTCATGGGCTTTTGATAACTCCTCCCGCAGAGCAGGTAACTCTTTATCCTTCTCTTGCTCCATTTGAGCAAGTTTGGCCTTCAAGTTAGTCACAACCTGGTTTTCTTTCTGCAGTAATTCATTGGTCCGACGACAACCATCCTCCCATTTCCGCACGGCTTCAGTATGCAGATCGATTTGCTCCTTGTTCAAACGACTTAATCGGTTGCACTCTGCCTTCAACTCCTTGTTTTCGGCCCCCAGTTTTTTGACTTCCGCCTGATTTTCTCTGCTCAAAGCAAGCTGATCTTCTTTTTCAGACCACTGGTGAGCTACCTCCACAGAAACGCTGATCAAGCCCGCTAGGTACACGACCATCTCATCGCTCAAGGCCGACCTGTCAGACCGCATCCGGTCTTCTCTTTCGGCGAGTGGAAGGCAATTGGCCGAAAGTTCCGACAAACCCCCGGATCCCGGAGTTTGGATTCCCGGGTAAGGGTCCATTCCGGGATACAACGCTTTGACTGACTGAAGGACCCGCAAGCCTCAGATAATGGGCGGGTAGGAACCTTAACAGTAGACGTTGCATCCTCAGCAATTTTCTTTCCCTCAGCTTTGCTTTGATGAGCTGGAGGGGGGGGGGGGAGGAGGCCTCAAGTTGTCTCCTTCATCTTCTTGGTTTTCCTTCGACACATGCAGAGAGTTGAGCGGAGCCTGAAGTGGAGAGGATGAACGGGCAAGAGATGTGTGATGAGGAAGTGGAGTGGGTTGATCCCCCGGACGTACCACCTGCGACTCCGGAATAGAAACTAGGCGATCCGCGTCTCCAGGGGGACGAATTTCGGGACTGCCACGGCCCCGACCCCGACCACCAAACACAGGAACTGCATATAAAAACAAAGAAAGGAAAATCACCAGCTGGCAAAGAAATATAAAAAGGAAAATATACAAGGGCACAATAAGATACGTACTTGAAATACGTCCTCCAGGGCCTCCGGCAACAATCCGCTTCTTAATGATTTCATACCGTTCCGAGCCACTCTTTCTTTTTCCCCCACGCGGAGAAGTCAACCCCGACCCTTCCGCACGAGAACCACCATCTTTATCACCCCTTCCAAGATTAAGTGAGGCAAGGGGAGTAGAAATCTCCTCTGTTCCTTGACTTGGTGCGAAAAAAGAAAGGGAGGACGGGGTAACGCCCAGGGGTCCAATCGCATTGGAAGTTGTGGAACCAAGGGAAGAGGTGGTGGAAAAACCGGTCATAACCGCAGTAGCAGACGCATCAGTCGAAGAAGCGCCAATAAGAGAGCTAGAAGCAGGGCGGCGTCGGTGTAGTAGTTCCGTAGCATCCCCTGAGTCAGAATCGCTCAATACAACCAAAGTATCAATATTCGAAAGAGGAATAGAAGAAGGGGTAATACCACCGAGCGACATCGAGCTAGCGGATGGTGCACTGGTAGAATCACCGGTCGGCGGGGAAGGAAGGTAAAAATTCTCCTGAAATCGGAGATGGTAGCTCAGATTGGTAGCAGGAATAACCATACAAACGGCCTTAAGGCCCTCGGGCACGGGGGACCGCACAACGTTATATGGACTAACCCTTGTAAAAACACAAGGAGGGAAGATATCAGCAACAACTCATGAAGCCGCATAAGGAAAACATTACAGAAAAAGAAAGGAACTTACTTTGCGCATCCCACACATAAACGGGAATCCGTTGGGGATCATCTCATTTGCGGCTCATCCCTACGCTCAGCAAAGCATGTTTATCTAGAACCTTGTAGGGAACAGGGCATCGAATCAAGAGATTGTAATTAGGATCATCGACCGGAGGCAGCACTGCAGGCGGAGCATCAACCAAAGGATTCCTTACAGACCGCATTATCAAATCGCCCGGAATGATCCGCGCAAAAATATAGAAGAAGCGACCTTTCCAGCCTCACATACTTCTTGAAGGATCAAGCGCATGCACTCCGGCACCCCGCCGTTGATTAAAGGAATACCATGAATCTTGAATCACCGTCCGGAACAAAGTGTTGAACATACCCAAGGAAGGCTCCAGGCCCAGATCGCGGTTGTAAAACTCGAAAAAAAATAACCCTCTGCATCCCGTTTGCATGAACCTGCGATAAATGGATGCCATAAAACCTTAAAACCTTGACCAGAAACATGGTCACTGGAACCCGAAATTTACAGTGGGTAAACCATTCCGCATAGAGGGTTATCATGCCGGTCGGGGGATTAGCAGCCGTCTGCCCGCCGGACGGGTGAATAGGGCCCCATTGTACAAGTTTTTGCTCTGCGACCAAGATCGCGTAAGCATTTACAGATAGAGTACAAGCGATTCGGTTCAAATCGCCCTCATCGGAAGAAGTGGACATGGTCGGATGATGAAAAGAAGACAGGAAGAGATGGTTTGGGTATAGGAAAAGCAAAGGATGCTTGTTATGATTAATGAAAAGATGAAGAAGGCCTATTTATAAGAAGACATGGGGAACTCAAACGACAGAAATGGCGGAAAGAGAGCCTAGTGGGAGGCGTGCGTCACCTTCGATCAGCGGAAACGTCCCATCCGTGAAGCATGCGGTCCACCATCCTGCCACGTCAGCCACGCCCAGGAAAGCGTTAAGCCCACATCCCACTCCCCTAAAAGCGCATGTAAAGTGGACTTGGGGGACATGAAGAGGTCCAGCATGCGTAGGGCCCAAAGTCTTAGCCTAATTCGATGACCTTCCCCAAGTAACGAGACGCACTAGACTTGGCCCAGCACTCTTGGCCCCTTTCACTTCAACTGCACACTCGTGAACATCGGCACATTCCCTATTTACCAAGAGAGGTGCGGATGAGAACCACGTGTCTCGAAGGTAGGGCTAAGAATCAGAATCCATTTATCAAGGATCTAGTGGGCCCTTCAGGCCGTTAGGGTTGTTAGGATCCTTGTACTATAAATAGAGCAAGTACATTTCCCAAAAAAGATATAGACTCTTGTACAATTGTACTACATTCTCTCAATCAGAATACTTACTATTCTTCAATAAGATAATAACAAAGTTTGATTTCCAGGATTCGGTAAAATATATAAAAGGCATGAAAGTGTCTTTGGTAAAAACAAATCAAGAATTCTTACAATTAAGAATTAAAAGTGAAGCAAGCACACAAGTGACTTAAATTCGTGGTTGGCACTACAACTGGTCGAGTATCGAAGAAGGCAAGAACAAGACTTTAACTCTTTTAAGAGTGTGGTGTTTCTACGTAGATGGTTAGTTTTGAGTTTTATGTTGGTAATATCGGGAGGTTAAATGTCTACGAAGAAAGACTTCGAGGTAAGAGAAATATAAAAGAAGTCAGAGAAGAGGGGGCGCGATTTTGTGTTGGTTGCAACAAAGTCGTTGATGCAAATAAAACACAAAAGACCGTTGATTAAGATAGAACAACTTCGTGTCTTACTCGGTATTCAAGACCTTTGGGGAACATTACAAGATTAGGGGTGATTATTGGACTAATCTTGTAATTGGTCAAGAATTAGAGTTAATTAGTAAATATTTATTAATTATTTTATAGAGTTTGTTTTAGACTAGGATAAAGTTTTATTATTTAATTAATTTTAGTTTATCTTTCATCCAAAATTTTTATTAGTATAAATATGGGTGTACAGCGGTCTTTATAAATTATCCCTCTAATATTACAGATTTAATTTATTTTCGTTTCTGATTATCCCGGGATATCCATTAAAAATGTCACCATGTAATCGTGAACCTCCATTATTTCATACAAACGGCTGAGCTTTGTTCCTTTATGTGTTTTTATTGTATAACCCCAAATGGTCCCAAATCATAAACATATTGTTGTTTTTATACGATGAATAAAATGACGGCGATAAAAGGAAGATTCGCATATTGGAAATAGCATATTACCATAAGATCCTCATGTGCCACGTAACCTCGTCCTTGGTGTCATCTTTTTTTATTTTATTTTAAGAAAGTCCACATTTTTATGTTTCATATCTAACTCGAAAATCTTCATAGCTAAAAACCCAACAACCAGGTAAATCCTATACTCCTCTAAAAATCTCATATTTTTGTATTTTTTCTACTGTCGATATTAACTTGGTGAACCGAAAAGGAGTTCGAGTTCATCGTTTGTATCATGGACGCTAAAGAAGACAATTAGTATAGAATGATTAATCACAGCGGTGAAGAAAATGATATTTACTGGAATCGGGTAAAGGAATTAATAGAGGGAAAACATATAATGGATATAACGTTTGATAACGAGTTGGGGTATGTTGACGATCTCGATTCTCGTATACACAAACCGAAGGGTGGATGAGTTGAAAGCAAAGTGGGATATATTATTCTCGTTTTTTTAAGTTCGAAGCTATATTCAAAAGAAGCATGTTGTTGTTGGGAGATTCGGAAGTTGAGTACGACGAGAGTATTGTCAAGAAATCTATTATCGAATATAAGCGGTTGTATGGAAAGTCATTTCTTAAATTAGACATTTGGAAGTATGTGCATAAATTTTACAGGTAGTTTTTAAATTAAGTTGTCTTTTTTATTAAATTATGTAATCTCATTTTTATTTAATGATTTATTTATTTTTAATAAAAGTTGTTAATTTAATTAGTTTATATAAATTAAAAAAGGGTTATGTAATGATTCCAGGCGGGGTATGATTATACCACTTTTTTTTCATAACCTCTATTGCTGACTCGACTGCCACGTGATAAAATTTGCACAGGTGAAGAGGGTTATGACTACACATAGTCTCATAATGTGTTTGGTTCGTGGAATTCGATGGAATTGAAATTTGAATTTCATTTTTAATATGTTTGGTTGATAAATGAAGTGAAAATTGAATAAATTATGGATTTCACATTCCTCAATTATGATAAAAGATCTCATATTCCCTCCACAACCATGAATGCTATCGCAGAGGCCCGACCAGACCCGCTGCCCAAGTCAGACCCCCCGCCCGTATAGGATCGACCGCCTAACCCATAACCCCATCAAGACCGGACCAACCAAACCTGTAACCCTAAATAATCGGACCTCGTCCACTAAAAGGGTATAAACTAATTTTATTTTGACAAAAACTATAAGGGTGGGGGGAGTGGTTGTAGATTGAAATGTTTAGGCAAAAACAAGAACCAATAGAAGAGTGACATTAGGAGAGAGAAGAAATTTGTAGAATTGGTTGTAGAATAGGTGGGAGTGGTTTGTAGATTGTTGGGGTTTGCCGATTTTTTTTATTTTTTTTTTAATATTTAGCTTAATTAACAAATTAACAAAGTTAATGAAAATAAAAAAAGTCCATTCCATTAAAAACACATTACAAGTTCCTAAAAAAATAAAATAAAGTTTTAAAAAAAATTACCAAGTCCTAAAAAACTACGTTACAAACTAAAAATTACAAACCCAACCCCACCTTGTTCCAAAAAGAATCCGCCCTTTGATGATCGCCAACCTTCTCATCTTCGGTCACGTAAATCCAAGCTTGTGCCAAAATCTTTTCTTCCGCGGGAGTCCAAGTCGTCCTATCCGCCTTCTTCTTCTTCTTACCCTTCTTGTTCACGTTTTCAATGACATCTTCCTCCTCATCCTCATCAAATTCTTGTTCACGTTCATCTTCTTCCACCTCGTCGTCTATTTCAATCTCTTCATCAACTTCTTCCGACGACGAATCGAGATCGGTAACACGTCGTGGTTCGTGATATTGGGTGTTTTGGTAGAGTGATTGATGTGCCACTTGCGACGAATGTAGTGGGTATAAATCGGGTTGCGGTCCATACCGTCCATTCATTACATCAACAAAGGATTGTTGTTGATAGAAACCGGGGTGCGATGGCGGTATGGGTTGGGGTTGAGTGAAGAAAACGGGTGGAGATGGTTGAGATTGAGGCACCGTAGGTGGTTGATCGGTGTCACGACGCACATTCGGTCGGTATTTCTTCTTGGTGGTGGCGGGGGACTTCTTTTTTCGTGATGAGGACTCCATGAATTTTGAATGAAAATTGAAAGAGAGAATAGAAGAATAGAAGAAAGGTGAAAATTTTGGTTGAGAAGTGGGGTTTTTATAGGAGATTTGGAGGGTTTAAAAAAAAAGGAAAGGCTAGTAGCCGTTGGCTACTAGCCGTTGGAGGGCCAACGGTCGAAAAAAACGGTCGAATGGGTTCGGCAACCATCGGCAAATTTTCGCCGAATTTATGTGGAGTTTGCCGATTTTTTTTTTGCCGATGGAGGGGGGAGTGGTTTGCCGAAGGTTTGCCGAATGGAGGGGGTTTGCCGAGTGTGGTTTGCCGACCCACTCCCCCCACCCTAATGAACCATGTCCCAAGTTGGAAAATTAATAGATCAATAGTCCCATGTGCGCACGTGGGTGAGGCGAGCTGTTATTAGTTAGATCTCTTCATAACAAAAATGATTAAATTATTTCAGTCGGAGGATATATTTTTTTTTTTTGCGAGTATATGTCAACTTGTTCTCAAGAATCAAGATGACGACTTCGAGATAAAACTATAGCGGTAAAAGTAAAAAGTTATGGATGCGTTTAATTGTGGAAAATGTTTTTTAGTTTTTCATTTTTTAGTTTTTTAGAAAATGAAAATGATTTTTCATCTCTAGAAAACACATTAAAATTATTGAAAATGCGTTTAAAATTAAAAGATAGAATTTTCATTTTCCATATTAGAAAACTAAAATAATGTTCAAATCTACTATTTTTTTGAAAAGTCGACTTTAAGACCCGACTGGACTCGACCCCCGAACCGGGGTCGGGCCCGGTCGGTCCAGTACGGGGTTCGGGTCCGGTTGGTCCGGTCCAGGGTTCGGCTCTGGTCGGTCCGGTCCGTGGTCCGGTCCGGTCGTTGCGGTTCGGGGTTCGGGTCCTGTCGACCTGGTTCGGTGGTCGGGTTCGGTGGTCGGGTTCGGTGGGTTCGCTCTGTGGTTGGGTCCGGTCGGTCCGGTTCGGGGGTCGGGGGTCCGGTCGGTCTTGTACGGGGGTCGGGTTCGGTCCGTCCGGGGATCGGGTCGGGTTTGTCTGTATATATATTACGGAAAACTGAAAATAGAAAACTAGAAAACAATAAAATGTAATTTCTAACTTCAATTTTAAAAAGTAGAAAACAATGTTTTCCATTTTCTTATAAAACTTTTCTGGAAAATTATAATTTGATCACGTTTTATGTTTTCCTTGTTTTCTGGAAAACGTTTTTTGGAAAACATGGGGTGTTTTCCAAAACTAAACTCACCATATGAGTTTTAACACTATAAAATACAGTTTTTTTATCCAACTTGTCTGTAGTAAACACAAGTTCAATTGTCCAATATGATATCGAGCAAAGTTGATGTAGTGGTTAAACTCCTACCTTGTGGTTGAAGGGACCAAAGTTCTAGTCCCACTCACACCACTTTGTGAGATATTGACGGGCAATGAAGAATTACGTCTTGTGCTTGATCCTGAGTCACAATGGAGGGTCTACGGGCTTACCCAATTCCCACCAGATGGTGCAAATGGGGGGCGCTCCCGGGTTCCCTCTCTATGAGTATCGGACTTGGGACAGTGGATAGGTCCAGGGTAACCAGTCCCGATACACCGCTGAGCCAAATTGTCTTACAAAACAAATTATCCAATTAGATACAGGGGCAGATCCAGAAAATAATTCAGCGGGTAACATTTAATTTTTTTAACCATAAATCGTAACGTTCAAATTTTTTAACCATAATTCATACAATGTAAAATTAAACACATATCTAATAGATGTTTCCTCTTCGGTTTTTTAAAACTTGAAATCGATTCATTACATCCTCTTATTTTACTTTAAGAAAAGTTTCTTTCTCGACTACACAAAAGAGAGTGTTGGCGGGGGTTCGGGGGTGGCGCCCCCGAGAGAAGCGGGGTTCAAGGGGCGTCAGCCCCTCACGGGGTCCAAGGGGCAGAGCCCCTAGCTTTAAATTTTTTTTATTTTGAATAAAAGTTCCTCATAAAAAATGCATCATAATTTAGTTTTAGGCCAAAAATACATCCAAATTTTAGTTATAACAATTTTCACTTTACCCACTAAACTTACAACTTGTATTTTTAAATTACACAAACTTGTTAGTTGTTCGGTATTAATTAATTAACGGGCTTTGTTCATATTTTCATGTCGGGATTTTAATAAAAAACCATAAAAAGGTTCGAGGGGCAGCGTAAAATAATTTCAACGGTAGCGGAATATTTTTCACGGTAACAAAATACATAAAACGTAAAAAAAATACGCGATGCGAGTTCAGGGGTAGTGGATGCTACCCCGCCCTTAAGGCTAAATCTGCTCCTGATTTGATACAAGGTAAGCGGGCAACAAGCTGCGCCGCTAGACCTTTTTAGATTGAAAAACTAAGTCTTTTAAAAACTTCGTTCATAGATCTTGGGGTCATAACATTACTATGCATGACCCGTTGAACTCTACTAAGTAGCTCTACGACTTTAGGCGCAAGGAACCAAAAAGTATCAAAAGCAAATGGTATGAACACATGTGGATTGTCAATGCACACTTTTGCATTTTTAGTCACTTTGCTTGACGCAACTTTTAAAGCAACCTGACCCACTATGAAAGCACCATCCCCAAGCCGACAAGAGGGGAAACCCCTGTAAAATTACGCACATGTGTTTCCCTATCATCCAAAGACTAAAATGGCAGCCGATATGAGTGTTGATCTTCCTTTCAACGAGTCAGTCAAGAAGTCACTACTACAAAAACTGCTTTCCTTGACACGCGAACGATGACACTCGAAAATTCTTGACGTGCAATTACCAAAGTGTCAAAATAAAGTGTCAATTATAGGTAATTCCTAAGAATTCATGACGCGCATTTTTGCGTGTCAAGAATATCTGTCATATTTCCAAAAAAAAAAACACGGAGGACATATATATGTGCGCGTCAGGAAGATGCCGTCGTTTTATAATTTTTTCCCCGCCTAAATTTTGCCCTAAAATTGACTGTTCCCGCCCACACGATTTTTCCTACCTTTTCCCCAAAATTTTGCCCTAAATTTCACACTCCCGCTCTCCCCAAATTTCTTCAGTTATTCACACCTCAAATCCATCATCTCTGTGTGAGAGAAGAAAATTAGGGCAGAAAAATCGATTATCGCTCATCACTTCTGACGCATATACATTAGCCTCGCTCGGAGATCCAGTTTAGTGGCCTCTAAATAGAGGCATTACCCACCGTTATCGGCGTCTAGTTTTACGAGGGCAATCGGGAAGACGTTGAAGCCTTTGTCGGTGAAGATCCATTTAGATACCGTTCTCATAAATAGAAGATCTCAATCACTCTTTCAAGGTACGTGACTTCAGAATTAATTATTGATTCTAATTTTAGGATTTTGAGCGCCGGTTAGGTTAAGATTTCAAGTTCTTAGATTTTTGATTTCTGATTTTGTTTTAAGATTTCAAGTTCTTAGGTTTTGATTTCTGGTCTTAATAGGTGAAACACATACGCCTAGTTCCTTCATCTCCTATGAAAACTAGAACCCTAATTTTATCTCTATTCTTCTGACTTAGTGAAGTTTCTGTTTGACTGGTTTATGGAAATTTGGCATTCTCGGGTTATGGCCCTAATTTAGAGTTCTCGAATCATTTTTATCACTGAATTATTTCTTCAAAACTGTGAAACTCACGAGCTCTAATTGATTTCTTTCCTTGAGTTCATGTATTTGGACATAATGCTGGTTGGATTAGCTTTATATGTATACCATTTTATGTGATATATGTGTGTTTTTTACATAAAGGAGACTGAAAACTCCAACTCTAAACCTTCCTCCATGAAGTTCTTCAATGGATATACATGAGTGCCACAATTTTGTTTTGAAAAGCTATTGGAATCAACTGTTGTTAATTGAGACTTGAATTGTTGTGATTATCTGCAAATTTTCTGGTTTATGCACGATTCCAAATTTTTTATTGTTGAGAAGTTCTAGCATCATATCACTTGGTAAGCAACATTTGAGTTGACATAACTCTTGAGGTGCTATATAGACTTTTTTTTTCTACTTATACTCATAAGCTCTTGGGTTGTTATAATACTTATCAGTTATATCTTACGGGGTCGATTGTATGGATATGCGAGATTGATGAAGGTCAGTGTTTGATTTCAGTTTATAGTTCTTAATTTGATGCATTTTGTTTTTGTTTGTAAACCATATCATGGCAGTGGCATTTATCTCCGTCCTTGCTACCACTAGGGTTGTTGAATAAGAACGGAGGGAGTCCTACGGCGGAAGGTGAGGGGTTAGGCGATTGGAGGCTGTTTAAGGAAGGAGGGCTGTTGGATGAGGCTGTTATGGAGAGGCATAACGAATCCCGCAACAACGCGCAGGGTTCAAGCCTTTTTATTCAAATGTTATTGATCTTTTGTAAGTCATGCACAGTTGTGAGTATATTTTGTGTTATTGTGTAATGTCTGCAGCAACATGTTTATTCAAATGTTAAGTTTTATTATGTAGGTCAGCTGAAGCCCATAGGATATCCGTTGAGAAGAGCAAGTATCTTGGAGGTATATGTTAAGATATACTATAATGTTGTTATTATTGACGTTATTCAGGGTAGAAAATTATGGAGCACGGATTATATGATCTGCTTATGACTGGTCCTGTCCTAGATATTAGATCAGAGTAGTAATGAGTATGCAATAAGTCAATAAATGGTTCTCTTTATTGGTCGTTTAGTTCTGGCTGGTTGCTCAGGAGTACTAATTCAGAAGGAACAAACAACAATGTAGGGCAGGATTATTTTCTTGAATCATAACTCCACATTTAACAGGTGAAACCTCGAGAGGCCACAAGTGGTGACACCTATCATGAGTCATAGGTCAAAAGATGATTGACATAACCATCAATCTTGTACACATTGATCCAATATCTCACAAGCCTATGACTCATGAGTTAAGGAAATGTTCTTGAAATGTTAACTGAAGTAGTCAACTATATAGAATTACCCTTTACACATCTTCATCAACTGAAAGTTAAGCATTCCAAAGGAAAGTTACACATTTTTTTATAGTGTTGACAGGTTGAGAGCATTGAAACATTATAAGTGGTTAGATACAAAAGTTTCTTTTGGGTTTGCAGTTTCAGTTTTCTGTTGTTGCCGTTTCGATCTCAAGAGAAATCATCACCGTAATCGTCCTCAATCGCTTCATCTTTGTTTCAGGTGGAACTTTTCTGTCTGTTCTGTTTGGGGTCTGTTAAGTTGGAAGAGTTATAAGTTTCAAGACCCAGTTGCTTTGGCCCAATCTTCTGGAAAAAGTGTAAAATAATCCGCCTACTTATTTTGTTTATATAAGTGCATGTGTGGGCTTCTATATGCATTTCTTCTAGGTAGCTAATTTCCTTTTTCATGATTCCAGGAATGTCATTTTTCATTGGATAATTTTATTTGCAGCCTTAAAAGCTTGAAATTATCACTAACTTGATAATTACAAACTTATTAGTTTTCAGCTTGGTATGAGTAGGTTTGGGAGTTCCATCATATTTAGGTTTTTTTTTTTAACTTTTGTGGTACGTACATGAAACAATACTAGGCAATGTCTTGTACAATCACTTCTTTGCAGTCTCATTATTTCTTAATGATCTTGCTCTCATTACTTCCCACATCTAGCTAGGTTAAAGCAGCAGCCCTCCTGCATTCTGTAGAGTAAATCAGTAAAACCTACAAGCTGCAACAAATTGCTTTTTGTTTAAACCTGTAGGGTAAGCCCTTCTGTTTCTGTTCTGTTGGTGTTGTGCACAATTTGCAGATTTAAATTACTACAATAAATAACTTGTTTTCAAAGTAGGTTAGCATTAAAACCTGATGGTTTAAATTACATTCTATATGTGTAACAGAGTAGGTTAGCATTAAAACCCGAGGTTTTAAATTACATTCTATAGGTCAAGAGAGCTTGCTGTTATTAATCATCGAGCTGCTACTAAATATAACTCTGCTGGAAAAATGGATAGTTTGGAAACGAGTCAAAATGGGTTGGTTTAAATGGTTGATTTGCAACAATTTCACTAACTTCTTGTTGAATAGTTGGCATCACCTTTGGTTCTTGGTTATGTTTGAAGGTTTAGAATAGTCGTCATCACCTTTGCTCCAGCAACAACAGGTTTTACAACAGATGGTGCAATACAAGATTCAATGCAGTTGCAGAGCCCCAACGCCCAGTTAGAAACTTTCATTCAACAACAGCGACTAAGAGAACAATAACAGCGGCAACAACCTGGAGTTAAGCAACTAATGACAGCAGCAGTAGCAACAACTAGTAAAGTATTGTGATAGTATAGTGTTTATATTATGTATTTAGTTCATAGTTTATTTTTTATGTAAACTAATGTTAAGTTTGTAATGTTTACTATATATATATATATATATATATATATATATATATATATATATAATGCATTATTTTGTTGTAAGTGTATTGTATTTTGTATTGAGGTTAATTGTAATTTAATGTGGAAATTAGTGATTTACAAACAAATAATTTTCTTAAATTTTTTTAAAACATTCTTGACGCGCAAAAACGCGTGTCATCTCTCTTTATGACTGGGGCTTCCTTGACGTGCATTTTATGACGCGCAATGCGCGTCATAAAATGCGCGTCATTGTTCGCGCGTCAAGAACTTCTTGACACGCATTTTGCGCGTCAAGAAGCTTCTTGACCCCGGCTTCCTTGATGCGCATTTGCGTGTCAAGAAAGCCCTTTTTTGTTGTAGTGAGTTCACATGTCCTTCTTTCTTTGTCGGAATCCCCGCACGCCTGAATATGTCAAAAAAAACATCCCTAACAAAACCGTGTCGGTACTGAATCCAGGAAACTCTCTGTAATGTACAACATGTTCTCTAAATGAATTCAAACAAGCCTTGTGACAAACAAGGCATATCTCATCAACCGGAAATAGGGGAATCATAAGGTGATATTTAAGTATAGTGCAATACTCTACCGGCGACATGTGCTGGCCAAGCCCATCAATGGGGATAGCAAGAAGAAAGTCTTGAGCGTGTTGTGCACGTAGACACTCAAAATCAGTCTTTTTTACTAGTGGACATGGTAAAGTGAGCTTTCATTTCTTGCACAGTCTTACTAAAAAAGGCACTCACCATTGTATGTTGGGCTTTAGGGGGGGGGGGGGTATCCTTATTAGTGAAACCACTGAAGTCAAATCTTAGAATCGTATCACGAAGACAAGCCAAAGCACAAACATATTCAGAGTCCATACCATAAATCCCACTGTCTCAGAAGATGTGGTTTTGTAGCACCCAAGATTGGACGCTTGATACCATAAAGGCATAAGATGAAGCCTCAACTGCATTATACAACCTAAGCCTCCATACCTAATAGATAAGGAAGCAAGTCGCCATTGGAGGTCTCAAAAAAAAAGAACCTCCATAAACCACCATATCCTCAATTACCTTATGCAATCCTTTATAAAAAAACAATGTAGCCTCCTGCATATGCATGGGAGGGCAGATCTTTAAGCCAAAGAAAAGTTTTACAATACCCATACATGATTGAAGCAGAAGTAACTCACTTTGCGGGTCACCAAGCTTTGGGAGAAGGCTTATCAAATCAACACAATTATTAGGTCTCTTCTTGGCCAACCCTCTAATAAATTCCACATCTCTGGTCACCAATGACAGTCCCATCAGCAAGATACCAAGCATGAAGAAGAAGTTTGCAATTGTCTTTAATCTAATGCACAAGGGGGGTGCAAAACAAGGGCAAAAAGAGGTGGTCCTAGTGGGTCACCTTGTTGAACCCTAGTGGTAGACAAGATATGTTCATCTCCAAGATATAATCTTACAGGCTGCCCATATATAAATTCAACCCACAAAGAAATAGAAGGACATCTCATCCTGACCTCATGAAGTAAAGTTGATCTATTCACCAGATTAAACGCATTAGAAAAATCCACTGTAAGCATAGCAAGAGAACCATCAGTGTGATGTTCGCCCAATATCCTATTGACACTATGCAATATGGCATTTGCACCCACCGACACATTAATGCCAAACTGGAAATCATTAAGGTACTTGGGAAATTCTTTACCAACCCCCTTCATAGCAACTTTGGAAACCAAACGCCTCCATATAGTACCAACAGTGATATGACGGATCCCGTTGTCAGGTTTTAACAACGGTGTAAGAGGGCAGATGCAACAAACTCTGCCAAACTCAATAGGCATCTCCCCCTAGCCACAAATTAATCACTGAAGTGATAACACATATGAGATCATTGACAATGGCAGACCCCTCTCCGCATAAAGCATCTAAAATGTGTTGTGCCCTCAACCCGTCCCTTCCACATGAGGTTCCTTTGGGAAACGATTTGATCCAGCCAAGGACATTATCAAACTCTACAATCAGGGGAGGCTCAGAATATACAATGGTCGACATAAATGTAGGTGGCATGTATGTATGTTTAGCCCCTAAAGCCTTTACGATGTCCCCATTGTATGGAGCAACACCTGAAGAACATAACACCTTCACCGCTGCTGTGAAGTGGCCATCTGCGACCTTTCGAAGACATTGCTTGATGTTTGTGTTGCTACCAGTTGTCTCCTTACAAATAACAAGGCATTTTGGACCTATAGATCCCTCACTAGAACTGTTTAAGATACTGGCAAAAAGCATGGAAATACCATTCTCTTTCCCCCGAAGTGGCTAAAGAGTTCAGATTGAAAGACATTACAGAGCCTTCCTATTCCCATATCTGCTTTCTTGTCGACTTTTGGATCTGAAAACCTGCAACGTGCAACGAGGAAAAAGTAACAATTGGACCCATGCTTTAACGGATCCCGGTTGGGCAACCACCTTGTGGAGGGCAGTATTTAATGTTTGCGAGAAAGCCAAACGACAACTATGAGGGATGCTTTTGACGGTAAAATAGGTGATTCAAATACCTGATGAAGGATATTAATACCCAATAAGAACGAATCACAAACATTTCTCTCAACCACCTTGATAGAGGGCTTCAAAATTCCAATAATGTGTCCGTCTAAATCATCAACACAAACAGTAAAACTGACGATACCATCAGGGCGATGACAGACACGAATTAAAGCATTAATACTCATACACTTCCCACACAACCATTGACCACTTGAGATAAATAATTCATGGTCCTTAGAAATAGCCTCTTGTAACACACCTTTACGTTCCTTGCTAGGAAGGTGCAACCACTTGAGATGAGCAATTAACTAGAAAATCCCCTTATTTCCTACTTCACCATCCGGGCAACAATGAAACATACGGAATGGACACGACCAAGTGTCATTCGATGATATAGAAGGATATGCCATAAAAAAAGGTTAAAAAGATTTCACTCCTCGAGTTTGAACGCGAGAATTGGGTGGAAATTACAAATCGTGGTGATAAAAAGAATCTGAAATATGCGAAGGGAAATTACCCAAATAGACCGAGGAAAATAATTATAGGGATGGTAATATGCGGAAGGGGTGGAAGGGATGATGGGAGTCGGATAAAGATTTGATGGAGGGAGACGTCGATAATGTCGACGGTTAGAACTTTGATTTTCCACCACAACGGGCATTTATTTGCAGTGTTCTTCGACATCCGACCTTTCGCCAACATTCTCCAACATCGTTAGGGTTCAATCAAATGGGGAAGAAGTGACTCCATAACTGCAAGTAGCGAACCAAATGAGATGAACCACTTGAGATGTCGAGTGTTGACGATCAAATGAGTGAATCAGCGGCAGGTACCACCAATAACTGGCGGCAGATGGGGGGAACAAAACCAATAACTAGCGGCAAATGGGGACGATATGGCGGTATGGAGAGAGGTTCAAATGTGAAGTTTGGTTTGGGTAAGAAGGATAAGAAAGAATCTCAATCATTAGATCTCGATGTAGTAGAAAAGGAATGACGGGCAATTTGGTCTTATCATCTTTGTTGACTTTTAATTAAGTTTCCCAATTTTTGAACATTCATAACTTTCACATACAACATTGTTTAAAAAGAAAACTACACCATAAAAACGAGTGTTTTTTTATCTTTAAAACGCGTATAGTGTTGCTATATATAATATTAAAAAAATACTATTTCAATTTTTGACAAATATGACACAATGATCTAAACATTTTGAAACAATACGACACAATGATCTAAATATTTTGATACAATATGACAGAATGATCTAAACATTTTGGACACAATATCACACAATGATCTAAACATTTTGACACAATATGACACAATGATTTGTACATTTTGATACAATCGAAAGAGTACTTTTTTTAGAGTAAATTACTGATTTGGTCCTTTATAAAAATATTAAATTACTAAGTAAGTCCTTTAAATTTAATAATTACTGAGTTCGTCCTTTATTTTTAAAAAAAATCACGCCGCAAGTCCTTTATACTAACCCCAGTTAAAGAATTCCGTTAACTCCCCTCACGTACCCCTCATGTTAGGGGTATTTTCGTCATCTAAATACACATATATACACATATTTTAACATTTTAAAAAGAGGAATTTAACTCCTCAATCATCTAGATCGATACTATCTGCTCTCTCACTAGGGTTTCGCCTATCATCTCCCGCCTATCGATCCTCTTTCGCCTATCTCCTGAACACAATTTTCTTCTTTGCTTGCTTCCCTTGGTTAGTGAATAACTAAATAAATTGTTTGCTTTAAAAAGCAAACCTATAGTACCTCATCTTGTCTCCTACCCATCTGGTGAATAAATTGTTCGCTTCGCAAGTAACAGTTGTGCTCGTCTTCCTTCGCAGCTTTCGTACACCAGTTCGACCGTAGGTAGGTTCTACACCTGTCGAGATATTTAAATTTTGTGTTTTTCTTTCCCTTCTACATCTAATTTTGTTCTATGATGTAGCAGGGATAAAAACTTGGTTGGGTTTATTAGAAAGAACTTTAAATTTGCCTTCAAAATCTTGGTTGGGATCTCAAAATTTTGTGTCTTTCTTTTCCAATCTTCATGTAATTTTTGTTCTATGATGTAGCAGGGATCAAAAAAATGGTTGGATTGATTGGCAAGAACTTTAAACTGACCTTCAAAATCTTTAAATTGAACTTCAAAAAAGTGTTGCAGAGTCAAAGAAACTGAATGGAAATTACTAATCAGTTGGATTTGGGTTTTTTTAGTTCTAGTTGTCATTGTAATGTAAAAATTAAGTGTTATGTGATTGGAATTAATGTAATGGATCATTTTGATGAATTGATACACCAGTTTATAGTTTTATGGCATAATTAATGGTAGTTTGTGAATTCGCTTGATGAACCTGATGTACATAAAAAATAAGTTATTGGTTTTATTCTTTGAGTGCGGAATTACTTTTGTGGTATGACATGCTATTTAGTATTTACATAAAAAATGAACCTGGTGTACATAAAAAATGAGTTTATAGTTGGAATAATGGGATCCGTAGTTAAATGATCGATCCGAATGATCGAACTTAGATATGGTCTATCCAGATGAGGAGTTAAATTCCTTTTTTTAGATGTTAAAATATGTGTAATTATATGACGAAAATACCCCTGACGTGAGGGGAGTTAATAAATTTTTCTAATTGGGGTTAGTGTAAAGGACTTGCAACGTGCAAGTTTTTTTTATCACTTAGGAGCCGTGTGAGATGAAAGTCTCATGCACGGTTTTGAATGAGAGATTTTTCAAAATAAAGGACGGATTCAATAATAATTAAATTTAAAGGACGGACCCAGTAATTTCATATTTTTATAAATGAACTAACCAGTAATTTACTCACTACGTCAAAATTCACCTTTTGCCACGGAAAAAAACCGTGACCAAAGGTGTCTGGTCACGTTTGTTTTCTTCCATTTCAATCGGCAACAAAGGTCCCGTCACCTTATGTATTCTACGGCCACGTTACAATATCAGTGGTTGAAGCCACCTAGAAGCGTGGCTAAAGGGTACCAATATTTGTTGTTGTAATCAAACAATTCTTCCGGAGAGCGTGGCCAAAGGGTCCCAACGGCCACATGTGTTTGTTTAACGTGGCCTTTGGTATTATATGGTAACATATATTTGTGTTTTAGCCACATACATTATAAAAATACGTGGCCAAATGGTTGCTGAAATCACACATTTTGTCCCAATACACGTGGCCAAAGGGTGGCAACGACCACATTAAAAAAGAAGCGTGGCCTTTGGTATTATATAGTCACGTATATTTGTTTTTTAGCCACATATGTAATATAAAAACGTGGCCAAATGGGTTGCTGAAATCATACATTTTGTCCCAATACGCGTGGCCAACAGGTGGCAACGACCACATTAAAATATCAAAAGCATGACCTTTGGTATTATATGCTCAAGTATATTTGTGTTTTAGTCACATATATTTGGAAAAAAAATGGCCAAAGGGTAGTTGAAATCAGATAATTTGTCCCAATACGCGTGGCCAAATGGTTGCAATGGCCACGTTAATATATAAAAAAATGTGGCCTTTGGTATTATATGGTCACGTATATTTGTGTTTTAGCCACATATATTTGAAAAAAAAAGTGGCCAAAGGGTAGTTGAAATCAGATATTTTGTCCCAATACGCGTGGCCAAAGGGTGGCAACGGCCACGTTAAAATATAAAAAGTGTGGCCTTTGGTATTATACGTATATTTGTGCTTTAGCCACATATATTTGAAAAAAAAATGGCCAAAAGGTAGTTGAAATCAGATATTTTGTCCCAATACGCGTGGCCAAAGGGTGGCAACGACCACGTTAAAATATAAAAAGTGTGGCCTTTGGTATTATATGGTCACGTATATTTGTGTTTAAGCCACATATATTTGGGAAGAAAAAAAAGTGACCAAAAGGTTGTTGGAATCAGATGTGTCCTTGCTATACACGTGACCAATTTAAAACCTTTTACAAATTATTAATTACAAATAAAATAAACTTCAATTACAAGTTAAATACAAATGAAATACAAATAAAAAATTAAAGAAAATTACACTGCATACAAGCATTATCCTCAATTTAAATTTTCAATCCGGGAGCCAACAACACTACCACGTGATCTTCATCTTCATTTGTCCAGATTTGAGCTTAATTAGGACCATTTTTTCTTTGATTCCTTCCTATACCAAAACATATAATTGATAATTAGGTTATGGAAATTGATCATAATATATATAGCAATTTTGAAATACTTACCACCATGATAGATATGGACTGAGAAGTGCCATTTTATTGAAAGTACTATGGGTCATCAGGTCCTACAATTCAATTGATTTCCAGATGAACATTAGATATCCAGATGAACTTAAAAAATCCGGATGAACATCACATGAAGTTTCGGATCAACTTCAAAGTCAGTTGAACTTTATATGGTACACATCTCACTATTTGTTCCAACAATCCCTAGCTGGCCCAAGTGTTTGAGGTACCAAATAACATTTAAAATGGGACTACATGACATTCCCAAACAGATTAATGTGAAACTATAGAACGGAATGAAACTTGATTGGCAAATATTTACCTTTTTCTTTTCAACCGCTTCAGTCGAGGTTGATCGACCACTGATTTCACGCCCTACAGTTCAATTAATTACTTTATGTAAATGAGCAATCAAACCGATAATGAGTTTGACAAATACTAACCGTTGTGTGTATGTCAGCATGATTAGTGTTGTGGCTAGATCCAACAAAAATCTCCTTAGAATTTACCTAGAACAATGTTTTTAGTTTGGTAAAAAGTGAGAGCAGAATAATGACGCGGGCCTATCATGAAAGTGTCCTATGTAACAAGGCCAAATTTTGGTTACAAGATATTACAGAGGAAAAATAGATGGGAGCCAGATGAATTTGGCTGGCAGAAGAGTTGATCCCGATACGATAGTATTTATTATGTTTTTTTAATCTAACATAAGTTGTTACAGTTTTATTCATAAATTTTATGTATATACTCTATTTTTTCATATTAACATACATTTTCAATGAATCATAGCATAGCTCCATTTTACTCATAACTGTGTTCTTACATGAAATATATATACTTATGTACCAGGAACTTGCATCTATTTGTGTTCTTCAGGAACAAGAATTCATCCGGATTGTGTTCTTCAGGAAGAGAATATGTTATTATAAGGTACTTGAGAATAGTATGATTAAGTTGTGATGTAAAGAATTTACCTTTGTAGATGCCGAAGCATTAAGTTGGTGTGGTAACGGTGTTCCAAGTGCAGATAAGTGAGCTATAAGTAGATTAAGTTTTTTCTCCGATTCTTCAATCTTCAAGAAGAGGGCCTTAACTTGTTCATTTTTTTCATCCCGAAGAAGTCTCTCCTCTTTAAGTTCGAACTTAAGTTTTTCCAATTGACCATCAGTGTTGTTGGATCGATCCTTGAATTTTGTACAATTAACAGAATGTAGTTAGATGCTTTTTAACAAATTACATAAATAGGAAAGCATGCAGACCCTATTGATTCATTATCTCTTAATTAGTTGTTAATTATTAATATATCACATAAAGACCCTATTAATTAATTATTTGATATGTTATACACAAATTGAAGACATCTAAAGGGAAGAGTGGAACATATCATGTCTTCAGTGGATATAAACAAATTACCATTTCTAGCAAAGTAGCAGATGCATAACATCAACATTCTTCTATTCTTCTACATGGGATTTAAACTACAATTTCTTTATTTTGTACCCCTCTAACATGAACCTACAAAAAATGTTGGAAACATTCTATATATGTCCTCTAAGATCATTTCCTAGTAATGACCAGAGTAACATAAATTAGTTCTTAATTATTAATATATCATATAAAGACCCTATTTATTAATTATTTGATATGCTATACACAAATTAAAGACATCTAAAGGGAAGAGCGGAACACATCATGTCTTCAGTGGATATAAACAAACAGTTAACCATTTCTAGTAGTGTACATAAAGAAGAAATGAGGTTCACCAGTAATATGAATCTACAAACATTTGCATATGTTTGACCTCAACATTCCTAACATAAAAATAACTAATTTAGCATGCTCTCACAGTCATTTAAGAAGGTAAATAACTAATTTAGTATAAAATGAATGGGTTGAAATGAATGGAGAGGATTTCTGCAATATATACCCCTTCTTAATTAATTCTGTATGAAACAAAATTTTATGGATCTGTAACTGTAACTGTACACAAATACAGGGATCCCAAGTTAAACGTGTATCAATAATAAACAAAGCAAACAATTTTATGAAAATAGATTGTAATTAATGAAACGAAATAACTTGAGAATTACCATTTTCTGGACTGATTGGTCTCCCAAATCACATGGAACTTCTAAATAATCGCTAGCGCTGTCTATTGAAGCTATTCGTTGTTGAAGCTCAATGGCAGATGTGAATGATATGGATGAGAAAGAAGACCTAGTTATTCGCTGGAGGCGTTTAACTGGAAATTTTCTGATAAAGTGAGAGCAAAAAGTATCTGATGAATCGATAATAAGTAGTTCAGAATTTTGGGTAAAATTTGAACTAATTTGAACTAATGGTGGGAAATTCAAAATTTTGGTGAAATTTGTTAATTAAAAGAGGGGGGGGGGGGGGTTGTTCAAACTGATAATAAAACCCAAAATTAATTTAAATAATATGTATATTAAACATAAATAAACCTAAAATTAAACATAAACATAATTAATTAATTAATTAAATGTATCCACGTCGCTCTTCCGGCGGGTTCTTCTTCAAGATGAAATTCATCCTCCCTGAGCTTGAGCAGGAGCTTCATCCTCTTAAGTTGTTGAAATAATGAGATTGTGAAATTGTACGAGTACATCAATTACGGTTGACATAACTATGCAATTCAGAACAAAAATACGAAAAGACCGTCATGTTGTGAATTTCTCATGCATAATAAATTTTTTTCCAAAAATATTAAACGACAACCAATTAGGATGGTGAGGAGCAATTAGGACCTACTAGACTCAATGAGGACTAAATACTGACAATTAGCGTCATTTAGGATACTTTAGTGAAGACCAGTCATGGTTAATTAATATGGTCAATGAATACGAATTAGTACCAATTCAATGAGAAGGCCGATTATGCTCATAGGACCGATAAGGACGGAGCATGAAGGAACATGACTAATGAGGATCGATGATCAAGTATGACCAATTAGGACTAGTTGGGGCCAATTAGTTTCAATGAGGACCAATGATACCAATAAGGGTAAATCAGGGTTAACGATGGTCGATTAAGAACAATTAGGTTCAATTAGGGTCAATGAGGACCCATTAGGACCAATGATGGTCGAATATGTTATTAGGACCAATAAGGATGAATTATGACCTATTAGGGCCAGTTAAGACCGATGAGGGCCAATTAGACAGAATAAGTACCAATATGGCTCAATTCAGGTTAATGAGGAGCAATTTGGCACAATTTGGACCAATAAGGACCAATTAGTGTCAGTTAGCCTCAATAAGGACCAACTAGACTCATTGAGGACCATTTACTTTGAGGTACAACAAATTTGAGTCAATTAGGCCTAATTGACCCAGTTGATTATAATTGGTCGTAATTTACCGTAAGTGATCTTTATTGAACCTAACTGAGCCTAATAGACTATAATTGACCTTCAGTGGCCCTAATTCATCCTAACTGAGTGTTCACTGGCCCTCATTGGTCCTCACTTGTCAGAAATGACCATGATTGACCTTAATTCACTCTACTGGTCCTCATTGAGCGTATTTGGCCCTCAATCGGCCTAATAGACCCTAATTAGTCATATTTGATCCTCATAAGGCGTCATTGAGCAAAATCGACCCTAGTTAGTTATAACTTGTCTTCATCATTGACCCTAATTGATCCCCATTGACCCAAATTGACCCCAATTTACCCTAATTGGGCCTCGTGACTTCGTGTCACACCCCTAAATAACCACTAACGGAAGTTTATACCGTTAAGGGGTGCGAGCAAACCAGGACCACAACCATTAGTTACAAATACTAAACGAATCAGAGCTAGTCCACATATATGTCATAAATAAAGTCTCAAAATACGCAGCGGAAAAATATTGTCTTAGCACTAACCACGTGCTTTACAAAATCGTCGTTTTAAATTCCCAATTTGATTTAAACAAAAGTAAAATGTCTTCATGTGCCATGCCACCCCTTTCCGGATACTCCTCAGCGATCTGCAAAAGTTTAAACCACGCAAGTGTCAACCTAACGGTTGGTGAGTTCACAGTGGGCTTGTCACGCAGTGGCCCGGTCTCGTAATCATAATTGCGTCAACGTTTACTTATGTAATATTTATTTGTGAAAAGCAATGCTCAGTGATAATACACTAGTCCATAATCATAGTAGCGTGATTTAGTAAAAGTAATGTCCGTAACATGCGTTATTGGGTATGTACTAGTTTTGTAAAGTTAAAGTGCTCAACCGATATCGCGGGTAGCTAATCCGTTGTTCCATGCACTAAGGAAGTTTGTACCAAAGCTGACTAATAAGTATTGTAGTGGCATCGCCATCATCTATTTTGTTTTGCGGACATACGTCATCGCGGCTTTGCCTCCCCCGTGTCCTCTCGGGATCACGGTCAGATAGGCTGATATTGTTCCTCCGTGCACCTCCAGTGTCACGAGGCGGAGTTTGTCAAACTCCAGTAGATCTACCCAACATCCCCTCGCTTTATAATTAATGGTACAATTAAGTTGAGGACTTTTTCAGTTATAAGGCAATCCTTAGAAATCATGTGATATCATGTGGTTTAGACTTTAACATACACTAGCCATATTAAAACGTTTTACCGGATTCTCATGAATCTCAAAATGTTTTCAGTTTCGTTTCAGAAATAGTTTGTTTAAGTTCCACAAGTGTTTCCCATAAAACACTCCAAGTTTATCAAAGAGGTGCATGGCACTCATAAGGTTTCAAGTTCATCAAGAGGTGCATAGCACTCGTAAGGTTGTCAGCATTGTTTTCATTAAGTTATTCAGTGTGTCCCAAACGGGCTCACAGTAAATGGGTTAGTGACACTCACCTTTGGTTGCACTGCTACACTTGCTAAATAATCCAAGTGTTGTTTGCTTAACGAAGACCTAAGAACACGTTTAGGTCTTAAGTATTAGTTTTGTGTCTAATCTTTAACTTACGTCACTATGGCCCATAACATAGCACGTTGGAACTATGACACGACATACCGACACACGACACCGATGGTTGATCATAAACGAGGGTTCACATAACTCAGAAATCAAAGCATGTTTCATTATTGCATAATCATGTAAGTCATGGCATATCATTCAAATAAGTTGCACAAGTTTGGGTTTTGGTCTTGGCACAGTTTCGCTACACAGTTTCGCTATGTGCACGGGCAGCACTTTCGCTAGCATAGCTTCGCTCGAAACTGGCACAGTTTCGCTAGATAGTTTCGTTCGAAACTGATGACACAGTTTCGTTATCTAGTTTCGCCCGAAACTGATTTGAACTTTCGTTCAGGAGTCTATGGTTGTTTCGCTCGGTAGTTTCGTTCGAGCAGGTATACTTGGTTTTCACGACGACACTATAGTTTCGCCATATAGTGTCGCTGGATGAATATTAACACAGTTTCGCTGAATAGTGTCGCCCAGAGAACACACAGTTTCGCTAAACGCAGAAAAACCCATTTTTAAGACCAAAAATCAATCTAACAGCTTCTACATCATGTAATTCAATATCTAGCATGCATAAACATTTACCAACATCACAGAGGCAATTTTAACACCTTAAACATGAGTTTTCCATCATCAAATCACCAAAAACACCTCAAAGCTCATTTTTAGCACAAAGTTAACCTAACTAGCATGAATCTTCATTATGGCTTGATTTCACACGTAAAGTTACAGACTTTATGATAGATCTAGCATTCCTAAGCATCATACTACAAGCATACACGATTTCATGAAGATCTAAGCATGCTTTTTAAGAAAACACATAGAGTATGCAAGAAAAGATGGTTTTGAAGACTCACGGTTTGATCTAGGATCCGAATGGGTGATGTCTCGAGGCTGAGATCACGGCGGCTCGTGGTGGTTCTCGGCTGACCAGAGTTCACGAGAGAGGAGATGGAGAGTGTGTGTGTGTTTGGTGTGAAATGATGTAAAATAAGAAGATTAGGGTTTTAGGGACTTTATATCAGGAGCTAGTTTCGCTGGCCAAGCGAAACTGACTCTGAATACGTGTAAATCGAAAGTTTGGCTACCGATACCGAGCGAATCTACAGTTTCGCTCGGTAGTTTCGCTGGCAACCAAAAGGGGCTAAATTGGTTTACATTCTAAGCAAGATGAGCACGATTCATGAATTTGTCATGCTATTAATAATACTAAATCATGCGTTTAAATCACATTGCACATAATGACCATAAATAAATGAACACATAACACAAGTGGTCGGGTTCGGTGATCAACCAAAGGTCGTGGACGTATTCGGCCTAGTTAAGCATTAGTTACTAAGTTAACACTTATAACGTAACTAACGGAGATTGTCTAACGGAAGTTAACCTCGGAATTCTCGGATGGCACCCAAATTGAATCGAAAGGCTGCATCAAAGCTTACTCAACTGTTCTTCGCCGAACACAATGTTGTAGTGTACTTCGAGAAGTCTGATAAGTCAAAGCTATTTGATGAAATGAACGATTTATTCGAGAAATCCAACACTTAATTTGCTTTAACTATGAATCCTGTAATATGCAAACAGAGAATTGCTAAATTTTTGGACCCAACCAAAAAATCTGTTGATAGCAACGAGGTTGGTAAAATTGACTCTAGAGTCAATGGGAATGAGATTAGTTTGACTGAAGAAATGATCCGAAAGCATCTGAAATTCAATGATGCAGGAGGTGATCCTGATTACAAGTATGAATTTTACTTGAAAACGTACGAAGCAATTGGGTATGGGGGTGACTTAACTTGTGGGACCATCAAAAAGGGACAACTACCCTATGTTTGGCGATATCTTGCTCATACCATTCTCCACTGCCTATCTCATAAGAAAACTGCGTGGGATGAACTTGCTGCACCTCAATCATCCACTTTTCATGGATTGGTAAATGGGCTCAACTTTAACTTTTAAAAAATGATATTTGATGGAATGCTGGAAAATCTAAAACTAAAAGGATCTTTTACATGTACTCCAGATTTATCCAACACATTCTCAATTATGAATTTCCAAATCTGCAAATCTCTGATCAACATCTTGAACTAAAAATCTTTTACAAGTAAAAACATGCAAGTGAACAAAACTATTTTTCTTGGTAAAGACATATCACACCCTATGCCTAAGGCCAGGACTGCTCCTAGTGACAACATTGTTACACCAACAAGTGTTGAGCCCACAGCAGACCGACCATCCTCTTCCACTGATATACAAATTCCCACCAAAAGGAAGAGGATGTCCACATCAAAAACCACACCGAAAAATACCACATGCACTTCACAATCACCCAAAAGGAAGAGGACTAGGTCTCCTTCACCTAGACCCTCCACAGGACTACCTCAGAATGAGGGTGATATATCACCTAGGCCACATGAAATAGATTCCCCAACCTTAATTGCAGGGAATATACTGCTGGACTTGGTTCAATCATCCAACCCACATTCTACTGATAAGGTGACTTGCAGTAGTGATGAAGCAAGCCAGGTGGAAAGGGCTGACACTACTCATGATGTCCCACTGGGCCCTGAGGACAGTGCCAACATCCCTAAGACCCAATCCACGACAACTTATTAGTCAGGGTTCCTATTCAGGAACCTTTGATTGACAATAAGAATCCTAGGTGGCAAGAAACCATGGGTGCTGAGCATAAACAAGGTTGGCTTGTTTGCTCTTCTTTGCTCAAAGATACTGGCGACACACTAGTTGAGAGCAGCAAGACACATATTGAGTTGACGGTTCGATGTACAAAACTTGAAAATGAATTGGCAGCTCTCCTTGCAACTGTGAGAGCTCAAGGAGAAGAAATTGAACGGTTGAAGGCATGGCAATCTGTGAAAGCCACTAATAGGTAAGGTTGTCAACCATACGTTGAAATAAAATATTCACATGTCAAAGTAGATTTAATTCAAAATAGGATCTTGCACAGGGTGTCTTTATCAGATGTTAATGTAGTTGAACAAGTTGATCCGGTTGAACAACTTCATCCGGAGGAAGAAGGCCATGTTTATTTGGTTAAGGAGTGCTCCATCTCTGCCCATCTGTTTTAAAGCCTAGTGCTCCATCTCTATCCATCATTCCTGTTTTAAAGCCTTGTGCTCCCCCTGCTACTCCTAAAACAGAAAAGGTTGTTGAAGCTAATGTTGAAGAAGATGGAGTCAAAGAAAAGGTGTTTGCAGCTGTTAAAGAGACAAAGCCTGTGGAGCAAAAGACTGAACCTACTGATGAGAATGATTTTTCTGCTGAAGCAATCAGATTCAGGAAAGGAAAATTGGTGATGCCCCAGTACTAATCAGATTCTGACAAGGTGTTTGCAGCTGTTAAGAAGATAAAGCCTCTAAGATTCATTGATGATCAACATGTATGTCTCCCTGAAGATGAGGTAAACATGATAAAACAGGCACTTGCAGATACTGAGAAAGCTGGACAAATAAAAAGGGATGGAGACATGGCCTTGGCATTCAAACTGTAAGGAGACATGCTGCGTTATTCAAATGATAAAGTAATAATGGATCTGATAAATGAAATCAAGAGAAGGTCTATTAAGGAGAAAATGGCAACGATGGACTCTGAGAAGAAGACAAGAAAAAGAAGAATGGCCACAGAATCTGACAAGGAGATCAAAGCTGAACAAGAAAATATTAGACTGTCAGATAACCTACACAATGCCAAACTCCTTATGAAGTTCATAGATATTATTATAGCCAGGGGATGGGCAACTCCTGAACAAGCAAATTTAATGACTGCTAATCAGTTATGCGATATGATGTCCAGGGTTGTTCAAGAGGATGGTGAATTAAAACTGAAGGAAAAGATAGATGCTAATGAAAGGCAAGAGAAAATAAAAAGGGAAGAAGAGATACAGAAAATCCTAGAAAACCCTATGATAGAGGAAGAAGAACTCAAGCTTCTCAAATGCTAGTTCATTAAGATGAGGGGGGAGGACCCAAAAAAGAATAATCCTTCGGGTATTAATAGCTTGAGAATCAGATATTCAAATACCATACATGAACAGAACAAAATCTCAAAGGAAACAGGTGAACCAATATCACCAGGTGCATTTTCTGATCTGAACAGAACTCTATCCTCACAACAACCCAGAAGAAACCCTCCTAGAACTAGTAGACCTGAAAAAAAGCCTAAACTTGTAAAGCCTCTTAAACCTGTAACATTAAAGCCTCTTCCACCAAAGTTTAGAACAAACAACTTCACACCTATTGTACCACAACCTAGAATTGATCATACCCTTCCATCTCCATATCCTCACCTAAACAAACCCCGAAAACCCTCATCTCTACCCAAGTCATAAGAAAAACCACCCACCAAGAGAATGAAGTCAGTGGCTAAGAAGGGAAAAGGAAAAGTGATCAATGAGGAGGATGAATACAGAGATGTCCATGCTGAAAGGAGAAGAATCATCTCCTGGAGGTATGATGATCAAGCCAAAGTATACCTGTTCACAACCAGTTCAGATGAGGTACTAAGGTTTACAGCTGAAGAAGCTATGTACAACCTCACTGACCATAAGTTGGGTGATGTAGACAGTTACGTAGTGATATGAAGGGTGTGTGTTCACAAGAGGAATCCTTAATGCTGAGGATAAGGATGTATTTGGATGAGTTATATGGGGAAGTAGACGAAGCCACACAACGCAGCATTGACAATCCTGTTTTGACGCTTGAAGTTGATAAGGATGGAAATTTGGTAGTCTATAGAGTTGATGGGTCATTCACAACGCATAGTAGAGTTCCAGATCCAGAATGGAGCCAGGATGACAAAGACTAAATCCATTTAATAATGACAACTAACAGGCTTCATGTGGTTAAGAGAAAACAGGTGACCAACTGGGAGTATAAGAAAGAAACAGATATGTATCACATTTTCACCAGTGAACATGGCGAGATAATTAGAAGCTTAGAAGATGATCTAAATGGGCTTTCTGAAGATGAGATACGAGATATTGTCAGGATTGGTGATACTGAGAGCAGAATAGTGACACGGACCTATCATGAAAGTCTCCTATTTTACAAAGCCAAATTTCGGTTACAAGCTATTGAAGAGGAGAACAAGATGGGAACCAGATGAACTTGGCTGGAAGAGGAGTTGATCCCTGTATTTGTGTATAATTGCATAAGTTGTTCCAGTTTGTATGTTAATATAAGTTGTTACAGTTTTATTCATACACTTTTCATCTATAATACCATACACATCTTCAATGAATCATAGCAACCCTCTATTTTACTCATAACTGTGATCTTACATGAAGTATATATTCATATGCTATGTTAGTATATGTTGGCATTTTGATATGGTGGGATGATATTATTTATAAACAGGATAAATTTTACTTCTTTAGTAAATTGGAAGAAGACAAAACCGGATGAACTACAATTCCTCAGGAAATAGAGTTCATGAGGATTGAGAGAAGATGAACTAGAGTTCTTCAGGATGAACCGGATAAACTAGAGTTCTAAAGTTCTTCATTAACCAGCTTTCATTTATAATAACATACACATTTTCAATGAATATCAGCAGACCTCCATTTTACTCATAACTGTGATATTACATGAAGTATATATTCATATGTTATGTTAGTATATGTTGGCCTTTTGATATGGTGGGATGAGATGATTTATAAACAGGATAAATTTTACTTCTAAATTGGAAGAAGAACAAAACCGGATGAACTACAATTTCTTAGGAAGGAGTAAGGATGGAAATGAAACCCAAAACCCGACGGGAAAACCCGAAACCCGACACAAATGGGACGGGTATGGGGTCGGGTAATCGGGTATGGGATTACTTTTGAATTTTTTCATGGGTATGGGACGGGAATGGGATTTGATGATATACCCGCTTACCCGCCCCGATTACCGGATAACATATACCCGCTATAATTTTCTTTCTTTTATTTATTTATTTTAAGTATATATTGTATGTTTTTATTTATCTATTTTTTGTTTTTATTTATCTATTTCTATTTTTATCTATAATACTAAGTTATTTGTTAAAAACATTGATTTACATATTATTAAACTTACATATGTTTAGTTATTTGAGGTATTTTATTATAATTATGATAAGTATAAATTAATAGTTAGTCGATATACACCCAACGGGTATACCCAAAACCCGTGGGTATGCCCGATACCCGATGGGTATATACCCGCTAGAAACCCGACGGGTTTTGGGCCGGGTATGGGACACACTTTTATAAACGGGTATGGGGTTGGGATTACTCAAACCCGCCCCGAACCCGCCCCATTGTCATCCCTAGGAAGAAGAGTTCATGAGTATTGAGAGAAGATGAACTAGAGTTCTTCAGGATGAACCGGGTAAAATAGAGTTCTAAAGTTCTTCAGGATGGTTAATCAGTTCACAATAAAATAAAAATCACAACAGTTCACAAGAAAATCTATTTGCAACAATCAAATTTAGAATAAAATCAACTTTAATGATTGAGATAAAATCTATTTATATTAATGGGGTTAACCAAAACAAATAGGTGGAAGAGTTAACAAGAACTTTAATATATATATATATATATATATATATATATATATATATATATATATTGATCTATATACAAAGATTTTCATCAG
Organism: Deinandra increscens subsp. villosa; assembly: GCA_039602395.1. NCBI lineage: Eukaryota > Viridiplantae > Streptophyta > Magnoliopsida > Asterales > Asteraceae > Deinandra > Deinandra increscens. The sequence continues at coordinate 85,337,033 of JBCNJP010000010.1, read as the reverse complement.
ATCCTATACAAAGATCTCTCTCCCCCTCTGGTCCCTGGAGATGAAATTTCATATCCTTACAACTTCATCAATGATGAAATCAACGTACTCAAGCCCATTTGTGATGGACAGAGGTGGGATCCTCCAGTAATTGAGGAAATAGCCAATCTATGTGTGGTTTAGGTATTGCACCATTTGATTCAGATCATAACAATTAAATATGCGAATGTCGACATAGTCGACATAATCCACCGTTCCCTTCCACACATCCTGGCCGGCGGCATTCCGGTGGAAATTGCCACAGTGATGGATCTTGAGGGTGAACCTCCGTCCACCTATAAAAAACCCAAATGCAGAGCAGAGAGTAAGTAATTAAAAACATAAAACCCTAAAAATAAAAACCTGCAACCATTGTTGAGTGAAAATACACTTACGGGGGGTCTTGCCGTAGTAGGGCGCTGGTTCATTAACACCCCTAATCCTTCATTTTTTACCAAAGTCAGCCATTGATTGATCGGAGTTTTTTTCTTGATGATCAGGAAATATGTTCGTACAGAAGATTTTGGTGGCAAGAAAGTGAAAATTTAAAGGCAATCGGGCCACGCTACCAGCTATGGTGGCAAGAAGTGGAAAGGTCAAGCCACGATAACCGTGTATATATCTTTTACCTTTACCACGCAAATCCTGTTTTTACTGTGTCTATTTATTACCTTAGCAACACAAATTTTGTTGATCAATTATTTTTTATGTGATGGGAGCAATTAAATAAGTTCTGGTTAAAATATAACCAATTAACACTTCTGTCTCAATGGTTCTTCTTAATCTTGTTGTGTGTTCCTTTCTTTTGACTGACCCAGGTTCAAGCCTTGTTTTTTTACTGACCCAGGTTCAAGCCTTGTTTGCTACAATATAATAATTTTTTGATTGTCTAATAGTGGATGACATGATTTATAAACTGGATAGATTTTACTTCTTCAGTAAATTGGAACAAGAACAAAACCGGATGAACTAGAATTCCTCAGGAAGAAGAGTTCATCTGGATTGAGAGCAGATGAACATAACCGGATGACATTTTTAGACAACTGTTTGACTGCCTTGGCGGACTGAGATGATTTATAACTAAACAAGATCAATTTTAGTTATTCATTAGAGAAGAAGAATAGAACCGGATGAACTAGAGTTCTTCAGAATGATTTATAATTAAATAAATCTATTTGCAGCGGAAAAATTAAGATTCATTATTTTTCCGGAAGAACATTCATTCCGGATGAATGTTTATAACCTTCCAGAACATTACCTTTCGTCACGTTTATAATTTCATACCGTGACCATTCGTCACCAACTATTTAGTCACACAACCTAATAACAGTGGCATATGTACTAGCTTTTAGCCACATAACTAAGTAAAAACAGTGGTCATTGCTCACAATTAGCCACGCATAATATATACTTAATAGTTTTGTTTTTTTTTAATTTACTAGGTAATAAAATCTATTCTTCCGTCACACAACATTATTTAAGCGTGGTCATACATTCCTTTTTGGTCACACAAAAAAAATCATAAAAATTTCGTGGCAGTTTGGTGCAGTTCGCCACTCTTTTTTAAGTGTGACAAATAAGTGCCACATGTTTTTTGTAAAACAGTAGCTAAAGCCATTGCACCTCATTGTTGTTGTCACATAAACAAAAAAATGTATGGCTAAAGGGTCCAAAGGCGATATATTTGGCCACGGGTACAAAATATGTATGGCTAAAACTAGTGTTTCTTACCTTTAGCAACGTTTTTTTAAACCGTGGCTAGGCGTTTTAAAAAAAACCATGGCTAAAGCCAATTTTTGACGTAGTGACTCTAATCTAAACTAAGGACACAATCATGATGCCCTAGTGATATACACATTCTTCACTCTAATCCTAAACTAAGGACACAATCATGATGCCCTAGTGATATACACATTCTTCATGAAGTCAAACAGGGTCAACATGATAATTATATGACAACATGCAACATCATTTATACAATTTTAACAAGAGAAACCCTAGATCTAACATCAAAAATACGATTGTGTCATAGATCTAGTCATATTTGTTGATACATGGTTCCTGATCGTCATGTGAAGTATCGAGAACAAGACGGAACGTGCAAGTTTAGGTCTGGCCGAACCTTGGCCGAACTCCAGGTTCGGAGCCGCCGAAGCTTGGCCGAACCTAAGGTTCGGCCAGTCGTGTTTTCAGCCTATAAATATGTTCGTCTTGTATAGAATAGAGAGCTTCCGTGATATACTTTCTAAGTGTACTCTGTGGTTCTCAGTGGTTAATACAAAGTCTGTTTGTATTTACTATTTGTGTCTCTACTCATATTACATTGATTTCTATACGACTAAGTAGAAGATCCACGCGCTCAGGCAATTTCAAGTGGTATCAGAGCATTTGGTTTGTTCTACTAGTCGGAGATCAGTGTTTTTCGAGTTATCGAGTTCAAATTCACGTTTTTTATAGTTTCAAAACTCGTTTTTCATCTTCATTTCTCAAAATTCTCGTTCAGAGCATCATGATTCACGTCCAAAATGTTACTGTTTGTTCGTTTTCAGTTGATTGAGTGTTTACAGCTCGAGAGGTGTCGATTTCAGTGAGTTTTTCCAAATTTTTTTCGAAATTTCGCGTTCGGCCGAACTCCTCGTTCGGCGTAACTGCTCCGCACTTCAGGTTCGGAGGACTCTCGGAGTAACCGCTCCGAACTCGAGGTTCGGACGGCGTTCGGTGAGCGTTTGGCGATTATTCACGTTCGGTGAGGTTCGGTGGAAGTTCGGTCCACATTCGGAGCTAGTTTGGTCTTATTTTGTTTTTGTTCCTCCGAAGCTCAGTTTCGGAGGGAGTTCGGACCAGTTTTTGTTCGGACAAAGTTCGGAGGTGGTTCGTTGAAGGTTCGGACTAACCATTTTTTTCGAAAATGAGTGCATCACAAGCTAGTTCTATGATACCTATCTTGGTAAAATGGGAAGACTATAATAAATGGAAAGTTGAGTTTGAGGTTTACATCAACGAACATTTTGAAGAATTCTGGAAAGTAGTTGCTAAGCAATTTGCATGGCCAACTTTTGTTGATGGCTATGTCAAACTTCATCAACATCTTTCTTTATTTGAACGAGAGTACATAAATTCTGAACACCAAGCCAGAGATATTATTAAGTCTGGTCTTTCTGAAGAGTTGTTTCTTGAACTCACAGTGGGTTGTACTGCTAAGGATAAATGGAATGATTTGCAAGAAAAAGGTAAGATATATGCAATCATTCAGACTATGAAGGATAATTCAGATTCTACTGATTCTAAATCTTATGATTCTGCATCGAGTGGTTTGGAATCAGGAAGTGATAAATTGTCAGACAAAAAGGATTGTGATGGTGTTTTCAAGACTGAAAAATGTGATGGTAATATCACTGATTCTGATTCTGATTCTGAAACAAGCCCTGGTGTTATATATGACAAAGGGGATGAAAGTGACATAGAAGAAGTTCAGAATGGAAGTTTGTTAGTATGCTCAATGTGTGCAAACCTTACTAAGATTAACAAGAATTTGATGAAAGAAAAGGATAAATTGTTGGTTGAATGTGAAAATGCAAAAGCTGAAGCTAAAGATGTTGCTACAGATTTTGAAGCATTGTTCAACAAGGCTTATCCTGTTCAACAGAAATATGAAATGGCTAATACTCTTGTGATTGAATCAGCAGCTAAAATTGAAAAACTTCAGCACAAGATTTCTATGCTTCAAGATGAAAATGTTCTTTATCGCGACAAGAATGAAGTGTTAACAAAAGATATTGAGATTTACAAAAAGAAAAGAGAAAGTGTGCTTGAAGAATTATTTGCTGAATGTGACATTCGTAAAGTGCAGATTTATGAATATGATGAGCTTAACACAAAGTTTATTAAGTCACAAAAGGAAGTGTTTGATGCTCAACAGAAAATCAATGATTTGAAGTTAGAAATTTTGGAGTTAAAAAGGCAAGTGAAGAATTGCAATTTGTCACCAACATTGTTAAATTTCTTATATAAACAGGATCAAAGTGAAGATAGTACTAAGAAAGATGATATTCACATGGTTCCTTCACCGGTGGATTTATCTGAAGTTACATCTGCTCCGCTTGATCCTAAGGACGAATTGCATGATTATTCGAAGTTTGCCACTTCATCCAGGAAAAAGAAATCAAAATCTGAGAAAAAGCACAAACCATTGGGTGAAGCTCCAAAATTTACTTCAAACTCTGTTCTCCTGGAAAATGAACAAATTTTGACTAAAGTTTTTTCAAGTACTTCTTCTGCAACTGATGAAGGAAAAGTGTGGATTGCAAAGAATAAACTGAAGGACATCAAAGAAAAATTCACTAGAGAAGCTAAAGGGAGAGATGCTTCTGGTTCTTCGTCTGTATTTACAAAGGGTTCTGGATTCAAGTATAAAGGTTTGGGTTATGAAGTCAAGGATGTATTAGTGCAACAGACAACAAAGAAACCAAAGAAAGTTGTTGTTCAGCATGTTCCTCGACTTCAGCAACAATCAAAGAAAGAATTTGTTCAAACTCAGCAAAAGCAAGCTCATCAGAAGAAGCCGAATAGTTCTACATCAAGAAATCGATGTTATCATTCTGGAGGTTCATCGAGTGATTCATATTCTTTACCACAAAGATCTCCGAGGTATGATTCATCTGATGATTTCTTTGATTCATTTGCTTCTGATTATTCTTTTGGTTACTATGATTCTCCTGCTGCGAATCATAGTTGGAAACCAAGGAAGTTTGTCAAATTCTCACCAATGTTTCGTGAGAGAATTTGTTATGCATGTCGTCGACCTGGACATATGGCTGCAAATTGTCCGACGACTGCATATGTTCACAAAAATGCAAAATATGTGGATAATAATGGTAAAATTTTTGATGAACCATGGTTTTCTAAATCTAAAACAACTAGTAAGTCGTCTTCGTCAAAGACGCCAGTTGAAACATTTTCAGGTTCTGATCAAACATTAAAATCTTCAATGCAATGGAAACCGAAAGTTGTTTCCAAGGCCAACCGTGACTATGTGGAAGACACCGGGCGACCCGATATTGTTCAATCGGGTCGATCCCAAAGAAACAAATGATTTATTTGGTGTCAACAGGTGTTTCAAGAAGACTTTTCAGTGATTGGATAATTGCTGATTGTGAAATATCTGTTCTAATTAAACTGAATTTCCAAATCATTTTTGTTTTCACAAAGCTAAACTGCAAAGTATTCGTGTTGGTTGATCAATTTTTCGTTTGTTTTCCACTCCATCTCATTCTGAGGGGGAGTTTGTTTTTGCAAAAATACAAAAATAGTGTGTTGTTTTTCAAATTGTAAAAATGAAAATCTATAAATAGAGTTGTCATTTTTAGGGGGGGAAATTTGAAAAAAAAACCAAAAACATTGGAAAATGAGAAATTGTATCCGACATGTTTGGGAAATGATGGTACATTGGCTGACATTGTCTGACTCATGGATAAAATAGATGAAAAGGCCATAAGACCATTTGATCGATGTGCAAGGTAGGCTCGGCAAATCAGAAAGTATACAAATGTGATATACACTAAATCTGTTGCTTGACCTAGTGGACAACATCTTGATGCATATCTCATGATATATCAAGAAAAAGATATGTGAAAAATAAAATGAGAAGTCATTGTGTATACATGTATTCATTTTGCAAAGATTTAACCTTGTTTGATTTTCTTAATTTTGTCAAACGATCGGACTTTCTCTGCGTGTCGAAAGACCGACCTGATCGTTGTTCGTTTGACGTTCTGCTTTATTTTCTTTGGTGTTTCGTATAACTCATCGGACTTTCTCTGCGTGTACGGGGGTACCGACCTGATTGTTGTTGAGTTATACAATTTCAACTTGTTTTATTTTCTTATTTTGTTAAATCCGAGGCCTTATTTGCGTATCGAAAGATCGACCTTAAGGTAGACGATTTAACGTTCTTATTTCTTTTTGCATGGAACACAGTTGACTATATCATGGTTACAATCATTATGTGATTAATATCACAAATGAAGTCACAAAATGTGATAAGCAAAGCATATCTGAGTATGTTTGATAGTGTGGGGTACACTGGTCAATGCAAGCTTAATCAATACCTTAACATATCCAGATGTTATGAGTATGATTGTGCCAGAGTTTAAATTTGGACAAATTATATCTGCAATAGGCATGGCTTATGTGCTACAATAATCGAAATTGGAGTGTAGTTCAGCATGTTATGACCAATATGATCCCAAGTCGTGATCTTTCTCACAAAAGACAAAAATAGTGTCTGATTCTGTATGGCATTTACTTTCTTATCAGAAAATATCAAAAAGATTTTAGGTGTGTTTTGATATAAATTTTCTAAAAGCCAAAAAGATTTTGTTTCTGATTTGTTTTCGATTGATCAACACGAATTACGAATTCATTTTCAAAATCAAAATATCTTGGAGTCTCGAAGAGACGTTTTGCGCCAGGATTATTTATGTTGGCAGGTTTCTAAGTGGAAAGAGACCATCACAACTTCAAGTCTTCTGAAGGTTGTTGATAAAGAGACTACACACGTTGCAATATCAAGTATTTAAGATTGAACTCATCGTCTAGATCGAGGAGGAGTTTGATTGAAGATACAAGATACAAGTTTTATTAAGAGGAGATGATACTGCACATGCCGAGGGGGAGTTTGTTGATACATGGTTCCTGATCGTCATGTGAAGTATCGAGAACAAGACGGAACGTGCAAGTTTAGGTCTGGCCGAACCTTGGCCGAACTCCAGGTTCGGAGCCGCCGAAGCTTGGCCGAACCTGAGGTTCGGCCAGTCGTGTTTTCAGCCTATAAATATGTTCGTCTTGTATAGAATAGAGAGCTTCCGTGATATACTTTCTAAGTGTACTCTATGGTTCTCAGTGGTTAATACAAAGTCTGTTTGTATTTACTCTTTGTGTCTCTACTCATATTACATTGATTTCTATACGACTAAGTAGAAGATCCACGCGCTCAGGCAATTTCAATATTACAACATAAAAATCCAACCTTGATGATAATATCAATAGAACTAACAATTAGTCACATGTATAACATAGATCTAATCATATTATAACGTAAAAGTTAAATCTTGATGATAATATCAATAGATCTAACAATTAGTCACATGCATAACATAGATCTTTAAACATAAAAATCCCATCTTGATCATAAATCACATAGATCTAACCCTAATGAGCATGCATATCATAGATCTAATCATATTACAACAAAAATCCAATCTTGATCATGTATCACATTGATCTATCAGGAATTAACATGCATTACATAGATCTAACCCTAACCCATCATAAAAAATGCAATCTTGATCACATAATCGATCCATAGATTTAGCAAGAATCAACATGCATGACATAGGTTGTTCAAAAAATAAAAAAACATGCATGACATAGATCTAACCCTAATCCATCATAAAAATGCAGTCTTGATCACATAATACATATATCTTGTAAGAGTCAACATGCATGACATAGATCTAACCCTAATCCATCATAAAATACAATCTTGATCACATACCATTGATCTAGTAAGAATCAACATGCATGACATAGATCTAACCTAACACATCATAAAGATCAAATCTTAATCATGAAAAATCAATCAATAAGGATGAAATACTTACTTGCACAAAGAAAAGTGAAGAAGGGGGTAATCAAGGCTTGATTATTTAAAGAAATTACTCCAAGATTGAAGGGAGAGGTGAAACAATTAGAGGGGCATGGGTTTTCAGCCGTTTGGGAGTGTTAGGGTGTGAGAAATTAGGAGCATGGTGGCTAATGGTGCTTAAATAGGAGAAAATTAGGGGGTTTTCTGGAAAATCAGGTTTAGGCGTATCGCCTCTTTCAATAGATTAAAACAGGAGTAGCCTCTAGAGCCTCACCGAACCAAAACTTTTCTGATTTCTTGAATCGCGGGCTCGTTTCGTTGTTTTTTGATGTTTTTGAGTCCCATTTTCACCCAAATTACCCAATTCATTATCCCATCATGCTAACCAATATAATCCACTCAAAACAAATATGAATACGCTACATAACTCCTAACAATGAACACATAAGGTCACATAACACGTTTTTGATCGGTTTTGACTTACGCATCGATTTTTGGCAACTCACCAACGTTTCGTGACTCGATTAAGTGTGTGATGACTCGTGACATGATTTTATATTATTAGACTCATAATTATGCCTAACTTGACTTACGATACTCAAATACGAGATTTTCGGTAAACAACGAGTCGCGTTCCGAAATCGTGTAAAAACCGCAAATCGCTTTATTTTCAATTTGGGGAATCCAATTTAAATCCAAATGTTTTTAGTTAAACAATCACAAATCATTTTAAAACATTATTTGGGATATATATACCACAAAAATTCTCCCGGTACTCAAGAATTTGCAAATTTGGAAAATGCGAAATTTCAAATGGGTCGGGTTGTATAAACGGGTAAAATGCAAATGTTACAACGGATATGTTAACACAATACGATACGACACGAAGTTAAACATTTTGGGTTTAAGTTAAACATGTTTCGTGTTATAAATAGATCAACACGTTATGACACATTTAATGTTTGTTTAAACAAGTTTTACCTCATCTAACATGTTTATGACACAACTACACATGTTTAATTTTTAGTGATTTTTAATATAATTAAATATATAACACAGATATTAGATTTCCACCTTAACTTTTTAAATTACATCACCCTATCGACTTTAACGCATTGGATTCTTCAAATATCCCTACTTTAATGTTTGCTATACAAAAAGGTTTAGCGGTGCAACTTGTTGCCCGTTTGCTTTCTATCTCCTTGTAAAAGATGAGTTTAAGTTTAGATGAATTATATAAATTTATTGTTTTCTAGTTTCCATCTCTAGGATATCAATGATGTCTAGACAGGTCGTATCATGTAAAATTTATAAACAGTTATGTGTTCGTGTTTATTACATGTGTTAATCGTATCTTCTCGTGTTTGATCCGTGTAACACATTTAGACTTGTTTTCAGCTCTCTCTAGTCAACTGAAATACCTTGCGTAGAGTGGTGGAGGCATGTGTAGGTAGGGGAGGCCCCCGTAGGCCTCAAGTTTCTATCCATTATACTATAGTTAGACTATCTCCAATGCTAAGACCAATTCTTTTCACATGTAGGCTTAGTTATCATGTGATATCAGTTTTCCACCCATATTTCCTTTAATCTCATTTTACTCTCACACTACCATACCTATTATTCCCACATACAACCCTATTGTATACTAATTGTGTGAGAAGAAAAAAGGTTGAAAAATCAAACAGACACACACGTAGCCACATATGGAAGCCACAAATGGCCTGTACCCTAATGTCGTTTGTCCGGCATGTCTTTGCCAAGTAGGCTACATGCAGTAGAAGATGCAAGTGTTAGAGGAAGCCTTAGAGCTTTAATCTATCAATTTTAGGTTTGATATTGTTATTAATTAGTAAGTTGAAGGAGCACTATGAGTATTTATTGATAAATAGTGGGGCACTACATTCATTCTATATATATTCAATGACGGTCTTTATGAACAGTTAAAGTCAAACTGCGCCGCCTAATAGCACCAATAAGGACCTGTGATGTGTTCCAAATTACACATCTATTTATAAGTTAAACGCCCTCATTTGTTGAATGTTTATGCATTATTTTGATAAGTTTTACCCTTGTTTGCTATGAAATGTCTTATATAGGTAAATAGAGGGGGTCAAAATGATAAGTGCGGATTTTAGAAGATTTTGGGGTGAAAATGACAAAGATCCGAAGTATTTACTTGTTCAGCATGTCACGACTCGTTACATGAGAACTAGCCGTTACAGGAGGTTTATCAGAAACCCTAAATCGTAGATTTATGGCGGCGCTAACGACCCGTTATAGCCATAATGGCTGATTTCCAGAAACCTATAAGTACATAGTATTCTCATTCGTTTGAATCCCTAACGTCACTTTACGACTCCAAGCCCATTTCCATACGTAATTTTGGTTTCCAAGCCAAGGATTGAAGTCATCGAAGTTGTACATGTCACACCCCACTCCACGGCCCGCCACCGCGGGGAGGGTGTGGGACCAGCTACCCGTATCAGAACACGCGGAAGCAAACAGATACCTTATCTCAGCACAGGCCGACCAGTCCAATAATGAAACGACGGGACATACCCAAGTGTCCATCACCTTAGAGAGGGCTACAGTTTGTAATCTCTGTGGTGCACTGTTGTATTCTCTGCATTTCATTGAGGCCTAGGTTACTCCAAGACTGGTACAACACCGTAGACCGCAACAGTAGATCACGAACTTAGGCTACCCCAACTGCTAGGTCTTGCACACAAAAAGTTTAGCTAAACCCTACCTATCCTTCAAGTCATCCCTGTAGTTACTTCCTTGCATATGAACCAAAAATACGTCAACAACAAACGCGGGTTTAGCTGGAAACTTGCGTTTCTTAGCTTTGATACCAATTGACATGTGTGCTAGCCTGCTTGCTTAATTGTTTTCTCTCGTACGTAGCTTCGCTTCTTCTGGCTTAGAATTCGTTCCCAAGAAGAAGCGAATTCAAAAACGACTGATCTTGGGAATGAATTTTAAGCCAGAAGAAGCGAAGCTACATACGAGAGAAAATAATTAAGCAAGCAGGCTAGCACACATGTCAAATGGTATCAGAGCTCAGAAACGCAAGTTTTGTGGCTCTCGTGATATCAGATTCAAGTTTTTGCTGACTAACGATTTGAGTTTCTTGGTGATTTTTAGCGTTTACCACGAAACGGGAAGTGTTTTTGTAGGTTTCGCACAGGACAGAAGTAGGCTGCTAGGATTTTATAAGCTTTTCGACCCTTTTGGATACTTTTCAATCGACTTCTCGATCGAAGAGTACTTCCTGGTTCCCCATTTTTCGATCGGAAAGTCCCTTCGTGACTTTTCGATCAACTCCGTTTCGATCGGAAAGTCCCTTCGTGACTTTTCGATCAGCTCCGCCATTAGATCGGAAAGTCCCTTTGCGACTTTTCAATCAGCTTCACCTTTCGATCGGAAAGTCCCTTCGTGACTTTTCGATCAGCTTCCCTTTTTTCGATTGGAAAGACCCTTCTGTGACTTTTCGATCAGCGTACACTTTTCGATCGAGGCACAATTCTGCCTGATCGAGAAGCATACTTTTCGATCATCACATTTTCGAACGGTTTCTGTGGCTTTGACCCGTTTCGACTTGATCTAAAAGGCACTTTTTGACCAGCTTTTCAACCAGCTTTTCGATCAAGCCACACTTTTCGATCGGAAAGTCCACTTTTCGATCGGAAAGTCCACTTTCCGATCGAAGAGTTCACTTTCCGATCGAAAAGTTCACTTTTCGATCAAAAAGTCCACTTTCCGATCAAAAATCCACTTTCCGTTCAAAAAGTCCACTTTCCGATCAAAAAGTCCACTTTTCGATCAAAAAGCCCACTTTTCGATCAAAAAGCCCACTTTTCGAGCCATTCAGCTTTTCGATCAAGCCATAACTTTCTGATCCGGTTGAGACTTTTCGATCCACCCTTTTCAATCCGATCAAGTCTTTCCAGTCCGAATTTGCCCTAGTCTTTCCACTAAAGAAGATAATGGTACACATTCTACCAGGTACCACTGCATCTACCAACAATACTGAGATATGTTGTAATCCCAAGTGTCTATCCAAAGAATGGGAACGTAAGTTCACTAATGAAACTCTAAATCATGAATCCACTGCTAGAGACCTTAGGGATATCAAGATAAGACTATAATCTTTAGAGAGAAACTAGAGGCTATCAAATTAGATGTTAGGAGCCTAGAGAATCAGCTGAGTGATAAGAGCACATATCTTAGGCTTGCTAACACTAAGGTTGAAGAGCTAACCAAGGAGGTTGAGGAACTACGAGCTAAACTAGGAACATCTCAAACCAAAATAAAGCGTAATGATAAAATTATTTCTAAAATGTTTGAAGCTAGCTCATTATTTTATAACACTGATGTTTGAATGAGGCATGTTAAAAGTGACTTAGGTCTAGGATTTGGAACAGGTGAAAAAGATCCAAAATCTACACACACTGTCCCAATGCCATTAATGCATGAAATCATACCTGAACACTAGACTTCTAAAACCACATTAGAAGTCAAAGCTGAAATTGATAAGAAACTTGCCTCATGTCCCATTAAAATTTTTGCTCCCGTTTCTAACATTACTGACGAATCTACCACTTGTGCAGATAAAGTAAATAATGAAGCAGGTTCAAAGGGAGAAAGTGTTTGTTTTAAGAGTCAAAAGTTTCCAGTTTTTTAAAACTAATAATTTTGCTTCAAAAAAATTTGAGTCTGAGTGAACATTTCCCAAGTCAACTATGTTTGATGAATCTGTTACTTGTAGTGTATTTAATTTTGGGAAGTGTGATGATAAACCTAAACCTTTGTGAACTATGAAAATTTTAAGAAGAGGTAAGGGACCAGAGGTTGCTAGTCCTAAACCCTCAAACACTTGTGTGTTTGGTGTGGAAATTGATAATGTTGTGGAAAATGTGTAGAAAGTACGGGACGCCATACCTCATGATTGTCCCGTACCCTGAAGTCATCTCTGCATATGACCAGTTTAAACCGATACAGCGGGAGTATTGTCTGACCACCAAACCCAAGGGCAGAAATCATTGTGTGACACCTCGATCAAAACCAGGTCAACCCGTTGACTTTGACTTTTGTGATTACCATTAATACTCTCATTATCTGTTAATTATCTGATCATTATCTGTTAAAGTAGGACATATATATAATCGTCTAAAGATAATTCCCGAGTTTGTATCAACTATTTTGTCCGTTTTAAAAATCAAGAAAACCCATTAACGTCTTAATAGAATTTTATCAACAAGAAAAATATATAAAATGTGACTTTTATATATTCTCCGCCCGGTGTCCGAACTGACTGTTCGGAACGTCAATAATTTAAAGTAATTTCTTATATAATCAAAAGTTTTGTCAAGACTTGAACACCTCAACCCGTTTTACTTAGGAAAATCCAAACATCAACCGAACCTCAAACCGTAACCCCGTTGGACCCAGTCAGAGCCAATAACGTCAAAACTTATCCGTTTGACCAAAAAATTTACCCGATGACTCAGTGTAACCCCACGAGCGTTTTAACTCAGCCCGCCAACCCGTAACCCGACCCGATAACCGGCCCATTAACCAGCCCGTTAACCGAACCGCGAACCAAACCGACCCAGTTTCCAGTCTGATCCGGCCCACCCTTTCGGCCCGTTTCCGGTCAGGCCCAACCCGGCCCAAATGGTTATTTTTTTTACTAATCAAACCCTACAAGATTTTATATAAAAAGTCCACCACCTTTGTAGTTTTTATAAAACTAAAAATTAGTGTTTATTTTCCAAACTTTTTATAAACACTAATCTACCTTTTTTATGCCAACCCATGGACTTTTATAAAAATATTGAATCTTAAATCAGCTCCAACTTTTATAAAAAGTCTCCATCTTTTTAAGAAATCACCTACTTCTTATTTTTGATGATTATTTTTAATCATAATAAAAAGTAATTAGAGGTTGGCAAGGGTGTTACCCAAAAGTTAATCAAACAACTTTTTAGTATAAAAAGGAGGCCAAGATCATCATTTTCACTTGCACCTCCCCACTTTTCTACCTCCCTCCAACTCTCCCTCTCCTCCTCCCTTGGTTTCGGTCACCGAACCCCCTCCCTCTCCTTTCCGGTCGCCGACCACCACCATAAACCACCACTCCACCGCCATCGAGCCACCACCTAACCACCCCTCAACTGCTGTGAACCACCACCATTCCACCCTTACTTTTGCAAGTATAACTTTTTTTTCTCCCCACTTTGCTATAGTTAGTCACTCACCAGAAAACACCTCAAGTCTTGATATAACTTGAAATAAATTCTTTCTCTAATCCTCTAAAACAACCAACACTTGGGTTAATATTACAAGTGACTTGATCTAACACATCTTTGGTGCCTTAGGGATTAAAATAGCCAAGATGTGAGGTTGTGCACTAAAGAAACCAAATTGGGAGTATTGTGTATTAAAACCTAGATCATTTATATTTATCTTGCATTTAATTACTTGTTATTTAATTTCTTGCAATTAATTTTCTTGTTATTTATTTATCTTGGTCCTAACACTAATGTGTTAGTTGATATGTCCTAATACTTCAAGTATTAGTAAGATTTGTTCACTTGTTTGAACATAAAGGTCCTAGCTTTTGCTAGTTGATTATTTATTTTACATGTTATATATATTTACTAACTCATGGCTTAAATAAATGATCTAACAACATTAAACTTATTTTGAATAAACCCATTACTTAATCCTAACACATAAGTGTTAGTATAAATCTTTGTATGTCATGAAAATATTAAACATAATCATTAGACAAGTTAGATGACCTACAAAAACCATGGATTTTGATAAACAAAAACTTGTTTAAAAATTAATAAATGGAACATTCGTAAAAGACATGGATTAAATGGATTATTGACTTAAAAATGACTTGGATTTTATTAGATAATCTCAAGTCAACATGCTATAAAATATATTTATTTTATAAAAACTAGTCACCAAAACTAAATACTTTAATGTATTGGTGAATTTAGTTCATCAAAACCTTAAAATACATTTTATACTTTTGCTAAATCAAGTAAAAATGCATTTACTATCATCACATTTATAACCAACCATTTGGACTTTATTAAATAGATTTTTAACTATAAAAAGACATTTTTATAAACCTTGATCAACCCCTAAAATTCTAGTTTCAAGTTGATGATTTTTATAAGATAAAATGAGACTTTTATTTATAAAAATAAGCTAAAAACTGTTACCGATCAGATCTGATCCCGACACGTTTTCGACACATGTTTTTGATGTGTTAAATAAACCAAATTGACCGAGATAGAGAAACGTTGCGTAGGGAGAAAACCGGGATCAAAACGGATTAATACGCAACGAGAAAACTCAATTTTAGTGACTTATTTCAAAACCGACCAAAAATATATTATAAGACTTGAAACTAACTTAAAGGATTATTCTTGACATTTCCTAAAAATATATAAAGTCCAAAAGCAATAAAAGTCTATTTATTAAACAAAACCGGTGACTACGTTTTATATAAACTTTAAATAAATATTTTAGTTATAAAAATATTTAAACGATTACGACACCAAACGTTTTGACTTGAAAAATAACTATTGACTATTTCTAAATAAAAATGTTCGCATTTTAAGTGATAACGTAAAATGTTTTCGACGATTCAAACGTCAAATAATTATATTTGAACATATAATTATTTATAACACTTAAACTTTTAATTTATTAAAAGATGGTTATCTGAAGTCATCCTATGATTATAACTTTTGTCAAAATGAATTTGTAAAATCTTTTATAAATGTATAAGTATAAATACAAAGACTTGTATTTATTTTTAACTCACTTATACTATATCAATAGACCTTGTCACTTATTTTTTTTCTTGAAAATATATATAATTATTTTATGAAATAATTATAAGAGGTTTAAGTCATGACATATATAAATCTATCTATAAATAATAATAGACATTATTATTTATTTCAACGTATAAAACTTGATTGATTTCTTTTAAGTTAAATTGATTTATTGCTTTATTTAACTTTCCTTTATATATATTTTGACATAAATATAAGTATGGATTTCCTATATTTATTTGATCAATAAGTATTATCAAACGGACTTCCAAAACTAATACAAACGGGACATTATATCAAGACTTGACTGTTATCGTTTGGGTGAAATTATTGTTACTCAATAACCAAATGCCTTATATATATGCATTGTCTTATTATTTATTAGGACGTTACTTGCACCATTTCATTTCCGGTCTTACATACTTGTCTCCATTTCACCTAGATCGGCTGAGTCTCACGGCCCCTTTCTTTTAAACTGTTTTAATACTTTGGGGGAGAAATCATGAACTAAACTGTTTTATACTTGATATATCGGTCGAACTACCTCTGCCGTATGATTAAATGTTCTTTACTTACCCTACAAATGAGTACATTTCGTTACATAACGAATTATCACAAATCCCACTATTAATTGAATTTGATTAGTTCTGTTCGAAACGGTAACTAGTGAATATATCTATTTGAGTTAACAACCCTACTTGATTGGTAGCTCCAATCCCGATGTTTGCATTTGTCGAGTAGTACACGCCAGTTATTATTGTTCCATTTCAGTATCTTTAAGGAAGATGCTATGAGTGGGTAAATCTGTTAGTTTCAAATTCAAAGTTCATGCTAATCATTACATCACGGTGACCATATCATTATCTTGTATACCTTAAATCATTTACAAACTATTTGTAGAGTCTTAAACCTATGAACTCACCAACGTTATGTTGACCCTTTTATACTCATGATTTTCTCAGGTAACTAAATGTATCCGCACGTGCAAACGGGACCATCACTCATAAACGGACCTGCTGCTGATGGAGTCATAGTCCCGATTTATCCACCTAACTATTTTCAAGCATTTTAGGAACTATCTTAACTTTTAAGAACTATTTCCATCTTTATTATTAATTGTAAGACAATGTCATTTTACCACTATTTCCGTTGCAATCCAAATGACGTTTTGTTTATCAATTGTTTTACTATTAATTGTTCTAAGTATCCACAACTATGATTTCATGACGTCACACGCCTCCGTTCCCAAAAGTCCAGGGTGTGACAGATTGGTATCAGAGCCGTGGTTATAGAGAACTAGGTTTCATAAATAAAAATGAAAAGAAAACCTGGACTATAACCCGCTTTGAAGGCACCGTTTGTACGCAAGGCCAACTCAAGTGGTAACGATTATTATGATTTATGCTTAAGTGTTTATTTCATAACTTGCATTTGATTTATCTACCTTAAATGTTTATATGCTTACTTGTTCTAACGCTGCTTTTACTTGGAACTTGTTATCGAAGTGATGGCTTCCGCTAACGAGGCCATTTGGATCTCATCGAGCTCTTGCAGATGAGAGTTGCCACTCTCGAGGGCCATGTCGAGCGACTACTTACTTTCTTAGCGCTCATGGCCCAGGTTACTGGCACTCTTGCCCTACCCCCAGGCCCCTGTTTTTAGGATTCTTTAGATTTGACCTACCCTTTTGACCCGCCATTTTATTAGTAAATCATGATGTAGTATTATTTTTGTTGGGATTGCACTCTCATTAGCTAGTTATGTACTTACTTTAACTTAACCCTTTTGTATGATTTATAACTAATATGGCGATATAGAATGTAACTTGTAGTTTATCTTATCGTGTTGAATGGTTGAGCTATTTATTATTGTGATACTTGTATTACTTTCTCTGGTATTAAATGTATGTCATGGTTATTATTCTTGAGATTGCAATAACCCCATACTCATATGGTCTAAACCGTTTGTTTTCTTTATGTTGTCATTGAAACATAAAGAAGAAACATGCCTCCTAGACGTGGTACCAGGAACACATCCCCCAACCAACCAATGAGTGATGCCGACATTGAGGCTCTAATCAGTCAACGAGTTGCTGAAGCTATTCCTGCAAGCGAAACCTAATGGGATCACGACCGAAAAAATAACAATCCACCACATGGTAAGGTTTAACGATCTCAATGTTAGAGAACATCCAGACTACAATTTCTCCGAATTGTATTCAAACGTTTTAACATTCAGAGTTCCCGCGACTGTTCATACAAGGATTTTATAAACTGCAAACCCACTAACTTCAAGGGCACGGAAGTTGCCGTGGGTTTGATTAGTTGGTTCGAAAGGACGAAATCCGTTTTTCGTATTAGCAACTGCCCCGCTGGGTTTATGGTTAAGTACTCTACTTGCACTTTTACTGATGGCGTGCTAACTTGGTGGAATTCTCACGCTGACGCCATGGGAACAGACCTAGCTTATGCTATGACTTAGGATGAGCTTAAACAGCTCTTGCGTGACGAGTACTGCCCGAGAGAAGAATTACAGAGATTGGAAACTGAATTGTGGAGTTTGGCAATGAACTATTTTGACATCGCTGGTTACACGAAGCGATTCTGCGAACTCGCGCATGTTTGTTCAACCATGGTCACTCCACCGTACAAGAAGATCAAGAGGTACATTTGGGGTCTCGCACCTCACATTCAAGGGAATGTTCTTTCTTCGAACCCTGCCACTTTTCAGGATGCTGTGCGTCTTGCTCACAGCTTAGTCTATCAGGCCACACGCCAAGGTGTGACCTTTGCCAAGAAGAATTCTGAAGTCAAGATTCCCGAGGTCGGTGCAGCCACCTCATCTAGAAAGAAGCCGGACAACAAAAGGAAGCGCAATTTCTGGAAGAATAAGCCAGACAGGAACCCTGAAAAGGCCCATGCCAAAGGACCCGAGCCGGCTAAAGTTTTTGCTGCTACCGCACCTGCTCAAGCACCGAAGAAGACATGCTACACCGGTAATGCACCTCTGTGCAACAAGTGCAACCTCCACCACACCCTTGACTATGGAAATGTTTACTTTGGCCACTGCAAGACCAAGGGTCACATCACTCGCGATTGCCTGAATTGTGCATGTTTCGGTTGTGGTGTTACTGGTCACCCGAAGAAGGACTGCCCCAAGACGAAGGATCAGAATCAGGCGAAAGGCATAGTTTTTAGTGATCAATGCTGGAGAAGCACGTCGTGATCCAAACACCGTGACGGGTACGTTTCTACTTAACAACCAATTTGCTTTTGTTTTATTCGATACTGGTGCCGGTAGAAGCTTTGTGTCTACCGATTTTAGCCAATTACTAGGAATCGCCCCTATTGCCCTAGACACTAAGTTCACAGTAGAATTTGCAAATGGTGACCTAATAGAAAGTGGAGAAATGTACCAAGGTTGCTCGCTTGAACCCTTAGATCAAGTTTTCCACATCGACCTTATGCCTGTTGATCTAGGAAGCTTTGATATCGTTATTGGAATCGATTGGTTATTAAATAACCATGCCGAGATAGTTTGTCACGAGAAGATAATCCGCGTACCACTCGCAGACGGCAACACTCTTAACGTACAAGGCGAAAAGAGTGGAACCCCGCAAAATATCATATCGAGTATGAAGGCTCGTAAGTTTATTCGAAAAGGATGTCATGCCATTCTAGCTCATGTTACGGAGAAGAAGGAGAAGCGCATCGAAAATGTTCCTACGGTCTGTGAATTTCCAGAAGTTTTCCCCAAAGACTTGCCTGGTTTACCACCAACTCGACAAGTGGAATTTCGTATCGACTTGACGCCTGGAGCTGCCCCCGTTGCCAGATCGCCCTACCGCCTGGCACCGTCAGAAATGCAAGAATTATCTAGTCAACTACAAGAGTTGTTAGATAAAGGCTTTATCCGCCCAAGCCACTCGCCGTGGGGAGCTCCTGTCTTGTTTGTGAAAAAGAAGGATGGAACGTTTCGGATGTGTATCGACTACAGGGAGTTGAACAAGTTAACGGTGAAGAACCGCTACCCACTACCAAGAATCGATGACTTGTTCGACCAACTCCAAGGATCGATTTATTTCTCCAAGATTGACCTGAGATCCGGTTATCACCAACTACGAGTTAGAGACGAAGATATTTCGAAGACAGCGTTCAGAACACGCTATGGTCATTACGAGTTCCTCGTTATGCCTTTTGGTTTAACTAACACACCCACTGTGTTCATGGATTTGATGAACCGCGTATGTAAACCATACCTAGATAAATTTCTTGTCGTGTTTATCGATTATATTCTCATATACTCTCAAAGCAAGAAAGAACACGAACAACATTTGAGACTTATCTTGGAATTGCTGAAGAAGGAAGAATTGTACGGGAAGTTTTCCAAATGTGACTTTTGGATTCGCGAGGTACACTTTTTGGGTCACGTCATCAACGACCCGGGAATTCATGTTGATCCAGCCAAAGTTGAGGCTATCAAAGACTGGAGTACTCCCACTACTCCGACTAAGATACGCCAATTCTTGGGCTCGCTGGCTATTATGGCCGATTCATTGAGAACTTCTCAAAGATAGCACAACCGCTAAACGCATTGACTCAGAAAGATAAGAAATTCATATGGGATGCCAAAGCAGAAGAAGCCTTTCAGAAGTTGAAGCAGAAGCTTTGCGATGCACCAATCCTATCTCTACCTGACGGAATCGAAGATTTTGTAGTTTACTATGATGCTTCGTATCAAGGATTGGGTTGCGTGTTGATGCAACGTAAGAAAGTTATCGCTTATGCCTCTCGGCAATTGAAGATTCATGAGAAGAACTACACAACCCACGACCTGGAGCTTGGATCTATTGTTTTCGCCCTCAAGATTTAGAGGCACTATCTTTATGGAATGTAATGCACCATATTCACTGATCATAAGAGTTTACAACATATCTTTAATTAGAAGGAGTTGAATATGAGGCAACGTCGTTGGGTTGAATTGCTAAATGATTACGAATGCGAGATTCGATATCATCCTGGTAAGGCTAACGTTGTAGCCGATGCCTTAAGCAGGAAGGAACGCTTGAAGCCGCTCCGCGCACGAGCACTGAGTATGACAATACGCTCTAACCTCACTTCACAAGTTCGTGATGCTCAAATTGAGGCTCTCAAGGAAGAGAATATAAAGGAAGAATATTTGCGCAGAATGGAAAGGCAACTGACTGATAAGCCAGATGGAACCAGAAACTTCATGGACATATTATGGGTACCTAGCTACGGAGATGTGAGAAAGCTAGTACTCGAAGAAGCTCACAAGACACGACATTCCATACATCCTGGTGCTGATAAGATGTATCATAGTTTGAAGGAACATATCTGGTGGCCTAACATGAAGGCTGAAGTAGCCACTTATGTCAGCAAGTGCCTAACCTGCTCGAAGATCAAAGCCGAGTACCAGAAGCCCTTTGGCTTGTTGACACAACCAGAGATCCCACAATGGAAATGGGAAGGAATATCGATGGATTTCATCACCAAGCTACCCAAGGCCAGATCCGGTTGCGATGCTATTTGGGTAATAGTTGATCGACTAACGAAATCCGCTCACTTCTTACCGATCAAGGAAACTGATAGCATGGAAAGAAGGACTAAGCTATATCTGAAGGAAGTCGTTTCACGGCACGAGGTGCCTGTCTCTATCATATTTGATCGCGATAGTCGATTTACTGCCAAATTCTGGCAGTCTCTACATAAAGCTTTGGGTACTCGCCTCGATATGAGTACTTCCTATCATCCACAGACGGATGGCCAAAGCGAAAGGACGATTCAAACGCTTGAGGATATGCTGCGAGCCTGTGTGATTGACTTTGGACATAACTGGGATGATCATCTACCCCTAGCCAAATTTTCTTACAACAACAGTTATCACACCAGTATACAAGCCGCTCCATTCGAAGCACTTTATGGTAGAAAGTGTAGATCTCCACTTTGCTGGACAGAAGTCGGAGATAGCCAATTGACTAGTCCTGAAATTATTTTCGAGACGACCGAAAAGATTGTTCAGATCAAGAACCCACTGAAAGCCGGCAGAGATCGCCAGAAAAGCTATGCTGACAACCGTCGTAAACCATTAGAATTTCAAGTCGGAGACCTTGTCATGTTAGAGGTATCACCTTGGAAAGGTGTCATTCGTTTTGGTAAGAGAGGAAAGCTCAACCCTCGTTTCATCGGCCCCTTTGAGATCCTTGAACAGATTGGGCCAGTCGCATATAAGTTACTCCTACCACCCGACTAAGTAGTATGCATGATGTTTTCCATATCTGTAACCTGAAGAAGTGTTTTTCTGATGAAACACTTGTCGTTCCTCTCGACGAAATTCAAGTCAACGAAACACTACATCTCGTAGAGGAACCCATGGAGATACTAGATCGGGAAGTCAGACGACTTAAACGAAGCCGCATTCCCATCGTCAAAGTGCGTTGGAACTCACGACGAGGACCGGAATACACTTGGGAACGCGAGGACCAGATGCGTCTCAAGTATCCTAGACTGTTCGAGAACGTTGCACCCGCCAATGAGCAGAACTGAATTTCGGGACGTAATTCTTTTAACTGGGGGAGAATGTGACACCTCGGTCAAAACTAGGTCAACCCGTTGACTTTGACTTTTATTATTACCATTAATACTCACATTATCTGTTAATTATCTGATCATTATCTGTTAAACTAGGACATATATATAATCGTCTAAAAATAATTCCCGAGTTTGGATCAACTATTTTGTCCGTTTTAAAAATCAAGAAAACCCATTAACGTCTTAATAGAATTTTATCAACAAGAAAAATATATAAAATGTGACTTTTATATATTCTCCGCCCGGTGTCCGAACTGACTGTTCGACACGTCAATAATTTAAATTAATTTCTTATATAATCAAAAGTTTTGTCAAGACTTGAACACCTCAACCCGTTTTACTCAGGAAAATCCAAACATCAACCGAACCTCGAACCCGTAACCCCGTTAGGCCCAGTCAGGCCCAATAACCTCAAAACTTATCTGTTTGACCCGAAAATTTATCATATCACGAGCGTTTTGACTCAACCCGCCAACCCGCAACCAGACCCGATAACCGGCCCATTAACCAGCCTGTTAACCGAACCGCGAACCAAACCGGCCCAGTTTCCGGTCCGATCTGGCCCACCCTTTCGGCCCGTTTCCGGTCAGGCCCAACCCGGCCCAAATGGTTATTTTTTTTACTAATTAAACCCAACAAGATTTTATATAAAAAGTCCACCACCTTTATAGTTTTTATAAAACTAAAAATTAGTGTTTATTTTTCAAACTTTTTATAAACACTAATCTTTTATTTTTATGCCAACCCATGGACTTTTATAAAATTATTGAATCTTAAATCACCTCCAACTTTTATAAAAAGTCTCCATATTTTTAAGATATCACCTACTTCTTATTTTTGATGATTATTTTTAATCATAATAAAAAGTAATTAAAGGTTGGCAAGGGTGTTACCCAAAGGTTAATCAAGCAACTTTTTAGTATAAAAAGGAGGCCAAGATCACCATTTTCACTTGCACCTCCCCAATTTTCTACCTTCCTCCAACTCTCCCTCTCCTCCTCCCTTGGTTTCGGTCACCAAACCCCCTCCCTCTCCTATCCGGCCGCCGGCCACCACAACAAACCACCACTCCGTCGCCATCGAGCCACCACCTAACCACCCCTCAACCGCCGTGAACCACCACCATTCCACCCTTACTTTTGTAAGTAAACTAGCCTTTTTTTTCTCCCCACTTTGCTATAGTTAGTCACTCATCAGAAAACACCTCAACTCTTAATATAACTTGAAATAAATTCTTTCTCTAATCCTCTAAAACAACCAACACTTGGGTTAATAGTACAAGTGACTTGATCTAACACTTCTTTGGTGCCTTAGGGTTAAAATAGGCAAGATGTGAGGTTGTGCACTAAAAAAAACAAATTGGGAGTATTGTGTATTAAAACCTAGATCATTTACATTTATCTTGCATTTAATTACTTGTTATTTAATTTCTTGCAATTTATTTTCTTGTTATTTATTTATCTTGGTCCTAACACTAATGTGTTAGTTGATATGTCGTAATACTTCAAGTATTAGTAAGATTTATTCACTTGTTTGAACATAAAGGTCCTAGCTTTTGCTAGTTGATTATTTATTTTACTTGTTATATATATTTACTAACTCATGGCTTAAATAAATGATCTAACAACATTAAACTTATTTTGAATAAACCCATGACTTAATCCAAACACATAAGTGTTAGTAGAAATCTTTGTAAGTCATGAAAATATTAAACATAATCATTAGACAAGTTAGATGACTTACAAAAACCATGGATTTAATTTTGATAAACAAAGACTTGTTTAAAAATTAATAAAGGAATATTCCTAAAAGACATGGAATAAATGGATTATTGACTTAAAAATGACTTGGATTTTATTAGATAATCTCAAGTCAACATGCTATAAAATATATTTATTTTATAAAAACTAGTCACCAAAACTAAAGACTTTAATGTGTTGGTGAATTTAGTTCATCAAAACCTTAACATAGATCTTATACTTTTGCTAAATCAAGTAAAAATGCATTTACTATCATCACATTTATAACCAACCATTTGGACTTTATTATATAGATATTTAACTATAAGAAGACATTTTTATTAACCTTGATCAACCCCTAAAATTCTAGTTTCAAATTGATGATTTTTATAAGATAAAATGAGACTTTTATTTTTAAAAATAAGCTAAAACCGGTTACGGATCAGATCAGATCCCGACACGTTTTCGACACATGTTTTTGATGTTTTAAATAAACCAAATTGACCGAAATAGAGAAACGTTGCGTAGGGATAAAACCTGGATCAAAAAGGATTAATACGCAACGAGAAAACTCAGTTTTAGTGACTTATTTCAAAACCGATCAAATATATATTATAAGACTTGAAACTAACCTAAAGGAATATTCTTGACATTTCCTAAAAATATATAAAGTCCAAAAGCAATAGAAGTCTATTTATTAAACAAAACCGGTGACTACGTTTTCTATAAACTTTAAATAAATATTTTACTTATAAAAATATTTAAACGATTACGACACCAAACGTTTTGACTTGGAAAATAACTATTGACTATTTCTAAATAAAAACGTTCACATTTTAAGTGATAACGTAAAACGTTTTCGACGATTCAAACGTCAAATAATTATATTTGAACATATAATTATTTATAACACTTAAACTTTTAATTTATTAAAAGATGGTCATCTTAAGTCATCCTATGGTTATAACTTTTGTCAAAGTGAATTTATAAAATCTTTTATAAATGTATAAGTATAAATACAAAGACTTGTATTTATTTTTAACTCACTTATACTATATCAATAAACCTTGTCACATATTTTTTTTCTTGAAAATATATATAATTATTTTGTCAAATAATTACAAGAGGTTTAAGTCATGACATATATAAATCTATCTATAAATAATAATAGACATTATTATTTATTTCAACGTTTAAAACTTGATTGATTTCTTTTAAGTTAAATTGATTTATTGCTTTATTTAACTTTCCTTTATATTTATTTTGACATAAATATAAGTATGGATTTCGTATATTTATTTGATCAATAAGTATTATCAAACGGACTTCCAAAACTAATACAAACGGGACATTATATCAAGACTTGACCGTTATCGTTTGGGTGACATTATTGTTACTCAATAACCAAATGCCTTATATATATATATATATATATATATATATATATATATATATATATATATGCATTGTCTTATTATTTATTAGGACGTTACTTGCACCATTTCATTTCCGGTCTTACATACTTGTCTCCATTTCACCTAGATCGGGTGAGTCTCACGGTCCCTTTCTTTTAAACTGTTTTAATACTTTGGGGGAGAAATCATGAACAAAATTGTTTTATACTTGATATATCGGTCGAATTTGGTACTCTGCCATATGAATAAATGTTCTTTACTTACCCTACAAATGAGTACATTTCGTTACATAACAAATTGTCACAAATCCAATATTAATTGAATTTGATTAGTTCTGTTCGAAACGGTAACTAGTGAAGAGATCTATTTAGGTTAACAACCCTACTTGATTGGTAGCTCCAATCCCGACGTGTGCTTTTGTCGAGTAGTACACGCCAGTTATTATTGTTCCATTTCAGTATCTTTAAGAAAGATGCTATGAGTGGGTAAATCTGTTAGTTTCAAATCCAAAGTTCGTGCTAATCATTACATCACGGTGACCATATCATTATCTTGTATACCTTAAACCCTTTACAAACTATTTGTAGAGTCTTAAACCTGTGAACTCACCAACGTTCTGTTGACCCTTTTAAACTCATGATTTTCTCAGGTAACTAAATGTATCCGCACGTGCAAACGGGGCCATCACTCATAAACGGACTGCTGCTGATGGAGTCCTAGTCCCGATTTATCCACCTAACTATTTTCAAGCATTTTAGGAACTATATTAACTTTTAAGAACTATTTCCATCTTTATTATTAATTGTAAGACAATGTCATTTTATCACTATTTCCGCTGCAATCCAAATGACGTTTTGTTTATTAATTGTTTTACTATTAATTGTTCTAAGTATCCACGACTATGATTTCATGACGTCACACGCCTCCGTTCCCGAAAGTCCAGGGTGTGACACATTGGATTTATAAGAATTGTTCAAAACCCTCTTGGATATCCTTTGGGCGAAACTACTCCTAAACTCCCGCGTATCCAAAGAAACAGTCTTGCCATGTGTGTGAAAAGCCTGGATACCTGGCAAGAAACCGTCTGCATAGACCCTATGAGCCCTACTACCCAAAGTACACTATGAAGAATCAAATCCCAAAAGCCCAATCTTGAGGTGGTTCAAAACAGAAGTCTGTACCTCAAAAGCCAAAGGTACAGAAGGTAAATCAAAAGCCTAAGTCACCTCAAAAATCAATGAAAAATGGTTTTAAAACTGATAATTTTTTTCATTCTAAATCAAAACCAGTCAGTTCTCCAAAACCTGCCAGGTTTACAAAACAAGTTGGTTTTCCTAAAATAGAAGTGAGGTGTGAGGAGGAGAGGTGGAATGTGTCAAAGGTGGTAAACCAGTTTTACCACCCTAAAGGGGTGTATAAAAAACACTCTAACCAGTTTCAAAATGTTAAAATTGAGAATAAAAGTGTTAAGACAGATCTACCGATGGCCAGGTAAAACCTAAATCAATGGCAGCCACAACTCCATTCCCCGATTTTACAAAGGGCATGTGTTTAAAAGAAGTAACTTTCACTAACTCTTCATGTATACCCAGAACAACAATGGCTTGGGTACTAATGGCTAAATAATCTCTCACTGTGTGCAAGAACAGTCAAGGAGGACTTTCATTAACCTTTGATTGTTTGTGATAGTGATTGTTCTAGGCACATGATAAAAGACATCTCTTCATTACATGACATGCAAATTCTCAATAGTAGGGATGTTCTTCTGGTGAGAGGTAACTTTAACAAATCAGCAAGGTACTGTCCGGATTGGTTGTTTCTTGACTAAAGTGTTGTGAGGTATGGTTCTGCATAAAACAAAAACCCAGTTCTGAAAAATTTTCAAAAGAAAAACTTGAAGGTTAGCTTGGCCAGTTTTAGTAGATATTTAGTGATGTGTCAGTGTGTTCATAAAAAAAAGAGTGTGTTGTTATTAAAAATCAAAAAGCAAGGGGAAGAATAGAAAAGATGAAATAGTTGACCCCTCAAAAAATTATGCTTTTTAATTTTTAATATTCTTTTTGTGTTTTTTAATTTTTATTCTTTTGTTTGTGTGTTTGAGAAGGTGGGAAGTGAAATAAACTTCTGTTCTGAGAATGACTGACACGCATAAGGCTGAAGTGAAAGACATGCTCCAAGGTCATGTGCTCGGTAGGCTCAGTTCCAAAAATAAAGGTAACAATTTAAGATAAAGTATGTCATTTGACGGGAAACACACACTTAGGTTAGTTGCATGTTCTATTTGACTGCGAAATTGTTCCCGAAAGCTCTGACTTGCATCACTCACGATATTCAGCTTAAAATAGATAAGATCGACACGATTGTGATGGTAGAAAGGATTCAGCAGCATGATTTGGATGATCTATATGCAGCTATCGGTGAACCCTCTTCATCTGATGAATCAGGCATTGAAGAAGATTATAGTTAAAAGTATTTATATTATTATTGTTATTTAGACTTCTTATGTGACTTGGATTGTTTGTTTACTTTTGAATGTTTGATGTGAACAATGGTTTGACAGTGAATGCTTTTGATTGATTACATGGAATGTTTATTATCTATTTATCTTTTGGGTAATGATTTATTTTTCCTTTTGCGTGTAATTTTTATTTCTTTTGAGTCTTGTAAGTAGCAAAGGAATCAAAGACTGAAGTTCTGGTAGGCAAATGATGGGGAAAGCAATCCATAGGGTTAATGAAAAAGCCATGCTCCACAATCTTCTTGCAGTCAGGCTCGTCTTTTCCCTTTTTCTTTTATCTTATGTTTTGCAGTGTTCTTAAGTACATTGAGGACAATGTACGATTTTAAGTGGGGGGATGAGAGACTCGCCGATAGTTTGCATGTTTTAATGCGTTTTCATTTAAAAAGTGACAATTTTTTTTAATGTTTTGCATGCTAAACTTGTTACATTGCTAAAACTTAAGCTATCAACTGATTTGGTGGATCCTAAAGTAGACTTCTTAACTCTGTATGCTAGACCAAAGCAAAGCTTTTTCCACCTTCCATTCATTGCTATACAACTCTAGGCATGTATTTTAGACCCTTATGCATAGTTAAGTCCTAAGTTGCTTTTTAGGATAGATTAGACCTGATAAAACTTAGACAACAATTCCAGTGTGCGAGTACGAGGGAGGAAGCCTAGACAGTCAACCATACTTAAGCCCTGTATCCATTCCGTTTCCGTAGTGAGATTTTTTGAGCCTTAAACAAGCTTTCTACTCACTAGGAGTTTGAGCTTTATTCTTGTATAACAATAGAGAGTTCCACATGTGACCTACTTCTAGAACTTGACATTTGTATACGTTACGAGACTGCATCTTACGAAACAAGCAAACATGATAGAGGCAAGCCCTAGGATAACCTTATTTTGCACATTACACCTTATATTTTGCCTTATCTAAATTTCTATATCCCAATTACCCAAAAATTTTCTTAAGTTTACCCATGTTGAGCCTATATCCAATTCGTTTTATTACCCACTTAACCCAATAACCTTAGCCTTTTTCCTTTCACCTTTATATTCGGGGAAATAATCTGGTTATTATGTTAGAATAATCCGGGCAAGAAAAGAAAAGATATGACATGCTGATATAAAAAAAATGATTGTGTATTTATTAGAAGAGAATCTATGAGTTTAAATATTCTTCTTCAAGTTATAGTTAGAATAAAAAGGCAGTCTATGAGTTTAAAGACTTGTGCTTAGTAGAAAAATAAAAAGGAAATCTATGAGTTTAAAGATTTTCCTTAGTTAGTTTGTTTATTGTGATTCTGTATCCACCAGATCTTCTACACCCAAGTTTCCAGATTTGTAAAATCCCAATCCCATTCCCTACACCAACTATTACCTAAACCCTAAAAGTCCTTTTGATTTGTAAGTTAGTATAGTTTGTTAGTTGAATTACGATCGTTTGTCAAGCCTATGGTAAGGAATGCCCATGGTGTTGCAAATTGAGAGGCACATAAAGTCTAGTACATTATATACTAGTTATCAAGATATAAAGCCTGAGTGGATTGTGCATTGTGAGTTAGTCTGGTTGGCTGTTAAGGAATAGTCCTAAGGAAAGAAGTCTAGTGTTTGTTGTCCATGCTTTTCACTTATAAAACTTATTTTGTTTGGTCTATTCTGAAATTTTCGACCCATGTGACTGACTATGTCTTTGTGTCTTAATTGTTTAGAGGTGTCACCACCATCCATCACTTCACTTTAAAAGCTTTATTAGGGAAGGTAATGCAGTAGTTAGAGGTTTGCTCAGGGGCGAGCAAAGTCTGAGTGGGGGAATGTTTGATGGGCTTTAAATTACACATAATTTAATTGGTCAAACACCCATGAATGTTGATACTTTATGTATTATTTTGGTCTATTTTACCCTTGTTTGTGTGAAATGTCATAAACAGGTAATTAGAGGGGGCAAAGTGATATTTGAGGATTTTACAAAGTTTTGGGGCTAAATTGTACAAGAATTGAAGATTTGACTTTTTCTCCACGTTACGACCCTAGATAGCCATCACGATCCGTTTCAAAGCCACCCGGAGAAACCCTAATTCCTAAATTCATGGCAGCGCTCATGGCCCGTGACCGTCACGACCCGTTATGCCTAGTTTCCGAAACCCTACATGAAATCTATAAATACCCAATCGATTTGTAATTTCAAGGGGTTACACACTTGAGACCAGTAGAGTACGGTACCAAAAGAATTCAGAAGCTAGAAGTCGAGATTCCAAGCCTTAGAAGATCCAAGAAGTGTCCAATCGTTCGAGAGATTGAAGCATTCAAAGATTCGGCCATCGATCGACTTTGGTTTGCGTTTACAATGATGTTTATTTGCATCTCTTTTGTTGTTTTCATTAGTTTAGCTATGAGAGGCTAACTCTCTTGATGTCATTCAAGACAATGTGATCTATTTATTGTTTTACCTATGATTTGATGTTGACAATGTTTTACATAATGATTTGAGTATAATGATTATGATTCCTCTTGCATATTAGAGATGTGTTGTTGAATAATGTGTTTGATCCTTTCCTAGTAGTATTTGATTTGGTTGGTAGGATAGACGTATTCTACTTTTTAGATTGATGTTATTTCTTAGTTGTTATCTAGCGATTTCAATATGTGGTTACAAACTCTAGCGAGCCTATATAGGAAATGGTGATTATGCATGTTCAATAATCTGTCTTGATTGAAGTATGTATGTTTATGTTTGGTCGTGAATCTTAGCTTCCATGTCTTTGGTAAAAGGAATAGTGATATGACTAAATGTAATGCGTATGTGATGGTATGTAATTGGGTTATAACTTATTAGTCTATCATGGTTAATCAGAAGATGATTGGTCTATGATCCAAGGTCTTAGATCATGTGTTTAGTGTCCTATAGCTAGGTCATTAATTTGTGGATTCTTCATTATGGTTGTGGTTTTAATTGTTGATTTATGAGTTTAGCGACTATAAATCCATTAGAAAATTAATATACAAATGTCAATGTAAGGTCTGAGTAATGCATAAATAGTGATCAGTCTTAGATGATATATGTTTCTTTATTCTGATATAATATCTATTTCGTTATTGCTACCAATTTGCTTTTGTATTTGCTTTCTGACAGTTATTAGGAACTGTGACAGAATCCTATTGATGATAATTAGGTTTAGTTTGACTACACCATTGCTTCCTTAGGTCGACCCTGATACTCTTAATGCTACCATACGATAGGTTCACTTTCCTATATGTGCATGCGTAGTTATAAGATGATATAAGTTTATAAAATTTTAGGTCATATTTGCATATTAATTTATATATACTCGTGTGCATCAGCCTCTCCTGCTCTCTAGCAAATCAATATGGAACTCAGTCATCGGCTGGTGTGGTTTCAATTTCAACACGGATGGAACCCTATCAGATCTCTTTGTTTTCAATTCCTCTCCACCTCTACCTGTTAGATCCAAGAATTGTCTTAGGGCCATCGCTTCAAGCTCGGTGTGGCATTTGTGGCTTACCAGAAATGGTATGGAATTCCAGCGACTCCTGAATCCCAGGCTCATTGTTGAAGAGATCAAGACATCTACCTTCTCTTGGACCAAGCAAAAGGAAAAAATGGCAGACGTATGTTGGCCCATTTGGTCCTCTAAAGCAAATTCATGTTGGATTCTTGGTTGTTTTTGTCTTGCTGGTTTCGTTATCACTTTAATGTACTTTGTTTGCCTTCCCTAGCTTCTCGCTGGGTTTTTAATATTAATTTATGTTCGATTTTTTAGTTAAAATCAATTTTAATTTAATTTTAACAAATGTCCAACAAAAATAATCATGTAAATTGTATAAAACTAATTGTGTTTGCATTTGTTAAGTTATATATTACACAATAAACCAATGATCCCTAGCTCAATTGGCTAAGATGAGGTACTCAAGACATTAAATAGTGGGAGGTATTGGGTTCAAGTCCTACTAGTTACAAAAAAAAAAATATAAATGGGTGTCCAGGTTGGGCCAGGGGGGTTTCTCACCTATGACGAGTGGGTGGGTAATGTCTCCGCCAGTGATCCAAATTTACCATTAAAAAATATATTACACAATAAACGTCTATCTCATGTTTTAAGTCACTGTCGATTATCTATCACATGACACGTATAACCTAGTAGTAAATGTGTGATTGGTTTTTAGATATAAAAACAAAACATGTGGCTTATGTTGGGTTAGGAGTGTTGACATTCTCATGTGTGATTGGTTGTATTATTACGATTTTGACATCCTCATCTTGATATGATGTTTTTCGTCATATAAAGAAGGAAAATTGGATTTAAATAATTTTCCTATAAAGAATCTGCCATTTTCATTAACCATTAAGAATACTTGTCCATTTACGGTTTGAATTAGCAAATGACTTTTAGTTTAGTTGTATTTTTTATGTTTGATAAGGTTTATCTTTTCAAATGATGATGACTCAAACCCCATGATGGATAAAAAATTTTCGTTAAAAAAAAATAACTTCCGTTCTGAATATTAAAAACGTATATGTGATATCTATACTATATTAATTTTACTCTCATAATAGCATTTGAATAGCCGTCCGCCAACATATTAGACAACCATTCAGATTAGAGTTTGTTAGAAAAAAGTCCCATAATTTCACATGACCGTTTGATAAAACATCGGGTAACCGTCCAAATTAGGACTGTGCGTCAGAAATGCGGTCCATTGCAATATGGACGACTGCCTAACATATCGTTTGACGACCTTCTTAGAGTAATTTGACAATATATGGTGCGAGATGAGAAAAAATTAATGTGGATATAACAATACCCTTCTAAAAATATATCCTTAGTTTGATAATTAATAAATAGAGTTAATTACTATTTACGTCCCTGACGTTTGCTCATATTTTCCATCTGAGTTCAAATATATATTTAACATATATTGCTTGATGTATGCGTTTTGTTGCCAAGTGAGTCCCTAAGTCTAACAGGGTTAAAATTTTCTATTAAATAGAAAGGGTATTTCAGTCAATTGCACTTGAGGGACTAATTATGTAATATCTCAAAAATAGATAGACAACTTTAATGTATATATAGGACTATTTGTATAACTTTTATAATAAGCACTTCAACATACCACCAAATCCATACCTCAATGTGAAAGACAACAACCCATCACCATCACTGACTTCAATCCCCAAATTAAACCAATACCCACTTCTTAGAACCTTGCATAGCCAAACACCACACCCAACTAAAAAACTACCGAAAAGAGGCGGTCATGATTCTGATTTCAATTTTAGTCGAAGAGGGAGGGAGACAGAGGGTGGGATGGTGATTAATGGATCTTTGTGAAACTGTGATATAACCCCAAATAATAACTTATAATCTAAGAAACTAACACAACCCCCAAACATCGAGATAATCTAGCACCACCGGCCACCGCCACGTCGCCCACCGCCACATCGCCGGCCACCGCCACAGCCATCCCATTTTCCCAACAAACCCATTACCAATAGCGCCCACTGCTATCACCGGAAACCTCAACCCACATGCCGTCGCCACCGCATTACCGTTACGCCATCAGAAAGCGTTCATTCCTCCGAGCGTCATTGCTGCGACAATCCTCATTGTCAACGGGCGGTGGTAGTAACCTTATTTTTACGGGATTTGACGGTGGTCGTGGACCGCTCATTAACTCGACGATGCTGCTCATACTATCGGCCTAGGTAACTCCTCCTTCACCTCCTCCCTGGGTGCGTCTTCGTTAAGGTTAACTTGACCATGACTCGTGAATGCCATGCCCATAGGACTTTTCATCTCTTCTGATGATCGTTTCTTGCCTCTCACACAACCTCCATTATTTATTGTCATTTTGGAGACTTTTTGAAAATTTTCTAATGATAGATGGGAGGTGCAGTGCCGTAATGATCGTCTCTGTATCAAGTTAAACATATACTCAATAGTTCTGCATCGCTTGCACCACTTTGACATGTTCGCTCGACGCACGTCTTTATGTCGTTAAACTTAGCCACTTTTTTTTTTTAAATTTCGTTCCACTTTGAGCTAAGTTGATCGTAGCCACGATATTCCTCTCGTTCCATATACGTGTGGAATCTCTCACTAACCTGGCTCCAAAACGGACCTCTAGCTTGAGAGTTTCCCACTCTATCGTTGATCTAGCAGAAGTACAACAACCTAATGGAAAGAAGTCATTTCATCAACTGAAAAATTCGATGGGGTTGCTTTAAATAATGGACTTTCCCACTCTATCGTTGATGTTACATTAGTTAAAGTCGTCGAATTTCACGGTAATTTTTCTATACCTTCTCTCTTTATATATGTTAAAACTTTAATGCCTTATCATTTATCTAAAAAAAAATCTTTCTCAAGTTAATACTGAGTTCTCCCCCGCTAATAAATATTAAGTTGACTCCAATTAGGCTCAACACCTGTCACATATGTTTACATTAACCCAACCACTGAAGATTCATCAACTCCACTAAATGGAAAATTAGGTAGATAACAGATCTAAGGAGGTGTGTTTACAACAAACGAATTTCTCATTAGAAAATGCATAATGCTAAATTACAACATTAAAAGTGTATGTAGAGACATGTAATGACATGTCGATTTGAAAGGATCTATTACAATCACTTATTGAGTTTTATCAATTGATTTGATTTAACATTGCATATCCATGATATGTTGCTGTTTCAAGAAATGCAATTTTTTTTCTCTAAACATACATATGTTTTTCTTCTTCTTTGAGATGGATGTGGGCCAATCAATTTGTGTCGTCATTATATCATCTTCATGTATGACAAATAACCCATCTTATTTTTTTTTTTAAATAGCAAACTATTAATTTCATCTTCAGCAATGAAACATAATCAAACCAATATCTAATTCCATGCAAGCATAAATTCTAAACATATCAAACCACAACCAATAAGCAAGTAAACCATTATGCCAATTTTATCTCCCATAGTGTTACTTTCATAACCTAAGCACTGAATTAATAACAATATAAACAAATTTACTAAGAACATCTATTCCATGAAAAATTACCACACTACTTAAGCACATCAGCCAAATAACAACCTTATATTTTAATTGAACTTTTAAAGTGGTTGGAGCTGGTAATAAACCATTTCAAGAACAATACATAGAAATAACTCACAGAAAGTAACAGTGAAAATAATACATATAAATAGTATTGTGTCCATTTAGAAACAATATATATGTAAGCTGGTTATATATCTTCCTCTATAAAATTTATACCACAAAATAGAGATGTTATCATAATAGAGCTAATCGCTGTTTAGAAACAGTTACATGTAAGTACATGTAACCCCAAACAAAACTATAAATAATACAATCAGTCCACAAATTTTATTCTCATAAAAGCACAAACTCAATTGGTTACAACGTTTGGACTTGGCAATTAAATACAAAACAAATTTAGCCTATTCATTTTAAAGGACAGTTGAAAGGTGTGCATTCAGTATCCAAGGTATGAATGACTTACCTATGCTAAAGGACCGGCGAGAGCTTGAAATATTGAACAAAGCAATAGTCCTTCTAAAATCAGTCACAGAGATCTGTACGACATGAAATAGTATTATTATATTGCAACAAAAAGTTTCTCATGATGTAAATAAACAAATATAAAGTACACATTATCAAACTACATGGTGTCATCAACCAATAAAAATAGCATGCCTTATTTTGTTCCTCAATAATAAACATACCTGAGGAATCCAAACCAAAGTCAGTACATCACCAAACTATTAGAAACCCAATTCACCAAAAATGACATAAGGCCATGTTAGGAGCAAAAAACAAAACAATGAAACTTATTAAACCAATGAACACAACCTATTAACCAACCCAAGTAATCAAATCAGTTCTAGTTTAATCAATTAGATGAGATGAACAACACATGAGAAAATCATCTAAAAATCAGTATTATATAAAGATTGCACCATATGTTCAATACAACTTTCAAATTATTATGATTTTATATAATTAGTTGACTAATCATATGTCTGAAGTGATCTAAATTATTAAGATTTTATTTACTCTAACAATATCCAGAAAAGAAAAAAAATTGCACCATTCATGTTTCCCTTGAATTGTGTGTTGCATAGATGATTTAAACAAAAAAAAAAAAAGTGGAAACCATTTTTAGTCTTACAAAATTAAATAAGACATTGCAGCATAGATACCTATAATTTTCTTTGTGTAATATCAGTTTTCAACTCTCAAAACTAATGGAGTCTAACTTTCTAATAAAAATGACAATATGGATCTCTTATTTCGATTAAGAAATTGAATTTTTTTGATAAAAATAATGCCAGGTTCAACTAAATAATAGATTTTCATTTGTAAAATATATTACAGAAGCAATCCAATAACAATTTTCTAATAAAAATGACAATATGGGTCTCTTATTTCGATTAAGAAATTGAATTTTTTTTGATAAAAAATAATGCCAGGTTCAACTAAATAACAGATTTTCATTTGTAAATATATTACAGAAGCAATCCAATAACAATTTGTGCACATATGATAATGATATTACTACATATGCAAGAAATCATGAGTACATGGAAAGAGAACAGATGAGTAACAGGTGCAATTGTAAGAATTGCAGGTATTAGAGCATAAGGTACAGGAAAAGAGTGGTTGTATATGGTGATAGGGTTAATACTTGGTAGAAAATAAACATGAATGAACGATAAGTCATGACGAAAGTACCATTATTGTTAATATAGGCAGTAATATAAGGAGAAAATAGTTAACTGATACATATAGTCTTTAACATGAAATTATTTGTTTCAAATCAAATTTTACACATCACAAAATTAAAATACATCCCAGTATCACAGGGAGACACAAAGAAGAAATAATCTATCAATTCCATAGAAGTACTTCATAAAGTCACCATTAACCGACAAAAAAATGCTCAATGTCATATTCTTTACCAGATTAAATAAGATTTCTGATTGTAAACCTAAATACATACCAAATCAAAGCATACCTAAACCTTACCAGTAGCAAAATTAATATTCAATGGTAAAAGATCCCATAATTAAGGTTACAAACAGGGGAACTGAATAGGGAAAAAGAAAATCACAAACCTGTGAGTGGAACGAAACCAAATAGTGACTGGTGGAGGGACTAAAACCCTAAATCTTGACAACGAAAGCGTATGAGTTTGGGCGGTAACGGTCAATCGGTCGACGTGAGAAGATGAGGTACATCATAGAGTAGCGAGAGCCCAACTCGTCTTCTTCGAGAGCTGCTGATGAGCAGCGCTCCTATTAGTGTTTACAGTGACAAAGGTGCATAAGGAAGTCTTTAAGTACTTCCTAAATTCTGGAAAAGGAAAAGAAAAAAAAAGATAAATGGGAGAATCGAACCCGGGTAAAATGGGTAGGAGAAAAGTGGCCTAACCAGCTACGCTGGGTATGATATGTGTTTTGTTTCTCGGTATATATATATATATATATATATATATATATATATATATATATATATATATAGGGAGATGATCATTTGAGAACCAATTGGTTTTGAGAACTTTTTAGAACCATCCTGAGCCACTAGTTATCTATAGGGAAATCCCCCCCATGAACTTGAGTGGTCCCCCCATGAAAATTAGTGGCCCAGAATGGTTCTCAAAAGTTCTCAAAAACAATTGGTTCTCATTTGAACCTAACCCTATATATATATATATATATATATATATATATATATATATATATATATATATATATATAGGGAGAGGATCATTTGAGAACTAATTGGGTTTGAGAACTAATCTTAGCCACTAGTTTATATATATGGAAAACCCCCCCCCCATGAATTTGAATGCTCCCCCCTTGAAAATTAGTGGCCCAAATTGGTTCTCAAAAGTTCTCAAAAGAAAAAGTTCTCATTTGAACCTAACCCTATATATATATATATATATATATATATATATATATATATATTATTGATTTGGTTTTTATATATATATATATATATATATATATATATATATATATATATATATATTTATAGGGGAGGGATATAATGAAAACCTCTCCGAGTTTGGAAAACCGTGAAAACCAAGCTAAAAAATTCGATTTTTGTTCCGATTTTTTTTATGGTGATTCTCTAAGTTAAAAAAACTCCCTTTATGCAAAAAAATAAAAAAAACGCCTAGCCAAATTTTTTTAAAAAAATATTTTATAACCGAGGTTACATATGTAACAGGGTACTGTTACATATGTAACATGGTACTGTTACATATGTAACCTCGGTTATAAAATATTTTTTTAAAAAAATTTGGCTAGGCGTTTTTTTTTTATTTTTTTGCATAAAGGGAGTTTTTTTAACTTAGAAAATCACCATAAAAAAAATCAGAACAAAAATCGAATTTTTTAGCTTGGTTTTCACGGTTTTCCAAACTCGGAGAGGTTTTCATTTTATCCTTCTTCTATATTTATAAACCTAAACAAAATACAACTGATAAATCAAATATATGTCATTATTATATTCATAAAGCTAAGTGTACAAGTCATATGTTGCATAGAAATCAAATATAATGCTTTATTATACTCATAAAGGATGGTACAAAGGGCATTTCTGTATTTTACTTTTGTGGGTCATAAACCTTGAAAAGAAGCTCCCGTCTCTCACTTCCAAGCCTGTCTCACCTCCATCTCTCATCTCCATACCTTTCTCTTATCAGCCCATCTAGACCATCAGACGCACTGATTGAGATCGAGGGAAAAGGAGACTAAGATCGAGGGAAAAGGAGATCACGATCAGACGAAGCTTCATCGCCAAATCTTCATTTCTTTCTCTTCGACAGTGAAATTCTCTGTAAGCAAACCCTAACCCCCAAATTCAAAAAATCCCCTTATCCTTTTTGAATTTGTCTTCTTCTTCAATTAGGGTTTCATCGCACAGAGGCACAACCATCACCGTATAACACTTCTGTAGTTCTGTTCATCTTCCGCCACTCTGTGCCGCGCCGTCACCGCCTCCGTCCTCCCTCAGCCACCACCGCTCTCCTCTCACGCGTATCAGTCTCTCTCTGGTCTCGGGCTTTAATTTCAGGTATTATGACTTATGAGTTTATTTGATTTGATGAGTTTATTAGATTTTAGGTTTGTTTAGGTATGACTTATGAGTTTATTATCAGATTGCTTCAATTTAACAACAATCTTATAAAACCCTAAACAACAATTTAGCAAAATCGATGCTCCTATTCTGAAAATTGAATGGAAAAACAACAGAAAACTATTAGAATGTATGGCGAACTAATTGACGGTGACCGTTTATGACCGTCGCATCCTTCTCCAAATGAAACCAACTTCGATGGTCAATTTTGGTTAATACCAACTGTCGCCTTCTGTGTCGTTCCGAATCGACACACCATTTTGTAGATTGGCTATAAAGATCCATCTCTACCTTCCAATTGTAACTCTAAATTCATAAAATCTAAAAATCTAGCCACTGCCGCATGGGTTTATCCGACAAACACCGCTACCATCTTATGGTTTTTCGGCGGGCTGCAAAAAATGTATGTTTTACAATAAACCCTAGCGATTACACACATCCTGATTTCAATTCATTTATTTACTTCATGTATGAATTAAAGTTTCTATTGGGAGTTCAATATTATGTAACGTATGGTTCATAGTTTTCATTGATTGTTCAATGTTATGTTTCTTTGACTTTACTTATGTCTCATGTGTTGTTTTTTAGTTCGTTGCATGTTTCTTGCACTTGATTTCTTACTTTTCTTTTATTTCTTATGCCATTGGCTTTTTGTGTGGATGAGTTCGCATGCATATAAGCATTTCCTGTCTCAAAAGTTTGTATTTTAAAGAATTAATAACACCTGCTGTTTGTTCCTTTAATTTTTTTTTACTTACATTGCTGTGACATCAGCTAGAAATGGGTCAGTTGTTGCAGCGCTGCTAAGTTATCATTTTTTATGTTTTTTTTATGGAAGTTGTGTCTTTTGGATGCCTATAGTATCATTTGTTACCTGCCTTCGTCCGTCGCGCATGTCGGTACTTTATCTAGCATTAATGGAGGTGAATAAGATACAATATAATAGCATTTCTTTACCTACCTGACATAATTTATGATTTTGTGTTGCTAGGATTCTTATTTTAGGTGCAGATTGACGTTGGTGTTTCCAAGCCCCAGGTTCTTCGTCTAATGTATGTTATATGATTTAAATGTATAGTTAGATTGTTTACTATTGTCTCTTTTGTTTTCGGCCATTAGTTTTTCTTTACATGTCACTTTCTTTTAAGTGTTCTGATATTACACTATATTAGTTTAGATATTGACCTAAGGCTTATAATTATACCTTCCATATTTGTGTTGCAGTTGTGTTAATACTTTTCTTATGGTTATAAGTACAGCTTTCGAACATTGTTTATCAGGTTGCAGCCTCCTCTTCATCACAAGTTTGCTGTGCAATGTTCAGGTAAATCAATGAGTGTGATATAATTTTTTTTTTACCATTCCTTTTTCTTACAAGTTAGAGTTGTTTATGATAGGTGTTAGTTTCTTTTTTGTATAAACGATTTTGCAACAAGGATTATAATTTTATCTTTTGTGTTTGCAGTGGTGATTTTTGTTGTAAGAGTGATGGTTTAGTATGATATAAATGCACACATCGTGTACGTAGCAACTTCTGGTTTAGTATTGATAGACTTACCCACGTTTGATTGTATTTATTACTTGGTTGTTAACGCCTCACCAAGCTAGACATCAAACCTGGGTTTTCAAAAAATATCATCGAATAGCATCCGTCGCGAAGCGCGGATCGCAACATCTAGTATATATATATATATATATATATATATATATATTATTGATTTGGTTTTTTTTTTAAAGTACGCATCAATAGGCAAGTTGCTCTTTGTATATATACAAGTGGGTCAACCCGCGCTCCGCCGCGGCATCGAACCGTTTTAAAAAGTCAGTTAGCCAAACAATTTAATATGAGGGTCGTGTGAAAATTTTGCAAAACATACATACATAAGAAAATAAACTCCATTTTTTTAACTTAAAATCTGTTCAATAAAACATAAATCATAATGTCTACTATAACATTAGAAAAAACTAAGGACTACAAATGGTAATACAATACGTTTTAAAAGACTAACCACAAACGATAGATACACCACGTTTCAGAAAAATAACCTTTATAATGTTCCAACAACAAACCATAACTACCTGATATCCTAATTCCTATATCTTAGCAATATTTAAAGAACACCGCCAGCAGTTTCAAACAATATGTATGCAATGTTCAGAGTACTGTTTATAGTATAACCTAAACAAATGGCAACAATATAAGAATGTAGTATTCGTAATTTTCAAACACCCCAACTTTATCTTTTTTAAAAAGTTTTACCACAACCACAAAAACTTGGCTCTAGATTCTTCAAAAGTTTTACCACAACCACATAATCATATATATGCACCTGGTGAAAGTGGATACTGGTCAGCCCAATCCGGCCCATTTTGAGTCAAACTGGATCTAAAGGGAGTATTGGCATATGTTTTTTTTTACAGACACTGCACCTCCAAAGAATCAAATAAAATACATGTCTCAAGACTTCTTTTCTGTTGGCTTCGTCCCTGGTGCTATAGTATATTCTGCATTCGATCAATCAAAAGGCCAGTGCTTGATTGACAGTGCTCGCATTGTTATAATGCGGCTACTAAAGTTATGGTGTAATTTGTAATTTTTGAACACTACTATCCTTTCTTGTGATTGCATAGTGGTAGAATGAAACCAATCATGTAAAAATCAAAACTTTAGTTCCAGTACATCAGGTTCGTACCTTAAAGAGGATGTCATGTCTTTAAAAGGTCATGAACTTATACCCAAACAGGTCAAACCTGAGGTTGACCAAGCTACGACCACCGGGTCTATAGCGGCCACCGCCCCTGCTCTGGTTCAAGAGCGCAAGCCTGCTGCTGATAAGAAGATGGTGAAGCCAAAATGGTTGAAAATGTGACAGTTCATTATTTGTAGAGTCGGTTATGGAACTGCAAAAGTAATCCCATATAATTTTTTAAGCATTAATGTTTCCAAAAGATACCTGGTCATGGATGTATGATCCCATATAATTCAAGATGCTTACTTATTCTGATAATTAGTGGAGTCTAGTGGCTTTGCTGCTAACAACCTGGAAATTGGATGCCATGTTAATCGTTTTTATCATCTTACATCATTCATTAAATCCTTCAGTTAAGAAATACCTTTTAAAATATGAACCTGAAACCTTGAAGTGATCTTCCCGTGATTCTATAGTGGTCATAAATTGATTGAAACAAAGATGATTTAAATAAGTTAGATACAAAACAACGAATCATGTTTAAACCTGCACATCCGAGTCATAGAGATCACAAACAAACATCTAAATTAAAGAAGAAATGAATAAACACAAATTAACAGCAAAAGGAGTTCTGTTAAAGCTACATGTCAATTTAAATAGGTATGCAAGAAGCCATAATTCTCAAAACAATCAATTTAACGCATAAAAAAGGTGCATGAATGACATATTTGTTGTATACATGATTATAAAGCACCTGCAATTAAAAATTCATATAGCAAACGAAATACTCGTAAACTTGATAACAACTACCTAAGTCCTCATAACAACATGAAGAAAACTGAGATGGAACAGCAGATGAAGAAGTTCCTTCGCGGCTGTACATCATATACGAAAACCGCGATCGAATATGTACAACAGCTAGAAATTGATATGTACATCATCATATACTAACCTCAAGTAATACGCAACATAAATCAATTTCCATTATCAACTGATGGCGATACCAAAAGAGAGAACAGAGGAATTTGGAACATGGTGTTATACCTTAGACGAACCTCCCCTTTCGAATAGTGGAACCCGACAATGTAAATGATCGATTTATACATGCATTAACACAATCACAAAAGAATCCGAACATTATCATGAGAACTTGTTTTACAGGGGTAAAGTGCACGAAAACACTACCTACCATGGTTAGCCGATCACGAAACAACGTTAGGCAAACAAAAAACACTGAAACACACATAAGGAAATCGACATGCGTCTGGCGGTGGAGTTAAATCCTACCAATGTCCGGAAGCCCCAACCCTAACAGCCAAAGAGAACAAAATCTAGTAAAGCGGGAGAAGAACCACAAACATCTGGCGTCGCCGTCATAATCGGTGACAACCATCACATCGCTACTCACATACTCGGTAACCACCATCGCTCACAACCATCGGAAATCACTACTACAATAAATTTGTCTTTTACATCAAGCAGCTTATACTCCAAATTAACAAAGATCAAGCAAGAACTAAAATATAAGTACGGTTCTTAGTCATCAATTTCCTTCAAACGAACAAAAAGGAAAGCAAAAATTATGAAAACCAACAAACGGGAAAGCAGAAATCACGAAGAAACTAACCGAATGTAAGGTACAACCAGTTCGACCACTTCATCTCTAGTTTCCAGTGATCGAACGGTGACTTTTCCGATGATCTTCCGATGAACTTGAAGGCAGATCTTTTGAGAGAATGATGGAGTGGAGGGCCTGAAGGCTACAGATAGAAAGTAGGTGGTATGGAAGGAAACCCACAAAATAATAAAGTTGAAATTCGTACAAATGACAAAAGTTATCCACTTGTACATATGGCTAAAAGAGTTGCACTTTCATTTAAAAGTTGTGCATTGTTAAGTTGTACCTTATGCTTGAAAAATGATACA
The DNA here is from genome assembly GCA_039602395.1 of Deinandra increscens subsp. villosa. Lineage (NCBI taxonomy): Eukaryota > Viridiplantae > Streptophyta > Magnoliopsida > Asterales > Asteraceae > Deinandra > Deinandra increscens. The sequence continues at coordinate 85,293,447 of JBCNJP010000010.1, read as the reverse complement.
ATAAGTTGCCTTTTGTATATATAGGATAATACAATAAGCTATTTTTTTTGTCGTATTCAAAAATTGATTTAAATAAATTTAAAATAACATGTCTTATTTTAAAGATGAGTTCACACATTCACTAAAATCCATCTTATAACGTACCTATTGATCATTTTGTGGGATCCCAATCCACATCATTTTGGTTGAGATATGCACGATATACCACTAGACCAAGAGAATGTCATCAAAACATACCAAGAGATTATCATCAAAACATGTGTGTAAGGTTAACAATTTATAAATTATTACTATGATCATTTTGTGGGACTTGAACCAACATCATTTTTGTAATTCACCTTTATGACCCATCTTAACCGACTGTATTTATGAAATGCCGTTTTTTTCCTCCGCTGAATAAAAATGTTAAATCCGCCACTGCCCGCAGGTAATTGAAACCTAGTTATATACATAATCTTGCGAAATATTACGCATACCGATGCATTTCTATACATATTGTGTGTTATTATATACATATGTTGCACAACCATTTATATACGTATGTAATTATTGTGCGTAGTTATTTTGCGAATTTGGTTGCTCTTGTGTTGTATTGCTGCAAGTTTCTTGCTTATTATTAGTAAGCAAATCTACTTTAAAAAAAAAAAATTATTATACGAATTTATGTTTAATGGATAGATGCGAAACACGACATGATTTAAAATGTGCCCAGGAGAGACACCCAACAAATAAGTCAAATAATTCAATCCACCACCCCATAATCTGTCTATTTAGCAACCTGACACAGTTAACACACTTAGATTACATTCCATAATGACCGCCAAGTGGCTACAAATAAGCAAGAGTTGCTCCAAGCTATCATTTACATTATGTGTTGGAGCATTTGGATCGCAAGGAATGAAGCCATTTTCCAAGACAAGGTGCCGAGCATAGTAAAATTGTGTGTAACATTAAAAGTTAGAGTAAAAAGGTGATTGACTGGAGGATTCCTTGTATATTGTATTGTGTTTGGGGTCCGGGCTAGTTCCTTGCTAGTTCCGGTTCCTTTTCCCTATTTTTAATATATCTTGCCGTTCAAAAAAAAAAAAACACTTAGATTAAATTCATAATTGAATTATGAATTTATAACCTATAAACAAATTATAGAAACAAAAGACTACTAAAAATTATAAAAGCCCATGTGGTTAAGAGCAATAGTTGAGCCTTTCTCCTAGAGAGTGGGCCTAGTAGCATGTTTTAGCACATCAAATGTGGGTTCGTTACATCAAATGCGAGTTTGATACAACCTTGGACGACATCAAAGCCTAACTCTTTGGTGTGGATGAAAAATAGAGTAACGTCTAGCTTCTTGGTAGACTTTGTTTTCTTTCCATCTTTAATAATAAAATTGCCGGTCAAAAAAGTTAACTAGTTTTTGCACTTAAATGATGGGTTATTTAAGGCTAGTCCTCATAGTTTCATACCATAAAGTCTTGAGCCCATAGATTTGGGCTTATTCTAGTTTCATTTACATTATTGTTGGGCCAAGTTTTCTAGGCAACTTTTCATCAAATGGATGACCTAATCTTTGAACTCAAAGACCGAACTATTTGTGTTTCTGAGTTTTATTTAAGAAAAAAAAAGAAAGAAAGATAAAACATATTGTGTTCTCGAGTGTCACTTAAGAAAATGAAAGAAAATGGAAGGAAAACTTGGTTAAATTCTTTTGTTTTCTTTTTATTTCGATTTGAAAAGAAATGGAAGGAAATAGAAGAAAAACTTTATTTCTTTTCCTTTCTTTCATCTCTTTTATTTCTTTTATTTTCTTTTCCACTCCTTAAGTGAACTTGGAAACTAAGGGTAAGGAAACAATACCTAATTGTTCAATTAAGAAGATTAGGATTCCAAAACATAAATTAATTTATGATTTGACAACCCTATCCCCACCAACTTGTTTTAGATCCAATTAAGGATCTTGTAGCCATGATTAATAATCTCTCTCATCCCACCAATATTTATAAAAATATCCAAAAACCTCTCTTTCAAACTGATACCATTTTCATCACCTTTTTGGATTGCCGAAAGTCAATCTACCATGGGAAGATAAAAAAAGACATAAATTCAAAGATAATATTATCACTTGATGTAGATCTAAAATGGGGTACATGTATGGGCTTCTCACTAAACCTCCTTTTTTAATTTAAAAAACATAATTCATATCGTTTTACTTCTTTTTCTCTATCAATGATTAGAAAGGTCAAGAGATCTAAATCTTTAGTTGATTAAAAATGTTCAAATCTAACCTTCCAACGAGGCTAAAACGCCGCGAACAACAAGAAAACGATCCCAAGACTCTCATTGAGAGCGTGTTAGCATGATTTAGCGAGTACTCCTTGGGTGTATACATATTCTTTTACATTATGTTTAACTTTCAAAAGTAAAATGTTAACATACAAAAAAGAAAATTTAAAAAGGGAAAAGAGACGAATTGCACTTAGCATTTATACTTATATTTGACTTATTTGCCGTTAAAAAAAAACTTATATTTGACTTATTAATGTTGTAGTGTATTGACTTTGGACCTCTAAAACCTTGATTCCCATGGTGGAAGATAATGGGTGTGTCCCATAAAAAAGAAGAAAGATGAAATGAACATGATAATAATGTATACACATTTGTGGTGGGTTCTCCAAATACTAAGGAATGTTGACCCATCAAAGTTTATTATAATTTTGATTTAGTAATATATTAAAAAAATATATTAAAAATATTAAAAATCTTATAAGAAAAAGGTAAAATTTATATTACTAATTTCTTGATGTATATTATATAGTTATTTTAAATATTTTGAAATAAAAAAAATTGATTCAAGACATCTAGATTATATTAAAAAGAAAAGTCGTAATATCTCTAGGTGGGGATCAATGGTCTTTGTAGCAAAACATTTATGTAGGGCTTGGTGGTCTTTGTCAAAATCCTCATAAAATCAAACTTCCATCATTTGATTTTGATTGTATTATCATTTTAAGATTTTATTTCCTGTTTTCTTATTATTTCAGTTCCCAATTTAAGAGTTTATATTTATGTAGTCTTTAGTATGATAGTAGACATGTCATTTCAATGTTACATATACTTGATTTCCAATTTTGACCTAAAAGAAACATTGTCCCTTGTCTCCTCCATGCAAACAAAGTTTCCACAAGTGTAAGATTTGAGCTCAAACAAACACATATTTTTGTTTTTCAGAACAATCCGAACATTAAACGTGTTGTATTACGGATCTACTAGTTAGGCCAGTTGGACTACTCGGGCTGGACTTAAGAAATATACAACATCGTAAATTTTATAAACGTTTAAACTATAGATTCCCTATGTTTTTATTTAGTTTTTATAATTTTAAAGATTTTAATAAATAAAATATGAAGGATGAAATATTATGTTATTAGTAAAAAATAAGATTTTGAAACGAAAAGATAAAAGAATTTAAAATCTAAATGACATTTGGCCTAATGTTATAAGGATGATGGTTAGAGCTTGGAATCCTTCTAATATCAAATTCAAACGTGACTCAAGATGGGTTTTTCTCAGTGGTGGGAATCCTTCTTAATGGTGTTACTGGGCGAGTCAAACCTGGAGTGTCAAATCCAGTATGTACGGTTACAATCCCGTATTGAAAAAACTCACTTTGATATTGAAGATTTGTGATAGTTCTAAACGCCATTAAAAATAATTGTCTCCGTATTAAATAAAAGACGGTCTAAATAGGGTAATCAAGCTATTTAACATTCGGTTCTTGATCCCAAGTATATCTCAACCATTTTGAAGACTCAAAGAAAACTAAAAATTCATGAGCCTGTTGAAACATATAACACTCTAATATATATATATATATATATATATATATATATATATATATATATATATATATATATATAATGGAAAGTTATTGTACAAAGGCTAATTTCCGTGCGAAGGGGGGTAAATTTGTCCGCACGCGTTTGATGATAATCACGCAAGTTATATTGATAATCACGCAAGCTATATTCAATAATCACACAAGCTATATTTCATAATCACGCAAGTTATATTTCATAATCACGCAAGTTATATCTCATAATCACGCAAGTTATATGATAGCATATTATTGAACTTTAAAAAAAAATCTTTAAAAAAAGTATAGCAATACTATACTCGAATTAAAGAGAATAATATGCCCGATTTTGTGGTTAATTTTTTTTAAAAAAAGAAGAGAGTCCTTCCTACACTTCGCACGATTTGAGCCCTTTGTATTTTAACTTTCACCTTATATATATACTGAAATTGAAGCCCTATTTAAATTGGACCTAAAATCTTAAATGTGTTTAAATTAACCTTAAACCATCCGTATTTAAGTAATCAATTTAGTTAGGTTTTGAAGATATTCACCATATGAATAAGTCAACATGTTTCTTCTCTTGTTTAATAGAAAGCACACAAAATTCATAAAAATATTAAAGACCTCAATTCTCCACTATCAATTTTTGTACAAGGAGAGACCTTTTGCTCTTTTTTCAAAAGGGTGCTTAAATAATAAAAATGATGAATCATGTGTACGGAATGGAATAAACATGCCACGTGGCAACATAGTAATATTACACGTGGACAACCACTAGCTATTTTGCCAATATTTTAAACCCACATTCTCATTGGAGCACTAGTGGTCCAGCCATACTTGATATATTTTTTAAAGCCAGAATGAAACTTTTTTCCTTAAAAAATGTGTTTAATTTTAAAAAAATTATAAAGATAAAATAGAATAATAAATAAAGCGCAAGTTGTTCATGGATCAACTACGTGTCGAATAGTGGGTCGACCCAGGCCCATAATAGTGCTTATCTAGCCCAGTCATCATAGCATGGGTATTGTCGGGGGTTTAAACTAAAGTGGGTGGGTATCTCCCACATTTGTACAAATACTCCATTTAATAAAAAAAGTTTTCTTTTATTAATTAAAAAAAAATATATATATACTATGCATATGGAAAATAAGGAAAAAGAAACATAAATGCAAGAATATACCCTATATGTGATACCACAATATGGTTCTATCTGTAAACAAACAAACACATCCGGTAGCATCTCGTTTTGAATGTGATTATAGTTGTAAAAGTAAATAAAAGACTCGATAATGATCTAGTTGTAAATGTTATTGGTAGAGTTGTATAACGAATAACGGTGCAGAAAAAACCGATAGTTATTAAAGCATATATGAGTTTTCGATAAAAAGGTTATGATTTTAACACCAAATATGTTGTTGATTAGTTGGTCTTCTTGATTAGGTTTATACTATAACAAGTTGTAAACCCGTCCAAGCGTTGCGGCGGGCCTGCAATAACAGCGTCCTTCAGTTTTATTTGATCTTGTGACCCGCCTGCGCTTCGCAACAGGTCACCCATTTATCTGTCAGTTCAAGTAAAACACATTTAAAAACAATAGTTAAAAAGTTAAGGGTATAAAACGTAAAAGTCTAATAGTCTCGTGGTAAAGTATATAACTATAAAAGTATACTAAAAAACGAAAGTAGAAAAATTAAAAGTTTCGTGGCTAAAGAAGAAGACCACAAAACTTAAAACAAAAAAAACGTTAAAAGCTAGAGGGTAGAAAACGTAAAAGTATGAAACATATGTGGCTAAACTATAAAAACTTAAAGTTTAGTATTTCGTTAAAGAAAAAAAACAAAATGTTAAAATTTATGGTAGAAAATGTCAATATGTCAAACTCCGTTAGAGAAAAAAATAAAGTGTTAAAATTTAGGGTAGAAAATATCAATATGCCAAACTCTCGTGGCCAAACCATAAAAAAAGAAAAGTTTACTATTTGAAAAAGGAAAAAGTGTTCGAGCAATCACCTTTGCCGCCAAATCAGAAAGAAGAAATGAAAAGTGAACGAGGTTTGAATTTAGAGAGAGAATGCTTTTATTGATTCTGAAAAGTTACAAGTGAATTGGTGAAAAGATACAAAAAGTCCCTAATCCAGGTCCAATCTTGAGTATTTATAGGCTCTCGACCGCGACCCTCTGACCCTTAGCTCGAATCTTGTCTCAGATCCTCGTCTTGCATACACCTGTAAAACCACTATCACTTGCCCGAGGACTTAGTCTATTAAGTATAATGTTTAGGATTAATAGACTTAACGTTCTAAAAAAGGTGAATTTGAAAATTTTAAATCTTATTCTTTACTTTTGACGATTCGTCTTCACACATCCGACAACGTGCTATACGTGCTTGCACAGTACCATTACTTCATACTTTATGTCCCATCCAGTAAATTTAAAAAACTTTCCCTATAAAAGCGCTCACCCGATTCTCATAACCCCTTTTTACCTTCAAATTTACTCCGCCTTAACTCCCTTCAATTGCCCTAAAAAATTCCTGACTTCATCTTCTCTACCATCATCAGGTCAGTTCTTCCCTTTTTCCCCTTTTCTTTTTACAGCATACCTTCCCTCTTTCAGTCTTTCATTTTCTACCTTGCATAATGTCGTCATCGTCTAAATCATCTAACCCGGAACCACCCCCTAAGATCGGCGATTCAGAACCAGTTTCAAAAACTGGTTCCTCAAAACCTGCTCTGAACCCCGAAAACCCTAAAACCGAGAAAATCCCTACAAAGCATAACCTAGATATATCATTTTGTTTGATTTCACAAGAAGATCTTGATGCATTTGTCGAAGATTTTCAAATTCCTTTGAATCTTAATCCTACCTTACCTCCCGCCAAGAAACCCATTTACCCTTTTCCAAAAAACAAAATCGGACTGTACTTTGACTTCTTTAAGCAAGCAAATTATAGGATTCCCTTTACCTCGTTCCTTCTTGAAGCCCTAGATCATTTCGGAATTCATATTACCCAGTGCAACCCGCCAGGTTTGTCCATTTTAAATCATTTTGAGTTATCATGCCGAGCCCTAGGAATTCCACCCAATGTTACCTTGTTTCGTGCCTTTTACCGTCTTACTATGGCTGGAAATTGGTATACCTTTGAGAAGAGACGAGATCTGAACCCCATTTGCAGCAGTAAACCTCCCACAAATCGCTTGTGGAAAAATCAATTCTTTTACCTTGATCATACATGCGTCCCATCAACCATGATTTGGCGTGATCCCAAGTTTGCCATTCGTGATGATGCCCCTAAAAAGGAAACTGTTAATCAAAAGCATTTTACCCTTATAAGCGAACTTTCATTTCCGGTTCGTAAACTTCCTGAAGCCATTCTGGTTGCTGCTCAAATTAGCACAAACTGGCATGCTCCTCACTTGCGACCTTCCTTCTTTAATGAGGGCGCTAGTGAGTCTTTCACCCTACATCCTTCTCTTTGCTTATCTTACACTGCTGTTGTTTTGTTTGTTTGTTTGTTTGTTTTTTTATAAAGGCTAATGCAACCTGACAACTAATTAACTGTTACATTTCTTTTATCACAAATGGACCTGTCCGGTGTATTGAAGCTCAGAGACTTTTCCTCCCTAACTTTTGAACCAGCGAAAGATCCTCTCGAGACAGCCCCCGTTACCGATCAAACAGGTGCAACTTCCAGCAATATGATCATCCCTGAAGCAACTCAACCTGAAACTCAAGAGAATGAATCAGCACCGAATCCCCCTGTAGCAACTTCCAAAAGAAAGAAACATACTGCCAGAGGTCACCATGAGTCCCCCAAGAAAGATGAAGTACTTGTCAACAAGAGAAGCAAGAAAGATCCATCAAAAAGAACTGAGAAAACAGTAGACGTAGATGCTCCCATCGCAACCACCCAAGGTGAAAAACCTAGTCAAAAAGATGCTAAGGAGGACCATATCCCCCGACGTTCCCCTAGGCACAATGCTCAAAACATCTCATCGACCACCAATGATAATATCCCCACAAGAGAAACTCAGATGAGCCGCCTTGCTGATGTTTATTCTCCACCTGGAAATGCAAGTTTCAATTTTGAAATACCCAAAGGTTCCCCCCTTAGTCCACCTAGCTTGTCTCACATGATCACTAGCGATGACATTACTATGAATGAGTATTTTTCTACATCTCCACCAGCTACTTTGGAAATTACTGAAGAAAACCCGTCTATCATTCACACATCCGATCATACCATCATACCACCTGCTCATGCTAACCCCTCACAGGTTCTCATGTCTTCACAAACTAACCTCTCAAGTTCGAGCATTTCCACATTCCTTCCTTCTACTCAAAATGAAATTGAGTGGCTGAAGAATGAGTATGCCCTAGTCAAGACAAGGAGAACCGCAGGATACAACTTGGGAGAATTGTTTCTTCCCAACTGGAATATCAGCAACAAAGATAGTTTCACAGATCCTGTTACAGCAAAGAACATGTTTCTGCACAGCTCTACCCCTAATGATGTAAAGTTTCTCCAAGGTCTGCCTCCTTCTGTGTTAGCTGCCCGCATTACTGCCATTCAAGCCGAAGCCCAGTCCATCTTACCCGAACTATACAACCGATGGATTAGAGCCGAAAATGCTAACTTGTCAAGTGAAATTGCTCAGATGCAAACCCCAGCCATGCAGAGCAAGATTCAAGGTCTAGAAAAAGAGAAGATTGCTCTTGCTAAAGCAAAGAATGATGCCACTCAAAAGAAAATCATGGCGGAACTTGCACTGAACGAAGCTCGTTCAATGATAGACATGTTGAAGAAGCAGCAACTAATCCTTGAAAAGAAAAATTCTGACGCCCTAGAAGAAAAAGAAACTTTTCTGCAAGAGAAAAAGTTGCTCAACGAGCAAACGCAGATGATTTCTGATGGTAAACCCCCTTTTCCTTTTTACATAATACTCTACCTTTTTATAACCCTAACACTATTTATAACTTTCTCTTCTTGGCTTTCTCACCCTCCCAGAAGTAACTTCTTTGAAGGAAAAATTGAACCAGCAAAATCATGAATTTGAGGAAGAAAAGAAGGCTCTCGAAAAGAAACTGGAAATACTAACCGAAGAAAAGCATGCTTTGGAGAATGACAAATCCTGGCTGTTGAAGGAAGGCATTGACGCAATTGTGAGAAAACTGTTCAAAGACCCTGATATGATATCTGCTGTTGGAAATATTAACAATGCAATGAATGCATGCGGTGTTAACGAAGGTTTAATCCTTGGCTTCCAATATGCAAAGATGCCCGCATCTTCCGTGCTGACAACAAAAGAATTCGACAGGGATGCCAACAAGAAACTTTCAGAAGCCACTGAAGCATTCAAACAGTTACACATCCCATTTCTGAAGCAACTTCCAGATCTGCATAATGCTCCTCTTAAAGTAATCAAAGATGCTGTTCTTGGTGATGAACCATCCCACCATGTTGACAAATCAGGATCCGCAACTGACTCTCACCATACTCCATCTGGTTCTGTTTGATTACCAGGCGCATTTTCTTCCCTCATGCTTTTGAAAAACTTTTAAATTTCCACAAACAATTCCCACTTGCATGTGGACGATCTCTTTATGCCTGTATGTGTAAGGCTTTTAAACTTTGTCTATTACCTGCATATCTGAACGATTGTATGCTTCCGTTTAATATGATTACCCTACGTGTGCCTTTTTTCTTGAAAATTTGCGAAGGGAATATATTTGCATGTTTGATCAGACATGCAAATATAAAGATTTTTATAAAAAGAAAATTTTGCTATCTTTCTAAAATGTGCATCATATGCATAACAGGGTTAACCATGTAACATGCAATTCCCGATGTTTCGATACATAATCGACCTTGTCGAACTGGAACATATCCAATCCTAAAACGAAACGTATTCGCTTTACTCGGTTAGGCCATACTAACTTCGTTCGAACCATATTCGATATAATAACTTGGAACATATCCATTCACTAGTCGAAACATATTCAACCTGTCATAATTAGAACATATCTAATTTTTTGCCTAAAACATATTTAAGCAGTGTAACCAGAACATATCCGATGTTATTGAAAATGCACTTGTATATGACATATTCACAAATCAAAAGTGTAAACTCATATTTGTGTAAAGCAACGAGTTTTTGTTATTCATATTGAGACATACTCAAGTTTTTACAAAACCCTCATCATTATACTCACTGTAACTGTAAAAGAATCACAAGTACAGTGACTTAGCTTTGCGAAATTTCTCACATTTAGCATTTACACATGGTACTTCCGCAAGTGAATGCCATTCCATGACCTAGGCAAGACCCTTCCATCTCCATCTTCAAGCACATAAGAACCTTTACCCAAGACTTCTGTAATTTTATACGGCCCCTCCCATTGAGGTGTTAACTTTCCCAACTTCAAGACTTTGCTAACATCGTTATTACGCAAAACTAGGTCACCCTCCTTAAAGTAATAAATCTTTGCATGTGCATTATAATATCTTTCCATTTTTGTTTTATACTTCCCTTCTCTTATCGCCGCAACTTCCCGTCGTTCCTCTAACATATCCAAATTTTCTCTTATCAAATCATCATTATTTCCAGGCTCAAGCATTCTTCGAGTTGGTACCCCAACTTCTGCTGGTATCACCGCTTCTGAACCATATGTCAAGCTAAAAGGTGTCTCTCCATTAGCTGTTTTTGGCATTGTTCGATAGGCCCAGAGCACATGTGTCAGTTCGTCAACCCATCCGCCGCCTGCTTTTCCTAGTCTCGTTTTGATGCCTTCAACTAGACTTCGATTAGCCCGCTCAACCTGTCCATTTGCTTGAGGATATGCAACAGATGCAAAAACCTGTGTTATAGCCAGCTCGTCACACCATTCCCTAAAGGGATTATCGGCAAACTGCTTGCCATTGTCGGAAATGATGTATAAGGGTAACCCAAATCTAGAGATAATATATTCCCAGACAAATTTTTTCACTTGCGCCCCAGTGATGTTCGCAACTGCTTTTGCTTCCACCCATTTGGTGAAGTAATCCACAGCCACAATTAAAAATTTAACCCTTCCCGCGGCTTCCGGAAATGGCCCAACAATGTCAATACCCCATTTTTGAAATGGCCAAGCTGACACAATTGGCACCATTTCATGTTTTGCCTTCAAACTAACTGGAGCAAATCTTTGGCATTCATCGCATCTTTTAAGTATGTCACTAGCGAACTTATGCATATTAGGCCAATAATATCCCAATAGGATCAACTTATTAACCACCATCCGAGGGCCCATGTGATTACCACATATTCCCTTATGAACCTCGTTAACCACATAGACAGCCTCTTCCTCAGTTAAACATTTCAACAAAGGACCTACATACGTCTTTCTATATAACAACCCTTCCTGAACTTGGTACTGCAAAGATTTAACCTTTACTTTCCTGGCCTCCTCCTTCCCTTCTGGCAATCGACCCGCCATCAAGTATTCATATATTGGTGTATACCAAACTGGTCCTGACATAGCCACATCCGATACTTGCTTTTTTAATATTGAGGGTCCATCTAAAACTTCCACCCTTATTTCTTTCCCCAAGTGTTTGAAGGATGTCGAAGCTAGCTTACTTAATACATCAGCTTTCTTGTTTTGGCTTCGAGTCACATGCGAAACCTCACATTTGTTGAACTCCTTCATCAGGACCTTAACCTGATCCAAATATAGTGTCATCGCAACACTTTTGGTCTCGTAATCTCCACTAATATGCTTCACAACCAATAATGAATCAGTACATACTTGCACTTCATGCGCTCCTAACATCTTTATCATTCTCAATCCTGTTCATCAAAAACTTGTGAATACATAACATTGAAAAAAGTTAGTTAAAAATAATTTCTTTTTATACTTCCAAGCAACCTGCCAGTACAGCCTCGTACTCAGCCTCGTTATTTGAAACTCCAAAATTAAACCTTATAGCATAAGTCATTTCATCTCCATCTGGACTTATGATTAATATACCTGCAACTTACGATGTAACAGAGGTTAAGCCTAATACCAATATCTTACCAGACATGTAAGAAATAAGAAACAACTCTTTTATCATAAATGGAAAAGTAGAAAAATCTTACCTGCACCTGCCCCCTCACTTCCGGTTGAACCATCAGTAAATAATTTCCATGGCAGTATCTTTTCCACATCCAACACAACCGCTGGTTCTTCTTGACTTATAGGCATTTCAGCTAAAAAATCAGCAATCACTTGACCCTTCACAGCGACCCTTGGCTTAAACTGAATGTCAAATTGACCCAATTCCACAGCCCATTTAACCATTCTACCAGACATTTCCGCTTTACGCAATACCTGATTTATTGGACAAGACGTCAATACCTCCACACAATGCGCTTGGAAATACCTCCGTAGACGCCTTGCTGCCACAACTAATGCAAGTACCAACCTTTCCATCGGGACATACCTCTTCTCATAATCCTTCAATACCTTACTCACATAATAAATTGGCATCTGACCTTGTTCCCTTTCTGCTATTAGGACAGCACTCACGGATCCCCCTGTCGCTGCTACGTACATTTGCAATGTTTCTCCCACAGTTGGTGCTGTTAAAGTTGGCAATACGGTCAACACTTTCTTCAATTCTGTAAATGCGTCTTCCGCTTCTTGCGTCCATTGAAAATTTTCCTCCCCCAAACATTCTTTCAGAACCTTCATAAAAGGTAATGACCTCTCGGCCGCTTTAGCAACAAACCTATGTAACGCAACCAACCTTCCATTCAAAATCTGGATATCTTTTACTGAGGCTGGCGACCCCATCTGTAATATTGCTTCTACCTTTTTTGGACATGCACGAATCCCTTCATTAGACACCATCACCCCCAAAAACTTTCCACTTTGCATGCCAAAGGAACATTTCTTTGGATTCAACTTCATATTTATACCACGCAACTTTGCGAATGTTTCCTCAATGTCCCTGAACATGCTATCCTCCTCCCTGCTTTTAATTACAATATCATCCACATATGCCTCCAAATTCCTTCCTACCTGATCCTGAAAAGTTTTATCCATTAACCTTTGATAGGTTGCCCCCGCATTCTTCAACCCAAAAGGCATCTTAGTGTAACAAAACAGTCCTTCCCTTGTGATGAAAGTGGTTTTGTCTTCATCCTCTATTGCCATCTGTATCTGATGATAACCTTTATATGCATCCAAAAAACATTTCCACTTAAACCCTGTAACTGAATCCACTTTCCAATCGATCTCAGGTAATGGATAACAATCCTTGGGACACACATTATTCACATTTTTAAAGTCAATACACATCCTCCAGGAGCCATCAGCTTTCTTGACCAACACGGGATTTGATACCCAATCTGAAAATTGTATTTCTCTCAGAATATTTGCTTCTAACAACTTATCCACCTCCGCTTTCACAACTTGTGCCCTTTCATTATCCATTCCCCTCTTTCGTTGTTGGTACGGAGCACTTCCAGGATACAAAGCTAACTTATGTTCTGACAGATGCCTCGGTACTCCAGTCATATCAGAAGGCTCCCATGCGAAAACATCCACACTTTTAGTTAATAAGTCATACAACTTTTCTCTTGCATTCCCTGACAACTGATCTCCAATTTGTAACTGCTGATCAGGATACCTTGGGTTAATTGCCCACTTATCCATTTTTATAATTGCCCCTATCCTCCTTTCCTGTTTCTGGCAACTGAACAGCACATACTTGCAAGCACGCATCAGAAGTCAAAGATGCGACCCCTTTTGGTGTTGGAAACCTTATCATCCCATGAGTTACCGATATTACCGCCCCCAACTGACTCAGAACTGGCCGCCCTAAAATGACATTATGCGAAGATGCTGCACTGACAACCAGGAATGTAACTTCCAAAGCTCGAATCTGCTCCCCCACTCCTATAACCATTGGCAAAGTAATTTCTCCCAGGGGCTTAACCATCTCTCCTGAAAATCCCATTAAAGGAACTTTCGATGGCACCAACTTTTGTCGCACCTCTATCCCCATTTTCCGAAAACACTGCTCATACATTATATCTGCCGCACTTCCACAATCAACATAGACTCTCTTGACTTCGTAAGTTGCTATCGTAGCGACTACCACCACAGGTTCCTCTCTTGCCATCTGTCTTAAAAGCGGAGGGAAAGTAATCTCCTGATACTGCCAATCAGCCTGCTTACTTATCTTTTTCTTCTGAAACTTTTCTAACTGGTGACGCTTTACACCAACCATATGAATCACCTTAGTAGGATCAGTACCTCCTCCCTTCAAAATTTTTACCAAATGCCCCAACTTCCCAGACCGCACCACTTTATCAATCTCCTTTTTTAATGCCCAACATGCATCGGTTGTGTGACCCCTATCTTGATGAAAATCACAGTATTTGTCGAGATTCTTCATAGGAGCAGCCTTTATTTTTGGAGGAGCCTGGAACTGAACACGCTCAGTTGACAAAATCTCACTTGGAGTTTTAATAAGTTCAACGAATTTATCATGTCGGGCAGGAATATAACCATTTCTCGACTGACTTCCAGCATATCCAGTCCTAGAAACTACGGGCCGAACCCACTTATTTTGAAAATTCCCCATATTATTTCTTATCGGACCAGCATACCTTCTGTTAACTTGATCAGCTCTTACATATCCACCCCGGGGAACTAAATTACGACTTTCCGTTTGAACAAAACTTCCACATGCATTTTTTCCCCTAACATAAGCCTTGGCTTTATCCATCAAAACTTCCATGGACTTCGGAAGATCCTCATGTAACTTTTCGACCAACTGAGCACATCTAACCCCATGACAGAATCCAGAAATACGCAATTGATCGCCTGCCCCAGAGATTTTCATACTCTCCCGATTGAAACGGCCTATAAAGTCTTCAATTGACTCTTGATCTCTGCGCCGGATATTATGCACTTCCGTCGGATCCCTTGTGCATTTTTTCTGCTGACTAAATTGCCTCAGAAACTTACCCTTTAAATCCTCGAAGCTAACAATTCCGCCAACCGGAAGTGCATCAAACCAGACCCTAGCTATACCGGTAAAAGTCTGTACGAACATATGGCACCAAGTCTCTTCCGCCCAATTTTCTAACCTAGCGGCAGAGTAAAATTCGAACACATGATCATCCGGATCCGCCAATCCTCCATACTTACTTACCGTGGATGGCATCTTCAACTTGCGAGGAAATGTTGCTTCCGCTATCCATGAGGCAAATTTTGATTGTGACGTCATAGATTCCGGCATATATGGAACAACCATC
>JBCNJP010000010.1:85262662-85277801 GCA_039602395.1 Deinandra increscens subsp. villosa | reverse complement strand
ATATTCTTCTTCCTAAAATCTGTGGATGTTGATTAAGTACAACCATTGATTCAATCAATCTTGAACTCTCTTATATCAATTTCGTATCAGATTCAACGGTCACTTTTTTAACCTTTTCCTTTGGTTTCCAACGATCACTTCACCAACAATTTATCAAGTCACAACGTGGGAATTATCACGCCACCAAAGTAACGCAAGAAGCCACACACCATTGAGACGGTGTTCCACGACGTAGTTACAATTTTAAAAAGAAGAAAATACAAATTACAAATGTGTACAAGACGATTACAATTAGTTATAAGTTTTGCAAAATAAATAAAGTACTAATTTAGATTATGCTAGAGAATATATTTAAAAAAAAATAGAAAAAATTATATTTTTTGTCCTTTAACTTTGCTTGTTTTTCAATTTTTGTCCTTTATCTTTTTTTGTTACACTCTCTGTCCTTTAACTTTTTTTTTCGTTCATCTTTTGTCCTTTTTAACAGAATCCGTTAAAATCCACCGTTAAGTCAAGGGTATCTTTGTCTTTTTATCTTTGGAGTATTTTTTGTAATTTAACTAAAGATAGGGGGTGTATCATGTAAATGTATAATTTCTTTTTCCTTTAAACAAATCACTAACAAACAAATTCTAAAAGAAATAGAACGAGAGAAGGAAATCTGGGTCAATTTCCTCCATCGTCGCCGCAACTCTCTTCCCGATTAACCGGCACATCCTTCTTCAATCAACCACCACCGCCACCTCCTTCGCCTGCTGCTGTTGCTCCTCCGCCTTCAAATCTGTCACCAGATCGATCTCCGTCTTCGTCACCGTTGCCGTCGCCGTTAAGACCAAACCGGTCTCTTTGGTCTCTCTTTGATGGTCTCTTGGGTCCTTCGTGAAATCGGCACCCCTCTTTTGAAGAAATCTCCTGTAATCAATCTCTTTCGGGTTGCTGGGGTCGAGGCGTCGGACGGAGGTTGTTGCAGTCGTCGGGGAAGCAAGGTTGCGAAATCGGGGGTTGGGGGTTCACCGGGGAAGCAGGGTTGCTCAAGAGATCCAGTTTGAACCACCACCGATGTTGTCGCTGCCAGGGGGTTCGCCGGGGAAGCAGGGTTGCTGGAGGTGCTCGCCGGAAAATCGGGGCAGGGGTTGCCGCCGGAAAACAAACGGAGAGGGATGAGGGAACAGGGGACCGGATGTTTGAGGGATGAGGGTGTCCAGACCTCCGACGACAGTTGCTCGGTGGTGGTTGGTCGGTGGTTGAACGGAGAAGGGAGACGGCGGCGGTGGAGGGTTTGCCGGGGAAGAGGGATCAGACTCTTTCTCTGTTCACTTGTGATGTCCATATACAAATTAAGTTTTTTTATAAGGAGGGAAAAAAAGATATTCACATAACACCCCCAACTTAATTTAATTACAAAAAATACCCTAAAAGGTAAAAAGACAAAAATACCCTTGACTTAACGGTGGATTTTAACGGATTCTGTTAAAAAGGACAAAAGGTGAACGAAAAAAAAAGTTAAAGGACAAAGAGTGTAACAAAAAAAGATAAAGGACAAAAATTGAAAAACAAGCAAAGTTAAAGGACAAAAAATGTAATTTTTTCAAAAAAATAAAATATAAACTAAACGGTTAAATGGGTAAAGTCGACAAGTTGACATGAACATGATTCATTTAATTAAATGGGTTAACGTGTTCAACCCATACCAAACATGTTTGCGCTAAACACAAACCCGCAATTTGCATCCTCTCTTTTGGTTATGGTTAACATGTTAGCTTCAACCCCTCCTTTATACAAACATCATTTGGCCCATCTATTCACGCGCTCTTTCTTTTTCTTCGATCCCCATGTTTTGTATATGTGCTCATCTAAGAGGCAAAGATAGGGTCGTATAAGAGCCGAGCCGAGCCGAGACTTAGCGAGCCGAGTCGAGCCTGGGCCAACCGAGTCGAGCCAGTGCTGGCTCGGGCCCAGATCCAATTCTAAACCAAGCTGGTTGTTCATGAGTTGAGCCGAACTTGAGCCAGCCGAGCTGAGCTATAGCTGGCTTGGGCTCGACTCGAATTCTAAATCGAGCTAGCTTGGCTCAGCTCGAGTTCTAAACAGAGTTGGCTTGGCTCGGCTCGACTCAAATTCTAGAACGAGCTGAAATTTTTAGCTCGGCTTGGTTTTGGCTTTGTTTTAAAAGGAAATTTTAGACAAAAACAAAACTTCCAAGTAAAATGGTTTAACAAACATTCAATGATTTATAAAACACATGTAATTATGTAAATCATGTTCAACACAACACTAGTCTGTATCAAGTCCAACATATACAAAATACACGACACAAATCAACTTCAAGTCTAACAACTACAAAATACACAACATGAATGACGAATCTGGATAAATTCCAACAAATACAAAATACTAGAATCAATTGAACCATTAGAGCAAATATTCATTGTCTCAGGGGCAAAACATGTTCCATACTGATGTGTTGTTTAGTGTATATGAAAAATGGGGTCCTACACTATCGAATTTTAAATTTATAGAACTGGTTATTCACCAGGGGACTACACCAACACACTAAGGCAAGTATACCTGTCGTGCGTAACATAGTATTGGTAAACACCGGGTTGTCGAACCTCAGGGACACGAACTTGTTGAAAACAGCTGATTTATAATTCAGTCGGTTTTTGTTTTATTTTGAAAATGGAATTTAATTTAGAAAACTGAAAATGACAGTAATTGAAATGTTGTTTGGAAAAACAGATATTTGGTAAAGGATCACTTAGGTTTGGCTCCTCCAACTTAGGTTTGACAGGTATATCGGTAATGCGTTACTACTTATCTTTAGAATGAACTAGGTTCCTAAGACAAGGTTTACCTAGTTCCTATGGATAGGTTCACGTTTAGGGTTATAGACACGCTCTACACGGTTACTACTGGTCCATGGTGAAGTACTGATAAGGTTGCGGTTTATGAAGTGCCCTAGGCTGGGTCCCGAGTTATCGATGGCTCAACTCACAACTGGTCGAAGGGTTAGGATAGGCCTGGCCCTAACGGTCCTAGAGTTGTGAAGCGGTTACCATTGGGTTGATAGGTTGACCTAGTAGGTCCTAGACACGACTAAGCAGGAACAGACCCGAGTTATCGGTGAATGCTTGACTACTTGACAATGGCAAGGGTATCTACTAGCTAAGGATGAGGTAATTTCTCACTCAAACCCTATGGTGGACTCCTAATCGAATTCTAGGGTTTCCCTGATGATCGTGACTATTTCTAGTTCACGTGTACGCCGCAGATTCTGTTGTTCGGCTATACAATAGTCTCCTAACGATAGATGGCTTGCAAGCTAGGGTTAGGTTTCCACAAGACCAGAGATTACTAGAGACAACAATGGAATTCAATCCATCAACCAAATCAAGGCAATAATAACTTTTACTTCATAAATGCAAAATTAAGCATAACCGATACAAAATTAAAGTCAAACCTTGGTTGGATTCGCCTCGCCTAAGCGATACGATGAGTTTAGCCAACCATGTTAATGTTTAAATATGAACAAATCTGATTCAAATAGGAATTCATGGCTAAATATAAATACAATACCGAATAAAAGCTCGAAATGATGAAAATTGCTACTTTACGACTCGTCGAAGGCTTCAAATCTTCAAATCTTCGAAGGGATTCAATGAGGGCTTTCTCTGGCTTTTTCTATGCTCTCCAAGATGTCCTAAATGGTGGAAATGAGCCCTCTATTTATAGGGGCCGAAATCACAAAACTTCAAAAAATGGGTCTAAGGTCTTTCACGGCCGTGAAAGGAGCTCTCACGGCCGTGAGGCAGTTTTCACGGCCTGGCTATCCAGGGACAGGGTGCTTCACAGCCTGGGCAGGGTCTTCACGGCCGTGAGGGCTCTCGCAGCCTGTAGGTCAGGCCGTGAGGCAGTTTTCACCGGTGACTGGTTTGCGGCTCAGCATCACAGCTTGGTCAGGAACTTCACAGCTTGGTCTAGGCCGTGAAAGGGGGTCTCACAGCATGCAAGCCGTGAAGTTTTTCTAGCACTTTTTGATTTTGACTTCTGCGTTTGACCGGTTGACCCGAACTTTGACTTTTCTTCATTTTCACCTCGTTTTCCGTGCCAAACTTGTTTTAACCTGAAAACTCACAATAATTATCAGAAACAAATATAAATCAATAGTTTCAAGTTTATTTTGACGTTTTTCAGCCCGAAATCAGTTATATTTTCATAGCCAAAACCACACACATCACATACTTTCGTTCCATAGCATTTATGCGGAAAAAATGTGACTGAAGATAATAATCTCGTAAGTAAAAGCATAAAATAGAATATATATTAAACCAAAAAAATGCACCATGAACATTAAACCTAAAGCTTGTAAACGTACGTAATGATTGATTGGGAAATTACCCTACAAAGGTCCTATCTATACAAAGACAAGTTACAAAACGCACCCCTACACTAATATAGTATTACACAAGAGTACACATACTAACACGCCCCTTCATTCGGAGCGGGAGGAGGGCGAACGCGAAGACTGTCACGAAAACTGAAAAATAAAGGACGAGCAAGGCCTTTGGTAAATATGTCAGCATACTGGAACTCTGAGGGAACATGAAGAACCCGAATGTGACCAAGGCGAACCTTTTCACGAACAAAGTGAATATCAATCTCCACATGTTTGGTGCATTGATGTTTAACCGGGTTACCTGTGAGGTATACGACGGAAACGTTGTCGCAATATACAACCGTAGTGGATCGCAATGGAACTTGAAGTTCAAGTAAAAGGTTGCGAATCCAGCTAACTTCGGCAACGGCATTAGCGACACCTCTATATTCAGCTTCGGCACTAGATCTGGATACGGTATTTTGACGCTTAGATGACCACGAAAGTAAATTGTCGCCCATAAATACGCAATAACCAGATGTGGATCAGCGAGAGTCGGGGCACCCGGCCCAGTCCGCATCGAAGTAGGCTGTAAGTGAGGTGACCGGTGATGGAGTGATGGTGATGCTGAGGTGGAGAGTACCCTGAATATAGCGTAGAATGCGCTTCATGAACTGAAGATGTGGCCCCCTTGGAGCGTGCATGAATAAGCAAATCTGCTGAACTGCATAGGCGATCTCCGGGCGAGTGAAAGTAAGATATTGTAATGTGCCCGCAAGAATGCGATACAATGTACCATCTGGAAGTAACGGGCCATCGGAATCGCTGAGTTTGGAACTAGTATCCACTGGCATAAGGGATGGTTTGCACATGTCCATAGAGGCCCTGTGAAGAATGTCTCGGGCGTACCGAGCCTGATGCAGAAATAACCTCGTAGAGTCTCTGGTAACAGTGATGCCCAGAAAGTGATGCAGTGGACCTAAGTCAGACATGGCAAACTCCTTGGAGAGGGTCTGAATTAGGTGCTGTAAAAACCCAGTGCCGAATGCAGTAAGCACAATGTCATCAACATATACAAGTAAATAAGCCGCATGGTTGCCACGCCGATATACAAATAAGGAAGAGTCGGATAGACTGCTCGTAAACCCCTTTGCCAATAAAAAAGTGGAAAACCTGTTGAACCATGCCCGGGGAGCCTGCTTGAGACCATACAGGGAACACTTTAAGCGACAGACAAAATCTAGTGCCCGTTGATCAATAAATCCTGGTGGTTGTTGCATAAACACTGTCTCTGCTAAGTCACCATGAAGGAACGCATTTTTGACGTCCAACTGGTGGATTGGCCATGCTCGTGAGACGGCCAAGGATAATACGGTTCTGATGGTCGCCGGTTTAACGACCGGGCTAAACGTTTCAATGCAATCAACCCCAACAGTTTGTGACTTCCCATTAACCACAAGTCTCGCTTTGTAGCGTTCAAGAGACCCGTCAGATTTGAATTTGTGACGAAACAACCATATGCATCTAATAACCGGTTGTCCACTGGGTCTTGGTACCAATTCCCACGTATCATTGTCCTGTAATGCCTTAAATTCATTGGTCATGGCTTGTCGCCAATTAGGATCAGATAATGCTCTATTATAGGATGTAGGGACGGGGGAGACCGGTGTAGACGTATCGGATAGAAGGTTAAGGCGGTGAACATGCTTGGAGATCCCGGCCTTGGCTCGAGTCATAATTGGATGGTGGTTCGAGATGTCGGTCGATGGGACGGTTGGTGAGGACTTGACGTGAAGGGAGATGTGGGTGGGATACTGTTTGTTGTGGGGGGTGATTGAGATTGAGTATGTTGCATGGGAGGTGTATACATGCATGGCGAAGACGGATGATGATTGACGTTAGATGTGGTGGAGGGTGTTTGTGACGTAGAGGTTTGCATGTGAGGAATGGAGGTGTGGGTGGACGTGGATGCATGCATGGGATGAATGGATGAGTCATGGAGGTTGGGAACAGTGGTGGTTGGGGATGGTTCTCCGTAAGGAAAGATGTGTTCGTCGAAGACGACATGTCGGGAGATATGGACTTTACCAGTGATTGGGTCGAAACATCGATAGCCTCGAAAATTGTTCGGGTATCCGAGGAATATGCACCGAACGGATCGAGTGTGGAGTTTATGAGGTTGAACGACGGAGAGGTTTGGGTAGCAAGCACACCCGAAGGTGCGGAGATGATCATAAGTTGGGTTGCGAAGATAAAGGGCAAACGCCGGGGTGTTGTAGTTGAGACGTTTGGTGGGGAGAATATTTTGGAGGTAGCATGCGGTGTGGAGAGCTTCGACCCAAAAAGGAGGGGGAGTTTGGATTGAACGAGAAGGGCACAGATTATGTCGTTCAATCGACGAATCATTCGCTCGGCCTTGCCGTTTTGGGGCGATGTTTGAGGGCATGCGAACCGAAAGATAAGGCCATTAGTTTGAGCGAAATTCTGGAACTCACGATTGTCAAACTCTCCTCCTAAGTCACATTGGAAGGATTTAATTTGTTTTTGAAATTGGGTTTGAATAAGTTTATGAAATTTGACAAACGTGGGAAATGTCTCTGATTTGAATTTTAAGGGATAAATCCAAACATAATTAGTAAAGTTATCAATTAAAACCATATAATATTTGTACCCCAATTTACTAATTATGGGAGACGTCCATAAATCACAATGAATAATATCAAATGAGCCAAACGTATTAGAAATAGAATCATTAAAAGGTAAACGTTTACTATTCGATAACTGACAAGAATGACAAACGAATAAAGTTTTGTCTTTATTGCACGAAATAAAATTACGAGAATTCAAAAAATCTAAAACTTGATCGCCGGGGTGACCAAGCCGGTTGTGCCATAAAGGTGAGGAAGACGATGGAGTCGGTGACGTGAATGGATAAAGATCACCGGTGCTATTGTGGCGGGAAAGGATGCGGCCAGTCTTAAGTTCCTTCAAAGAAAAACCGAGGGGATTAAATTCAACAGAAACTTGGTTATCAATGGTAAACTTTCTAACCGAAATAATATTTTTAATAATATTAGGTGCAAAAAGGATATCATTGAGATGGTAGGTTCGGTTGGGTAGGTGGTGTAAAGCATTACCCGATCCATGAATTGGCAACGAATTTCCATTACCAACAAATATAGAAGGAATTGAGGACTTTGATAGCGGGTTTTGAAAAATACCTGGATTAGCCGTAAAATGTGTAGATGCCCCCGAGTCCATGGTCCAGATTTGAGTGGGTTGTTGAAGTTGGAGACCATTAAAAGCATTCCCGAGATCCGTGGGGTTTAACGCATCATAAGTGGGGTATTGGGGTGTTGGTGGGTTGGGTGCAACATATTGCACAGAAGAATATGAGGGAGGTGGTGGTGGCGGGTTGTGATAGTTGGGGGGTGGTGGATAGTTGGATGGAGGCGGATGGGGATACCACGGTGAGGGTTGAGACGGATATGGCGACGGTGGGGTTTGCCACCACGACCAATTGGGTGCGTTGTTTTGGGGGTACCGAGATCGGTTATTGTTGCGATTACCACCACGCCCAGAGTTGCGGCGATTATTATTACGGCCACAGTTTGGATTTTGTTTGGTTCGGTAATTTTGGTTGGTATATGGGTAAGGATTTGAGTTGGGGTAAGGGTTTTAGGTGGGGTATGTGTTCTGTGGTGGAGCATGGAAACGATTCTGTTGGTTTGGAGGGGGATTATTTGGGGTATGGGTGTTTGGAGGTGCTTGGTTATGATTAGCTAGCAACACTTGTTGAGTAGGGTTGGGGTTTTGACGGACGAAGATGCGTTGAACCTCTAATTGGATCATGTTTCGAACCTCGTCCCACGACAGATCCCCTTGATTAATAATAGTAGCAACCGTATAGTATTCCGGGGGCAACCCGCGAACAAATTGTAGAACCTTGCGGCTTTCATCGACTGTGCGACCAACATTCGTAAGTTGTTCGGCGAGATCATGGATCCGCTGGAAGTATGCATCCATGGATGAACACGCCGCAAGTGTCAAATTCGAAAATTCCTGTTCCAATGCAGCAACACGTGAACCTTTATTATTCTGAAAAATTAATTGTACCTTTAACCAAGCGAGACGAGCGGTGGTTTCCGTCTCGACAACCCGGACGAGAAGTTCATCAGAGAGAGAGGCATTCAACCATTGTAGAACGATCGAGTGTATCTCCGCCCACGTAGGGTATAACGGATCGGTTTCTTCCGGGGGTGCGGTGCCGTCGATGTGATCGTCAACTTTGTAGGCTTTGACATGGAGCGTAAACAACTTAACCCACGTAGAATACGTGACTTTAACGCCATCGAGGATCTTCACCCGTAGATGAATGTTCGTAACGGGGTACGCATGATGGAGTTTATCTTTCGCTTCGGAGAGGGCAGCAGCGGCAGCGATCTCGGTAGCCGTCGGAGCAGTCGTCGTGATGATCGTCGAGGACGACGGGCTGGTAGGAGAATGAGTGGCAGCCGACGG
Organism: Deinandra increscens subsp. villosa; assembly: GCA_039602395.1. NCBI lineage: Eukaryota > Viridiplantae > Streptophyta > Magnoliopsida > Asterales > Asteraceae > Deinandra > Deinandra increscens. The sequence continues at coordinate 85,268,905 of JBCNJP010000010.1, read as the reverse complement.
AGTGAACGGTGGCGATGGACTGCCGGAGTAGGGATCTTCCAGGAGGTCGACGGCGGCAATTTTTTTTTTGTTTTAGGGTTTGTAGAATACTAGCTGTGATACCATGAAAACGTACGTAATGATTGATTGGGAAATTACCCTACAAAGGTCCTATCTATACAAGGACAAGTTATAAAAGGCACCCCTACACTAATATAGTATTACACAAGAGTACACATACTAACAAAGCTATCTCATGTAAAAGCTAATAAATTAAATGGATGTATCACATATTCTAGCAGTGAAAGCAACAGACCAACGATGAACTATAAGCTAAAACTATCACATGTAAAAGCCAATAAAACTAAATCACGATGACTAAAATTTGTACCCAAACAGTAAAAGCCAATAAAACTAAATATCAGCAACAGTAAAGGCTAATAAAAGCTAAAACTAGCACATGTAAAAGCCAATAAAACAAAATCAGCAACGTAATTACCCTATATTAACATAAGGCAACTTGCAGTACAAACTCTAAAACATGATGTACAAGTCTGTGAAGCACCAACTCTTATTACTATCTAGAATTTGGCATGTTTGTAATTTTGATGAATTTTAGGGGCATTTTCATGAGAAGGGTTATCTTGGTAAAGTCACTAGAGAATGAGCATTTGACCAGACACCACCTGCTCTCACCCAACCCATAGTTGCAGCATCAAAGAAAGTTTTTGGCACAAGTTTTTTTTGCTTATTTTACAACTTTCTTCTCATTGGACCCACCTTCAGCTATGTGTACAACTCCTATACTTTTTTCCCGCAGGTCCATACCCCTCATACAGTTCTTTTGATTTTGCTGCGATTTTCCATACCTGCTCACTTCACATAAGAACACCCCACCCCATACCTGCTCCAGCTACTGCTCCACGCCTTCTATCATATCGATCTACTTCACCATCATCCTCTCTCTCTTTGAAGCTATATCGATCTCTGTAGAATTTCAAATTTGCATCCCTCTCTCATCAAACACCTCTGCATAATCGGCGATCGACACCACCGCCTCCGGTATTTATCGATCAAAACCGGTGGTCGTCTGTTTTTCCGTCGATGTTCTGCACCGCCACCACCTCCTGTATTTGGCCTCTTTTAAATTAGGACTTCGAAATCCGTCTGCGATAACTTTCAGATCTGAAGTCGGTAACACGTTGGTGGTATGTTTATACGATGGGGCTGTTTCTTGATGCGACCGATGGAGATGGATTTGGGTTTTGAATGGTGATTTCATCGCAGGTGATATCTTTCTTTTCTTCGTTTTTTGTTTAGGGTTCAATGTCCGGTACTTACAATATTTTTCTAGGTGTTTACATTCATATAATTGTGTTGGTTAAAGTGATTATTGGACATGAGGATTAAGCGTCTGCTATATGTAAGAGGTGGGCGATGACAATATGTTTGTCGGTTTTCGAATTGGGACTCGGTGTTGGTTCTTAGTTTGCAGGTTGAGCGTTTCGTGTTTTGCTCCTATTGAGCGTTTCGTGTTTTGTTGTCTTATTCGTTGTTTTATCTTATGAGTTTATTTTTTTCTCTTATTTGATTGCAGGTATTGGGAAAGTTTGCTGCGTTCTTTGCATTTTTACTATAGGTATTTGATTGTTTAGCTCTGTGTACATATCCATGGCCTATAGTATATTTATTTCAGCATATCTCTAAGCTAAACTAATAGTGGTTAAACATTCGATATAAATGGTGATGAGTTTGACAAAAAAAGAGACTTACATTAGGTTCTAGATGTTGAAATTTTACAAAATTACTTGCATAATTTTGAAGTTAACCATAGGGGAGTGTAGATGCCATCGTTCTTAACTTCTTCGTCAACGAGGTATAATTTAGTATTCTATCTTAAATGTTCACCATAAAATGGTTTTAGAGGTGTTGCATGACTAGCATCTCTAAAAAAATGTTTCAATTTTCGTATGGTTTCCTTCAGATCTTCAACTTGAGGTGGAGGTATTGTTAATTTGTGATATCTGACCTAAATAATTAGGCTAAGATGATTCTTACTTTGTTTTGGAATTGTTATAGTTTGAAGATGATGGATTATGTGCCTTTCTTTTTGGTATTGTAGTCTAAAGTCTAAGACCCATTTTGATTTAGTAATGGTCTTATGAAGTTTTATTTCATTCTATGCTCTTTTTGGTTTATGGGGTTTGTTTGCAGGTCAACAACTCTTTTTGGTATCGAATCTAGGTCATCGTCTCTGTTTATTCGATTCTTTATTTTTCCGTTTTCTAATCACTGTATTTTTTTTTATCACTTGGTATATATATTTTCTTATCATGTTTTGATGAGTTGAGAATGTCTAGATGCAGCATATCGAGTTAAAGCTCCGCTCCTCATTACAGGTAAATCTGTGAGCGTATTCATCTATTTGATGCAATTTGATGAAAGTATTGTTAGTTTTCAGTGTTGTTGCAGGTGTCGGCGAAAGTTGCTGTCAAGGTTGGTTTTTTTTCATTTTGCTTCAGAAGCTGTCCAAACATGGTACATATTTTTCTTTGATGCTCTATTTGATGGATGCAACCCTAAGAGTCCTCATGGATAAGAGTCGATGTTGCCTCCAATAACCATGCTAGGGTCATATTCAAAAATTGATTTATGTATATTGCTACGTAAAACTGCAAAATGGTAGGCCTGAATATTTAGGACTCATACAAAAGCTTATTGCACATGTACGACCTAATCTATATCTATATAATTTCTTTAGTACTGCTACATGAAAATTGGGAATAGTAGGCAATTTGAAATATTCAGGAATGCATACAAAACTATTGTTGAATTGGAAAACTGAAGTTGCGGTATAATCGTGATTGGGCTGTACATGAGCGATAAGTTTTGAGTTGGTTTACACAACAAATTTAAAGCCATAGAGTTAAAAGTTCACCAGAAAAACAAGAACACAGGCATTGGAAGAATTCTAAAGCTACACTACTAAAATTACAAAGCTTACATATATTAATATACAACACTTATAAAGCATGGCCTTAACTGTTTGTTTTGTAATTTAATTTTTCATATGATGTATTTCATAATATTTTAAGAAATATTTCTTTTGATAACCAGCACACTTCAACTGGGTTCCATGTCTCTATCATTCATATACGTTGACCCGGATCTAGAGAAACTCAACCCCAAGGGTAAGCTTTCTATCAATAATATATGACTATCCTAGCTTATATATGATAATATATACATAAGGCATTATGTCTATTTATTAGGATTTTACAAATACCATTATATTTACAATTGGATTTTATAACAGGTCAAAGTGTTCTCTATTGAAGCCGGTCCCACCACAACATCAGAGGTGAGGGCACCACAATCAACAGAGGTGAGGGTATCTGGATCTTTAAAATAGGACAGATGAGACATACATGGTTTTAAGGTATGTGTCTTTTTAGGCGTCTTTGCTTAGTGTTTTATCTCTTAACACTATTTTCAGATTCCTCTTACTCTGGTGTAGAAGAGGTACTTCGTATACAAATGCGTGCATATGGATTCTCTTACTTTCTCAAAAATATTTGAATAAAATGGAAGTGAGTAAATGAAAGTTGGGTCGTCTAATTTCTCTTCTACTCAGTTTGATCCATAAAACAAAGGAAAGAAATTGTCGAAGGCTTATCACGAATATTTAACTCTATAATTGTAGAGTGGGACTGTTGAAGACATGGAAGAGCTTGATGAGGACTTAAAGAGGTTTATAACAGGAGCCTAGCTTGGAGGTCGAATTATCTTCTATTTTTTTTTATCTAAACATTTTTCTTAATATTATTTAGTGTTGTATGCATTGTGAAATATGCATGTAGAGGGTGGTCTAAAACATAGATATTATTGCTTGCTTGGCAATGTTTCGACATTTGGTTTCTTCGTTAAAATTTGACATGGAAAGACCCCGCCGCGAAGCGCGGGTCGCCCCACTTGTAGTCAACTAAAAGCCAATAAACCTGCAGTAACCAAATTTTATCATGAGAAAGCTTTAACCTGTAGTAACATCATTTTTCGGGATCTTTATTTTCAAATTTTCTATTTCATTTTTATTTCCAAACTAGCTCGACACTCTCTCCATCACTTAATAGAATATGATCATCGGTCTCAATTCTACCAATTGATTCTTTGAAAGAATACATATATGCTACAATAATAAACCATAGGAAAACGAAATGAATAGATAGTACAATGGTTGCTGATGATAACGTGCGAATCTGTGATACACATAAAATGTCAGTTCTTGTTTATTCATTTAATTTCAAACATCTTACTTAAAATATGTGAAAAATAAACGATGCATCAATGAATATATGTTATTATTTAGCTTATTAGGCTAATAAAAGATCAATGTATAATGGATGTATACCAATAAAATCAGATAAACCAATAGTGAACCAGGGGCGGATCTAGGTTTTTTTTCTTGTGGGTTCACTTTTTTCCCGATGATCGGAATTTTAATAACCAAATGTCAAAATTTTGGTATAGTCAGGTCGGGTTAGATGCTCCTTATTTATAGAACCGGTCATAAAACTTTACGGGTCGGTACGGGTGTGCAACGGTTTATGTTGGATAAAGTTGATCACACAATAAAAATAAGAATATACGATAAAATAATTAAAAAGAACATTGCCAACGAGGCGCGGTGGCCGGGGCTGGCAAACGATGGTGGTTGTGGAGTGAGGCGCTAATCGGTGTATTTTATATTTACTCTATTTTTCCTAATCGGTGTATTTTATGTTCACTCTATTTTATATTAGTTATATTAAAAATATACCGATGTGAGTATGAAATATTTTGATTTAATGAGTTTTTATTTTTGGTATGCTATAAAGAAAATGAGTTAAAATGTAATTAAGTTGAATAATTTTGATAAATAAAGAATTTAAAGAGAACTAAATAAATTATTTTTTTCCTTTTCGTGAATCACAACAGGAAGTAATTTTTTTTTGAATTGGGCTTTAGCCCATTTGATGAAATTCGAGCAAGGAAATCTAAATAGAACCGGTTGTTGTTTGGTGACCGAATAAAAAAAGGGTGCCTGACTCTGAGATCTAAGAGTCATCAATAAATTTAAAAAGCTTACATAATGCCCTGAGAGTCACCTATAAAAAGAGTGTCAGCCAAATTATTATTATTATAGTAAAAAATATTATTGTTATATTAATAATAATAATAATAATAATAATAATAATAATAATAATAATAATAATAATAATAATAATAATAATTATTATTATTATTATTATTATTATTATTATTATTATTATTATTATTAATACATATAAATAAATAACACAAATAAAATATGAAAAAACTTTCAGGGTGACATAAAGGGCTGGATGTGAGATGTGAGACTCCTTATATGAGATTTAACTCACATTTTCAACCAAGAGGTCACCTACAAGGAGTAGGTGACGCTAAGGTCTCGGAGTGACCTAGAGGGCTCACATCCAGACTCCCTCTAAGGTCTCTGTGTGACCTATATTATCGTATCTCCTACGTATTATTACACCGTTACGTGCATACACACACACATACAAACACATATTAATACCTTATCAAACCACACACATATATACATACCTACATGATAGATTTTGACTTAATATATGTTTATATATACATACATATGGTCACGTGGATACAACTTCATACAAGAACTCCGTTGATATATTGTATGTACTATATGCATATGTCTATACACATACCAACACACTTACATGCACACAGATATGTACATACAATATTAATATGAATAAGCTTAATATACGTTCATATATGTATACATTACACTTTTACATGTATATAAACATGCATACCGCACGTACACATATAAAATTATTATTGTTATATTAATAATAATAATTATTATAATAATAATAATAATACAAATTATTAGTATTATAATAATACTAATTATTATTATTATTATTATTATTATTATTATTATTATTATTATTATTATTATTATTACATATAAATAAATAATACAAATAAAATATGGAAAAAAACCTTATGGGTGACATAAATGGCTAGAGGTGAGATATAGGACCTCTTATATGAGATTTAGTTTAAAGACACCCCTCATATAGGTGAACGTTTGGGCTTAAGGCTGAGGTTCCCTTAGAGACACCCCTCATATAGGTGACCTCAAGACCTCCGAGTGACCTCTAGGTGGGGTGTATTTAAAAAAAAAAGGGGTGTCTCTAAAATTTCCCTAAA
>JBCNJP010000010.1:85245590-85262162 GCA_039602395.1 Deinandra increscens subsp. villosa | reverse complement strand
TTTGTGAATATCAATTGCAGGAGGCCCGGTTTATATCATTTTTATTGTTATTGTGCTAACTCGTTTGAATCAGGATGTCGGACCAACTGGGTTCTAGTTCCGGGACACGCGGTCCCAAGAGGAGGCGACGTGGAGATCCGGATGCCGCTGTTCCGGTCCCCCCATTCAGACGGAGGATCATCAACTATTGGGGGCCCGAGATCTTGCCAGAGGCCGATGTGTTGCCGCCACCCGTCGCAAGGAGGAACCACGCGCACCATTCATTTCTGAGGTTCGAGCGTGACTCGCACGAGGACAGACAGATGCGGAGGTTTATAGAGATGCCGCTGTTGCACCATCGTACGATTGACTGGGGATTGTTGGCTCAGCTTGGGCAGCTGGAGCGGATTAGAGGGCTAGTGACTGACCGTTGGAGGAGGGCGTTGACCCCGAATGACCACCAGTACGTGGAGCTGACGGTGGAGTTTCTTTCTACTTTCCAGGTGGGTCCTGGGAAGTTTGGCGACGGGAACGCCCTGACATTCGCCTTAGGCCGTCGGACTCATCACATGAGTATTCCAGCGTTCGCGGTCTTGTCAGGGTTGTACACCCAGGAGGAGGCTGATGCGCCAGAGTTTGCGGAGCTGCCGCGCGGGGTTTTCAGCCGAGCACACCCGCAGGGGGTTACTGACTTGCAGCTCGCCGCATTTTGGGATGAGATTGGAGCGGTTCCTTATTTGGATAGTGTGATCGAGTCACAGATCCGAGATCCTGTTATTAGATATATCCATAGGATCGTCGCGTGTACTATTCTCGGTCGCCGTTCTGGTGTCGAGAAGTGCACGAAGTTGGATCTGGTGGTGCTGCGATCGATTGTTGGAGGTCATGACCTCAACATTGCCGGGGTGTTAGTTTCATCTTTCGCGAGGAGGAGGACATCTGGGACGGGTGTTCATTTGAGTATGGGGCCGTATGTGACTAGGTTGGCTAGGAGGCTGGGAGTGTTTGATCAGGGTAGGTATTTGGAGACTCATCTGACTATTGGGGCTGAGATATCACATTATGAGCTGGGAGATATGCGGTTGGCCAAGATGGTCACCATGACTGATCCACCGCAGTGGGAGGCTGTGAGAGATAGGGTTGTTGTAGGTGATGAGGCTGCTAGGGCTGCGAGGCAGCATAGGATCTTGCATCAGGTAGAGAGGCCGTTGGGCCGAGACCAGAGAGGCCGCCGAGGGCTGGTCAGGTCACGTTAGATATGGTTCAGGAGACAGTACGTGTTGGATTATGTCGATGTTCGGTTCGAGAGGATAGAGAGGGCGATGCGTTGTATGATGGCCCATCAGGGTATGCCTATCCCTGATTTCTTTCAGGAGCCTGAGGGAGATGCTGGTGGGGATGATGGTGGTGCTGGTGCAGAGTAGGATGCTGTTCATGCTGATATCACTGCTACTGCCGATCGGTTTTGTTTCTTTTACCCTTGTACTTTTTGGTTATTTTGTTTTTGCTAGATCATGGTCTGTATGATATGATATTATATTGTAACTGGGGGTACTGTACGGGGTAACTGGTTGGGTGGTTGTGATTTTCTTTTGATTGTATATATAGATGGTATGATGTGTTTGTGTTTCTTTGGTAGCACCATGGGTGAGATGTGATATTCCATACATTACTTCTTCCATTCGATTTCTGGAATTCACGATCTGTGCGAGAGGGTGTTGGACGACTTCCGAGGAGCTTTTCACGATGTTATCAGGGGAGTGTGTTCCAACTTGTTCTTTTTATTTATTTAGTTAATTTCTTTTTATTTTTGCATTTTATTTTTATTTTTATTTTTATTTTTATCGTTCGAGTTTGTATATTCGTTATGTGTGTGTTTCCTATCACATTGAGGGCAATGTCGATCTTAAGTGTGGGGAGGGAGACAGGACGTTAATTTTTAGTAGTTTTTCAATTTTTAGGTAGTTGTTTATTTATTTTGAAAAAAAAATTGAAAAACATAAAAAATCCAAAAAGATTTTTAAAATTTGAGTCAATTTTAGTGTTTGAGTCAAAATCTATTTTGGGATAATTGCCGGTACATGGAAAATGATAGTACAATTGGGAGTCGATTTTCAAAAATAGAAATTAAATAAAGAAAGGGAAAAGTGGTAAGAAAAGGAGAGAATGGAAAATATATCTAATTTGTGATGTGTCGGTAGGCCCATTTGATTTAGTAAAGCTTAATTATCCCATTGTGTTTATTGTTGTATAAATATGTAAATAATTTAGCTTGCTAGTGGGTTCCCATTTTAGAGGTAATAGTGAGGTTGAAACTGATGATTATGAGGAAAAAGACCTTTTTAGATTAGAGACTTATATATCTTCAAAATAACCTGACACGTTATGATCTTTTTGCGAAAGCAAATCCGAGAAATAACGGCGCCCCATTTTCCATATTTGAGCATATTAGGTAATAAATTGGTTAATGAATTAGAGTGAAGGGACAGAACACTCACGTATGATTTCGGGGGTAAGACCTTGTGAAAGAATGCCTCTGATGATGTTCCGGATCTCGCGGGCAAAACACTCACGTATGATTTCGGGGGTAAGACCTTGTGAAAGAATGCCTCTGATGATGTCCGTTGGTAAGTATAGTTAAAAGTAACCAACTATAAAAAAAAATAAATAAAAGAGAGAAAAAAGAAAAGAAAAAAACAGAAGCATCAGTAGTCAAATAAATGCTCAAGCAATTTCATTATCCATTCAAATTCATCATTCTTGGGATATATGAGTATCTAGTTTAACTAGGGTGGGGAAAATATAAATAATACATATTTATTACCTTTTACTTTGACCGAATTTGAGTCGGGATTAGATTGAGCTAGAATTTTTCTGAATGTGGGACACATTGGTAGGTTAATACAAATATTCGGTAATTTATATAAACACTTTGGGGGCTCAAAGATCAGTGGTTGAGTTTAGTCGGATAGAAATATCAGCGATTGCAATTAGTATATATGAATACATCTTGGAATGTGGAATTGAATTGGTTGATAAATATTAAATTGTTGAATGATTTGAAATTGATTTCCCGATTATGATTCTATGGCAGTTTTTCCGAGACGGAAAAAGTCAAGTGTGGGGATGTGATGTTAGTCCAATGTGTCGTCATTATTGTTCTTAATTTGCTATGTTTAGTTATAATAATGATTGGATTACGTTGCATTTTCATGGGTTTTTATGTTTTGAGGTACCGTGAGCTTAATGAGCTAAAAATGGAGTTTTTATGAAGAACTGGAAGCTGCTGGTACAGGGATCGAGAATCGAGCGGGAACGAGTGAAGACTTAGAAGAAATTGAAGAAAGTTCCTGAGATCCAGATCTGGGCGGTACGCCCAGAAGTGAAGAAACCAGGGCGGTACGCCCTAAAGTTTAGAGAAGCGGCCGAATTTTACAATCCGGGCGGTACGCCCATAATCCCACATTTTGGGGCGGTACGCCCCGAATTGGTCGTCAGAAGTTTTAGATTAGGGTTTTGTATTTAAACTTGTTGGTGAAGTTTTTTGTTATTCCATCATTGTTCCAGACGGCCAGAGCTTAGGTTTTTGCGAGTTTCACTTGTGCTTTGGAGATTTGGACGCAATTCAATCATTTGGTAACTGTTTTTAATGCAATCTTTCATTATAATCATGTTTGTTTCATTAGCCATGTCCGGCTAATCACCACTAACTGCTTTTGGTGATTGGTTGGCGGAATCGTTCTATGACTAATCAATTGCTAAACTAGTTGTTCCGGAATACTTGCTACCGTTGAACACCCGCATGCGAAATTGTTTAATTTAACTAGTAACCTAGGGTTTTAGTGGTCCACTGTATATTGATCTAGCACTTTCTTGCGGCAGGACTAATCAGCCCATTAGGAACTTAGGTTGTTAGGTCAAGGAAGCAATTGGGGGGCATGTCTATGTGTCACTAGTTAGTAATTAGGTTTGTCTAGATCGGTAGCCAACCAGGATCCAGAAGTAGTTAGATTTGTCTCATTTGAATTTAATCAATTCTTTAGGTTAAAGTTAGTTACTTTGTTAGTTAAATCACCCCAACAAGTCAAAACAGCCAAGTGGCAATTTTAGGTAATTTTAGGTTAATCAGTAGTTTTAGTTAATTTAGTTAATCAATTAGTCAATTTCCACATATTCCTCAGGTTCGATACCCTAGCTTCCACTACTACATAATTTATCTAAGTTGGGGATTTGAAACGGCCTAACAAACCGTTATCACAGACCAACGATGAACTATAAGCTAAAACTATCACATGTAAAAGCCAATAAAACTAAATCACGATGACTAAAATTTGTACCCAAACATTAAAAGCCAATAAAACTAAATATCAGCAACAGTAAAGGCCAATAAAAGCTAAAACTAGCACATGTAAAAGCCAATAAAACGAAATCAGCAACGTAATAGTCAACTAAAAGCCAATAAACCTGCAGTAACCAAATTTGCATACCAATAGTAACAAATTAACAATTAACAGTAAACCTGCAGTAACCAAATTTTATCATGAGAAAGCTTTAACCTGTAGTAACATCATTTTTCGGGATCTTTATTTTCATATTTTCTTCTTCATTTTTATTTCCAAACTAGCTCGACACTCTCTCCATCACTTAATAGAATATGATCATCGGTCTCAATTCTACCAATTGATTCTTTGAAAGAATACATATATGCTACAATAATAAACCATAGGAAAACGAAATGAATAGATAGTACAATGGTTACTGATGATAAAGTGCGAATCTGTGATACACATAAAATGTCAGTTCTTGTTTATTCATTTGATTTCAAACATCTTACTTAAAATATGTGAAAAATAAACGATGCATCAATGAATTTATGTTATTATTTAGCTTATTAGGTTAATAAAAGATCAATGTATAATGGATGTATACCAATAAAATCAGATAAACCAATAGTGAACCAGGGGCGGATCTAAGTTTTTTTTCCTGTGGGTTCACTTTTTTCCTGATGATCGGAATTTTAATAACCAAATGTCAGAATTTTGGTATAGTCAGGTCGGGTTAGATGCTCCTTATTTATAGAACCGGTTATAAAACTTTACGGGTCGGTACGGGTGTGCAACGGTTTATGTTGGATAAAGTTGATCACACAATAAAAATAAGAATATACGATAAAATAATTAAAAAAAACATTGTCAACAAGGCGCGGTGGCTGGGGCTGGCAAACGATGGTGGTTGTGGAGTGAGGCGCTAATCGGTGTATTTTATATTTACTCTATTTTTCCTAATCGGTGTATTTTATGTTCGATGTGAGTATAAAATATTTTGATTTAATGAGTTTTTATTTTTGGTATGCTATAAAGAAAATGAGTTTAAATGTAATTAAGTTGAATATTTTTGGTAAATAAAGAAATTAAAGAGAACTAAATAAATTATTTTTTTCTTTTTCGTGAATCACAACAGGAAGTAATTTTTTTTTTTTGAGTTGGCTTTAGCCCATTTGATGAAATTCGAGCAAGGAAATCTAAATAGAACCGGTTGTTGTTTGGTGACCGAATAAAAAAAGGACAAGAATCGGAATTGAACAAGTAACCTCCAGGAGTTATAGCCAGGGACTTACCAAGTGAGCTGTCGGACATTTTTTAAAGCATTCACTCAGTATAATATTATGGATTCACTTCATTTTTTTCTTATATAATTCTAAACAAAATTCAAAATCTAGTGGGTTTTCGTGAATCCGGTCCCGACATACTAAATCCGCCAACTAAAATGACGATAAACATTTGGAATTAAACCTAAAACTAAAATGAGTTGGAATTATTCTTAACATTAACCACCAGTGAACTAAAATCACAATAAACATTAAAACAACAGTGAACTGTGAAGCACACTTCGAATGTGGACAATTAAATATTTGAGTTTAAATACTATATATAAAATTAAAACTAAGGATGATTAGCTGAATATAATCGAGCCACCGAGCGAGTCAGCAGCCGAGCCACTCTTGGCTCATGCTCGGTAACAAACCTATTGAACCACTTTCGAACGAGCTTTTCGAGCTATTTTCAAACGAGATTCGAATGAGCTACGAGCTTTTAGAGCAGCCTAGGCAAAGGTGGTGATCACTTTGTTATATTGTTACATGCGTGTCAATAAGCTAGATTATGGTGTTGAAGAACACTAAAACCGACCGAATCATCTAAACCGATGCAAGTTAGTTTAGTTTATCATATCTGTAATACCAAACTAATCTAATTAATAGTTGCATCAAAATGATTCGATGTCACCAACTTGGTGTTGATTTTCAAGACGACATGCAAGTGTCGTTTGATGGTACTATTAAATTCGTAAGTTATTCAAATTATTATGGTACGATTGCGGGTGGAACGAAATTATTAAAGTTAAGATATAAAAATCTAAAAAAGGTGACTTTTTAATGGTATGTGATGTGATGGTGAAGAATCCCACCCGGTCTCTTGAGCTTTGAAAACATGTAACAAATCATCATGTCTTTTAAAGGTGATTGGTTTAATTACGTGAAAGTGTTAAAAGAAGATATGTTCAACTACTTTTGAGTTGGCATACCACCACATCAAAGGTACAACGACTGATTAAGCAATATGTATAAAAAACAAAGGGCGGACAAGATTTTTCTTGAGTTACAATCCCTAAGTTTTCTTTGGGTTTCCACAAGGTTTAAGAACAATTCCTTTAAGTGGGATACTTGGTGTAATTTCAATTTCCCTATGTAATCCCTCTTTTTATTCCCTCCTTAGTGTCTTGCTAGGTGGGGGTGTGTTAATGAAATCGCTGTTCAAAAAAATAGTATAACTCTTGTATGCAAGTGATGTTGACACAATAAGATGTACGAAAAACAAAAAAATATAACCTACGAGAATTTTACATGGTTTGGTGCAACTAATTATGTACGTTTAAGAGCTGTAACAAAAAAATTTACGTTGTTTGGTCTAAACTAGTTTACGTCTACATAAAATTCTCGTGGATCTTTTATTTTTTGAAGATCCGATTGTGTGTTTATGCGTGTGAATACCCGATTCCCTAACAAGTGGTATTAAAGCTTAGGCTCGTTTTCACACAATTGTAGAAGGAAGAGAAGTCATGATCTAAAGTTTTGAGAAACAGTAGTCACCGCCCCCTCTCTTCCCAGCGGCTGTCAATGGAGTTTGTCCCCCTCCTTTTCCTTTCAAATCAGGGTTTTGCCAGCCACCAACCCTGTCCGATGTTCCAGCATAACGACACGTTAGATTTTTATTGGCTCGCCATGAGTTTAGAGCCCCCTTCAAAATGCTTATTGTGTCAATCTTGGCAACAAGAGAAAAGAATTCAGAATAGTCGATTCCATATGGCTGAGTGTATCCTTTAGCTACCAGTCAAGCTTTATATCTCTCAATAGTTCCATCTTGTTTGTTTTTGATGGTAAACACCCATCGACATCCGACATGTTTTTTTCCTTAATTTTTGTTGTTACTGTTTCTCTGGTATACAGACGAGATGTATCTTTGTTCCATCTACAAGATGAGGGATTAAATTGCTTATTGGCTAAAGTATGAGGTTTAGTGGGGGAAAGTGTAAATACTAGAGATAGGATAAGGGTTAAAAACCCCTAAACCTATATTTCTTTTGTTCTTCCTTGTTGTGGTATGACTGCAACTTCTTCACCATCGCTGTCTTTTGAGTTGTCACCGCCAGCGGCAACAACGGTGGATTTTATTCCTCCTTTCTCACCATCAATCCATGGTTCTGGAGTTCCATCGAGGTTAGTATCTTCATATCTGGTGTGCTCGATTAAATCACACTGATTGTATTTCACCCATGATTTGTTTCGTCGGGATGACGGCTCGGTTGTTTTGCCATAGTCTGACCGTAGGCTATCTTTTCTTAATCGGAGCCTTAATCGTGAAACACCCGTTAGATGGAACAATTGAGCAAATTTAATCCCTCTTTTTTGTTGCTATTGTTTCTCTGGTATTAACAATTCAGAAACCTAAAGCCAGTCGAACCAAACGTGATCCATGTGCTGAAGAATGTGTATTTGTTGGGTATGGAATCAACCAAAAAGGATACCGGTGTTATAGTTCATAAAGACGCCACATGTTCACTACTATGAATTGTGATTTCCTCGAAGACGATTTCTTCTACACATCCCAACATAGTGGTCAGGGGACAAAGAATATATTGACGCACTAAGTTGGTTAGAAAGGATACATTCATCACAAGAAGAAGAATACGGTCCTTTAAATGAGTCCCAACATCCACTCAATCCGACGTAAGTGTCACGGAACAAGGTCAACCTAACCTGACATCCAAGGTAAGTAACTCTTCTCTTGAAAATGAAAGTGATAATGATGTATCAATTGAAAGCGGAACTAATAACCCTTTGGGAGAATCAGAAACTCCTAATCAAGAAGAGGAAAAGACCATGGAAGAAAACCCTAATGAAGAACAAAATGATAAAGTGGAGGAATCTCCCGGGGGATATGTTCTACCACCAAGGGCAAAGAGGGAATACACCTGAAGCGTTACACTCCAAACAAGCAAACCAGAGGCTCAAGATACCCAATGGTAAACATAGAAAACGAAAATCTGTCGAGTGAGGCTAAAAAATTTATCTCCTCACTATACAAGGAAGATATTCCATACACTATGGAAGAAGCTCTAAGATTGAAGAAATGGGAAAACGCTATGAAAAGTGAGATGGAAGCTTTGATGAAGAATGACACATGGGAAAAATGTTCCCCTCCAAAAGAAAAAAAAACATGTCGGATGTCGATGGGTGTTTAACATCGAACATAAATGATGTGCTTTAAGCTACACATCATTTTATTAGTCAAACACCCACGAGTGTTAATAGTTTATGCATTATTTTGGTCTATTATACTCTTGTTTGCTATGAAATGTCATAAACAAGTAATTAGAAGGGGCCAAATTGATACTTGAGGATTTTACAAAGTTTTGGGGCTGAAATGAACAAAATTCAAAGATCTGACTTTTTGTCCACGTCACGGCCCATTTCAAGGATAACCGAAGAAACCTTAATTCGTTAATTCATGGTGGCACTTATGGCCCGTGACCGCGTAACGATTCGTTACGATCGACTTCCGAAACCCTAATTTTTCACTATAAATACCCAAACATCTGGTCATTTCAAAGGTTACACGTTAGAGACCAGTATAGTTCGGTTCCAGAGGAGTCCAGAGGCTAGAAGTCGCAGATTTCAAAGCCAGAAGTGTTCGATTGATCGAGATATCAAGTTATTTTGAAGATTCGGCTATTGATCGACTTTGGTTTGTGCTTACAATCATGTTTACTTACATTTTATTTGTTGTTTTCTTTAGTTTAGCTATAAGAGGCTAACTCTCTTGATGTCATCTGAGACAATGTGATCTATTTATTGTTTTGCATATGATTTGACATTGACAAATTTTACATAATGATTTTAGTATAATGATTATGATTCCTTTTGCATGTTAAAGATGTGTTGTTGAATGATGTGTTTGATCCTTTCCTAGTAGTATTTGGTTTGGTTGGCAGGATGGACATATTCTGCTTATTAAATTGATGCTATTTCATAGTTGGTAATCTAGCGATATCAATATGTGTTTAGGAACTCTAGCGAGCCTAGATAGGAAATGGTGAGGATGCATGTTCAATATTCTGTCTTGTTTGAAGTATGTCTTTGTGTTTGGTCGTAAATCTTAGCTTCCATGTCTTGGGTAAAAGGAATAGTGAAATGACTAAATGTATTGCATATGTTATGGCATGTAATTGGGTTATAAGTTATTAGTCTATCATGGTTAATCAGAATAGGATTGGTCTATGGTCCTAGGTCTTAGATCACGTGTTTAGTGTCCTATAGCTAGGTCATCAATTCGTGGATACTTCATTATGGCTGTGGTTTTAATTGCTGATTTATGAGTTTAGCGACTATAAATCTATTAGACAGTTTCTTACAAATGTCAATGTCAGGTCTAGGTAATGCATGAATAGTGATCAGTCTTAGATGATATATGTTCTTTATTCTGATTTTACATCTACTTCGTTATTGCTACCTTCAATCTGTTTTCTTATTTACTTTCTAACAGTTATTAGGAATTGTGACAGAATCCTGATGATGATAACTAGGTTTAGATTGATTACACCATTGCTTCCTTGGGTCGACCCTGATTTTCTTTTTGTGCTACCATACGATAAGTTCGCTGTCCTATATATGCATGCGTAGTCATAAGATAATTTAGGTTTATAAATTTAAGGGTCATATTTGCATATTTATATATATATATACTCGTGTGCATCAACAAACCAGATGGAACAATTGAGAGATATAAAGCCTGACTGATAGCTAAAGGATACACTCAGACATATGGAATCGACTATTCAGAAACATTTTCTCCGGTTGCCAAGATTGCCACAATCCGGGTCCTTTTCTCAATTGCTGCAAATAAAGGATGGCTGCTTCACCAATTTGATGTGAAAAATGCATTCCTACATGGAGAACTAAAAGAAGAAGTATATATGAATGTCCCTCCAGGATTCAACAACAACTTCAAAAATAGAGAAGTGTTTCGATTGAGAAAATCATTATACGGGCTCAAACAATCTCCCTGTGCCTGGTTTGGTAGATTTACACTTGCTATGAAGCAATATGGTTATAAACAAATTAAGTAACTCAGATCACACTCTAGTTCTCAAACGAAGAAGTGACCAAGTAACTTCTCTAATTATTTATGTTGATGATATGATCATTACAAAGGACAATGAAGAAGAAATGTTAAACTTGAAAAAAAGTTTATTCAATGAGTTCAAAATGAAAGACTTAGGGAGACTCAAGTACCTCCTTGGAAACGAAGTTCTCAGGTTCAAACGTGGTATCCTCATATATCAAAAAGGTACATTCTTGACCTATTGGCAGAAACTGGAATGTTGGAGTATAAACCGACATACACCCCAATGATGGCCAACCACAAACTCCATATGGTTAAAGCAGCTGAACTAGCTGACAAGGAGCAATATCAACGAATAGTAGGCAAGATAATCTATCTCTCGCACATCAGAACTGACATAGAATATGATGTAGGAGTTGTAAGTCAGTTCATGCATCAACCATAAGCAACCCATATGGAAGCCGTATGGAGAATTATTAGGTAACTCAAGGGGACTCCTGGTCACAGAGTCCTATTCAAATCAAATGTCCATTTAAGAACTGAAGTCTACATAGATACAGAATGGGTAGGAGATAAAGGGACTCGAAGATCAACATCTGGGTATTTTACTCTAATTGGTGCGAACCTTATCAGTTAGAGGAGCAACAAACAAAAGGTGGTAGCTCTCTCAAGAGCTGAAGCATAGTTTCTTGGAATATCCAGAGGTGTAGCTGAAAATGCGTGAGCGGAGGATCGTCTACTTAATCGTATCGAAATCAATGTTAAACAAGAATGAACACGAGGAGTAAATACAAAAGTCTTTGTATTAGACCACGGAGAAACACCACAGAGTACACATACAAGATCTGACCAAGAAGTTCTAATCTCTATACCAGACGTGCTATTTATAGATGAACATCAAAGAACAAAACCCGATTTCCCGAACTTCTGTTCGGACCAGGTTCGTTGATGTCCGAACTGGAGTTCGCCTATAGTTCGGATCACATCCAACCTGCAACTCTTTTCTTGTATTTGATACTTTACATAACGAACAAGAACCATGTATCAACAAACTCCCCCTCGACATGTGCGGTATAAATTTTCCACTTAAAACTTGTATCTTGTATCTTCAATCAAACCCTTCCTCAATTTGACGATGAGTTCAATCTTGAATACTTGATATTGCATCGTGTGTAAACTCTTTATCAACACTCTTCAGAAGACTTGAAGTTGTGATGTTCTCTTTCCACATAGAAACCTGCCAACATAAATAATCTTGGCGCAAAACGTCTTTTCGAGACTCCAAGATATTTTAATTTTGAAATTGATTTCGTATCTAGTGTTGATCAATCGAATAGAAATAAGAAATAAAATCTTTTTGATATTTCAAAATTTAATATCAAAACACACCTAATATCTTTTTGGTATTTTCTGATAATGGAAAATAAATGCAATACAGAATCAGACACTATTTTTGTCTTTTGCGAGAAAGATCACGACTTGTGATCATATTGGACATAACATGCTGAACTACACTTCAATTTTGATTATTGTAACACATAAGCCATGTCGATTGCAGATATAATTTGTCCAACTTTAAACTCAGGCATAATCATACTCATAACTTCTGGATATGTTAAGGTATTGATTAGATTTAGCATTGACCAGTGTACCTCACACTATCAGACATACTCAGATATGCTTTTCTTATCACATTTTTGTGATTTCACTGGTGATTTATCACATAGTGATTGTATCCAAGATGTAGTCAACTATGTTCCATGCAAAAAGAAATAATAACGTTAAATCGTCTACCTTAAGGTCGATCTTTCGATACGCAGATAAGGCCTTGGATTTAACAAAATAAGAAAATAAAACAAGTTGAAATTGTATAACTCAACAACAATCAGGTAGGTACTCCCATACACGCAGAGAAAGTCCAACGAGTTATACGAAACACCAAAGAAAATAAAGCAGAATCTTAAATGAACAACTATCAGGTCGGTCTTGTGGACACGCAGAGATAATCCGATCATTTAAGAAAATAAAGAAAATCAAACAAGTTTAAACCTTTGCAAAATGAACACATGTATACACAGTGACTTCTCATTTTCTTTTCACATATCTTGAGATACGCATCAAGATGTTGTCCACTAGGTCAAGCATCAGATTTAGTGTATATCACATTCGAATACTTTCTGATTTGCCGAGTCTACCTAGCACATCGAAAAATGGTCTTATGGCTTTGTCACTTACTTTATCCATGAGTCAAACGTTGTAAGCCAATGTGTCATCATTTCCCAATCATGTCGGATATAATTTCTCATTTTTTAATGTTTTTGGATTTTTGCATTTTTCAATGTTTTTGTCTTTTTCACATTTCTCCCCCTAAAAATGACAACTCTATTTTTAGATTTTAATTTTTACTATTTGAAAAATAACACAAACTCCCCCTTAGAATGAGACAGAGTGAAAACAAGAAATTGATCAATCAATACGAATACTAACAGCTTAGCATTTTTTTATAACAAAATATTTGAAAATTTAAATTAAGTTATCACAGATATTTCACAATCAACAATTTTTCAATCACCGAAAGATTTTTCTAAAATACCTGCTGACACCAAATAAAACATTAGTCGCTCTGGAATCGACCCGATTCAACAGCATCGGGTCGCCCGGTGTCTTCCACATAGTCAGACTTGGCTTTGGAAACAACCTTTGGTTTCCATATCTCTAAAGATTTTGATTTTTTATTAGAACCAGAATCAATATCAACTGGCGTACTTGATTTAGACCAAGAAGGCTTACGAGTGGATTTGACCTTTGGAGACCATGGTTCATAAAAAATCTGACCTTTGTTATCCATATATTTAGCACTGTTCTGGATATATGCAGTCGTTGGCCAATCAACAGCAAGATGTCCAGGTTAATGACATGCATAACAAAGTCTTTCTTGAAATTGGAAAACATTTGAAAAATTCTTTGAATTTTAAAAACCAGAGGAATGTTTAGAATCAAATTTATCGAAGAAATCATCATAGGAATCATACCTAGGAGATAGACTCCTTGAAGATGATGACCTTCCAGAATAATAAGAGTTTTCCTTCGGAATAGGTGACTTCTTTGAAACTTTAACTTTTGAAATCTTTTCAGCTTTCACTGGCTTCTTTGCTTGAACATGTACTTCCTTGATCTCAAAACCCAATCCTTTGTTCTTATAACCTGGGGTTCGAAGAAGAACTAGAAGCTTCTCTTTCCTTAGCTTCTCTAGTGAATATAGCTTTGATATCTTTTAATTTGTTCTTTTTAATCAAAGATTTTTCTTCTTCAGTTGCGGACGAAGTACTTGAAGCAACATTATCAAAAATCTATTCATTTTTCTAGAAAAATAGACTTTGAATTAAACTTTGGAGCTTCACCCAATGGTTTTTGTTTTTTCTCAGACTTCGATTTCTTCTTCTTTGATGAGATAGCAACTTTGAATAATCATGCAATTCATCTTGTGGATCAAGAGGAGCATATGTAAATTCAAATAAATCCACCGGTTGAGGAACCATGTGAATATCATTCTTTTTGGTACTATCTTCATTCTGATCTTGTTTATATAAGAAATCCAACAATGTCGGCGATAAATTGCAATTCTTCACTTGCCGTTTTAACTCTAAAATTTCCTGTTTTAGCTCAGAAATTTTCTGTTGAGCATCAAACACTTCTTTTTGTGACTTGATGAATTATTCATTGAGATCATCATGCTCATATGTTTGCAACTTCCGGATCTCACATTCAACAAAAAGTTCTTCGGTAACATGTTCCCACTTCTTTATGTATATGTCCACATCCTTTGTTAAGACTTCATTCTTATCTCGAAGAAGAAAATTAGAATCTTGAAGTGTAGTCACTTTCTCTTGAAGCTTCTCAATTGTAACAGCAGATTCAATCACAAGAGCATTAGCTTTTTTCATACTTTTGTTAAACCGGATAACTCTTCTCAAACAAATTTTCAAAATCTTGTGCTGCGTCTAAAGCTTCAGCTTTGGCCTTTTCTGTCAGGACCGATTTTCACATCAAGAATCATGACTTTGAGCAAGAACAAAGGTTCAGATTCGAAAACCCATAAGAAAATGATGAATGAAGATGAAGATGAAGGAATTAATGGATAATCATAAACATAAGAAAGATGATGAACAAATCGAATGATTTCATTAATCGAATGATTACAATCAAGAAATCATGAAGAACACACAATCTCTCTCTAGAAAATCCATGACTCACTCTGTCTCTCTAGAATGGAAATCTCACACTCTAAAGAGTCATCATCCATCTGCAAGCCTCGAGCATCAAAACCCGCGTATCTGAATCAATTCACATGGATTCTTCAGTCAAATGCTTCGGTAATCAGATTTGATGGCGTCAGTCACATAGATTTTAAGTTCCAACAATTCCCCCTTGACTGATGCTTTCAAATCTGTTCAACTGCTGAAGAACCGCTCTGTCGTACATCTTCAATGAGAAACTGATAAACCAGAGACAATCTGATGTAGAAATTCCCCCTCTGAATAAGCTTCTTCTGTTCTCGTTGCTCCAGTCGAGATCCAAGTGCTCCCCTCATTCGGTTCACACGGTCGGGTACAATACTAAGAAAATGCTGAACATCGGAGTCAAAACCGCAACAAACTGAATCAGATAAACCAATCAAACACTGAAAATGCTCCAACTCCGAATAATCAACCCGATATCCAAATCCATAATAATTCCTCCTATTTCTCTAAATCTCTTCAAAAACATCCAGTTGGAAGCGTAAAATCAGATGCAAAGAGTCGAACCGTCACGATCGGTTGCCTAGAGAAACCGGATAAACAATCTTGAAATCGGACAATCTCGCGAAAAACCGGAAGCCGGATGCTGACAGTTGTGAATAATCCGCGTGACTAGGTTGGATGCGAAAATTAAAGATAAGTGTTAAATCTGAGAAAAATTGAGATCCCGAGCAAAAATAATCATAACCGGAGTCTTCGTAAATTTTGGGCGAAGAAAAATGAGCTCGGAAATAAATTCCGTGAAGATTTCTGAGAGTTATCGGCGAAAACGGCTCAATCCAAAAAATTCCGTCAATTTTCGTCAAGGAACGGCTTCTCGAGAAATTTAACGGATAAATTCCAATAATTAACTGAGATTCCAGTTAATCCGTTTAGTTGACATCCGCGCTGCATCCACTAAAAAAATAAACCGTGAGATATAACGAGAAAGCTGAGTAATTAACCGGATAATAAAGCTAACCCGTCAGTGATCGATAGCAAACGTTGCGCGCGACGTCAATAAACAAGAACCCCAATAAAATGAAATAAATCCACGACTAATAAAAATTTCCGCAATTTCGTTCGGACGTTATCTCGTTAATCTTGTTAAAAACTGTAAAACAGAGTAACGATCTTACTACTGGATGAACCGATCGATCTAGTGCGCGAGAATGTAAATAAGCTTTGTTTTATTGATTTCACAAAGAGAACATTTACAAAGCTTTGGTTTCTCTCTCTAGAACACACTTAGAAACACACACTTAGTGGAGATGATATGACCAGAAGTTCTTAACTCTCTACACAAGCTACCTATTTATAGGTATGACTAAATGAGCTGCGGACCACATCCGGACCATCTGGTCCGGGCGGACCATTTGGTACGCAGGACCAACTGGTCCGCTGCCCTCATAGTCACACACACATACGCTCTCACATAGATACAATACACGAGACACAACGTAGCATAAGAATATGATTCTACAAACTCCCCCTTAACGTGTAGTGTATCTTTTCTAACTAAATCTCTAGTCTTCAATCTTTGTGACACCCGTGAATTTCAAGGTTAACTTCCGTTAGACAAATCCGTTAGTTACGTTATAAGTGTTAAACTAGTAACTAATGCATAACTAGGCCGA
>JBCNJP010000010.1:85218243-85245090 GCA_039602395.1 Deinandra increscens subsp. villosa | reverse complement strand
CATGTCTATGTGTCGCTAGGAAGTAATTAGGTTTGTTTAGATCGGTAGCCAACCAGGATCCAGAAGTGGTTAGATTTGTCTCATCTGATAGTTCAATCAAATTTTAGGTTAAAGTTAGTTATTTGGTAGTTAATTCACCTCAATCAAATTAAAACAGCTAAGTGGCAACCCTAGGTAACTTTAGGTTAATTAGTCAATTTAGTTAAGTACTTAGTCAATTAGTTAAGATCCACATATTCCCTAGGTTCGATAACCCTTGCTTCACTACTACATAATCAATCTAAGTTGGGGATTTGAAACGGCCTGACAAACCGTTATCATATACCAGACGTGCTATTTATAGATGAACATCAAAGAACAAAAACCGATTTGCCGAACTTCAGTTCGGACCAGGTTCGTTGATGTCCGAACTGGAGTTCGCCTATATTTCGGATCACATCCAACCTGCAACTCTTTTCTTGTATTTGATACTTTACATGACGAACAAGAACCATGTATCAACAAACTCCCCCTCGACATGTGCGGTATCAATTTTCCACTTAAAACTTGTATCTTGTATCTTCAATCAAACCCTTCCTCAATTTGACAATGAGTTCAATCTTGAATACTTGATATTGCATCGTGTGTAAACTCTTTATCAACACTCTTCAGAAGACTTGAAGTTGTGATGTTCTCTTTCCACATAGAAACCTGCCAACATAAATAATCTTGGCGCAAAACGTCTTTTCGAGACTCTAAGATATTTTAATTTTGAAATTGATTTCGTATCTAGTGTTGATCAATCGAATAGAAATAAGAAATAAAATCTTTTTGATATTTCAAAATTTAATATCAAAACACACCTAATATCTTTTTGGTATTTTCTGATAATGGAAAATAAATGCAATACAGAATCAGACACTATTTTCGTCTTTTGCGAGAAAGATCACGACTTGTGATCATATTGGACATAACATGCTGAATTACACTTCAATTTTGATTATTGTAACACATAAGCCATGTCGATTGCAAATATAATTTGTCCAACTTTAAACTCAGGCATAATCATACTCATAACTTCTGGATATGTTAAGGTATTGATTAGATTTAGCATTGACCAGTGTACCCCACACTATCAGACATACTCAGATATGCTTTTCTTATCACATTTTTGTGATTTCACTGGTGATTTATCACATAGTGATTGTATCCAAGATGTAGTCAACTATGTTCCATGCAAAAAGAAATAATAACGTTAAATCGTCTACCTTAAGGTCGATCTTTCGATACGCAGATAAGGCCTTGGATTTAACAATATAAGAAAATAAAACAAGTTGAAATTGTATAACTCAACAACAATCAGGTAGGTACTCCCATACACGCAGAGAAAGTCCAACGAGTTATACGAAACACCAAAGAAAATAAAGCAGAATCTTAAATGAACAACTATCAGGTCGGTCTTGTGGACACGCAGAGATAATCCGATCATTTAAGAAAATAAAGAAAATCAAACAAGTTTAAACCTTTGCAAAATGAACACATGTATACACAGTGACTTCTCATTTTCTTTTCACATATCTTGAGATACGCATCAAGATGTTGTCCACTAGGTCAAGCATCAGATTTAGTGTATATCACATTCGAATACTTTCTGATTTGCCGAGTCTACCTAGCACATCGAAAAATGGTCTTATGGCTTTGTCACTTACTTTATCCATGAGTCAAACGTTGTAAGCCAATGTGTCATCATTTCCCAATCATGTCGGATACAATTTCTCATTTTTCAATGTTTTTGGATTTTTGCATTTTTCAATGTTTTTGTCTTTTTCAAATTTCTCCCCCTAAAAATGACAACTCTATTTTTAGATTTTCATTTTTACTATTAGAAAAATAACACAAACTCCCCCTTAGAATGAGACAGAGTGAAAACAAGAAATTGATCAATCAACACGAATACTAACAGCTTAGCATTTTTTTATAACAAAATATTTGAAAATTTAATTTAAGTTATCACAGATATTTCACAATCAACAATTTTCAATCACCGAAAGATTTTTCTAAAATACCTGCTGACACCAAATAAAACATTAGTCGCTCTGGAATCGACCCGATTCAACAGCGTCGGGTCGCCCGGTGTCTTCCACATAGTCAGACTTGGCTTTGGAAACAACCTTTGGTTTCCATATCTCTAAAGATTTTGATTTTTTATTAGAACCAGAATCAATATCAACTGGCGTACTTGATTTAGACCAAGAAGGCTTATGAGTGGATTTGACCTTTGGAGACCATGGTTCATAAAAAATCTGACCTTTGTTATCCATATATTTAGCACTGTTCTGGATATATGCAGTCGTTGGCCAATCAACAGCAAGATGTCCAGGTTAATGACATGCTTAACAAAGTCTTTTTCGAAATTGGAAAACATTTGAAAAATTCTTTGAATTTTGAAAACCAGAGGAATGTTTAGAATCAAATTTATCGAAGAAATCATCATAGGAATCATACCTAGGAGATAGACTCCTTGAAGATGATGACCTTCCAGAATAATAAGAGTTTTCCTTCGGAATAGGTGACTTCTTTGAAACTTTAACTTTTGAAATCTTTTCAGCTTTCACTGGCTTCTTTGCTTGAACAGGTACTTCCTTGATCTCAAAACCCAATCCTTTGTTCTTATAACCTGGGGTTCGAAGAAGAACTAGAAGATTCTCTTTCCTTAGCTTCTCTAGTGAATATAGCTTTGATATCTTTTAATTTGTTCTTTTTAATCAAAGATTTTCTTCTTCAGTTGCGGACGAAGTACTTGAAGCAACCTTATCAAAAATCTATTCATTTTTCTAGAAAAATAGACTTTGAATTAAACTTTGGAGCTTCACCCAATGGTTTTTGTTTTTTCTCAGACTTTGATTTCTTCTTCTTTGATGAGATGGCAACTTTGAGTAATCATGTAATTCATCTTTTGGATCAAGAGGAGCATATGTAAATTCAAAAAAATCCACCGGTTGAGGAACCATGTGAATATCATTCTTTTTGGTACTATCTTCACTCCGATCTTGTTTATATAAGAAATCCAGCAATGTCGGCGATAAATTGCAATTCTTCACTTGCCGTTTTAACTCTAAAATTTCCTGTTTTAGCTCAGAAATTTTCTGTTGAGCATC
Source organism: Deinandra increscens subsp. villosa (assembly GCA_039602395.1). NCBI lineage: Eukaryota > Viridiplantae > Streptophyta > Magnoliopsida > Asterales > Asteraceae > Deinandra > Deinandra increscens. The sequence goes on along the minus strand of JBCNJP010000010.1, from coordinate 85,241,953 downwards.
AAACACTTCTTTTTGTGACTTGATGAATTATTCATTGAGATCATCATGCTCATACGTTTGCAACTTCCGGATCTCACATTCAACAAAAAGTTCTTCGGTAACATGTTCCCACTTCTTTATGTATATGTCCACATCCTTTGTTAAGACTTCATTCTTATCTCGAAGAAGAAAATTAGAATCTTGAAGTGTAGTCACTTTCTCTTGAAGCTTCTCAATTGTAACAGCAGATTCAATCACAAGAGCATTAGCTTTTTCATACTTTTGTTAAACCGGATAACTCTTCTCAAACAAATTTTCAAAATCTTGTGCTGCGTCTAAAGCTTCAGCTTTGGCCTTTTCACACTCTTAAGCCAATTTACTCTTTTCTTGCACTATTCTTCATGAATATGCACAAATTCATAATATTTCATCTGAAATTCTTCTAATTCTTTCTTAAGTATCACAACTTCTTCAGACAATAATTCAGAATCTTTTTCAAGAGTGACATTCTTCTTAACCAACCTTACGCATTCAAGACATTTTGAATCCTCGACCTTGTGACTTTCATTTATCTTAACTTGAATTTCATCAATCAATGATGCTTTGGAACTTGAATCAGAATCAGTTAATATATTATCATCAACATGACGAGCTGTCAAAGCAACAGTAATTGGAGCATGTGACCATTTTGTAACATCAGAATCTGCATTCCAGACAAATTCATATGGATGCCAAAATATATCTGTCATTTTGTTATCAACAGAATCTGATACCTTTTGATCTTTTTGATCTTGACTTGGTGACTGCACAACCAAATGAGCATGCTGACCAGACTTCAATTTATTATTACTTAAACTTGGACATTCACGTGCAAAATGTCCATATACGGAACATTTGTAACACTTAACCTTCGATTTGTCCAATCCAATCTTACTATCCTGATTCAACCTTTTCTTCCCTGTTCTGCTAAAAATTTATTCGTTCTTTGAACCAACATAGCATATTGCCAATTCAGATCCATTTCTTCTAGATGATCATAATCTATCTGATCATAATATTCATTTGTCAATTCAGCATTACTAACAGAACCAGTAATAACCCCAAAATATGAAGATACCAATGTAAACATTAAAGCATTATAATCATCGGTAGTTTGAGCAGATAAATCATTCTGAGTTGAAGAACTAGGAATTAAAACAATACAACCAGCAGAATAACTAGGAGTTTCAGACTTACCTGTAATGAATGCTGTAGGAGGTGCGGAACTAAGAATATTAGACTTCACAACATTGATTGTTGAATCATTTTCTCCATGATATACAGCAGGAAGTGATTTATTTACCATTAACTCCATATCCCTTGCTTGAATTCTTTGAATCAGATCATTAAATGACAACCCCGGATACTCTTTATCATGAGTAATCATCATCACATAATTTTCCCATTTCTCCGGTAAAGCCTCCAAAATCTTTTATTTCATATCAGCTTCTTCTTTTGTAAGACTCACCAAACGCATTTCACTCATTAAGTGAGCGAATCTTGCAATCAGATTTGGAATTGATTCGTTTTGATAATGTTTAAAACTATCAAATTCCTTCTTCCAAACCTTTTGTCGACTTTTCTTATATTGTTCATTGCCTTCACATCTCTTTTCCAATGCATCCCTTAAACTCTTCGATGTATAATTTCCAAAAATCTAATGTAACAATTCTTTAGGCAAGGCCATTGTCGAAGTACCATATGCCTTCTTCTCAGCTTGATATGCTTTCTTTTGTTCAGATGAAAGCTTCCTTTGAATAATTGGCTCCCCGGTTTCATCCTTAGGATAGACGTATTGATTAGTGAAAGACAACCACATATCAATATCATTCGTATCAACGTATGCTTCAAACTGTTTAATCCAACTATGATAATCTTCCAATTTGAGCAATTTGGGAACTTTCTGACTTGTTCCAATTTCATTATCATAATTCATCATTGTTTGCATTGTAGTTTGCATCAAATTTGCCTTCGGATGATCTTAGCTGAACCGTAGCCAAACTTAACTTCGGATGGGCGAACTGAAACCGAACCTAATATAGCCGAACCGTAACCGAACTTAGTCAAAACCAGCCAAACCTTAACCGAACTATATCCGAACTGAACTTCGTTTGAGAGAATAGCTGAAATAGATCCGAACTAGAGTTCGGATCAGTTATTTTGCCGAACCCTCAGATCCTAGCCGAACTGAAAACGAACAGAAACCATTTTGACAAAACTTTCGCGATTTTCAGTGTTTTTGGGTGAGATTTTCGACAATGATTCAAGTAAACTCAATAGAAATAGTCTAGGAGAATATGTTTCACCAAAAGCACACTCAAGATGATCAAATAAACCAAAACTTGATGAGATTTTGTAAAAATCCGAAAATTTTGACTCAAAATGCTAAAAAACAGATATTTCCAATCAGTAGAGAGAACCAAATGCTCTAATACCACTTGAAAATGCGTGAGCGGAGGATCGTCTACTTAATCGTATCGAAATCAGTGTTATACGAGAATGAACACGAGGAGTAAATACAAAAGACTTTGTATTAGACCACAGAGTACACATACAAGATCTGACCAAGAACTTGTAATCTCTAAACTAGACGTGCTATTTATAGATAAACATCAAAGAATAAAACTCGATTTGCCGAACTTCAGTTCGGACCAGGTTCGTGTGATGTCCGAACTGGAGTTCGCCTATAGTTCGGATCACATCCAACTTGCAACTCTTATCTTGTTTTGATACTTCACATGACGAACAAGAACCATGTATCAACAGTAGTAGAGATTCTATGGATATGAAAGCTACTAACTGAAATAGGCTTTTCTCAAGATGAACCTAGCATAATTATGTGCGACAATGAAGCAGCAATTCAAATCTCAGAGAACCCAGTCCAACATGACTGTACAAAACATGTTTAAGTGGACAAACACTTCATCAAAGAGAAACTCGAAGCAGGAATCATAGAACTTCCATTCATTCGATCAGAAAATCAACTTGCAGATATAATGATAAAAGCAGTCAACCGAAGAATGTTTAACCATTGTCTTGGCAAGTTAGGCATTGGAGATCCTATTGCTTAACTTCAGGGGGTGTGTCAGAATATCTACAAAAGTCAAGTAGTTGACTGACAGGTTCCCCAACCACCATTCCCTTGAATATATATTCCATTAAAGTCATGTAAATGGGGTTATAAATATGTATGCATTTCCGATTGTAAGAGGCAAGAAAAACTAGATTAAAATACAACATTTATTCTTAAGTCCAAATACCTGATTATCATCTGTAATATGATTATCATTAATAACAAAGTCATGATCTTAGTTTTGAGAAACAGTAGTCACCGCCCCGATCTCTTCCCAGCGATTGCCAATGGAGATTGTCCCCCTCCTTTTCCTTTAAAATCAGGGTTTTGACAGCCACCAAACATGTCTGATGTTCCAGTAGAACGACACGTTAGATTCTTATTGGCTCGCCATGAGTTTAGAGTCCCCTTCGAATTGCTTATTGTGTCAATCTTGGTAACAATAGAAAATGTTTCTGAATAATCGATTCCATATGTCTGAGTGTATGCTTTAGCTACCAGTCGGGCGTTATATCTTTCAATTGTTCCATCTAGTTTATGTTTGATGGTAAATACCCATCGAAATCTAACATGTTTTTTTCCTTATTTTTTATTGCTACTGTTTCTATGGTATACAAACCAGATGTGTCTTTGTTCCATCTACAAGATGAGGGATTAAATTACTTATTGGCTAAACTATGAGGTTTTGTGGGAAATTTTAAATAATAGAGATAGGATTAGGGTTAAAAACTCGTAAACCTATATTTCTTTTGTTCTTCCTTGTTGATGATATGACTGCAACTTCTTCACCATCGGCTGTCTTTTGAGTTGTCACCGCCAGCGGTGGATTTTATTCCTCCTTTCTCGCCAACAATCCATGGTTCTGGAATTCTACTGAGGTTAGTATCTTCATCTCTGGTGTGCTCGAATAAATCACACTGATTGTATTCCACCCGTGATTTGTTTCGCCGGGATGACGGCTCGGTTGTTTTGCCGTTGTCTGACCAAAGGCTGTCTCTTCTTAATCTAAGCCTTTATCGTGAAACACCCGCTAGATGGAATAATTGAGCCATTTAATCCCTCATTTTTTTTTTGCTAATATGTCTCTGGTATTTACAATTCAGAAACCTCAAGCCAGTCGAATCAAACGTGATCCATGTGCTGGAATATGTGTATTTGTTGGGTATGGAATCAACCAAAAAGGATACCGGTGTTATAGTCTACAAAGACGCCACATGTTCACTACTATGAATTGTGACTTACTCAAAACTGATTTCTTTTACGCATCCCAACATAGTGGTCAGGTGGACAAAGAATATATTGACGCACTAAGCTGGTTTGTCACACCTAAAAAATCCACTCGCGGAATACCACCTCTGGGAGCGTGACAAACCAGGATCGCAGTCCATTAGTTACACCAAACGATCAGTAATTAATAAAAACGTTTCATATTTCATTAAATATAAATTCAGAGTGTTACAATTGCGGTAGCGTAAATCCAATAATATTATTTATGTAAAGACATCGTCACCAAGGTGACGTGGCTTGTTCAAAGACACTAAAAGGGATTTGAAGTCTCATGCATGCGTACTCGTGATACTCGAACATCTGCAACCTAAGAATAACATGCTAAAAGTGTCAACACAAAGGTTGGTGAGTTCACAGGTTTATCAGTTCAAAAACAGTTCAAGTTCAAAGTAGTTCATATTTTCAAAACAGATCAGATTCAATTCAGGTTGACTGTTCAATAACAAATCATATTCAGTTTAAAATCCAGATAATATATCAATAGCTAGCTAGGCTATTTTCAAGAAATCAGTGCACGTTTGACTAGATAAACTAGCTATCAAGTTACTGAAACTCGACATGTTCAATTGTGCCTCGTTAAGACTAAGAATTTTATAACACCCATTCGATATCCAATCGTGTCAGCGCGACTGACCCGGGTGGGGCTGTCAAACCCAGTAGATCTACTAAATAAGTTCCCGTTGATGCCACATTAACAGTAACTCTAATAGTGATGACTTTTCAATAAGTGTGCCACTATCATTCAGGTGATAAAATTATCTAACAGTTCAAGTATTTGCATGTTAATCTCCCTAGCAGGATTAAAATAGATAAAAAGGGGCCGTGAAACTCACATTCAAGTCTAGATAAATAATAACAGCAAGTAGCAACTAGCAGGTCTCGTGTAATCTACCAAGCACCTAACGAGCATATATACATAAGTGTGTGTTCAATCTAAAGTGACTAAGTCTAGACCATCAGTGAAAATAAATAACGTCAAATGACGACATGACGAAGATCATAAAGTCCAAAATGAGTCGAGGGTGGCACTATGCCGAAATCATGACGATTACAAAAATCGATGAGAAGAATATTAATTTTATTATAATATACGACAATGAAATCAAATAATGAAATACATATATATATATAATTATATATACATAACCGAATATACATAGTTATATCAATAACGAGTATTCCAAAATGTATTTATGTGTTTATAAATATTTATTTAAACATAAATCTAATGTTTAGAACGTTTATATCACAAAATTCTTATATTCATATTTATGCGTTTACGTAGTTTTCCGCACAAGTAAAGGAATTTGTAAAATGTTCATTTTATATTTATCAAATACACATCTTTACAGATCATTGTCAAAAACCAAATATTTTATATAAAATTATATAAACCAAAGAGGTTCAAACGAAGATTACGGGTCCAAAATAACATAAGGAACAATCGTTGATTGATTTTGAGTCAACCATGTTCAAGTCTACGCCAAAAATAATAAAACAGAAAAGATTGGGGATCACCAGGCTCGAATCCGTGACCTCCTGATCGCCAAACAGCGCCCTAACCACCAGGCTATCCGCTCCTGTTTGCTATTATTTCGAAATTATAGGTTTTATGCATGATGATGATTGACTTAGGAACTAGATTCACAAAAATAAAGAAAAACACCTGGAGGTTGCCAAGTTTTGAACTGGCGACCTCCAATTCTCGAGTAAACTACCAGACCACTACGACACTTGAATGATTTTCTTTTTACACAGTTATTAATTTATTTGAAATAATTGGTTCGGGAGTCTTCTTCCTCATCCAAAACCCTAATATGCATAACCTCCATTGATGACAAAGGAAAACAGGAACACGCTACAAATGAGATGTCGCTGACAGAAACACACATACCTCATACGGGGATGCAATCAAAGAGTCGTGAATGAAGGTGATGATCTTGAACCCGTTTGACGACTCGAACGAACTCGATGCCGGAATGGTTCGTGTTCTCCGGAGTTTCTTCCTCTCTGGTAAGTGATGTTGAACCGTAACACACAAAGACAAGAAGGTAGTGAGCAGCAGTGAACGATGGACACACAAATCCCAATTGCGGTGGTCGGAAATTTCTTCGGTGGTGGTTCATGAGAGGAATAGGGTTGAGATTTGTGTCACTTATGTGTGTAATGGGGAAGTAAAGGATCGATGCTACTAAGTTATAGAACAACCGACGGATTTAATTGCGAATTGAATTCGAGCGGTGGTTACTGGAGATGTATCGTCCTCGTCCGACGGTTTACAACTCTTCAAATGAACTTTGGGAGTTTGACACATATAATCCCTCGCATATTACACAAAATGTGTTAAAGTTTAGCAATGACAATGCCAGTCCCTCCAGGTTTTATTTAGTAAAAGAAGCTTAGAAATTGGTAGAACCGGTCTCGTGTGGTCTAAAAGTAGTTAACGAATTCTAACAGGGTTAACGGAGAACGATTTTAACGATGAATATACGAGTGTACGTCCGGACATGCCTAACGTATGACGTTTTATAAATATATACCCTTGACTTGTCACATAAAATCATGAATTTAATTCCATAAACATGTATTAAACATACATTTTGAGTTCCCATGAAATGATGAATCCGAAATCGTAACGATACGCGTAAACTAACATAAAATAATAGAAACGTTAGGTGTAACCACGTGACACTTTGTCACATAAAAAAATAGAATATAATGTGTGTGTGTATATATATATATCATATAAAATCATAAGTTAACTTATCAGATGAGATGACAAAATGTTCACATGAAATCACAACATATGATTTATATAAAATCATAGAATATCAAACGTCTAGACTCAAGTGCATGCTCGTATAGTGATGATTACACAAACCCTAGTTGTTAAGGTCAACATCAGTCAATCACATAAATGTACACAACATTTATATCAGTTAAAGTAAATGTTCTCACGACATTTCATGTTAGTTTAAGTTTATATAAATCAGGAAAAGACCCGAAAATACGGATTGTCACAGTATCCCCTTGTGAAGAATTTTCATCCCGAAAATTGGATAACGTGGTTACAAGTTGGTCACAAAAGAAAGAAAACTTTTTCTCAGTTGTCACATCATCCTCTTGTTGAAAGAATTTCGTCCCGAAATTTAAATCAGTAACAACTGCCATAAGAGTCAGTAACGTATAGAAAGAGTCCAGATTTTCTACTCCAAAGGGAATGATGGATGATATAATTAAAGTGTATACACAATGTTGAGGAGATGTAAAATGTTCAGAGGTTTTCGAAAGGCGTTCTCTTACGAGAAGAGTTGTAATTTAGGAAGCGTGTTACGTGACGAGGCTGAACAGAGTGACACAATAACATAAGTAACTGAAATCAAAATTTCAATACAAAGAGGAATCATAATACATCTGAATAGTCACCAGCTATTGTAATCAATACGGGGAGTGAGGTTCCCTTTCGTGTCTCGTTTTCAGTTAAGGCGTTCGCACTCGTTAATAACTCAGGTGAATTGAAGAGAAGGGAATTTAAGTATGAGATAAGTGTGTGTGCATCAGGACAATCAGTGTTTAATAGACTCGGTGTCTAACGAAAACGTGAACGTCTAAATTTGCCTACCAACTAGCAAATAGCATATAACTACACAAGACTAATCAAGTTATCAAACGGATCCATTGGTTGATTTAGTACTTTATGCAGTTATGGCCAATTAAGTCCACATGATTCATAATAACGTTCAAATTCACTTTTCATGCAATAACGATTCAGATAGCATACGAGTTTCTTTGAAGATATCTTTTAAAGTTTGATACGGTCAAAGCGTACTAGCATGCAACCTATCATGAAGATATAACCATACTATGCATACAATTGTCCCAACACCTTATGTAATAGCATACGACCTTAACACGACATATCTCTAGCATATAAATTCATAAACTAACCAACACAACCCATACGGTGCAAAGTAGACGGGACAACTTCACACAGTCTTGTCATTCCCACCGAGGTAGGAGACTTAGGACCTTGTATGGTGTATGGTATTCACACTCAATCAAGTTAATACATTTACAACATGTCATTTTCTGGTTCCTAACACGTTTCATTCACGTTAATAATCATGCAATTCTACGTAACTTATGTTTAAACCAGCACTTCAATAATTAATTAGTTTCTATACCCTAACATAGGATTATATTCTGAAATTTAGCATGCATAAACACATGTTTGTAAACATTTCTCATGCGAAGGTCATAAGTAAACAAACTATTTATCATGGTTAAAATGGTTTAACAGTTATTCACATACTAAAATATAGCTGGTAACAGACTGATTTGTGACAAAAGGACTGAGGTCTAAAGGGAAATCCAATCAACAGCCCATTGCCATTTAAAAGGTAACGCGTAGTAGTTTGTTTTAGAAAAGAATTACTTAGTTCTGTTTCAAATTATTCAGGAAACCACATAGACAATTAGGTTCAAATTCAAGTTAGAGTTCAATATCATACAACATATCATCATGCGCAATACCTTGTTAAAGAATCTAAACAATTAAAGTGAAGATCCAAGAAAATAAAAGTTTAACTATGAGGTACCGAATATTGAAAAGTGATCTGCAGAATTACGCCTGACATCAAGCATGAGAATAGAAAATAAAGGAAAAGCGCCAACGGCTTAGTTCGGGAATTCGAGTAACTGATGGGAATGCAAGCTTATGATAGTCGCAACTACACTTTCCAAGAATGAAGTGTGAGCTTAAAATGGCGCTAGTGAAGATACCAGCATGGAGGATGTGAACAGCGTAATAGAGAGTACAAAATTCACATTGAAATATCTAGTATGCTTGTTAAGATTTGTCAGGAAATTCATGCATTTGGATACTGAGATGAATGTGTTCACGGTTTTACGACTTAATAGAGCAATCATCTCATTAAGGGGAATCTCCATTATTTTTACTTACCCGTACGCCCAATCTCCTTGGTGTTCTTGCGCTTCATGCGTCATGCTTCCTTTATTGTCAAAACATCGGTTCAAATGGTCTTTAAAAGTAACATAAAGTACTCAAGTGTTATAAGGGTGATTCCGAAACACAAAACATCAAGATATTTAAAAGTGGCTTTGGTTTGGGTTGTCAGTACATATGCGTTTTTGCTAGGGTTTAGTGCAGGTTTACCGCGGGTCAAAAGATCAAATCGGGTATTCCATAGAAAATGATTAGGCCTATCACCTCAGTGAATGCCAGAGAGTTCATAAAAACATGGCACTCAACCCAAAAGCAGTGTCCCTTAAATGAAAGTCGATCTACTTCTTTTCATATGCTTCTAAAAATTGGAGTTGATCATTCGATCAAGTGGTTTGTCATTCATAAAGGAAAATCTCTGGTTTTCAAAATGTTGATCTTCATCAGAGTCAGAACTCACGTCTAAATAATGGCAGGAAATTCGCTTTAGAAACGTTTTCTTCTAGACTCGGACAATTAAAAGCATGAAGCGTGCTTATTTTGGGTATGTCTCTTTTGGTAGGAATACGTAAGGGATATTTGTAATCTCGAGGAAAGTAGCATTAAACACTTTCGTCGAGGACATAGTCCCGTTAGGTGGAGTTTCTCAAGATGAGGCTCTTGTGTAAGACTCTAAAGTCAACCCTTGGTCCGGTACTGGTCCCACATTCAACGTCCCACTTATGTTTATATATAGGGTGTACCGCAGCTAACCCACCACACTACCAGCACCTTGAAGGTGTACCAGCTATATACCGTTACTGGCTGTTAGTCAAACCACATTGGATGTTTTAACGGAAATAGAGTATGTCAAGTTTCTCCTAAACGTTGGAATGAAAAAGCGGTGAGAGATAAATACCTCAATACGTTGTGAAAACAAAAGGTGTAGGTGTTTCCATTCACAAGACTAGTAAGATGTGTAGGGTTTGTCATTCTAGCAGAGATCGTCGAGAGTTCGGCACGCGCAGTGCAAATATGATAATGCTTCGGAGTTCAAGACGATCCAAATTTAAAGCAGGCCATTTGGTTTAAATACAGGCTAGGGTTCATCATTGAAAGTTTATTGAAAAATATGCGGAGGGTTCGTGTAGTAGAAATTTGTCGATAGTTGATATGATAGGAGCATTATAGATATGAAAAATGTATGGATAACTTAGTGTACTCAATGCGTAAGAAGGGAAAATGCAGGTCAGTACAATTAGTTGTAGATATCAAGAAGTTCATGCTTGATGGGTGTAAGTAGGGTTTCCACAACAAGCTTTGTATTGTTACTGTGATTGAAGCACGAGGTGGTCTCATCTTTGATGGTGTTAATTAGTTGAAAAGCTAACCAAAAGTGTAATGCTTTCCGGTTTAAAGCTTGAAAGCTCGTTCAAGACATAATGGATTACAAAAGCGCGAGAATCATAAATTGTTGGTTGTTAAATCGTAAAAGGTTCAAATCATGAAAACAAAAATCAATCGCACAAGTCCAAAAGGTTAATCGGAATAGTCATTACGTTGAAACTAGAAGCCACCAGTTTGAAAACCATGAAGTCTTTACACTAACATTACCCCCATTGGAGAAAGAAAATATGCTCGCGGTGAGGTAAGCAGTTTGTAAAATCGTGACGATGTTGCTGGCAACAAGTTTTGGTTCGCGCAATAAAATCAGCTGTATGAATCTTCAGAGGGAACTTCACAAGAGTATTCAGCGAAGAAATATGTTCCAGTACCCTCGATATATGATTTATATCACTCGTTTATCGGGTTCTGTCGGGGTTTTCTTCTAGCTAAGGTTCGTCTAAGTTGTCTCACAATCGCAAAAGTTCCAGGGATTAATGTGGTAGATAAGGTCGTAAGAGTAGTGTTACGATTCAAGATGAATAAAAAACCAGTCAGAGATTTCGTTAAGCGTTTTCATAGTCAAGAAAAAAACTTTTCATCAAAGTATATGAGTGAAACGATGTCCCTTCAAGACTAGCATTCATAATATGCTTCAAAAGAGCTCTCGAAGGGATCAGAATCCATATATGTGAGAGATAAGATCTTGTGCAATAACGTTTACAAAGATAGATGATTTCGATCATCCGGTTGAGTTCAGCACGTTCAACATTCAATGCCACGAGGAGAAAGAAAAAAAATACAAGAATTTGGTCAAAATATGACCATTGCCTTGCCTAGTAGGATTCTTTAGGATTTCCATATACTGCGAATTACATTTACATGTGCACCCGTAACTGTGATTTACTTTATATGATCACCCTTGTTCCTCTTACTTCAGCTACCAGGTATGGTGGAGTACATATGTGATATCCACAATGTAGGTATCAAGAATGTGGTCACTAACCCATAGTTTTCTTGACCAGAATATTTTTAAAGAGACAAGTTTTTGAGAATAGAATACTCACTTAGATTGGAATGACCCACCCGAAGCGAGTCAACCATAAATTTAGCTCAATAGGATCTGAGTAGGGTTTATCACAATGACCCTAAATTAGCTCGGAGTTAGAGACTAATTATCACACATACTGGCATGATCACAATCCGATACACAAAGAGGGAATTTCAGTCGACCCGCATGAGGTTTCATTGGGGTTATAAGAATTGTACTCAAGTTGTATTATTTCAACGCACACCGCGATAAAATCGAGAACGGAAAGATCTTAAGAGATCACAACAAATGTGAAGATGATCAGGATAACGAAAGTTGATTTAAGTGCCCCATAGGCAGCTACTTGAATTCATACCCTGCTAACTCTAGTGAAGCTAAATAATCGCGCTACTAGCACATCGAGATAACATTTCCTGAACGGATGAGTTTAGAGATATACGTAAGGCAGGTATAACAAGAACCTCCTAAGCTAAGATAGAGGTTTAAGGACAAGAAGAGGTATTATACCACCTTCCCTATGTAGCATACATCCATAGTATGGGCACTATGCCCAGTTGTTCAATCCGGAATAATCTCGAGTAGCAATCAGCTCGTTAAAAGTATAAACGTGATCCTTTGATCTAATTCGACGTCTCGTCATACATGAATGTTAACCAATAGGTACACAACTTAAAGAGGTTAAGAAAAATGACTCAAGACTAACCGGCTCCTCTCCGTGAGTATAAGGGGATTGGATGATTTAAACGGCAAATCGTAAACCAGGTGCGTGTAGGAGTGAGTATAACGATGCATGAGAGAAATGTTTAAGTGCAACTAATGCAAAACAGTTACAGTCTAAGATGAATCTTAGTTTGCTGTAACCAGTGGATCTGATACCAATCTGTCACACCCTCAAAAATCCACTCGCAATTACCACCACTAGGAGCGTGACAAACCAGGATCGCATTACATTAGTTACACCAAACGATCAGCAATTAATAAAAATGTTTCATATTTCATTAAATATAAATTCAGAGTGTTACAATTGCTAAAGCGTAAATACAATTAAATTATTTATGTAAAGACATCGTCACCCAAGGCGACGTGGCTTGTTCAAAGACACTAAGAGGGTTTCGAAGTCTCATACATGCGTACTCGTGATACTCGAACATCTGCAACCTGAGAATAACATGCTAAAAAGCGTCAACACAAAGGTTGGTAAGTTCACATGTTTATCAGTTCAAGTTCAAAGTAGTTAATCTATTCAAAACAGACCAGGTTTCATTCAAGGTTGACTGTTTAACAACAGTTCATGTTCAGTTTAAAATCCAGATAATATATCAATATCTAGCTAAGATATTTTCAAGAAATCAATGCACGTTTGACTAGATAAATAGCAATCCAGTTACTAGAGCTCGGCAAGTTCAATTATGCCTCGTTAAGACTAAGAAGTTTATAACACCCGCTCGATATCCAATCGTGTCAGCGCGACTGACCCGGGTGGGGCTGTCAAACCTAGTAGATCTACTAAATAAGTTCCCCCTGATGCCACATTAACAGTAACTCAAAAAGTGAGGACTATTCAATAAGTGTGCCACTATCATTCAGGTGATACAAGTATCTAACAGTTCAAGTGTTTGCATGTTAATCTCCCCTTGCAGGATTAAAATAGATAAAAAGGGGTCGTGAAACTCACATTCGGGTGCACAGCAGGTCCAGATAAATAATAACAGCTAGTAGCAACTAGCAGGTCTCGTGTAATCTACCAAGCACCTAACGAGCATATATACATAATTGTGTGTTCAATCTAAAGTGACTAAGTCTAGACCAACAGTGAAAATAAATAACGTCAAATGACGACATGACAAAGATCATAAAGTCCAAAACGAGTCGAGGGTGGCACTATGCCGAAATCATGACGATTACAAAAATCGATGAGAAGAATATTAATTTTATAATAATATACGTCAATGAAATCAAATAATGAAATATATATATATATATATAATTATATATACATAACCGAATATACATAGTTATATCAATAACGAGTATTCCAAAATATATTTATGTTTTTATAAATATTTATATAAATATAAATCTAATGTTTAGAACGTTTATATCGCAAAATTCTTATATTCGTATTTATGCGTTTACGTAGTTTTCCGCACAAGTAAAGGAATTTGTAAAATGTTCATTTTATATTTATCAAATACACATCTTTACAGATCATTGTCAAAAACCAAATATTTTATATAATAACCATATTATATAAACCAAAGAGGTTTAAACGAAGATTACGGATCCAAATTAACATAAGGAACAATCGTTGATTGATTTTGAGTCAACTATGTTCAAGTCTACGCCAAAAATAATAAAACAGAAAAGATTGGGGATCACCAGGCTCGAATCCGTGACCTCCTGATCACCAAACAGCGCCCTAACCACCAGGCTATCCGCTCCTATTTGCTATTATTTCGAAATTATAGGTTTTATGCATGATGATGATTGACTTAGGAACTAGATTCACAAAAATAAAGAAAAACACCTGGAGGTTGCCAAGTTTTGAACTGGCGACCTCCAATTCTCGAGTAAACTACCAGACCACTACGACACTTGAATGATTTTCTTTTTACACAGTTATTAATTTATTTGAAATAATTGGTTCGGGAGTCTTCTTCCTCATCCAAAACCCTAATATGCATAACCTCCATTGATGACAAAGGAAAACAGGAACACGCTACAAATGAGATGTCGTCGACAGAAACACACATACCTTATACGGGGATGCAATCAAAGAGTCGTGAATGAAGGTGATGATCTTGAACCCGTTTGACGACTCGAACGAACTCGATGCCGGAATGGTTCGTGTTCTCCGGCGTTTCTTCCTCTCTGGTAAGTGATGTTGAACCGTAACACACAAAGACAAGAAGGTAGTGAGCAGCAGTGAACGATGGACGGACAAATCCCAATTGCGATGGCCGGAAATTTCTTCGGTGGTGGTTCATGAGAGGAATAGGGTTGAGATTTGTGTCAGTTATGTGTGTAATGGGGAAGTAAAGGATCGATGCTACTAAGTTATAGAACAACCGACAGATTTAATTGCGAATTGAATTGGAGCGGTGGTTACCGGAGATGTATCGTCCTCGTCCGACGGTTTACAACTCTTCAAATGAACTTTGGGAGTTTGACACATATAGTCCCTCACATATATACACAAAAGGTGTTGAAGTTTAGCTAATGACAACGCCAGTCCCTCCAGGTTTTATCTAATACAAAGAAGCTTAGAAATTGGTAGAACTGGTCCCGCGTGGTCTAAAAGTAGTTAACGAATTCTAACAGGGTTAACGGAGAACGATTTTAACGATAAATAGACGAGTGTACGTCCGGACATGCCTACGTATGACGTTTTATAAATATATATACCCTTGACTTGTCACATAAAATCATGAATTTAATTCCATAAACATATATTAAACATATATATTGAGTTCACATGAAATGATGAATTCGAAACCGTAACGATATGCGTAAACTCACAAAAAATAATAGAAACGTTAGGTGTAACCACATGACACTTTGTCACATAAAAAAAATAATAGAATATAATGTGTGTGTGTGTATATATATATCACATAAAATCATTAGTTAACATATCAGATGAGATGACAAAACGTTCACATGAAATCACAACATATGATATATATATATAAAATCATAGAATATCAAACGTCTAGACTCAAGTGCATGCTCGTATAGTGATGGTTACACAAACCCTAGTAGCTAACGTCAACATCAGCCAATCACATAAATGTTCACACAACATTTATATCAGTTAAAGTAAATGTTCTCACGACATTTCATGTTAGTTTAAGTTTATATAAATTAGGAAAAGACCCGAAAAGACGGATTGTCACATGGTTGGAAAGGATACATTAATCACAAGAAGAAGAACACGGTCCTTCAAATGATTTACCAACATCCACTCAATCCGACGTAAGTGTCACAGAACAGTCAACCTAACCTGACAACCAAGGTAAGTAACTCTTCTCTTGAAAATGAAAGTGATAATGATGTATCAATTGAAAGTGGAACTAATGACTCTTTGGGAGAATCAGAACTCTTAATAAAGAACAGGAAAAAAACCATGGAGGAAAATCCTAATGAAGAATAGAATGACAGAGTGGAGGAAGCTCCTGGGGATATGTTCTACCACCAAGGACAAATAGGGGAATACCCCCAAAGCGTTACACTCCAGACAAGCAAACCAGAGGCTCAAGATACCCAATGGAAAACATAGAAAATGGAAATCTATCGAGTGAGGCTAAAATGTTTATCTCCTCACTATACAAGGAAGATATTCCATACACCATGGAAGAATCTCTAATCGGAGAAATGGGAAAACGCCATGAAAAGTGAGATGGAAGCTTTGATGAATAATGACACATGGGAAAAATGTTCCCTTCCAAAAGAAGAAAAAACATGTTGGATGTCGATGGGTGTTTACCATCAAACACAAACCAGATGGAAAAGTTGAGAGATATTAAGCATGACTGGTAGCTAAAGGATACACTCAAACATATGGAATCGACTATTTAGAAACATGTTCTCTGGTTGCCAAGAATGACATAACCAGGGTCCTTTTCTCAGTTGCTGCAAATAAAGGATAGCCGCTTCACGAATTTGATGTGAAAAATGCATTCCTACTTGGAGAACTAAAAGAAGAAGTATATATGAATGTCCCTCCAGGATTATTAGGTATCTCAAAGGGACTCCTGGTCACGGAGTCCTATTCAAATCAAATAGCCATTTAAGAACTGAAGTCTACATAGATGCAGACTGGGCAGGAGATAAAGAGACTTAAAGATCAACATTTGGGTATTTTACTCTACTTGGTGGGAACCTTGTCAGTTGGAGGAGCAACAAACAAAAGGTGGTAGCTTTCTCAAGAGCTGAAGCAGAGTTTCGAGGAATATCCAAAGGTGTAGCAGAGGTTCTATGGATACGAAAGCTACTAACTGAAATAGGCTTTTCTCAAGATGAACCTAGTAGAGTTATGTGCGACAATGAAGCAACAATTCAAATCTTAGAGAATCCAGTCCAACATGACCGTACAAAATATGTTGAAGTGGACAGACACTTCATCAAAGAGAAACTCGAAGCAGGAATCATAGAACTTCCATTCATTCTAAGTATAGTTTTATAAAAAAAATTAATTACAGAAAATCAACTTGTAGATATAATGACAAAAGCAGTCAATGGGAGAATGCTAACAATTATCTTGGCAAGTTAAGCATTGGAGATCCTACTTCTCAACTTGAGGGGGGAGTGTTAGAATATCTACAAAATTCAAGTAGTTGATTGACATGTTCCCCAACCACCTTGATCTACATGTTCCCAACCACCATTCCCTTGAATATTTTCTATTAAAGTCATGTAAATGGGGTTATAAATATGTATGCATTTCCGATTGTAAGAGATAAGAAAAAATATTTAAAATACAACATTTCTTCTTATGTCCAAATACGTGATTATCATCTGTAATCTGATTATTATTAATAACAAAGTCATGATCTAAAGTTTTGAGAAATAGTAGTCACCGCCCCCTCTCTTCCCAGGGGGGGGGGGGGGGCGCTCCCGGGTTCCCTCTCTATGAGGTTCGGACTCGGGACAGTGGGTAGGTTCAGGGTAACCAGTCCCGATACACCGTTAAGCCAAATTGCCTTAAAAAACGGGTTGAGTTCGAGATCCTTTAATTAGTATGATCTTATTATCTTATGTTGAACTTAATTACACTAAATTAGTTTGCGTTCTTCGTAACTTACAAAAAAGATATTAAAAGATGATTAAAGTAGTATATTTTAAACTCAAACGGATGTGTCTAATAAGATTTAACATAAGCGAACCAATTATTAGGGACTATGGGCCGATACCCATGGATTTTTTTTTGTATTTATATATAAACAATCTAATCTTGACCGACCTCTAGGAAATTTTGCCAGTGACCCCCATCAAATTAACGACCCTAACCTAATTTAAAAGAAAATTCAATTTTTAAATATTAAAATGTAACAAATACCTATCGTGAACTTATTAGCTATACTTGTTTATTGAAAAGATAACTAAAACTCATGAATGAACAATGCTAAAAGTTATTAACAGAAATCCAATATTGTTGTAGTCATAATTTAAGCTGATGGAGCTTTTTTATATTACAATGGAGTTGAATGGTTACAACAGGAAGAAGGAGAAGAAGAAGGCCCTCAATTAGGATGAGTCTTCTTTTTATAAGAAAACTCCTTGGGTCAAAACCCTAGAATAGACTGTTGGGTTTCTGTGTACGGTTTTAGAATTTTAAAGTTGTGACTTGTAACACAAGTCACGTGACGGAAGCGTGTACACAAGGTCAATTCGTAATTGATCCCATCAATGATCCAAACACCCCGAATAAACATAAACAACTAGTCTTGATTAAACCAAACGAGACACGATGGTTCAACGAACAATCTCACTTTATGACTGTATCATGATTAGGGTTTTGATTTCATAACTATTCTGACAAAACCAAATAATAAACACAAAAGGATAATCTACATGCCTTTCTAGAAGACCGACGAGAATATACGTCGACACATGATGGCTCAATCTTGGCGGCGGCGACGGCAGCGACAGTGACTCAGGGGGAGGGGAGGTGGCCGAAAATCCTTGGCCTCTGCTCTCTCTCTCTCTCTCTCTCTCTCTCTCTCTCTCTCTCTATCTCTCGTGTTTTAATTTTTTTTCTTGATCTTGAATTATGTGGTTTTGATCCCTATATATTAAGCTAATAGAATAATTATATCTGCTAAATCAGTTTGAATCAAACCCTAATAACTTAAATAACTAATTTATCAAGTTACTCAAAATTCAAAATAATATATCCCATATTTGAAAGATGAGATATTATACCATATTACCATCATTAAATACCTATCAAAACATGAAAAGTTACATAAGCGGGAAATACACATGACATCAAGTCGTCATGCCGGGAAGGCGGGCAACAAGCTGCGCCGCCAACCCTTTTTGAATAGCAAAACCTAGACGTATAAATACAAAGTTCTTCATTCTAGAGTTTGTACTATTCCCGTGTATGACTCTTTGGATGCGTTTCAGCGTGGCCACCGCCTCCGATTCAAGATGACCGAAGGTATCAAACGCGAAGGGAACAAACACATGTTGATTTTCAATACACGCTTTCTCGTGTTTGCTCACCTTCCCAGCAGCCGCCCTGGAGGCCGCTTGGCCAGCCTTGAAAGTACTCGCCCGCAACCCCACAAGAGGAGAAACGCCCGTAAGATCGACGCAAGCATGTTTCCCATTCTGCCACCCAAAAACGAGAACGTCGGCTGGTCTGAGAGTTGAACGACCATCCGAGGGATCAGACAGAAAGTTAACAGGGGCTTCCTTTTTGGCTGAGATCCCCGCTCGCGTGAAGATGTCGAAAAGAACATCCCGAACCGTGTCATGTCTGTATTTAAACCCAGGAAGCTCTTTGCAGTGGACAGCATGCTCTCCGAACGAATCCAGGCACGCCTTGTTGCAAACGGGGCATTTTTCGTCCATGGGAAACAGGGGGATCATGAGCCTGTATTTGAGGATCGCCCTGTACTCAACGGGCGACATGAGGATCCCATATATAATTTCAAAAACTTATATATATATATATATATATATATATATATATATATATATATATTCGAAACTTATATATATATATATTTATTACAATCAATAATTTATCACATAATTACTTTTCCCACATTTTAAATAAAAATGCCCACCATATTTTATTTCGTTTTTTACTATTAATCGTGAAATGTTAATTAAAATTAACATTCTTGTTCGTTGCCCAAAGTGTAACCTATTTGTATCGGACCTCGATAGTTACGTTAATATTATCCAACGATTGGGCATTAGAATTCAACAAAATCCCACTTGGATGATTCGTCGATAATGTTCTATTACTTATAAGGCATTGGACGCCTAGTTGCATCCCTCTCCTTTTAGCAAGGTATGAAAAAATCATTGTCAACTAGTTCTTTGTGTTTACTAACTGCTTTGATCAAACCAAATACTATAGCCTATGGTAACCTCATCATTTATCTCTCTGTTGCGAACACTCGTTATACATGAGACATGGATTTCTTATATCAATCTCACATAGGACTAACAATTTCTAGTTTCGTTCCCAGTTTGAATTAGTTTTAACAAACTAATCGTAGTTCGAGCACGGCTATGCATCTTCACTATTCAAATTCAACAACGGTGCCAGAATGTTCAGCTCTTATGTAGATAAGAGAACAGATTTCCTTTGGCTACAAACAACTCCCACTAAGCTATAGATCACTCCCAACTAAGTACCCTTATTACTGCCCTATTAAGGACGTTGTATATGCTTCGTGCTGTGATGTGATCTTGATTCCTTTGCTTGAGCAATGGAACTAGTGTTATCATAAAATATCTCGATTAGCCTTTGTATAGTAGGTACAACATCGAGATCAGAAATGAACTTCTTCATCCAAGCAGCTTCCTTTGCAGCTTCAGATGCTACAATGTATTCCGATTCTGTAGTGGACTACGCCACTACCACTTGCTTGGTTCTCTTCCAAGTTATGGCTCCGCCTTTCAGGGTAAAGACATATCCCGTTTGTAATCGAGAATCATCTTGCTCAGTCTGAAAACTTGCGTCAGTGTAACATCTTACAGTAAGTTCTTCCTCTGTACCTCCATATATCATAAACATATCCTTGGTTCTTCTCAAGTACTTCCGGATATTCTTCACATCAATCCAGTGACTCTCACCAGGATTCTACTGATATCTACTTATCTTACTTGGAGCATAGACACATTCGGTCTAGTACATAGCATAGACGCATTATGAAACCAATAGCATATGCATATGGAACTCTTTTCATATCTTCTATTTGTTCGTCCGTCTGGGGTGATTGTTCTTTGTTTAGAATGGTTCAGTGTGCCCAAAGATCCTCTCTTGGAATCTTGCATCGAGAAACATCGCAAGACCTTATCGATATACGTACTTTGGCTTAGTCTGATTAGCTTGTTGACCTATCTCTATTAATCTTAATACCTAGAATATAGGTGGCTTCGCCAAGATCCTTCATTGAAAAACACTTTTGCAACCAATCCTTTACTTCCCAAAGCATAGGTATGTTGTTTCCAATGATCAATATGTCATCCACATATAGGATCAGAAAAGTGATTGAGCTCCCACTTACCTTCCTGTAAACACATGGTTCATCTTCATTCTTGATTAAACCGAACTCTTTGTCTTTTGATCAAAATTAAGATTCCAACTTTGAGATGCCTATTTCAATCCATAAATGGATATGTTCAGCTTGCATACCTTTTAAGGGTTATTTGATCCTCAAAGCATTCAGGTTGTTTCATATAGATCAAAATGAAGATTCCAACTTTGAGATGCCTATTTCAATCCATAAATGGATTTGTTTAGCTTGCATACCTTTTTAGGGTTCTCTGGATCCTCAAAACCTTTAGGTTGTTTCATATAGATTTCTACATTTAGATTTCCATCGAGAAAAACAATTTTGACATCCATCTGTTATATCTCGTAATCATGATATGCAGCTATAGCGAGTAGAATCCTGATTGACTTAAGCATGTCTACAAGTGAGAAAGTTTCCTCACAATCAACGGCTTGATTTTAAGTAAACCATTTTGCTACCAGCCTAGCTTTATAAGTTTGCAAATTACCATCCATGTCTGTTTTCAACTTGAAAACCCAATTACTTCCTACTAAGCGAAAATCGGGTGGAGGTTCAACCAAATCCCAGACTTGGTTGTCATACATGGATTGCATCTCTGCGCGCATGGCTTCAAGCCATTTCTCAGAATCAACATCTGAGATCGCAGCATTATAGTTCACGGGTTCCTTGTTCTTGATCAACTATTCGAATTTTGTGCATGCCCAGATATATTTCTGGTTCATGACGATCCTGCGTGCTTCTGCGAACGCCTTGTGTTACTACTTGTTGTATTATCCTTTCAGATTCAGTTATATCATGCGGAACTATTGTACCGGTTTCTGGTTGGGTCTCGGGTTGATCTTGAAATTCTTCAAGGTCAATCTGATTATTTTTCCCCCTCATTGAAGGAACTCATCCTCTAAAAATGTTCCTCTACATTTAATGAAAACTCAATTTTCAGTGGGATTGTAGAAATAATAACCAACCTTTTGTGCATAGGCGACGAAAACTACTTTATCGCTGCGGAGATCTAATTTGTTCGAAGACTCACTTGAAATATATGCATAGCATCCCTATACCTTTAGGTAAGATAATTTTGGTCGTTCACCATGCCATATCTCATATGATGTCTTATCTACCTTTTTTATAGGAGCGAGATTCACTAGTTGGGCGACAGTTTCAAGAGCAAAACTCCAAAAGGAGTGTGGCAGGATTGTGCAACACATCATTGATCCAACCATATCCAATAATGTTCGATTTTTTTTCTCAGACACACCATTCAACTGTGGGGGTTCCTGGTGTAGTGAGATGGGATACAGTCCCACAACACTTGAGAATGTGCGTCGAATTCCTCACTTATATATTCACCACCTCGATCTGATCGAAGTGCTTTAATTGTTTTACCAATCTGGTTTTGTACTTCGTTCTCGTATTCTTTTTAATTTTCAAAAGTTTAATGTTTATGCCGCATAAGATGGACATACCCATATCTACTGAAATCATCAGTAAATGTAATGAAGTACCTTTCTTCATTTCTTGACATCGTCCTGAAAGGACCACACACTTCAGTGTGTATAAGGCCTAACAGGTACTTCACTCTTTCACTGGCATTCAAGAAAGGTGAATTGGTCAACTTGTCACTTAAACAAGACTCACATGTGTCAAAAGACTCTGGGCCAGTGGGCTCTAATATCCCGGCAACCTGGAGTTTCTTGATGCGATTCTTATTTATGTGTCATAGTCGACAATGCCATCTAAACATGCCATTGGTACTAGTACTAGCACGTTTATTGTAGATGTTGTATATCATGTTAACATTGGTATTTATCTCATAGATTCTATTGTGTGGTCTTACCTCAAAATAAAACACGCCATTCAGTTATGCAGAAATGAAATCATCCTTATCACTGAAAACATACTTAAAACCTTGTCTTTTCAAAGCAAATAGAGAAATGATGTTTCTAGTCACATTAGGAACATAACAGCTGTTATTCAAAATAATGTTCAAACCACTAGGTAAATTTAAAGCAAAATTTCCTATGGCTCTCAAAACAACTTTCTGCCAATTGCCAATGTGCAGATCCAGGTCGCCCTCCTTTAGATCTCTAAGTTTTATTAGTCCCTGCAAATCATTGCATATGTGAGTATCACATCCAGTGTCAAACACGCAAGATTTGCTAGATAAAGAAAACGATTCTATAACATGAATACCTGAGGACTCTCCTACAATAGTTAGCTTCTTAAGCTTGAACTCAGCAAGGCATTTAAGAGAGTTTCTCTACACTGCCCGATTTCATTGCTAGTAGAAGCACTTGGCATCCTTCTAAGCACTTCCTTTGTGAGAAACCTAATTTTTCCCTTGCTCTTTCCCTTGCCTTTGCCCTTGGCTCTCTTGGATTTCTTGCCAATTCTACTATCTCGGATCATCAGCACCGGATTTGTCCCAGTTCCAGCTTTAGTTTAGTAGGAATGTTCTTTTCAGCAGTTTTAAGCATCTCATGCAGTGTTGAGGGACTTTTCTCCATACCATTCATATTATAGTTCAAGGAGAACTGGTCATATGACTTGGGCAGTGAGTTAAGGACAATGTCCGTAGCCAACTCATCACTTAGTGGCTTTTTTAAATGTGCGAGATGATTGGCATAACTATTCATTTTCAGTACGTGAGCACTTACCAAGGAACCTTCTTGTATACTAGATGTGATCAGGGATCT
>JBCNJP010000010.1:84961833-85217743 GCA_039602395.1 Deinandra increscens subsp. villosa | reverse complement strand
ATCATATCAATCTTGCAACATTGTCTTGTATTTGATACTTCACATGACGATTAGGAACTACGTATCAACAAACTCCCCCTCGGCATGTGCAGTATCAGCTTCCACTTAAAACTTATATCTTGTATCTTTAATCAAATCTTCTTTAACATGACGATTAGTCTGATATCGAATACTTGATATTACAGCATGTGTAAACTCTTTATCAACAACTTCAGAAGACTTGAAGTTGTGATGTTCTTCTTTCCACTTAGAAACCTGTTAACATAAATAATCTGGCGCAAAACGTCTCTTTGAGACTCCAAGATATTTTGATTTTGAAATTTGATTTCATATTTTGTGTAGATCAATCGAAAAGAAATAAGAAACAAAATATTTTGATTTTTAGAAACTTTATATCAAAACACACCTAAAATCTCTTTGATATTTTATGATATAGAAAAATAAATGCAGTACACAATCAGACACTATTTTTGTCTTTTGCGAGAAAGATTACGACTTGGGATCATATTGGTCATAACATGTTGAACTACACTTCAATTTCAATTATTGTAGCACATAAGCCATGACGATTGCAGATATAATTTGTCCAACATTAAACTCAGGCATAATCATACTCAAAACATCAGGATATGTTAAGGTATTGATTAATTTGCTTTGATCAGTGTTTTCCACACTATCAGATATCCTCAGATATGCTTCACATTCTTTTCATGTGATTATACTTGTGAATTTCACAAAGTATTTTGAATACATGATATTGTCAACTGTGTTTCACGCAAAAAGAAATAAGAACGTTAAATCGTCTACCTTAAGGTCGATCTTTCGATACGTAGATAAGGCTTGGAATTTAACAAAATAAGAAAATAAAACAAGTTGAAATTGTATAACCCAACAACAATCAGGTCGGTACACGCAGAGAAAGTCCGATGAGTTATACGAAACACCAAAGAAAATAAAGCAGAACGTCAAACGAACAACAATCAGGTCGATCTTTTGATACGCAAAGAAAGTCCGATCGTTTGGCAAAATAAAGAAAATAAAACAAGTTTAAATTTTTACAAAATGAACACATGTATACATAGTGACATCTCATTTTCCTTTTCACATATCTTTCTCTTGATATATCTTGAGATATGCATCAAGATGTTGTCCACTAGGTCAAGCAACATACTTAATGTATATCACATTCGTATATTTTCTGATTTGCCGAGCCTACCTTACACATCGATCAATAGTCTTATGGCTTTTTCATCTAGTTTATCCATGAGCCAGACATCGTTAGCCAATGTACCATCATTTCCCATTCATGTCGGACACAATTTCTCATTTTTCAATGTTTTTGGATTTTTGCATTTTTCACTGTTTTTGTCTTTTCAAATTTCTCCCCCTAAAAATGACAAACTCTATTTTTAGATTTTCATTTTTAACTTTTGAAAAACAACACACTATTTTTGTTTTTTGCAAAAACAAACTCTCCCTCAAAATGAGACGGAATGAAAAACAAAACAAAAATTGATCAACCAACACGAATATTTACAGTTTAGCATTTTAAAAATAAAATTGATTTTGAAATTCAATTTAAGTTATCACAGATATTTCACACCAGCAACATTTTAATTACCAATAGATCTTCCTGAAATACCTGCAGACACCAAATAAAACATTAGTCGCATTGGGATCGAGCCGAGTCAACAACGTCGGGTCGCCCGATATCTTCCACATAGTCGTTGTTGGCTTTGGTAACAACCTTTGGTTTCCATATCTTTAGACATCTAGATTTTTTACTAGAACCAGAATCAGTATCGACTGACATACTCGATTTAGACCAAGACAACTTACGAGTTGATTTGACATTTGGAGACCATGGTTCATAAAAAATCTAACCTTTGTTATCCACATATTTAGCAGTGTTGTGAAAATATGCATTCGTCGGACAATCAGCAGCAAGATGTTCAGGTTGACGACATGCATAACAAATTCTTTCTCGAAATCGAAAAAAAATTTGAAACATTCTTTGAATTTTGAAAACCAGAAGAATATTCATAATCAAAGTTATCAAAGAAATCATCACAGGAATCATACCTAGGAGATGGACCCCTTGAAGATGATGACCCTCTGGAATAATAAGATTTTTCCTTCGGAGGAGGTGACTTCTTTGGAACCTTAACTTTTGAAATCTTTTCAGCTTTCACAGGCTTCTTATCATGAACAGATACTTCCTTGATCTCAAAACCCAATCCTTTATTCTTATAACCTGGAGTCTTTGATGAACTCGAAGAAGAACAACAAGAATTCTCCCCCTTTAGCTTCTCTAGTAAATTTAGCTTTGATGTATTTCTGTCTGTTCTTTTCAATCAAAAAGTTTTCTTCTTCAGTTGTAGATAAAGTACTTGAGGCAACCTTATCAAAAATCTATTCATTTTCCAATAGACTAGACTTTGAGTTAAACTTCGGAGCTTCACCCAATGGTTTTTGCTTTTTTCCAGACCTCGATTTCTTCTTCTTTGATTGGGTGGCAAACTTCGAATAATCATGCAATTCATCTTTAGGATCAAGTGGAGCAGATGTAAATTCAGATAAATCCACTGGTTCAGGAACCATGTGAATATCATTCTTTTTGGAACTATCTTCACTTCGATCCTGTTTATATAAGAAATTCAGCAATGTCGACGATAAATTGCAATTCTTCACTTGCCTTTTTAACTCCAAAATTTCCAGTTTTATGCTCAACAGAAATTTTCTGTTGAGCATCAAACACTTCTTTTTGTGACTTGATGAATTTTTCATTGAGATCATCGTACTCATACGTTTGCAACTTCCGGATCTCACATTCAGCAAAAAGTTCTTCGGTAACATGTTCCCACTTCTTTATGTATATGTCCACATCCTTTGTTAAGACTTCATTCTTATCTCGAAGAAGAACATTAGAATCTTGAAGTGTAGACACTTTCTCTTGAAGCTTCTCAATTGTAACAGCAGATTCAAGCACAAGAGCATTAGCTTTTTCATACTTTTGCTGAACCGGTTAACTCTTCTCAAATAAATTTTCAAAGTTTTGTACTGCATCTAATGCTTCAGCTTTGGCTTTTTCACACTCTTCAGCCAAAATACTTTTTTCTTGCAACACATCTTTATGAACATGAACTAAAGCATAATACTTCTTTTGAAAATCTTCCAACTCTTGCTTGAGCACGACAATCTCTTCAGTTGATAATTCAGAACCTCTTTCTAAACTTGTATTCTTGTTACAAAACCTCACACATTCTAGACATTTAGATTCTTCGACCTTTGAACTATCAGGTACTTTTAACGAAACCTCTTGGACCAATGATATGATTGAATTAGAATCAGAATCAGTGAGAACAGTAACATCATTATGACAAGCTTTCAAAGCAACAGTAATAGGAGCATATTTCATTTTTCCTACAGAATCTGCATTCTAGGCAAGTTCATATGGATGCCAAAATATGTCTGTCAGGTTTTCTTCAACAGAATCGGATTCTTTTTGGTCTTTGTGAGCTTGATTTCGTGAATGAACAACAAATGAGCATGTTGACCAGACTTCAATTTATTTTTAGTAGATGTTGGACATTCTCAAGCAAAGTGACCATACATTGAACACTTAAAACACTTAACCTTCGATTTGTCCAATCCGATCTTACCATCTTGATTCAATCTCTTCTTCCCAGTTCTGTTAAAAAAATTCTTCGTTCTTCGAACTAACATAGTATACTGCCAACTCAGATCCATTTATTCCAAATGATCATAATCTATCTGATCATAATCTTTATTTGTCGATTCGGCATTACTAACAGAACCAGTAATAACCCCAAAATATAAAGATACCAATGCAGACATTAAAGCATTATAATCATCAGTAGTTTGAGCAGATAAAGCATTTTGAGTTAAAGAACTAGGAATTGAAACAGTACAACCAGCAGAATAATTAGGAGTTTCAGATTTACCTGCAATGAATGCTGTAGGAGGCGCGGAACTAAGAATATTAGATTTCACAGCATTGATAGTTAAATCATTTTCTCCATGATATACAACAGGATTTTGAATTTGTGTAGGAAGAGACTTGTTCACCATTAACTCCATATCCCTTGCTTGTAATCTTTGAATCAGATCATTAAATGACAATCCCGGATATTCTTTATCATGAGTGATCATCATCACATAATTCTCCTATTTCTCAGGTAAAGCCTCCAAAATCTTTTCTTTCATATCAGCTTCTTCTTTTGTAAGACTCACCAAACGCATTTCACTCACTAAATGTGCAAACCTTGCAATCAGATTTGGAATGGTTTCATTCTGATAATGCTTGAAACTATCGAATTCCTTTTTCAAAACCTTTTGGTGACTTTTCTTATACTGATCATTACCATCACATCTCTTTTCCAAAGCATCCCATAAACTTTTCGATGTATAGTTTCCAGAAAATTGATGTAGCAATTCTTTAGGTAATGCCATTGTCAAAGTACCATATGCCTTTTTATCAGCTTGATATGCTTTCTTTTGCTCAGAAGTAAGTTTTCTTTGTATAATTGGCTTCCCAGTTTCATCTTTCGGATAGACATATTAATTAGTGAATGACAACCACATATCAATATCATTCGTGCCCACGTACGCTTCCAACCGTTTAACCCAACTATGATAATCTTCCAATTTGAGCAATTTTGGAACTTTCTGACTTGTTCTGATTTCATTATCATAGTTCATCATAGTTTGCATCGAATTCTGAATTGCCGTAAACGCTTGAAAATCACTCATCTTGTCTGAAAACTTGTATACCAAAACTTTAAACCCAAAAACGAAGGTCTTAAAAGTGGAATTTGGGTGCCAAAGTTTAGATCTTTTCGATACGGTCATTTTGGCTGGTATTAGCTCCTGTAACTCTTAACGGTTCTCAAGTTACGTTAGTTTTCATGAAACCTTCCAAAAATCCCGATTACTATTTACCCAAACTGTGACAACCCTAAAACTTTTTGCTTTCTTTCCCCAGCGACGATAGCAACGACGACAGCTGATGATGCGAACGCTACGACACAAGAAGAATAATTTTCGGGACGAAAATTCCAATTTCAGGGGAATGATGTGACACCCGAGAATTTCAAGGTTAACTTCCGTTAGACAAACCCGTTAGTTACGTTATAAGTAGCTAATGCTTAACTAGGCCGAATACGTCCACGACCTTTGGTTGATCACCGAACCCGTCCATGTGTGTTATGTGTTCATCATTGATTGTCTTAATGTGCAATGTGATTTAAATACATGACTTATTATTGTGAATAGCATGATTAATTGTAAATACTTGATTATGTGAAAATTGCCTAAATTTGGTAGTCAGCGAAACTACCGAGCGAAACTATAGATTCGCCCGGTAGCTGGTTAGACTGATCAATGTACCCGAGATCAGAGCCAGTTTCGCCAGCCAGCGAAACTGCCAGCGAAACTAGCCTCTGATATAAATAAACTTAATGAACCCTAGTAGCCTCATTTGCCTCATTTCACAACCAACACACACATACACTTCTCTGGAACCTGGTCAGCCGAGAATACCATCAAGAGACCAAGATCTCAGCCTCTAGACCATCATCTCATCTCATCTATCGATTCTAGAATCAACCGTGAGTCCCAAAAACTATGCTTTATGTGTTTTCTATATGTTTTCTTCTTAAAGCATGCTCAAACCTTCATGATAATGCTTGATCTTCTGTATATATGCTTTAGGATGCTAGATCTGTAATAAAGTTGATAACTTTACGTGTGAAATCCATCCATGATTAGAGATTTGTGCAAAATAGGTCATTTTAGGGTTTTGAACCTATTTTAGAGATTTGATGATCAAAATGCATGTTAAACTTGTTAAAGTTGCTTAATTTATGTTAGTAAATGCCTATGGATGCTAGATAATGAATTGCATGTATGATCAGAAGCTGTTAGGTTGATTTTTAGGCAAATCCGTAGGTTTTTCGCGACCAGCGAAACTGTTGTTCTCTGGGCGAAACTAAGTAGCGAAATTAGGTCTCCTTCCAGCGACACTGACCAGCGAAACTATAGTGTCGCCGGGAACCTGACCAGACCAGCTCGAACGAAACTATCGAGCGAAATACCTGAACGAAAGTTCAAACCAGTTTCCCTGCGAAACTAGGCTAGCGAAACTGCGTCAGCAGTTTCGGGCGAAACTAGCCTAGCGAAACTGTGTTACCGGGCATTGCCCAGCGAAAGTGCTGCCCGTGCACCTAGCGAAACTGCCTAGCGAAACTATGCTAGCGAAACTAAGACTTGACCTAAAAACCAAACTTGTGAAATTTGCTTAAGTGTTAGGCCATGACTTACATGATTATGCCATGATGAAACATGTTTGATATCTGAGTTATATGAACCCTTGTTTATGATCAACCATTGGTGTCGTGCGTCGGTATGTCGAGTCATAGTTGCGACGTGCTATGTTATGGGCCATAGCGACGTTAAGTAAAGATAGACACGAAACTAATACTTAAGACCTAAACGTGTTCTAGGTCTTCGTTAAACAACAATATTGGATTTACTTGAAGTGTAGCAGTGCAACCAAAGGTGAGTGTCACTAACCCGCTTACTGTGAGTCCAATGGACCACACAGAATAACTTAACGAAAACAATGCTGACAAACTCGAGAGTGCTAGGCACCTCACTGATAAACTTGAGAACACGGGATGCTTGGCACCCACTTGATGAACTGAAGTGTTTTATGGGAACACTTGTGAATTCTGAATAAACGATTTCTGAAACGAAAACTGTTTTAATATGGCTAGTGTAGGTTAAAGTCTAAACCATATGATATCACATGTTTTCTAAGGATGCCTTATAACTTAAAAGTCCTCAACTAAAATTGTGCCATTAATTGTAAAGCGAGGGGATGTTGGGTAGATCTACTGGAGTTTGACAAACTCCGCCCCGTGGCACGGGGAGTGCACGGAGGTACAATATCAGCCTATTTGACCGTGGTCCCGAGAGGACACGGGGGAGGCAGAAACCGCGATGACTTGGTCCGCACCGTACGGGATGGCTCGGCCCCCACAAAATAAGTCAGCTTTGGTACAAACTTCCTTAGAGCATGGAACAACGGATTAGCTACCCGCGATATCGGTTGAGTCCTTTAACTTTACGGAACTAGTACATACCCGATGACGTGGTCACGGACAAACCATTTATAATCTAAGAATTTAATACGAGCATTGCTTTTCACAAATGAATATTTTGTAAGTACATTTTGATACGAATTATAATTATGAGACCGGGCCAATGCATGACAAGCCCACTGTGAACTCACCAACCGTTAGGTTGACACTTGCGTGGTTTAAACTTTTGCAGATCGCTAAGGAGTATCCGGAGCGGGTTGGCATGGCACGTGAAGACCTTTATTTTAATTGAACTATTTTGGGAATTTAAAACAACATTTATGTAAGGCACGTGGTTAGTGCTAAAGACAATAAATTTTCCGCTGCGTATGTAATTAAAGACTTTGATTTCTATCTTGTGTTTGAACTAACCCTGATTCGTTTAGTATTTGTAACTGTGGTTGTGGATCCTGGTCTTGGCGCACCCCTTAACGGCATAAACTCCGTTAGTGGTATTTTGGGGGTGCGACAGATTGGTATCAGAGCCATAGGTTGCAGAGAACTGGAATCATTTTTGAAAACGATTTGGAAACTGCAACTTGAAAACTTTGGTTACAAAACAAACAAACAAATTCCCAAAGACAAAATTTTTACGTGCCAACCTGGGATACTCGCCCTGCTGTGTAAGTAAAAGCTTAGTACGTACAGATATATGTATATATATATATATAAGTATATATATAGACCGTGTCTAAGTAGTCTAACGGAAGGACCTTAGGAAATTTTCACACGAATACGAAACGCGAACTCGAATACGCACACTACACTGGGGAAAGCGACAACGAAACGATACTACACGCTACGTCCTGATTTCTACTACGACGACTACGCCGACGGTGACTTTATGGGAAGCCGACCTTCGACGATAGCATTTACGACATCCTTCGACGACGCCTCAATTTGCACGAAAATTTTTCTGGACTAATAGAGGGATAACGGGTCCAGGCAACTAAAGGATACAGAAAAGAACTATACAACGCATGATTTGGAAATGGGAGCCGTTGTTCATGCACTTAAGATTTGGAGACACTACTTATATGGAACAAAGTGCACAATATTCACCGATCATAAAAGTCTACAGCACATCTTTGATCAGAAAGACCTCAACATGCGACAACGACGGTGGGTCGAGTTACTAAATGATTATGATTTGGCCATTAAGTATCATCCTGGAAAAGCCAACGTTGTGGCTGATGCCCTAAGCAGAAAAGAGTACGAAAAGCCTCGTCGGGTACGAGCGCTTCAACTTACAATACATTCAGGATTACCGGATCGGATCCGTGACTGCCAACGAGAAGCTTTGAAAGCAGAGAACTTCGCAGCTGAAGCACTGCGTGGTGTAGATGGCCATTCTGAAGTTAAGTCCGATGGACTCACGTACTATAATGACAGAATCTGGGTTCCATTGTTTGGAAATCTCCGTGAGCTCGTGATGGACGAGGCTCACAAGTCAAGATACTCGGTGCACCCTGGATCGGATAAAATGTATCAGGACTTGAAGAATCTTTATTGGTGGCTGAATATGAAAGCCGACATTGCTCGATACGTGGCTAAGTGTTTAACATGTTCAAGGGTCAAGATTGAATACCAAAAACCTTCTGGTTTACTACAACAACCAAAGATCCCAGAATGGAAATGGGAGGACATCTCCATGGATTTTGTAACGGGATTACCTCATCGATCAAATCAACCGGATGCGATTTGGGTTATCATCGATCGATTAACCAAATCTGCACATTTTATTCCGATGAAGGAAAGTGACAACATGGATAAATTGACAAAGCTGTACATTGACCGAATTGTGAAGCTTCACGGTGTGCCTAAGACTATCATTTCTGATCGAGATCCTCGATTCACTTCCCGGTTATGGCAATCAATGCAGGAAGCATTGGGAACCCGATTAGACATGAGTACAGCTTATCACCCGCAGACTGATGGTCAGACGGAACGAACGATTCAAACCTTAGAAGATATGCTCCGAGCTTGTGTTCTGGATTTTGGGAAAGACTGGGAGACTCACCTTCCACTGGTGGAGTTCTCTTACAACAATAGTTATCATTCAAGTATAGGTGCTGCACCTTTTGAAGCACTTTATGGCAGAAAATGTAGATCGCCCGTGTGTTGGGCTGAAACAGGTGAGAAAGGGCTCACTGGACCGGAAGTTATCCACGATATGACCGAACGGATTATTCAAATCAGACAACGGCTGGCTGCAGCGCGTGATCGACAAAAGAGTTACGCCGACAAACGCCGAAAACCTCTAAAGTTCGAGGTGGGTGACAAAGTATTGTTGAAGGTATCTCCTTGGAAGGGAGTGATACGCTTCGGGAAGCGTGGAAAGTTAAATCCTCGCTACATCGGTCCGTTTGAAATTATTGGGGAAGTAGGCCCGGTGGCCTATCGATTGCAACTCCCTACTGAACTCGATGGAGTTCACAACGTATTTCACGTTTCTAATCTAAAGAAATGTCTGGCTGAAGACATCGAAATAATTCCCTTGGAGGAATTGGAAATCGACGAACATTTGAGATTTATTGAGCAACCAGTAGAAATCATGGGACGCGAGGAGAAAGCCCTCAAACGTAGCAAGATTCCGATCGTCAAGGTGCGATGGAACTCAAGACGTGGACCTGAATATACTTGGGAACGTGAGGATCAGATGAAGAAAAAGTATCCTCACCTGTTCGAGCAAACGTCCACGGAAACTCATGGTATGATTTAATTTTGGGGACCAAAATTCCTTAACGGGAGGAGGATGTGACAACCCTAAAACTTTTTGCTTTCTTTCCCCAGCGACGATAGCAACGACGACAGCTGATGCTGCGAACGCTACGACACAAGAAGAATAATTTTCGGGACGAAAATTCCAATTTCAGGGGAATGATGTGACACCCGAGAATTTCAAGGTTAACTTCCGTTAGACAAACCCGTTAGTTACGTTATAAGTAGCTAATGCTTAACTAGGCCGAATACGTCCACGACCTTTGGTTGATCACCGAACCCGTCCATGTGTGTTATGTGTTCATCATTGATTGTCTTAATGTGCAATGTGATTTAAATACATGACTTATTATTGTGAATAGCATGATTAATTGTAAATACTTGATTATGTGAAAATTGCCTAAATTTGGTAGTCAGCGAAACTACCGAGCGAAACTATAGATTCGCCCGGTAGCTGGTTAGACTGATCAATGTACCCGAGATCAGAGCCAGTTTCGCCAGCCAGCGAAACTGCCAGCGAAACTAGCCTCTGATATAAATAAACTTAATGAACCCTAGTAGCCTCATTTGCCTCATTTCACAACCAACACACACATACACTTCTCTGGAACCTGGTCAGCCGAGAATACCATCAAGAGACCAAGATCTCAGCCTCTAGACCATCATCTCATCTCATCTATCGATTCTAGAATCAACCGTGAGTCCCAAAAACTATGCTTTATGTGTT
This sequence comes from Deinandra increscens subsp. villosa, assembly GCA_039602395.1. Lineage (NCBI taxonomy): Eukaryota > Viridiplantae > Streptophyta > Magnoliopsida > Asterales > Asteraceae > Deinandra > Deinandra increscens. Next base: position 85,207,132 of record JBCNJP010000010.1, on the reverse strand, counting down.
TTCTATATGTTTTCTTCTTAAAGCATGCTCAAACCTTCATGATAATGCTTGATCTTCTGTATATATGCTTTAGGATGCTAGATCTGTAATAAAGTTGATAACTTTACGTGTGAAATCCATCCATGATTAGAGATTTGTGCAAAATAGGTCATTTTAGGGTTTTGAACCTATTTTAGAGATTTGATGATCAAAATGCATGTTAAACTTGTTAAAGTTGCTTAATTTATGTTAGTAAATGCCTATGGATGCTAGATAATGAATTGCATGTATGATCAGAAGCTGTTAGGTTGATTTTTAGGCAAATCCGTAGGTTTTTCGCGACCAGCGAAACTGTTGTTCTCTGGGCGAAACTAAGTAGCGAAATTAGGTCTCCTTCCAGCGACACTGACCAGCGAAACTATAGTGTCGCCGGGAACCTGACCAGACCAGCTCGAACGAAACTATCGAGCGAAATACCTGAACGAAAGTTCAAACCAGTTTCCCTGCGAAACTAGGCTAGCGAAACTGCGTCAGCAGTTTCGGGCGAAACTAGCCTAGCGAAACTGTGTTACCGGGCATTGCCCAGCGAAAGTGCTGCCCGTGCACCTAGCGAAACTGCCTAGCGAAACTATGCTAGCGAAACTAAGACTTGACCTAAAAACCAAACTTGTGAAATTTGCTTAAGTGTTAGGCCATGACTTACATGATTATGCCATGATGAAACATGTTTGATATCTGAGTTATATGAACCCTTGTTTATGATCAACCATTGGTGTCGTGCGTCGGTATGTCGAGTCATAGTTGCGACGTGCTATGTTATGGGCCATAGCGACGTTAAGTAAAGATAGACACGAAACTAATACTTAAGACCTAAACGTGTTCTAGGTCTTCGTTAAACAACAATATTGGATTTACTTGAAGTGTAGCAGTGCAACCAAAGGTGAGTGTCACTAACCCGCTTACTGTGAGTCCAATGGACCACACAGAATAACTTAACGAAAACAATGCTGACAAACTCGAGAGTGCTAGGCACCTCACTGATAAACTTGAGAACACGGGATGCTTGGCACCCACTTGATGAACTGAAGTGTTTTATGGGAACACTTGTGAATTCTGAATAAACGATTTCTGAAACGAAAACTGTTTTAATATGGCTAGTGTAGGTTAAAGTCTAAACCATATGATATCACATGTTTTCTAAGGATGCCTTATAACTTAAAAGTCCTCAACTAAAATTGTGCCATTAATTGTAAAGCGAGGGGATGTTGGGTAGATCTACTGGAGTTTGACAAACTCCGCCCCGTGGCACGGGGAGTGCACGGAGGTACAATATCAGCCTATTTGACCGTGGTCCCGAGAGGACACGGGGGAGGCAGAAACCGCGATGACTTGGTCCGCACCGTACGGGATGGCTCGGCCCCCACAAAATAAGTCAGCTTTGGTACAAACTTCCTTAGAGCATGGAACAACGGATTAGCTACCCGCGATATCGGTTGAGTCCTTTAACTTTACGGAACTAGTACATACCCGATGACGTGGTCACGGACAAACCATTTATAATCTAAGAATTTAATACGAGCATTGCTTTTCACAAATGAATATTTTGTAAGTACATTTTGATACGAATTATAATTATGAGACCGGGCCAATGCATGACAAGCCCACTGTGAACTCACCAACCGTTAGGTTGACACTTGCGTGGTTTAAACTTTTGCAGATCGCTAAGGAGTATCCGGAGCGGGTTGGCATGGCACGTGAAGACCTTTATTTTAATTGAACTATTTTGGGAATTTAAAACAACATTTATGTAAGGCACGTGGTTAGTGCTAAAGACAATAAATTTTCCGCTGCGTATGTAATTAAAGACTTTGATTTCTATCTTGTGTTTGAACTAACCCTGATTCGTTTAGTATTTGTAACTGTGGTTGTGGATCCTGGTCTTGGCGCGCCCCTTAACGGCATAAACTCCGTTAGTGGTATTTTGGGGGTGCGACACAAACCTAATCCGAACTTGACTTGTTTGTCCGAACTCAGTCCGAAACAGAAACGAACTGAAAGTGACTATCCGAACTCTACCGAACCACTACTTTGGATGGGCGAACTAGAAAACAAGCCGAAATCGAAACGAACCAGATGTCACCCAGCTGAACCTTATCCGAACTATACCCAAAAAGTATCCAAACCCAGAGTTCGGAGCGGTTATTTTAGCTGAACCTTAATCCTCACCCGAACTGAAAACGAAACAAATCATTTTCGACTCAGTTTTTCGTGTTTTACAGAGATTTCGAACGAGATTTTTTTTACAGGAACTCAGATAAACTCAGTAGAAAGGTTTAGGAGAAGATTTTTCATGGAAAGGATACTTAAAATGATCAAATGAACTCAAAAGTATTTAGATTTTTCAAAAACTTGGAGTTTTTGACTCAAAAACACAAATCTCTGACCAGTAGAGCAAATCGAAAGCTCTGATACCACTTGAAATTGCGTGAGCGGTGGATCGTCTACTCGGTCGAATCGAAATCTATGTTAAACGTGAATGAAACGAGATGTAAATACAAATGATTTGTATTAGACCACTGAGAAACACCACAAAGTACACATACAAGATCTGACCAAGAAGTTCTAAACACAATACAAGACTAGCTATTTATAGATGAACAAAACAAGCTTGAACCCGATCATCCGAACCTTAGGTTTGGACTATGTTCGTATGCATCCGAACTCTGAGTTCACATATAGTTCGGATTATATCAATCTTGCAATGTATCAACACATGTATAAAGTTGTTATGAGAGACTAATATGTAAGAATGGGTATAAGAGTTTGTGGATTGGAGAAGATAACCCTCTCCACTAATAAGAAGGTAAAGATCCCATTATATAGGAAGATTATCAAAGGCCTAAACTTAAGGGCCCTCCTCACTTGGGCTCATTTGAATTGGGTAGCATGGGTTGGCCCAACATATTTTGTTGGGTCCAACAGAGGGGTATCCTACAAATATAATTTAGTTACTTTTTTAACAACAAATCTATCTTACTATATCCTACTCCTACTTCTAAACTACTTCACAAACTAAATTACCCCAATTATATCATTGCCTGGGTTTAAACTCATGATCTCCAACTAAGAGGATAAAGCCTCTACCAAGTGAATAGTACCACATTAACAAACTAGTATAAATATTTAAATATGACTATTATTAAATGTTTTAAAAAATAATTTTATTAAATCTAACGGCCCGGTCCGGTTTTATACGACTGGTTTTTTTTATAAACAGTGAACCAAACGTCCGTTATGGTTTGAAAACTTTGAAACCAGCCGACTAAAAGTAACGAAAAAAACCAACCGTGAAATCAAACTGATGACCCGTTTAGAGGATTTCAAAGTTTTAAACCGAATTATGAAAACACATACATTAAAACTGCTTATTTAATAATTTAATGTTTAAATAAACTGTTATAAACTTCTGAATAGAACAATTAAACTTATTTATCTTGGAGAAAAATAATAAAGATATCAATATGATTTTTCTTTATTAATTTGCATGTTATGCTTTTTGACATGTTGTGGATAGCGTTGTTTACCCTTGTTCTAGAAGTAGAATAATCAAAGTATTGACATTACAATTTAATAGAAAAGCATTTTTATGATTTTGATTGAAGCAAGATGGTCAAAACCCTTAAATTACAAAAGCTCATGTTCTATTTGTTGGCCACCTTTGAGTTCAAATTCTTAGAGATTGATTCATAGAACATTTGTCAAATTCTTTAAAAGGAATGGCTAGTAACAAGAATCATTTAAATGATACTAGTTTGTGGTGTTTGGTGGGGCTAGCTATTTGCTGGCAGCCTTTTTAATTATATTTGCCGTTTAAAAAGATTTAAATAAATGATACTAATTAAGACTTTTCATATAATAGGTTCTTCCACATGTTAAAATAGCATGCTTTTGATTCCTTTTCATTATATTTTTGTATCTATCATAAAATTTAGATTATATTACTATTATTAATTTTAAAAAATTCATAAATTATTTTTCAGTGAATTTATTTAAAATCAACTAAACATGAACTCCACTAAAACATTGACCAACTATAGTGACCAAATTTTATGTGTCAACTTACTATGTGTATCTTTGTTTGAGTGTTTAGCATAAAGGAAGACAGTTGAAACAATCCTCTTTTATGGTTTGCTAATTCTGATATTGTAAAAACTAGTCTTTTGGACCCGTGCGATGCACGGTTGTATTTTAAAAATAAACAGATAACAAAATATATCAACCATCTTTAATTTTATATGTGAAAGTAAAATAATGAAAGATAATTATACTTAAAGCGAAACAAAATCATGATTAAAAGGTACAAAATACAAAAAAGTTACAAATTTGAAAAAAAATATTTATACATTACATTTATAGTTTCTTCAGTGACTTTTCTATCCTCGTCCAATATAAGAAGTTTCAGCCATTGTCTGCTTTAATAAGTTTGCTACGTCACTGTTTTGTTTCAGACTACATATAAAATCACGAAATTTAATGACCACTCTTTTAATAACCGAAATTAGCAAAGTGATAACAGTTTTCTTGTTAAGATGCATATATAATTAAAGTTAAAATTTGGATATAAAATTTGAATAAAGATGTGATATTTATTTGATATCTACATTTAAGGAAGGTTAAAAGTGATTAAATGCAAAATCAGTTAATTTGATTTAGAAATTGCTTAATTAATGGAGTAATTAAAGCTAATTAGTCAATCGTGAATCTTTATTTAGGCGGGAAAATGACTCCAGTGGGGGGCTGTGGTGATGCCACGTCAGCGTTGAGAAATTTGTTTATTAAAGTATATGATATGATGATATATGATATATGATTAGTTTTTAAATCAGTATATTAACTAAAGGCGTATTTTGTGATAATAAAAAAGGATTGAATTAGTGAGAATAAAATCAAAACGTCAATCTTTTGGAAACATCGGCACTTATTCAATGATTTTATTCTAATATCAAAAGATAAAAGATTCTAGTCTTTAAATTCAAAAGGATTTAAAGCATATATCTTTCCCACATGTTCATCGTTAATCTTGTGTTTATTCATCGTATTCACCACCTATTCATTTGTGGTATGCTAATACACACATGTTAAAAAAAAAAGTTAAGGAATATAATCTTTTGTTATTTTAATATTTAACATGATAAATTTCTATGAATTGGATGCGTAGTTAATTGTGTGTAACGACTAGAAGTGTTATCTTTGTATGTATAAGGTATATTTACGTTATTTAAGGTTAACTATTTGTACCCTAAAAATTTGCTATTTGTGAGAGGGATGAGCATGGTTCAGTTCGGTTCGGTTTTGACTCGAACCGAACCGAAATCGAAGTTTTCGGTTTCTAAGAAAAAAGAAAACCATTTGGTTTCGGTTTTTTTCGGTTTGGTTTTTCAGTTTCGGTTTTTTGTGTAATATGTATATAATTTTAATTTTAAATGTCTAATCCTAAAAAAATAAATAAATAATAGTAAAAACAAGTACTATCATAACTATTGAATTACAAAAAAAAAAAAAAGAGTAGTCACGTGAAGCGTGTGACCATACAAAATACGAAATAACTTTAAATTTAAAAATTTTTAACACTAAAGATCTTGACGTAAACTATTAAATATTAAATGTTAACTTAATATATAAATTAAGGGAATAAGGGTTACTAAATTTTTAACTTAAGTGTTAAGTGTTAACTTAAACTATAAATTAAGGTTTAAAGATATACAATGTCCCCTCCGAAAATGTTAATTCACACATTTGTCTCTCGGTTCGGTTTTATAATGGTTCAGTTCTTAGTAGACTTGAAACCGAAACTGAACCATTATTTTCGGTTCGGTTTTTTTTCCGGTTCGGTTTTTTTTTATTTGGTTTCATCGGTTTTTTCGATTTTTTTGTTTGGTATGTCCGACTATGTTGCATATATGCAACATATGAAACATATAATGTTGCATATATGCAACATGGTATGTTGCATATAAAACATATGAAACATACTATGTTGCACATATGAAACATATAATGTTGCATATATGCAACATGGTATGTTGCATATAAAACATATAAAAATACAATATTGCATATATGCAATATTGTATGTTTCATATGTTGCATATATGCAACATAGCTGGACAGACAAAAAAAAAAAACAAAAAAAAACTTTTTAAGTCATTCGGTGGATATACTTGAAATTAAATTAAAAAAATATTAAATTACCCAAAAAAAACTTCATTTGGAATAATTTTTCTTTGGTTCTTACAAGTTTATACAATAGAAATATGATATTTACCATAAATGTAGTGGGGGAATTAAAAAGAAAGGACAAAATTACTTAACTATCCGTCATTTAAGTTGGTTTTTAAGTTTTTCCAATAAATGATGGTTCTTACATGAACTTTACCCATGTAATGTAATATGTGTCATGTTATAATATCTTTGAACTAAATAAAAATAATTTAAAAAATAATTATAAATTAGACGTTATAAAACAATGTTAAATTATAACATAGCTTAACTAAAACAAATAGAAATTAAAACATTACAATCATAAATTAAACTATTTCAATTCTAAATTAATAACATTAATACTAATTTACTCAAACAATCTTCGTTTAGACTAAGAGCTTTCATTTGGACGGATTTTCAACTTTTTCCTCAAAACTTTCTCGGTATTCGTAGTTAAATCACTTTGTACAACGTACAAACATATACTCCTAACACCATCCAAACTATTATAAGAGACAAGTCTGGCCCCGTCATGATCATTCCTTGACGTGTGGACGATGTATAGAAAAGTAATACAATAATGAGTCAGAAAACACCACTATTGTTGTAACTTTTAAATTTAAAAACATGATAAAATACAATCACTCTAATCACATGTTAGGGAAAATGCACCCATCGTTGACATACTATAGCGAATGTAAGATATCGAGGTCGTTCAAGGACACAAGACTCTTAATATTGGACATTACTTAACGTCTAGCCGAATCCAAAAGTTGGTTTAATTTTGTAAATAAAACTAAAAATAAAATAAAGATAAAAGAGTTTTGATAAATCCAATCAAAGATAATATCACTTAGGTTAACTCGCCTTTGGTGAAGTTGGTAACCATATTATTTATAAACCGTCCAAAAGATTGTTTCTGAAAGTTGAAAGGGCTCGTGGTTAGCATAGCCAATCATACGTTCCTTCTGTTTTCTACCGGTATGGATAGCTTACTGAGAGGACTGTCTATTGAAGAAAACAATATAGTGTGTAACAAATATCATTTACTCGTATGACCTTATAGTTAAAGTGTCGTTATGCTCGGATACGTTGTCATGAATCAGCAAGGGAACAACTCACGCACCTGATTATATTTTTGAGTAAAAACATTTATAAGGAGTAGTGGTTCGCTTCTTCTCATGCACCGCTCTTGCGCGTACACAGTCAGTCTTGACCATAACCAAGTCCACAAACACATCGCTCTCGCGCATATGAAGTGGCAAAGAATTACCAACCCAAAGTCCCAAACCTTGATTTCTAAACCACACTCGTGTGAGTAATGTATCATTTACATAGTGTCACACCCCCAAATAACCACTAACGGAGTTTATACCGTTAAGGGGTGCGGCTAGACCAGGATCCACAACCATTAGTTACAAATACTAAATGAATCAGAGTTTAGTTCAAAAATCAGTTATAAAGTAAAGTCTCAAATACAAACGCAGCGGAATAAAATATTGTCTTAGCACTAACCACGTGCTTTACAAATTCTTTGTTTAAAATTCCCAATTAAGTTTAACAGAAATAAAATTGTCTTCAAGTGCCATGCCAACCTGCTCCGGAATACTCCTTAGCGATCTGCAAAAGTTTAAACCACGCAAGTGTCAACCTAACGGTTGGTGAGTTCACAGTGGGCTTGTCATGCATTGGCCCGGTCTCATAATCATAATTTGTATCAAGGTATACTTACATAGTATTTGTTTGAGAAAAGCAATGCTAAAAGTTATGTCTTAGTTTATAAAGGAATTGTCCGTGACCTACGTCATCGGGTATGAACTAGTTTTGTAAAGTTAAAGTGCTCAACCGATATCGCGGGTAGCTAATCCGTTGTTCCATGCACTAAGGAAGTTTGCACCAAAGCTGACTATAAATTATTGTAGTGGCCGTGCCATCTAGTATTGCGGACCTACGTCTTCGCGGTTTTGCCTCCCCCGTGTCCTCTCGGGATCACGGTCAAATAGGCTGATATTGTACCTCCGTGCACTCCCTGTGCCACGGGGCGGAGTTTGTCAAACTCCAGTAGATCTACCCAACATCCCCTCGCTTTACAATTCATGGTACAATTAGTTGAGGACTTTTAAGTTTTCAAGGCATCCTTAGAAATCATGTGATATCATGTGGTTTAGACTTTAACCTACACTAGCCATATTAAAACGGTTTACTGGATTCTCATGAATCTCAAAAGTGTTTTCAGTTTCGTTTTAGAAATCGTTGTTTTGGTAATTCGCAAGTGCTTCCCATAAAGCACTTCAAGTTCATCAAGTGGGTGCCGAGCACTCCAAGTTTTCAAGTTTATCAGGGAGGTGCCTAGCACTCTCGAGTTTGTCAGCATTGTTTTACTTTTAGTTATTCGGTGTGACCCAAACGGGTTCACGGAAATCGGGTTAGTGACACTCACCTTTGGTTGCACTGCTACACTTGCTAATAATCCAAGTTTGCTTAACGAAGACCTATGAACACGTTTAGGTAGTATTAGTTTTGTGTCTAATCTTTACTTAACGTCACTATGGCCCATAACATAGCACGTTTGGAACTATGACTCGACGTACAGACACACGACACCAATGGTTGATCATAAGTAAGGGTTCACATATTACAGAAATCATAACATGTATCATCATGGCATAATCATGTAAGTCATGGCATAACATTCAAGCAAATTGCACAAGTTTGGATTCTGGTCTCAGTTTCGCTAGCAGTTTCGCTAGTCAGTTTCGCTGTGTGCACGGGCAGCACTTTCGCTAGGCAATACCCGATGACACAGTTTCGCTAGGCTAGTTTCGCTCGAAACTGCTGGCACAGTTTCGCTAGCCTAGTTTCGCCCGAAACTGGTTTGAACTTTCGTTCAGGGAATTTCGCTCGGTAGATTTGCTCGAGCTGGTCTGGTTGGTTTACCCGGCGACACTGCAGTTTCGCTGCATAGTGTCGCTGGTTGAAGATATACATAGTTTCGCTGGACAATTTCGCCCAGAGAACACCACAGTTTCGCTGGTCGCGAAAAACATACGGATCAGCCTAAAAATCAACCTAACAGCTTCCATTTTACATGCAATTCATTGTTTAGCATACATAGGCATTTACCAACATAAATCAGTAAGCTTTAACACCCTAAACATGCATTTTATCATCAAATCACCCAAAATACATATAAAACCCTAAAATGACTAAAATAGCATAAATCTTTATCATGGATGGATTTCACACGTAAAGTTATCAACTTTATGGTAGATCTAGCAATCCTAAGCAACATATCAGAAGATCTAACAATAACACAGAGATCTAGGCATGCTTTATGAAGAAACACATAGAAAAGCATAGAAAATGGCATAAAGGAAAGGTTTTGGGACTCACGATTCGATCAGGGAATCGAATGGATGTTGTCTTGGGCTGAGATCTTGGTTTCTCTTGATGGTTTTCGGCTGACCAGATTTTCAGAGAAGAGTGTGTGTGTTTGTGGTGTAAATGAAGCAAATAGGAGAACTAGGGTTTATTAAGATTATTTATATCAGAGGCTAGTTTCGCTGGCAGTTTCGCTGGCCAAGCGAAACTGGCCCTGAGCTCGTGCAGGTCAGTCAGTTTAGTAAACTACCGGGCGACACTATAGTTTCGCCCGTTAGTTTCGCTGGCTGCACAACTTAGGCAATTTTCACAAAATCAAGGATTTACAATTTGTCATGCTATTCATAATATTAAATCATGCGTTTAAATCACTTTGCACATAATAACATTGGTAAATGAACACATAGCACATATGGGCGGGTCGGTGATCAACCAAAGGACGTGGACGTATTCGGCCTAGTTAAGCATTAGTTACTAAGTTAACACTTATAACGTAACTAACGGAGTTTGTCTAACGGAAGTTAACCTTGGAATTCTCGGATGTCACATCATCCCCTTGTAATTGGAATTTTCGTCCCGAAAATTATTCTTGCGTCGTAGCGTTCGCAGCATCAGCTGTCGTTGCTGGGGAGAGAAAGCAAAAGTTTTAGGGTCGTCACACATAGAAATAAAAACATGAATGCATTACAAACCATAAGACAAATGTGTTGTCAATACCTTAACCTCTGACCAATTGTCATGGGTCGGTCATCATGCTTTTGAGGGCACGAATGGTTCATGATACACAGGGTAAGTTTTTTCTTTTAAGAACCAATAATTCAGTTTAATATAAAGTTTTATACCCAAAGTCATTTTACATGCCTTTAGGTTAGTGTATAAATTTATGTGACCAACCCACTAATGGCTTGTTTCTCCCAAGTGACTATAAGTTTTAGCCAAGTATTGCTTTAAAGATTTGCATAAGCAAATATGAAAAGTTCATAGATAAACGTAAACGAATTTTGATGTTAATGTCTGATATCCTTGATTCAAAGCACCAGAAACTAATGAAATGAAGTATTAAAATGGCTCCTAAGCTAAAAATGAGATAGATGAAGGAAGAATTAAGTAGGTTTGATTATGGAATGAGGCTGGTATTTATAGAAACGTATGGAGGCACGACCCATGTCTGGGAGGCACACCTTGTGTTGTCAGAAAATCTTTCTGTTCTTTCAAGTACATCACATGTGGGATGTCTTTGTCACTCGGGGCATGTTGTCAGGAGGGGCACAACCCATGGTTAAACTAGGCATGGGGCATGTTATCAGATGTCATGTCAGCAGCCAGATAGCCCGTTCCTAGGTGACACGGGGTGTGTGAGGCAGGCACAACCCGTGTGTTAGATATTGTATGTCCAGACCCAACAAATCTCGAACCCGATCGGGTTACGACCCGTAAGAGTTACACCAGGTGCACAAACATTAAACTCGTTTAAATGTTAACCGCTAAAAAAACGAAATGAACGATTAGTATATTATTTCTAATTGTTATAAATAATCTAGTAATCAATATTATTGTTAATGTGATTAATAATAATTAGCGGACGAGATTTAGACTAAATCGGTTTTATCTAAATTTGAGATTGGGCTAAATGTTAATGGACTCATTCACTAAAGTTTGCTAATAGGCTCATAAATATGGATTGAGCTAAAAGTTCGAAAGGGGCCCGATAAGATTTGGTATGATTTAAAAATCATATAAAAGTGATTAAGGGTTTAACCCTAATCACATGATCATTCTCACGACTGAATGAAGAAAGTAATAAGACCCTCAAGAACTCCAATGCGACCAAAAACCCTTCAGCTGTCCACTGCCACCATCGTCAATCGTGCTACACTGTGAGATTGTTTTTGCTCATCAATCGTTGTCTTGCTGTGATTGTCATCTCCAGTCAGTCACCGTGTTCGACAACAACACCATTTATGACCCTAGATGGTGTTACAAACGCCGCCGTGTGACCGCCTGTCTACTCGCTATCACCCTCACCCTCCACCGAGTTGCCGCACAATATACTTTGACCCATTTTTCACCATTTACGAAATTCTCCAATTTCACACCCTTAACGTTATCCCTATTACAACCGTGACAAAGACCTCTTGATTTGTAAGAGTTGGTTCAGTATTGATCATTTTCAAGCTTATGGTAAGGATGTCCTTGTTCAGTCGTTGAGAGTAGAAAAATACACTAGTACATTATTTACTAGTTATCCAGATATAAAAAACCTGAAAGGAGTGTTCATTGTGAGAATATGATTGACTGTCCCAAAATAATCTTAAGGAAAGAAGTCCAGTATCGGCTACTTATAATTTTTCACATTTCTAAACTATTTGGTTTAGTAACGCTCTTAGAATACAAACCTCGTGGAACCGTTTATGCCTTTGTGTCTCTAATCGCTAAGAGTTGTACCCATCATCTGCTTGCTTTACTGGAATAGGGTTAATTGTAGTTTGGAGTTTGCTCAGGGACGAACAAAGTCTAAGTGGATGGATGTTTGATGTGTCATAAACTACACATCTTTTATATGGTTAAACACCCTTACTGTTTGATAGTTTATGTTGTATTTTGGTCCGTTTTACCTTTGTTTCGTCTAGAATGTCACAAACATGTGTTGTTTGAAGGTGGATCAAGATAACAGTTGCAAATTCGAGAAGATTTGTGGGCAAATGATGAATTCTTTAAGAGATAGCTTATTCTCCATGCCACGTGTAAGTACACGGAATAATCTTACTACTAGATGAACCGATCAATCTAGTGCACGAGAATGTAAATAAGCTTTGTTTTATTGATTTCACAAAGAGAACAATTACAAAGCTTTGGTTTCTCTCTCTAGAACACACACACACAAAGTGTAGAATCTGACCAATAGTTCTTCATGCTAAACAAGTCAACTTATTTATAGGTAACACCCATTAAGCTACGTACCATCCAACGTACCATTTGGTACGTTGGTCAGCGTACCAATGGTATGTTGCTTGGTACGCTGCCCCTAAGACTCACACATACACACTCACTAAGATACAATACACGAGACACTCGTAGCATAGGAATATGCTCTAACAAGCTCCCCCTTAACGTGTAGTGTATCTATGCTAACTACACTTCAGTCTTCAATCTTCAGCATCGCAGCATCTGATCTTCAACTTGAAATTTCTTGTCAAAAATAGAGCTTGCATGGCTGGAGCACTCTTGAATAATATTTGAACTACAAGATCCATTTGTGAAAGATACAACAAACTCCCCCTTTCACCATGATTGAGTCTTAACAGCACATAACCTGCAATTTCAGAAGACAGAAACGCAGTTTTCCATTTTCAAGCCAACATAAGTTAATCTTGGTGCAAAACTTCTCTTCGAGAATCCAAGATATATGATTTGAAAATATTTTTCGTATCTTGTGTTGATCAATCGAAAACAAACAACAAAATAAAATCTTTTTGGTTTTTATGAAATTTATACTAAAACACACCAAAAATCGTTTCGATACAAACAAGAGAAGAGTGAAGAAAGTGTTAAGACCAGTTGATGTGTCAAGTATTCCATCGGCTTCTGTGAATCCAAATGCAGAAATGTATGATTATTCAAAGGTTGCAACTCCTGCTCTTGCAAAGAAAAGGAAATCTAAGTCTAGGAGGAAGAAATTTGAAGCTGGAAACGTTCCAAAGTTTAATGTCGGTTCATCATTCTTGGAAAATGATAAGATATTTGATAAGAGTGAGAAGTCTGTTAGTACTTCAACTGAAGCTGAAATTCCTAAATCTTTGATTCATGAGAAAAAGCTGAAGGATATTAACGCAAAATTTACTATTGCAAGAAATGCTTCTGGTTCTCAATTTGAGTCTTCAAAGATTTCTGGCTACAAGCATAAAGGTTTGGGTTATGAAGTCAAGGACACTCCAATGCAACAGACAAAACAGAAAAAGAAGAAAGTTGTTGTTAAGCTTGTTTAGATTCAGCAATCTCAACAACAACCAAAGAAACAGGTTCTTAAACATGTTTAGAATCAACAAAAGCAAGCACAACAGAAGAATTCGAATGCGTCTACATCAAGAAATGGTCATTATCATTCTGGAGGTTCTTCAAGTGGGTCATACTATTTACCACGAAAGTTATCTCCTAGGTATGATTTCCACGATAATTTCTTTGATTCATTTGATTCTGATCATTCTTTTGGTTACTATGATTCTTTTGCTATGAGTCATAGTTGGAAATCAAAGAATTTTTCCAAATGTTCACCAAAACTCCATGAAAGGATTTGCTATGCATGTTGTCGACCTGGACATATGGCTATACATTGTCCTAAAACTGCATATATCCACAACAATGCCAAATATGTGGATGCAAATGGTAAAAAAATTATGAACCGTGGTCCCCAAAATTCAAAACAATTCGTAAGTCATCTGGATCAAGGACGCCAGTTGAAATATTTTTAGATTCTGATTCGAAAATTCCTTCAATGATATGGAAACCGAAAGTGGTTTCTAAGGCCAACAAAGACTATGTGGAAGACACCGGGTGATATAATTTCGTTGAATCAGGTCGATCCCAAAGCAACTAATGTTTTATCTGGTGTCAACAGGTATTTCAGGAAGACCTATCAGTAGTTGAAAGATTGCTGATGGTGGAATATCTTTGTTTTAACTTAAACTGCATTTTCAAATCATTTTTAAAATTTTGTGTTTTTAAGATCTTACAACTCAAGTATCCGTATTGGTTCATCAATAATTCTTTCGTTTTTCACTCCGTGTCAATTTGAGGGGGAGTTTGTTTGTTTCTTTGAAAAATACAAAAACAGTGTATCGTTTTTCGAAACTTATAAAAATAAAAAACTAAAAAATAGAGTTTGTCATTTTTAGGGTGGGGTGGGGGGTGGGGGGGGGGGATTTGAAAAGATACAAAATTGAAAAATGCAAAAAGTACAAAAACAATGAAAGAAAATTAGAAATTGTATCCGACATAATTGGGAAATGGTGGTACATTGGCTGATGTTGTCTGACTCATGGATAGAGTAAGTGAAAAAGCCATAAGACCATTGTTCGATGTGTACGGCAAATCAAAAAAGTATACAAATATGATATACACTAAATATGATGCTTGACCTAGTGGACAACATCTTAATGTGTATTTCAAGATATCAAGAAAAAGATATGTGAAATGAAAAATGAGAAGTCACTATGTATACATGTGTTCATTTTTCAAAAGTTTAAACCTGTTGATTTTCTTTGTTTTCTTAAATGATCGGACTATCTCTGCGTGTTCACAAGACTGACCTGATAGTTTTTCATTTAAGGTTCTACTTTATTTTCTTTCGTGTCTCATATAATTCAACGGACTTTCTCTGCGAGTCCACATGATGACCTGATTGTTGTTAAATTATACAATTTCAACTTGTTTTTATTTTCTTATTTTATAAATCCGAGGCCTTATCTACGTATTGAAAGATCGACCTTAAGGTAGACGATTTAACATTTTTATTTCTTTTTGCATGGAACACAGTTGACTATATAATCAATTCAATCACTATGTGTTAAATCACAAGTGAAATCACAAAGAGTGATAAAAAATCATATCCAGATGTTATGAGTATAATTATGCCTGAGTTTAAAGTTGGACAAAATATATGTGTAATAGACATGGCTTATGTGCTATTATAATTGAAATTGAAGTGTAGTTCAGCATGTTATGACCAATATGATCCCAAGTCGTGATCTTTCTCGCAAAAGACAAAAATAGTGTCTGATTCTGTATTGCATTTATTTTTCATATCAGAAAATACCAAAAAGATTTTAGGTTTGTTTTGATATAAAGTTTGGAAAAACAAAAAGTTTTTATTTCTTAGTTCTTTTCGATTGATCAACATTGGATACGATTCAAATTTTCAAAACAATATATCTTGGATTCTCGAAGAGACGTTTTGCGCCAAGATTATGTATGTTGGAAAAGAGTATCCCAACTTCAAGTCTTCTGAATCTGTTGATAAAAGAGATAACACGCGCTACAACGTCAAGTATTCGAGATCAGACTAACCGTCAAATTGAGAGAGAGTTTGATCGAAGATACGAGTTCATATGGAGAACAGATATTGCACACGTTAAGGGGAAGGTTGTTAGAGCATTATCTGGTTCGTCATGTGAAGTATCAGAAACAAGACGAAAAGACTTGGAAGGTTGTACACGAACTGGCCCAAAAAGGCAGTTCGGGTGCACAAGAACTGACCCGAAGTGGCAGTTCATGACCATCCGAAGTGGACACGAAGTCACACTTCGTGTCAGTTCGGGTGACTTCGGATGAGCCCCAGCTCGGATAGCAAGAGTCAAGTATAAATAGCTTGTCTTGTATAGAACTTGAACTTCTTGCCAAATTTACTGTGTGTAATTGTGTGTGTTTTCTCTGTGGTTAAGCAATACAAATCTCTTTTGTATTACCTTCTCGTGTCGATCTCCATACTTGAATTACATTGATTTCATGATGATCGAGTAGACGATCCACCACTCACGCACTTTCAAGATACCACTTGTAAGAACGTTTAAAGGATCGATTCTATAGTTGAACAAGATTGAGATGGAAGTTTTATCATTGCATATAGTTGAATGATTACATAATCGATAGAGTATACATCGTTTGGAGCACTAGAGGAGATTTGGACAAAATCACCTCTCTCACACAGACCACTAAGGACTAGACTCAAAAACTTAACAAAAACCACACAATACGCCTTCAATACTCACGAAGTGAAGCATTACACGAACCGGACCAAACTGAGACGAACTGATCCGAACTGTCAATTCATGTCTCACTTCGTGTGATCCCAAAGTGTAACTTTGGGTCACTTCGGACAGACACGAAGTGTGACTTCGGGTCACTTCATGTCCCACTTAGTTCAGTCTGTTTTGACAATTCGAACAGTAATAGTCACACATGGTTCATGTTCTAAAAATTCCCCCTTGGACGTTACTGTCGAATACAGGCTTTAATCTTCTAGCAATCTTCAGTCAGCTTGCTGCAGACGCCTCTATCTTTAGCAAACTCCCATTGACCGAAACTTCAGGTATGCAGGAAACAGTTCAGAATCTTGTACAATTGCCACAACCAATAATGTTCCTCCTAGCGTCAAGCACCTCCACATCAGGCATATGATAACGGTTCACTTCATAAGTCGTTCCGCAGTTGTTAAGACGTCTTGAACTTCACCACAACTTGACAGAAATCTTTAATATTCACCAAATTGTTGCTTTATCAAGAACAAGTAAACCAAGAACAAGAACATAAACATTGGTGTTTTGATCATAGTAATTCTGCCTCCTGGTCGTGATAACACCTATACGGTCGGTCATGATCATCACCAAACTAAAACACAAATATGGGTGATTTCTCATAGTAATCTCGCCTCCTGGTCGTGATAACGCCTATACGGTCGGTCATGAGAATCACTCATGAAGGACATAAAGGCTTGGGCAAGGGTAATGATATTCAACAAAATAACATAATTATATATATGTACTAAGTATATATAAGTTAAAAAATAGGTTTTGATAAAGTATTGAATGTACCGAGTTACTCGGATATCTAGAAGTTGGTGCGGACTGGAAGGGTGGCGCCTGTACACTGGGGTTTCTGGCATAGTGACGGTGTCGCATAAATCCCAACTGGTACATGGCATACGCTTCACTGGGCGATCCCGGAGTGATCGTTTACTTATAGGAATGCACCTCTTCATAAGTATCACTAAAAGAATACTTTTCCCATAAGGGGCAAAACGGTTATTTAGACAAATGGATGTTAAACCAACAAGGGATTGGGTTTAGGATAAAGGGGTTAGCCTTAATGACCGCTTGTAACATCTAGGATGTCTTCCTAGGGACATCATGTTAAAGCAAGTTAGTTTCATGAAGGAATAAGGCAAGAAACTACTTCGCAACCTAAGGTGAGTTCTATGAGCCCTCTTTTAAATTCTTTAAATGCTTTAAACCGTTTTGGGCTAATATACATAACGTTTTGTGAAAATACTCCCAATTGTTATAATTGCTTGTTATATGTATTGATTGTATGGTGATGATTAGAGGAAAGATAGATTGCTATTTCGATGTTTCTAGTAGAATAGTAAGGATGGTAATCGAGAAAAGATTGGTGAGTAAGGGGCTTCTGAAATAAGAAGTTAAATAGTGTTGTCCCAATGGTGTCAAAACCAAGCGTCAAAGCTAAGCGGCGTCAAAGCCAGAAAGCGTCAAAGCTATATAGTGTCAAAACTAAAGGGACCGTTGCTACACGATGTGTTCGTAAGGCAAATAGAAACACTATTTTACTAAGATAGCACTTAACATTAGGATACGTTCTTAATGTGAGACAAGGATGACAAAGCAACAGAAGGTTAGTCTATTCACGAGATTAGGGTATGTGAATATATGTGCTATATGCTTTGTGTTTGATTGTCTAATTGCATAAATGTGTTTGACAGACCTAAGTGCGTTCAAAAGGTAAAGTTTTCCAAAAACGTAGAACTCACCAGCGTAAGCTGACTTGTTAAGTTATGTATGTCAGATGAGGCTGGACCATCGGATCGAAAAGGGAAGGCTGAGATGTGAGAAGGAGCTAGGGGGTGTACACTATCAAGACAATGTCAAGCTATCAAGAGAAGACATTTTCGAAGACTGGCATGGAGATATTTTTCTCTTTTGTATTTGTCTCTCTCTTACTATGTAATGCTTGGCATATGAATAAAAGTTTTTATTTCCGCTGCTTTAGTTATCTTTGTTATACCTTGTGTTCATGAGTAAATCTGATGCGTGATCGCTCCTAGGGCCAAGTCTGGGAGTGGGCGTCACAAATTTGGACCATAGAAAGAGCCAGAAGCTCTGATACCACTTGTAAGAATGTTTAAAGGACCGATTCTATAGTTGAACAAGATTGAGATGGAAGTTTTATCATTGAATCTAGTTGAATGATTACATTACCGATGGAGTATATATCGTTGGAGCACTAGAGGAGATTTGGACAGAATCAACTCTCTCACACAGAGCACTAAGGACTAGACTCAAAAAATTGACAAAAAACCACACAACAAAAACTATTTATACGTCTTTAATACTCACGAAGTGAAGCATTACACGAACCGGACTGAACTGACACGAACTCACCCAAACTGTCAGTTCGTGTCTCACTTCGTGTGATCCCGAAGTGTGACTTCGGGTCACTTCGTGTGATCCCGAAGTGTGACTTCGGGTCACTTCGGACAGACACGAAGTGTGACTTCGGGTCACTTCGTGTGCCACTTAATTCAGTCTATTTTGACAATTCGAATAGTAATAGCCACACAAGGTTCATGTTCTAACAAATTCCCCCTTGGACGTTACTGCCGAATACAGACTTTGATCTTCTAGCAATCTTCAGTCAGCTTGCTGCAGACGCCTCTATCTTTAGCAAACTCCCCTTGACCGAAACTTCAGGTATGCAGGAAACAGTTTAGAATCTCGTACAATCTCCATAACCAATAAAGTTCCCCTAGCTTCAAGCACCTCCACATTAGGCATATGATAACGGTTCACTTCATAAGTCGTTCCGCAATTGTAAAGGCGTCCTGAACTTCACCACAACTTGACAGAAATCTTTAATCTTCACCAAATTGTAATACATTATGATCTTTATGAAAACCAACACGATCAACATCTTCAATCATGGAAAGTTGAACAATTATAACATTTGACCTTGGATTTATCCAAGACAATCTTACTATCAATATTAATATGTCTCTTTCCTGCTTTCTTTAGAAATCTTTTAACACGCTGTTTTCCAATTTATGTCCATTTCTTCCAAGTTATCCTCATCAATCTGACTAAAGTCTTCTTTGAGCAAATTAACATTACTAACTTTTCCAGTTATTACGCCAAAAGAAGATGATATCAAGGCAGATATCAAAGCTGAATAGTCTTCAGTGGTATGTAGAAAGACCACTTTGAGGTTGTTGAACCGGAATATGAACATTGCAACAACTTGATTTGCTTGAAGGAGTTTCAGAATCTTCAGAGATGTTATCAGCTACAAAGGCAGTAATCGGTGTTAAACCAAAACCAGATTTTGATTTAGCATTAATCGTCATTGAATTCTGACCATAATACACCTCAGGATTCTGAACTAAAGCCGGAACTTTGTTTAATATGGACATTTCAAGTTCACGTGCTTGCACCTTTCCATTTAACTTAGGGAATGATAAATTTTCAAATTCTTTGTCATGAGTGAAAAGAAAAACATAATTCTGAAAAATGTCAAGGCATAAATTGGCCATATAATTCTGAAAAATGGCAGAAGGTAACTGAAGATGTCTTAAAGGTTCATGATACCATGATCAGATAAAAATTTGCAACAAATAAAGCTTCATTAAAGTTTATTGCTTCTCAAAAAGAATTGGTTGAAGTTCAAGGTCAACTATCCGCCATAAAGATTAAAAATTTTGATTTGAAGTGTCGGTTACACAATCTGAATAATTCGCATTCGTTTGTAAGTTATATGTGTAACGATGCAAATTTCAATAAAGTGTTTGGTGGAGAGGAACTCAATCAAATTCCTCCTCTGGTGGTGAACACTGATTCAATTGTTGAATTACAACCTTCTACTGACAAGAATGATTATTCTGAATTTGCTACTGAACAACCTGCAAAGAAGAAAAGTCAAAATTCAAAGAAATTTAACAAGAAGCCTGAGAAGGAGAAAAGCTTGTCTAAGAAAAAAGTCTACATTTGTGTTGGGAAGTACGCAGATGGTGAACATGTTTTATTTGCAAAAGTGATTGAGGATGATGAGAAGAAGTTATCTGAAAAGAAGATTGCTAAAGAATTAGTTATATCTGACAAATTAATGGAAATAAAAGCATCATTGACTCAAGCTGCTCAAACAGGAGGTTCTAGTTCTCAAATTGAATCATCTAAATTACTCGGTTATAAAAGAACAGGTTTGGGTTGCGAGAAGAATGAGGTTGAAGTGAAAGAATTAAAAAAGAATCAGAAGAAGTTGAAGAAAGTATACCTAAAACAGGTTAAGAAGGATATCTTTATTGCTGCAAGGGTTCAAGCAGAATGATTATACAAACTTTAGGGTTCTGAGAAAATATTTTCTTATAAAGAGTTTCCGCTACACTGTGTTGAAGCTAGTAAAATTGCTAAAGTATTTGTTATGGAGGAAGGTGATCATAATAAGAAGCATTTTTTTCAAACTCATCGAGAGTTGGTCAAAAGTCACCAAGATTTTCTTCACACGAGTCTAATTCAACTCCCAGAAGTCCTACTTCCAAATGGGTGCATAATCTTCGTAATCAGGTTTATGATGATTTCTTTGATTACTTTGATTCCTATAATGTTTATACTGATGTTCAGGGAGTTCAGAAGAAGAAGATATCAAATCGTCTATGCTATCAGTGTATACAAAAAGGACATATGGCACAGGATTGTCCTGTCAATGTTTCTTTTGCAAATGGCAAGGGAAAATTATCATATGTTGGTAAAACTGCCAAGTATATGGATCAATATGGCAGAGTCTTTAATGAACCAAAACCTACAAGTTTTCAATCTAAAAGAAAATATTTTTTTTTGAATCTAAAATTGATAAAAATGTAGGTGGTTCATCCACTTCAAACGTGGTTGGTTCATTCAAAGATGAATTACCATAGATGAGATGCAAACCTAAGGTGGTTCCAATTGGTATCATTGACATTGGTCGACCAGAAGTGATTCGCTTTGGGTCATATATAAACTGATGTGTTTGACGTGTGTGCAGGTACTTATAGAAGACATATCGGTGATTGAAAAGTTGTTGATGAATGAGTATTTTGCGTAACTTAAATTCAGTGATTCAAATTTCCAAACTGAAATTTTTCTAAAAGCTAAATCTGAAAGGTATTTGTATCGATTGGTCAATTTTCTTTCTTTTACATTACGTATGTAGTTTAGGGGGAGAAAATTAAAAAATCAAAAATAGAGTCTTTGAGTTTTTGTTAAAATGAAAAATCCAAAAATAGAGTTTTCATTTTAAGGGGGAGAAAAAGTCATGAAAAATACAAAAGCATTGAAAAATGAGAAATTGATCCGACATAATTGGAAAATGATGGTACATTGGCTTACGTGTCTGGCCTATGGATAAACTAGATGAAAAAGCCATAAGATCATTTCTTGATGTCCTTGATACGATCGGAAAATCAGAAAGTATTCAAATGTGATATACACTAAATATTGTGCTTGATCAATTGGACAACACCTTGAAGCGTATTTCAAGATACTGTAAAAGATATGTGAATAGAAACAAATGAGAAGTCACTGTGTAAACATGTGTTAATTTTGCAAAGATACAAACCTGTTTGATTTTCTTTATTTTCTCAAATGATCAGACTATCTCTGCGTATATGTGAGTATCGACCTGATAGTTGTTCCTTTGATGTTCTGCTTTATTTTCTTTGGTGTTTTGTATAATTCATCGGACGTTCTCTGTGTGTCCACAAGATTGACCTGATTGCTGTTGAATTATACAATTTCAACTTGTTCTTATTTTCTTATTTTGTTAAATCTGAGTCCTTATCTGCGTATCGAAAGATCAACCTTAAGGTAGACAATTTAACGTTCTTATTTGTTTTTACATGGAACACAGTTGATGATATCATGAATACAAAATACTTTGTGAGATTCACAAGTATAATCACATGAAAATATGTGAAACGTGTCTGAATATGTCTGATAGTGTGGGAAACACTGGTCAAAGCAAATTAATCAATATCTTAACATATCCAGATGTTATGAGTATGACTATGCCTGAGTTTAAAGTGAACAAATGATACCAGCAATCAACATGGCTTATGTGCTGAACTGATTGAAATTGAGATGTAGTTCAGGATGTTATGACCAATATGATCCCAAGTTGTGATCTTTCTCTCATAATGTCAAAAATAGTCTGTGATCCAGTATTGCATTTTCATTTCAAGTTAGAAAAATCCAAAAATATTTTCGTTTTGTTTTAGCATAAACTTAGAATAATCAAAAGGATTTCGGTGTGTTTTGATATAAAGTTTCAAAAAGCCAAAAAGATTTTGTTTCTTATTTCTTTTGACTGATCGATACGTGATACAAAACAAATATTCAAATTAATATCTTGGTTCTCCGAAGGAGATTTTTGCACAAGATTAAATTAATCTTGGTAAAGAAAAAGGAAGCCGTACTTTTATCTTCTAAAGTTGCAGGTTATTATGAAAAGACTCTAGCATGATGAAAGGGGGAGATTGAAGTATCTTTCACAAATGGATCTTGAATATCAAAAGATGATCAAAGTCCTGATCCAGCCACGCAAGCTTTACTACTGACAATAAATTTCAAGTTGAAGATCTAATGCAACAATGTTGAATATTGGAGATTAGAGATTTTGTTAGTGTAGATACATCACAAGTTAAGAGAGAGTCTATTATAGTATAATCCATATGCATCATTATGTCTCGTGTGTTGTATCTATATTGAGCTAATCAGTGAGCCTAGGGTTCAATTAATCGAGCCACAAACCATTGGTCCATTGCTGTTTGGTTCGCTGGGCAGTCAACTTTTATAAATAGTTGATTTGGTTAGTTGACATAAAAATCTGAGAGGTGTCTTGCTAAGTGTGTGAAACTGAGTGTATTTTTAGAGAGAGAAAGATTTGTAACTGTCTTTTAGTGTGAGTCAATAAACAGAGCATTATATTTACTCTTTGCCTTCTCAAAGTCATTCTAGATCAGTAAACGATCCATGCTCAACGCTTTTTACAGTAAAAGTCTTTAGGACATCCCATTCAATGACTCCTCTCTTCACTAAGGCGTCCCTGCTTCTTAGGAGTAGAGCAATATTTTGTGGTTTTTCTTCAAGTCTGATCTTCTTCTTTTCTCTTTCAAGCCGATCTTGTACCTTCTTGACAATCTCTTCCTATCTAGAAGTCTTAGCCTTTTCCCGCTTCTCTAGTAATTCCTCCTCTAATCTTTTCTTTAACTCCTCAAACAAGTTCAGGATTACTTAAACCTAGACATACATATTAAATTCAGTCTGCGGTGCTTTAAAAGCAAATACATCATCAGTTATTTGCTTCGCATTAGCCTCTGCCACTGCTTGCTCGGTCATGCTAAGCTCTTCTTCACTATGAGTTGAAGATTGCACAACAGGGGTTTGATCAACATGAATTAATTCTTTATGCAACACATCATCTTCCTGTCACCTTCTTCCAAAATCTTCTTGCTTTCTATATCCTGAGAAACCATCATTTCAACAATCATAGAAGGAATACGAATTGTAATCTTTTACATTTCTCCTTGCATCTCTTATGCTCTGAAGCATCTTCTTCTCATCATCCTCTCTTTTTCTTACCACAACTATCACCTTATGGTTACAATTCCTCTTACCATGGTGATGCGTACGAAGATATATATATATATATATATATATATATATATATGTATGTATATATATATCATCAGCAAAATGCCTTTTAAATTTATAAACCTAACTCATTGTTTCTATGCATGCATATATAGGAAAGCGGACCTATCGTACGGTAGCATAAAAGAATGACTAAGGGTCAACCTAAGGAAGCAGTGGTGTAATCATACTAAACCTAGCTAACATCATTAAGATTCTATCAAAATTCCTAATGACTAGTAATAAATGCAATAAGGCAGAAATAATTGAAATGATTCTACAATTATAATCACAGCCACAATGAAGAATCCACGAATTAATGTCTTATTTATAAGGCACTAAATACATGACCTAAGACCTAGGATCACAGACCAATCATATTCTGACTAATCATGATGGACTAACAATTATAACCAATTCACATACCATCACATATGTACTACACCTAGTCACTTCACTAATCCTTTTAATCCAAGACAAGACATGGAAGCTAAGGTTCATGGATAACTATAGAGACATACTTCAATCAAAATGGACTATTGAAGATGCATAATCACCATTTCAGGCCCGTTAGAGTTCCTAAACACATATTGGAATCGTCAAATAACAACTAAGAAATAGCATTGAATCAACAAGCAAAATACGTCTATCTTACCAATCAAACCAAATACTACTAGGAATGGATCAAACACAACATTCATCAATTCATTTTTGATATGCAAAAGGAATCATAATCATTATACTCAAATCATCATGTCATACGATAAATCAACGTAAAATCATAGGTAAATACTGAAATAGATCACATTGTCTTAGACAATTTCAAGAGAGTTAGCCTCTCATCATAGCTAAAGTAACTATTACAGCAGAAAAATAAGTAACCATCATGATAAAAGCAAACCGAGGGTAAATAATGGTGAAATCTTCGACTTTAACGATTACACAAATGATTTGGCACCTTGCTACACCTTCAATGGCTTCAGTCTTCAACTTCAGAACTGTAAAATGCATATGGAATATGTAAACAATCGTCTCTGGTCTCTAGAGCTTCAGACGAATGAAATAGATGGGTATTTATAGTTTTCAATTAGGGTTTCAGAAATGGGGCGTAATGGGTCGTTATGCGGTAACGAGTCATGAGCGTTGCCATAAATCTACGATTTTGGGTTTCTAGAGAGGAATTTGTAACGGCCCGTGAAGGTGAAAATGAGTCATGATGTGAGGATAAGTCAGATCTCCGAATCTTATGCAATTTCTTCTCAAAACCTCTTAAAATCCACAATTGTCACTTTGGCCTCCTCTAGTTACCTGTTTATGACAATTCATTGCAAACAAGGGGGAAAATTGACCAAAATAATGCATAAACTACCAACAAGTGCGGGTGTTTAACTAATAAAAAGATGAGTATTTTAGAGCATATCATATGGATATTCTCTCCCCATTTGTCAATTGTAAGTTGAAATTTTCTCCTTGAGCATTTTTGAGTACCAATGGGAGAAGAGACCTTCATAGGTCATAAGTTGTACCACTTCTTAACTTCTTCAGCATCTTCCTGATATTGAGGTATCCTCTCCTTCCCTTTTCCTTAAGTGGAAGCCTCATAAGAGGAAACACCACTCTATGTGGAGGTTAGATAGAAACCATAAACCCTTGAGCTTATGAAGTGAGTTTTAATATATTTAAGCAATGACCTCCTCATCATAGTTCCAGGTCTTGGTCTGTATTTAGCCAACAACCTATCAATGTCAAATATAGGACCTACATGTGCTAACTCCCTAGATTCTCTTCAAACTGAGAGACGTGACCCATCTAACATTCTCCCAGTTAGATTTCCATCTTTTGATCACTCTTGCCTTTAACATAGACCAAGGTTGTAGCATCAACACTTCAAACCTGTAGGGAGCTATTGCCTTGCAGAGAGATTCTCTTCATCCTTATCCCGGTATGGACTGCCAGTGGGGGTATTTGAGTGACAAGAATGATAGGTAAGATACATGAGGTCGTTAACCACTAAGAGTTAATCAATTTTCTGACAATCATGTTTGTGAACATTTCATTCACGTCTGTAGCTTCCCATAATCCGTCCATGGTGTAGTCCTCACTGATTGGCTCTTTAATTTGGGTTCAACCAAGTCAGTTGTTATGACCATTGCTAAAGAGTTGTCCGGATAATATATTCTGGGATACTGGTGCATTCGGATCAACTTATACTTCCGGATGAAAATCTCGATCTGTAGCAATCAGTTGATTCATATGTGTTGTTTCCTCCGGATTAATTTGAATTTCCAGATCAATAGCCATCTCATCTAGATTAACAGATTCTGCAACTACATCAACATTCAAATCCAGCAACACCCTCTGGATTTGTTCATCAACCTCACCAATAATATTTTCATCAACAATATTTTCATTTTTGACTCCATCAAATCATTTTTCAACTCCATCAAAATTCACCACATCTTCCACTACATCATCCTCAATAATGATTATATCGATTGTCTTTTCTACAACTTGAGCTCCAAATGTGCTAGCTTCAACTTGTGCAAGTAAAAACACACGCTCTATCATCCTAGTAACTACTTCAACATCAGCAGGTATTGCTCCCCCTACAAGCATGGTGGTTAAGAATAATTGCTTCAAAGTGGTTGGTTATGGAACCACTTTGAGCACATCAGCAATGGGAACCTGTGACCATGCTTGCTGCACATTAAAAAAAGGCATCCCTACCTTGTCAAAGACTTATTCCATCATCTCTGATGACACCTCACAACAATGTTTCGAGGTTAAGATGTGATCTGCATTTCCTCCTCCATTTTGGTAGCATCATCTTTCAATGCACCAAGTTCTTGTGTAGAGTTTGCAGATACAAGCTGAGTAGTTGTTGTTGCAACATAAGATATGATGGTTGTTGCAGACAGTGTTTGGCGGTGGAATAATTGGCCATCGACAGTGAAATAATTAACCTTCAAGTGAGCTGGTATTCGATAAGAGTCTTTTTAGATGAACCTTATAAGGATTTGAGTCTCTTTTAATTAAAATATTTATTAAAATATCAATAATATATTAGTAACAACATCGTCAATAATAAATAAGAAATGAGTATGGACACTTACACCATAATACAACCAAATAACAAAAGTGTAAATAATGGAAACCGACGGTACACAAATGGAAATTTACTCAAATCAATGGGTCCTTATGGAAGAATCTTTGAACATGTTCTTAAGTCTTCAAGATCATCCACGTCAACGAATCTTTGAATATGCAATTCCCAATCTTCAAAGCAGCATTTGAAGAAAACTAAAACTTTAGTGGTGGTTGAGAGTCGTATTAAAATACATTACCCCTAAAACAAATTTCGGGTCTCCACTTGAGCACCTGTCTATCTCCGAGGATACAACGACCGAAACAATCTTTTATTGTTCAAGATGACTCTCACACCGAAGATACCATCTGATGAATTTGGTGTATAAAAGTTTAAAGAAAAAAAATGAAAAAGGAGGTGGTGAAGGAACCAACAAAATGTACTCAATGAAAAAGGAGGTGGTGAAAGGAACCAACAAAATGTACTCCTCTGTTTTATAAATTTCTTAAAGTGTCTTTCCAAATGAATCAGAGAGATTGATTATATAGTCACATAACACGACCTGAAACCAGATTTTTAATATTGATTTAGAGATCAATATTAAAACACTTTTAAATGAGCTTAGGGTTATATAAACTCTCAAGGTCATCATTGCGAGTCGGAACCGTCTAGACCTATAATAACCGAGCAGTTGCGTCCCGGATACAGCCGTACAATATGCTTAGAGCGGATATTCGTACTCGCGCACCACATTGGTCTGCCAATGCCAAAAATAATTAACTATATATAACATATATAATTATAATTATTTATGTCTAAAACTAAATAAATAAATTAAAAGAAAAAAAAAACATCATCTTTACTCAAAATTTTCAAAAAATTTAAGTCCCCAAAATAGTTTATATTGTTGCATACACTCGATTTGATATAAATAAGTACGTCTGAATTATTTATTTTTTTAAATTAATCTCTAGTATTTTTTTTTAATTTAATGTTACCAAATCATTTCCATGCATTTCAAAAACCAGAGCAGATGTTCAGTTTGTGCAAAAAGGTAAAGTATCCACCTTGTTTATATATATATATATATATATATATATATATATATATATATATGGAGAGATATAATGAAAAACTCCCCGAGTTTGGAAAATCGTGAAAACCAAGCTAAAAAATTCGATTTTTGTTCTGATTTTTTTTATGGTGATTCTCTAAGTTAAAAAGACCCCCTTTAAGCAAAAAAATAAAAAAAACGTCTAGTAAAATTTTTTTAAAAAAATATTTTATAACCGAGGTTACATATGGTGATTCTTTTTTTTTTGAACTGCAAAGAAGATATATATAAACACGACTAGCTAGCAAGAAAAACCGAGCTAGACTAGACAAACAACACAGTTATACATAACGAAGAGGATTATCTAACCAACTATGGCTAGGCATATACAACTTTCTATCCCTAGATGACATGAATAAAAAAGAAAATAGTACAATGGAGTCAAATATGGGGATAGGAGTCAAGTCGTTCCTTTGGTGAATAATTTCGTTACGCGCCTTCCAAATGAGCCAATACATAATCCTACATATGCCATTAATGAGAGTTTTTCGCCGTTTGTTGAAGCTAGAACCATCGATCCAATCAAAAATCACTTTCGGTGAACCAACCATTGGAGCGTCTAATCCCAGCCAGTTTCTAACCCGGTGCCAAGTATTACAAAATTTCGAACACTCTCCAAAAAGGTGACCCGCAGTCTCGAGTCTTTCGTCACAAAAGACGCAACCGAAATCCGAAATATGTATCTCTTTTTCTATCAACTTAATCCGGACCGGAAGACGATCCAATAAAAGCCTCCAAGTGAAAATGTTTATCTTTTTAGGAACTGCTTTATTCCACGAAGTTATAGTGTTATTACCCGGTAACGACGCCCTTTCAATGACACTACGAATCGGCCGAACTTCGAAGTCGTTGCTGTCCTCGAACCTCCAGCTCCACCGGTCGCTACCCGTCTCCCGTCTAAAACTATCGAGTTTCAACACCAACCTGTCCCATTGATTTTGCTCAATCCCGCCTCTAATCTCTCGTCTCCAATTCCATATCCGAATGTTACCAACAAGCCTCTCCGAAACTTTACACTCCTTATTGTTTTCAAGAGCGTAAAGTCTAGGAAAACTAGTAGCCAAAGAAGAATTATCCAACCAAATATCCGACCAAAATAAAGTATCATCACCGTCCCCGACATGCCTTGTAAAGGCATCCCTAGGAACAACGTCTCTAGCATGAAGGTCTTCAAAATTCCTGCAAATACTGTTCCAAACACCATTCCCACACGAGGCATTGAGTGCCGACAAAGAACCCCTTTCCCCCCCATGAATAGACTTGACGATTTTTACCCAAAAATGATTACTTTTAGATAAAAAACGCCATTTCCACTTAAGCAATAAGGCTCGATTAAGAGACTCAATGCTACCAATACCCAAACCGCCCCTTGTCTTTTCCACCAAGACGTCATCCCACTTAACCCAATGAATTTTTCTAGACGAATCATTCCCACCCCAAAAAAAATTAGCCCGAATGCCCTCCAAAATATCCCGAACCGCTTTAGGCACCCTAAAGATAGAAATGAAATAGTTAGGGAGAGAGCTCAATACCGAGGAGACCAAAGTCAAGCGGCCGCCTACGGATAGGAGGTTAGCTTTCCATTTGGCTAAACGCGATCGGAATTTGGAGATAATAGGATCCCACGCCTTGATAGTTTTCATGTTGTCACCAATAGGGATACCCAAATATGTGAAGGGAAACGACCCGACTTTGAAACCATAGGTATGAGCTAAAGACCCAACAACCGAATTCTCAACACCAAACCCAAACAGATTAGACTTCGAGTTATTTAATTTCAGCCCCGAGACATCAAAAAAATCTTCCAAAATGCGCTTTATAACATCAATATTATTTCCCGACCATTCTCCAACGAAGATCACATCGTCCGCATAAAACAAATGAGAGATAGGAACCTTATCCTTACCAACCAAAAAAGGTTTATAGTTCCCATCCGACACTTCACGTCTTATAATAGCATTAAGACCTTCCATAGCAAGAATGAAAAGAAAAGGGGACATGGGGTCACCTTGTCGTAGTCCTCTCTCAATCACAAACTCCTTAGTTGGACTTCCGTTAACTAATACCGAGGCCGTAGCTGAAGAGAGGCACGCACGAATCAAATCACACCAACTAGCGCCAAAACCCATTCTTTCCATCACCGCAATTAAATAATTCCAATTCAATGAGTCATATGCCTTGGCGAAGTCCACCTTAAACAGTAGCATCTTCTTTTTCTTCTTCTTCGCCCATCTCACAACCTCATTAAGAACTAACGGACCA
The DNA here is from genome assembly GCA_039602395.1 of Deinandra increscens subsp. villosa. Taxonomy (NCBI): domain Eukaryota; kingdom Viridiplantae; phylum Streptophyta; class Magnoliopsida; order Asterales; family Asteraceae; genus Deinandra; species Deinandra increscens. Next base: position 85,176,606 of record JBCNJP010000010.1, on the reverse strand, counting down.
TCCAAGATCTGTCTCCCCCCAATGAAAGCCGACTGAACCGGATCCACAAGACTATCAATGCTCACCGCTAACCTCTTGGCCAAAATCTTAGAAATAATTTTGTATTGAACGTTTATCAAACTGATTGGACGGAAATCAGAAATCACAATAGGAGACTCAGTCTTCGGGATCAAAGTAATGAACGAGGGATTACAGCCACGGGGGATTCTTTTTCTTTCAAAAAAATATGAAACGAATTCCATAATCTCAGTAGCTAAATACCCCCAATGATGTTTCAGAAACGCAAAAGAAAACCCATCCGGTCCCGGTGCTTTACTACTACCACAATCCCAAACTGCATCATGAACCTCACCAAGATTCGGTATCGAACAAATATCCTCCCTAATGCACGACGGCAGCACCTTGAAAGAATCGGCCGAGATTATGATGTTAACTCTCGGTCTATCTTCAAGAAATCTCGAGCTATGATATTCAAAAAATGCCTCTTTAATTAACAAGGGATCTTCTAACCAATTACCGTCCACTTTAACACCCTTAACCGAATTCACCCGACGTCTCTTCTTTAAATAGGCATGGAAAAATTTTGAGTTTTCATCCCCATCAACTGTCCATTTACATTCTAACTTGTTATTAGAATGAAGGATCATTCGGTTCATCGGCCATGCAATAATATATATATTTTCAACCTCTGAAAGCGTTGTTTTATCATCTAATGGGAATTGTAAAAATGTTGCACCCTTTTTGACCTTATAAGCTACAATTCTATGGCAACCAGGAGGTAATGGACTTCCATGAATATTCTTATCTTTTTCTTTTGGTAATAATTCAGCCATTCTCACGACGTTTAGTGGATTCCCCTCCATGTGCAACGTCGCAGTTTGGCACTCCTGACCAGAAGTGACATAATAATAATAATAATAATAATAATAATAATAACAATAATAATAATAATAATAATAATAATAATAATTATTATTATTATTATTATTATTATTATTATTATAGCATATATATATTAACAATTAATTAATTAAAGTCAAAAATAGAATAAAAAAATTGTGGTATATACTAGTATATATACCTCTGGGATTACTGGCTGATCGATAGGAGCTGCAATGGCATCATAATTATTTGGTTTTTCCAACTGATCACTCTTCTTAGGAGGTACTTTACGAGCTGCAGGTTTTACTGATTTTGCATGTCTCTTATCGTTTTCCTAAATTGACACCATGTAATTAACTGATTAGTAACATATATATTAATTAACAATAACGTCAAAGCGATTTGTCAAATCCTTAATTATATATACCACTTCATGCTGTGATGCCCCAGCTGCTGCTTCAGTACTTTTTGTCTTTTTTTACCCTAAAGACACCATGATCAACATTTAATTAAATGATCATATAGCAATTAGTTATAAGGGAATTGAAGTACACAATTGTGTAAAATATATAGTTACACTTACGTTTTGCCCGAACACTGTTGATGTAGATGGAGGAGTATCTTGTGATCCGGTCACAGAACGGACCTACAATAGAATTAAATATTTGCCCAGCAAGCTAGTTTAATTATCTAATTAAATCAAATCATGACCGGCTAAACATTAATTAACTATCCCCATAACCATCCGGATGAAGTACAAACTTGTCATAGCCAGAACAATTATTAATTATATTCCGGAAGAACTCTAACTATCCTGATGAACTTTAACTATGCAGATGAACTACAACCATCCGGATGAAGTACAAACTTATCATAGCCGGAACAGTTATTATTATATTCCGGAAGAACTCTAACTATCCTGATCAACTGTAACTATCCGGATGAACTATAAGTAGAGAAGCATGTTCATCCAGGTGAACAAGAATCTTCCGTATCAACTCAATTTCATAACTATTTCAGATTTATACCTTATCTTTTGACCTTTTAGATGAGTTTGATTGAAGAGATTGTTTCCCTGATGTATTGTGTACAGAATTGACCATGTCCTACATACAATTCAATAATTACCTAGTTAATTAAATAATTAATTATAGGTATGTACGTGTGTGTGTGTGTATATATATATATAGAGGTGAGTTATTCTACATCCATAAAAAACTCTACATCCACTACATCCACCCTATTTTTCACACAAAACACCAAAAAACTCTTATTAAGAATTTTTTTTTTTTGAAAACACTACACCTCTAATCGCTATGTTAGCTTTCTAGGACACTTTTTTTTTTTTTTGTGGTGTTTTTTTTTGGTTTATTTTTTTTTTCAAAAAAACACTTTTTTTTTAATTAATTTTTTTTATAAAAACACCATTCTTCTAGACGAATCAAAACACACATTTTTTTGAAATTTTTTTTATTTTTTTTATTTTTTATATTTTTTGGCGTTTTTTTTGAAAAAATAATAAAAACGTCATAAATTTTTAAAAAAAAAGGTGTTCTAGAAAGAATATATAGCGATTTGACATATGATGTTTTTTAATTTTTTTTTAAAAGAAAGTGTTTTTTTGGTGTTTTTTTTGAAAAAAAAAGGAGTGGATGTAGAGGATGTAGGAAATTTGGTGGATGTATTCTACCCCAGTTCTATATATATGTATATATATATATATATATATATATATATATATATATATATATATATATATAATTTGTCCCTTACAGAATTTACAGCTTTATCCGGTCCACCAAGTTGTCGTTGATCATTAATCATTTGGTTTTTCATAAATGCCATCAGCATCTCAGTTTTTTCATTCCGTTCTTTAACCTTAGAATTGAGGTGATCAACCTCTTCGTCTTTTTTCACACGTAGTTGTTTTTCGTTCCTGAGTTGCGCCTCAAGTTTTTCGATGCGCTCCTTTGATTGCCCTTTTGGAGCACCATGCTGCCAATATTGACGGGAATTCACTCCATAACCCATACCTTTTACAAATCTACCCCTTTCCTTGCCAAGGACCATTGTCAGGACATCCGTTCCCGGTTCTGTAGTCAAGGATCCAGCTTTTATTTGTGTTTCTTTCTCGGCCTGCAGTAATTAATATTTAGTTAATGTAGTGAGGTGCTATTAATTTTTAACATGTAAATAGTTAGGTATATATGTAGCAATTAAACATACTATTTGCTCTGCTAGGCCCTTCATCATAGGCGTCTTGTATTCCGCCTCTTTGTTTACCCTTGCTTTCCTCCACATAAGAGCTCGACCGGGGTCCTTATCAGCTTCAATCTCTTTGTTTTGTACCTTGTATTATAATAATATATATAAGACTTGAAACATATATTGCAGGTTCTTTACCATGAATGGCCGGATGTAACACTCTTAATTAGCTTATTACCATTTTTTGTCTCAGAAAGTCATATCCTCCCCGGCCCATGGTATAATCATAAGTATAATGTGCTCGAACCTGTTTTGCACTGGTTGACACAACCTTTCCAATAGAACAATAGGATATATAATTATTATCTCATTAATTATAACATGAACTTAGCTAATTAATTAATGAAAGACGCAGTTTGGATTGAATAAAAACCTGGAATTCTTCAGATTTTGTATATTGTACAAATCTCTCCCAATCTTCTTTTTCCACAATACCGAAATACGGCTTTGAAACTTTCGCAAGCACCTTTGGTTTCGCTAGGTTGGGAAGAAAGTATTTTTCACGCAATTTTCTTCTAAAACCCCTTAGCAACCCACCAAGCATTACCATAATAGTATTCTTTCGACAGTTATCAACCTCGAAATATTGCTAAAAAAATAACATAGATTTTTTAGTCACATGACTTAATGTGAGATAATATTTAATATGTTTAATAACCTGAATCAGAGCCCACTTCGTCTTCTTGCTGTCTGTTGGCACCTTCTTCCAATCAGGATACTTCAATCCAACCTCTGCCCTTACAATATCTCCTTTAAAACTTGAAAACTTCGGTCTATGCTCCCCAATAACCCTTCCAGCATTGTCAAATCTTAGTGGCCATTTTTCCCCATCATTGTTACTAAATTTTGTTGCCACTTTACCAACCGCGACAACCCCCTCTTGCAATTTGTAGTTTGGGGAGTAGATGTTGTGGCTTCCTCAGTCTCATTCTCAGTATGAACCTCATCCTCGACTTGGGCTTCATCGTTTATCATTTCCTCTTTTTCTGATTCCTCATTACGTCCCCCCTTCATTGTCAGAGGTTGTGGCTTCTGAATATTCATTATATTGATCCTCGTCACCGTCCCTTGAATAATCATGAATTTCCTTCAATGTTTCACCATCACGCTCCATTGTAAGTCAGATGAATCCTGAAGTGAAATAAATAGGGAATGAAATAAATGCGATGGAATATTTGAGATGAAAAAAACGATCTACTGAAAATGATAGTGAAATTAATACTGACTGAAATTTGGTAGTGATCTCCTGAAGATTTTAGAGGGAAGAAAAGAGTGATGAATTCTAGAGAGGAAAGAAGAGAGTGATGAATCGTTTTGGTGATAAAATTTTAGTGAGAGGGAATAGGAACCGATCAATGGATTTTGGGGAAACTTGAAAAATGGTAGGAAGTAATTTGGGGATTAATATATAGCTATTTTTCATATGTGTTCAGAACAAGTTTGGACTTGTCCGAACCTGGAGTTCGCCAGGAGTTCGGACCTTAGCAAACTTGTGTAACTTCGTCTTGTACTCGATACTTCACATGACGATCAGGAACCATGTATCAACAAACTCCCCCTCGGCATGTGCAGTATCATCTTCCATTTAAAACTTGTATCCTGTATCTTCAATCAAACTCTTCCTCGATCTTGACGATGAGTTCCATCTTGAATACTTGATATTACATCGTGTGTAATCTCTTTATCAACAACCTTCAGAAGACTTGAAGTTGCGATATCCTCTTTCCACTTAGAAACCTGCCAACATAAATAATCTTGGCACAAAACGTCTCTTCGAGACTCCAAGATATTTTGATTTTGAAAAAGAATTTCGTATTCCGTGTTGATCAATCAAAAACAAATAAGAAACAAAAGCTTGTTGACTTTTAGAAACTTCATATAAAAAACAAACCTAAAATCTTTTTGGTATTTTCTGATATGAAATGTAAACGCAGTACAGAATCAGACACTATTTTTGTCTTTTGTAAGAAAGATTACGACTTAGGATCATATTGGACATAACATGCTGAACTACACTTCAATTTCGATTATTGTAGCACATAAGCCATGTCAATTGCATATATAATTTGTCCAACATTAAACTCAGTCAGAATCATACTCATAACATCTTGATATGTTAAGGTATTGATTATATTTGCATTGACCAGTGTACCCCACACTATTAGACATACTCAGATATGCTTTACTTATCACACTTTTGTGTTTTCACTTGTGATTTTAATCACATAATCAATATATTCATGATATAGTCAACTGTGTTCCATGCAAAAAGAAATAAGAACGTTAAATCGTCTACCTTAAGGTCGATCTTTCGATACGCAGATAAGTCCTCGAATTTAACAAAAAAATAAAATAAAAACAAGTTGAAATTGTATAACTCAACAACAATCAGGTCGGTCTTGTGAACACACAAAGAAAGTCCGATGTGTTATACGAAACACCAAAGAAAATAAAGCAGAACGTCAAACGAACAACAATCAGGTCGGCCTTGTGAGCACGCAGAGAAAGTCCGATCGTTCGACAAAATAAAGAAAATCAAACAAGTTTAAATCTTTGCAAAATGAACACATGCATACACAGTGACTTCTTATTTTATTTTTCACATATCTTTATCCTAATATATCGTGAGATATGCATCAAGATGTTGTCCACTAGGTCAAGCATCAGATTTTAGTGTATATCACATTTGAATACTTTCTGATTTACCGAGCCTACCTTACACATCGATCAAATGGTCTTATGGCTTTTTCATCTATTTTATCCATGAGTCAGACGATGTAAGACAATGTACCATTATTTTCCAATCATGTCGGATACAATTTCTCATATTTCAATGTTTTGTGAAAATGCGTGAGCATCGGATCGTCTACTCGATCTAGCTAATCGGACATCGAAACGTAATTAACCGATTGTTTTTATTGATCAAACGAGAACAATTACAATCAGTAAACACTCAGAATCAGACTCAGAGAAACACACTCAGAAACACACACTTAACAGATCTCGCACGCTCCGAACCACTGAAAACAAAGACCAAACAACTATATATACACGACTGGCCGAACTCCCTCCGAACCCCAGGTTCGGCCGGTCCGAACTGCAGGTTCGGACCAGGTTCGGCCAACCCTAAATTGGCTTGAACTTGGTCTTCATTTGATACTTCACACGACGCACATTTCATGTATCAACAAACTCCCCCTCGTCGTGTGCAGTATCTTTCTCATCTTTTGAACATCATCAAATCTGTATCTTCAATCAAGCTCCCCCTCAAGTTAAGATCTCGTTCGTCCAATGAGATGAATCTTCGAACAAACTCCTCCTCAACTCGATCGTAGCTCAGTCTTGAATACTTGATGACATTCAGTTTATCTCTGGTCTTTATCAACTAGCTTCAGAAGACTTGAAGTTGTGATCACTTGCACTACACCATCCTGCATCAAACTTAAATAATCTTGGCGCAAAACGTCTCTTTGAAACTCCAAGATATGATTTTTGAAAATGGATTTTATATCACATGTTGATCGGATCGAAAATAAAATAGAAATAAAATCTTTTTGGCTTTTTTTTGAAAAGTTTATATCAAAACAAACCTAAAATCTTTTTGAGTTTTCAAAGTTATGCTAAAACACACCAAAAATCTTTTTGTACTTTTCTTGATATGAAGTGAAATTGCAATACAGAATCAGACACTATTTTTGGTATGAGAAAGATCACTATACGGGATCATATTGATCATAACGCACTGAACTACACTTCAATTTCAATTAATTAAAGCACACAAGTCATGCCGATTGCCGGTATAATTTGTCCATCTTAAGCTCAAACAGAATCATATTCATAACATCTGGATATGTTAAGGTATTGATTAGATTTGCTTTGACCAGTGTACCCCACACTATCAGACATATTCTGACATTTTCTGTTTTTCTTTCTTTTCCTTTTGTGTGATAGCATTTGTGAAATTTCACAACGCATAACATTTTTCATGATACAGTCAACTGTGTTCCATGCAAAAAGAAATAAGAACGTTAAATCGTCTACCTTAAGGTCGATCTTTCGATACGCAGATAAGGCCTCGGATTTAACAAAATAAAGAAAATAAAACAAGTTGAAGTTGTATAACTCAACAACAATCAGGTCGGTACTCCCGTACACGCAGAGAAAGTCCGATGAGTTATACGAAACACCAAAGAAAATAAAGCAGAACGTCAAACGAACAACAATCAGGTCGGTCTTTCGACACGCAGAGAAAGTCCGATCGTTTGACAAAATAAAGAAAATCAAACAAGTTTAAATCTTTGCAAAATGAACGCATGTGTACACAGTGACTTCTCATTACTCTTTTCACACTTATTTTTCTTTTTGTGTCATGAAATACGCATCAAAATGTTATCCACATGGTCAAGCATTAGTATTTAGTGTATATCACATCTGAATACTTTCTGATTTGTCGAGCCTACCAAGCACATCAAACAATGATCTTATGGCTCTTTCATCTACTCTATCCATGAGTCAGATACGTATGCCAATGTACCATCATTTCCCAATGATCAATTTCTCACAATTTTATATTATGCATGTATTCACCTTCCTTCCTTATATATTTTGCATGTATTCACCTTCTTTCCATGACATGCTCAATTACTCCCCCTTACTTACAATTCTCCCCCTTAAAATGAAAACTCTAGTTTTGGATTTTCATTTTACACAAAAACAAGACTCTATTTTTGGCTTTTTGGAGAAAAACTTGTAAACAAATAAAAGTGATCAATCAACACGGATATGTTACAGTGTTAAAATTCAGAAAATTTTGCATGTGAGAAAAATTTGTCATTAAATTTAAATTAAGCAGAATACTCCTCCATCAACAACTTTTCAATCGTCGATAGGTCTTCTAGAAGTACCTGCACACTGGTCAAACTGATTAGTTCACAAATGACCCGAAGCGGATCGCTTCTGGTCGACCAGTGTCCTGGTTTTGCTTTGAAACCACTTTAGGTTTCCATTCTTGGTGTTTTGGTAATTCAGTTTTTGACGAAGCAGCCAAAGGTGACTGTGATGAGGAACCTATATTATGAGCTTTTGAAAACATTGGAACAAAACGTTGTTGTGTATGATAAAATGTAGGCTCAACTTCATCAAAAACTCTGCCTTGTTCATCGAAGAACTTAGTATTGGCAGATTTACCAAAAACTGGTTTCTTGTGAAACCTTGACTTCGATTCAGCAGAAAGTGGACAATCTTTTGCCATGTGCCCTCTTTCACGGCAAACATAACATAAACGTGTGGATTTGTCCCACTTTTGATGTACCTGTGACGAACACACATGAATATCTCTAACATGATCAGAAAGAGAATCATATACCTGATGACGATGATCATGCACCCATTTAGAAGTTGGGCTACGAGATTGAGAACTTGCAGATGAAATATCAGCTTTCACAAAAACTTCTGAAATCTTCCGAGCATCAACGCAATGAAGAGGAAATTCTTTGTCAGAAAACAATTGATCAGAACCCTTGAGTTTATAAAACCGCTCGGGTTGAACCTTGTCTGCTTTAAAGACATTCTTCTTTACTTGCTTCATTTTAAGTTTCTTCAAACTCTGTGCTTCAGATGCTGGAACCTTCTCAACTCGAACCTTCTTTTCATGAAATCCCAGACCAACTTGTTTACCAGATAACTTCTCCTCAGAATTTGAACTCTGATGTCCATTCTTAGCCAATCTTGTGAATTCAGCTTTCAATATCAGTAATTTCCTTCTGATCATAGAAAATAGTCTCATCAATTTCAGGTTGAGACTGAATCTTTTCACTTGATGTAGCCGATTTCTCATTATCAGCAGAGAACGAACCCGAAACAAACTTCGGTGCTGGAGGAATTTCAGATTTCAAAACCTTTTTCTTGTTCTTCTTGTTTTTCTTCTTCTGCACAACCTTTGCTTCTTCAGAAGTAGCAGATGAAGTCTTTGAATAGTCAACATCCTCAACATGTTCCTTCACTTCTTTGAAAGCTTCCTTGATATGAGCAAGAGGTGACGCAGTTTTATCAAACATTCTTTCAAAATTTGCATCATTTGCTAAGAAGCTTGTGAAAACTTGAGAATTTGAAACATTGTTGAGAAGTCTTTTAGCATCAAGAACTTGAATTTTGAGATCAGAAATTTGCTGTTGAGCTTCTGCAAATTCCTTTTCTTTTGCAATCAAACGCTTGGCAACTTTGTGAGTTTCAAATTTTTGTAAGCGAAGATTATCAAGTCCTTCATGTAACTCCTTCTTCAGTTTAGCTTCATTTCTCTTTTGAATTTCCAGATTTGCAGTTTTCACCTTATTAACTCTAATCAACTCCCGCTTCTCATCCAACAACTTTTCCATATCAACTTGATATGCTTTAATTTTAGCATCAGATTCTTCAACTCTCTTAGTAAGCAGATCAAGCTTGGCCTTGGATTTGTCAAACAAATTCTGGAAATCATTCGCTGCATCTTCTGCCTCTTCCTTCCATTTCTTCACTTCTTGCATCAATTCATCCTTTTCTTCACAAATCTCAGCTTTTGAAGTTTCAACACTTTTCTTATCTTGCTTCAAAACATCTATAACTTCATTCAACATTTTGATTTCAGTAACCAAACCCTCATTCTTCAAAACCAACTCTGTTTCATGTTCTTTAGAAAATTTCAATTCAGAATTAATCACATCAAATGCCTCAGACAATTGTTGAACCTTCTTTATCAACAAAGCATTTTCCTTCATCAGACTTTCCAAGTTTTCAGCAGATTCATAAGAACTTGGAATTGAACTAGTATCAGAACTAGTATCCGAACAATAATCTTCTTGTAAATCATGAGTAACTATTAAGGATGATGAATCATATCCAAAATGTTTACCCCAATCAATAGCACCATTTTTTTGAACTGTCAAAGCTGTTGTCTTGCCTGTGTTACTTGTAGATGGTTGAGTAAAACCAGGTTTGGATGATTGTGGAGTATCAGATTTCTGTTGACATTCTTTGGCAAAATGTCCAAGTTGTTGACATTTATAACACTTTAACTTTGACTTGTCGAAACCCAACTTGTCACCAGAAATACGTCTTCCATATTTCTTGAAAAACCTCTTTGACCGTTGGCATAACATAGCATATTGCCACGAAACATCCAATTCAGTCAATTGATCATCATCAAGTTCATCAAGATCTTCACTGGTTAACTTTGCATCAGCAACATTTTTGAGAATCAAACCAAAAGATGATGAAATCAATGCAGAAATCATTTTGGCACAATCCTCCGTTGATTCAGCTGAGAAAACACTTTGAGTTGAAATATTCGGAATTGTGAAATTGCAACCTCTTGAAGAATTATTATCAGAATTTCCTGAAGCTCCAGCTAGAAAAGCAACACTTGGTGCAGAATTTAAATTTGGTTTAGCTTTAGCATTCATGCTTGCTGAATTTTCACCATGATACAATTCCGGATTCTGTAAAGTAACACTTGACTTTTTGTTGTTCAACATTTCCATTTCCCGAGCATGAAGTTTTCCAGTAAGCTCGTGAAATGTTAAAGCAGGATAATCCTTGTCATGAGTAAGTAGCAAAACATAATTTTCCCACTTTTCAGGTAACGCTTCCATGATCTTTTCCTTTAAATCCACATCAGATTTTTCAATTCCAACAACCTTCAATTCACTAATCAAATGTGAAAATCTTGAAACTAGAGCAGTAATGTTTTCGTTGTCATAATTCTGAAAGTTATCAAATTCTTTGTTCAAAACTTTCTTTCGACTCTTCTTATAATCAGCATTCCCTTCACATCGTGCGGATAGAGCATCCCATAATTGCTTAGATTTCTTACAAGTGCTAAATTGATGAAGCAATTCAGTAGGTAAAGCCATAGTAAGATAACCATAAACTTTCTTTTCAAGCTCATAACTTTTTCTTTCAGCATCATCAAAATCTTCAATTTCCTTAGATTCTCCATCCTCTTTTGGTTTTTCATACAATTTCCTAATTGGAATCCATAAGTCAATATTATTTGTGCTGATATACGCTGAAAATCGTTTCTTCCAATTCTGATAATCTTCTAGTTTCAACAATTTAGGAACTTTCTGACTTGTTCCGATTTCATTGTCATAATTCATCATGGTCTGCATAGCACTTTGCATTGAAGCAAAAGCTTGAAATTCCGACATCGTTGAAAATTTGAAAAATTCTGATCTGTCCGAACTGGTCCGAACCTACTGTACCCTCCGAGCTTCCTCCGAACTAGGTCCGAACTTCACCGAACTACCTCCGATCTCTCGCCGAACTTCAATAACCCCGAAGATCCTCCGATCCTAGTCCGAATCAACTACTAGCTCCGAACTCTCACCTAACCACCTCCGAGCCTTCACCGAACGAGCTCCGAACCTATAAAGACTCCGATCTAGACCGATCTGCCACCGAACTCTCGCCGAACACCTCCGAGCCACCTCCGAACCTCAAGTTCGGAGCGGTTACTCCGAGCTTGCCCAGCAACCTCCGAACCTCGAAGACATTTTTCGAAAACTCGCAAAAACGAACTGATTTTGACGAAACTCGATATGGTGGATCAGAAAATTCGATAGAAAATGGTTTAGGAACAATTTTGACACAAAACACACGTCAGAAATGATCGAAAACACGTAACGAAACTCGAGAAAACTTCAAAAACGTTCAATAATCCGAGAATAGCAACCACAGATCAGTAGAGTGAACCAGAAAGCTCTGATACCACTTGAAAATGCGTGAGCATCGGATCGTCTACTCGATCTAGCTAATCGGACATTGAAACGTAATTAACCGATTGTTTTTATTGATCAAACGAGAACAATTACAATCAGTAAACACTCAGAATCAGACTCAGAGAAACACACTCAGAAACACACACTTAACAGATCTCGCACGCTCCGAACCCCTGAAAACAAAGACCAAACAACTATATATACACGACTGGCCGAACTCCCTCCGAACCCCAGGTTCGGCCGGTCCGAACTGCAGGTTCGGACCAGGTTCGGCCAACCCTAAATTGGCTTGAACTTGGTCTTCATTTGATACTTCACACGACGCACATTTCATGTATCAACATTTTGGATTTTTCAAATTTCTCCCCCTAAAAATGACAACCCTATTTATAGATTTTCATTTTTAACATATGGAAAAACAACACACTATTTTTGTAATTTTGCAAAAGCAAACTTCCCCTCAAAATGAGACGAAGTAAAAAACCAAATCAGAAATTGATCAACTAACACGAATACTTTCAAATAAGCATTTTTGAAAAGCAGATTGATTTTTAAATTCAAATTAAATTAACACATATATTCCACAAGAAGCAATTTTCCAATCACTGAAAGGTATTCCTGAAATACCTGCTTGACACCAAATAAAACATTAGTCGCTTTGAGACAGACCCGATTTAACAGCGTCGGGTCGCCCGGTGTCTTCCACAAATTCATTGTTGGCCTTGGAAACAACTTTTGGTTTCCAAATTTGTAAAGATTTTAATTTTTGATCGGAACCAGAATCATATTCATCTGGCATACTTGATTTAGACCATGACGACTTACGAGTTGATTTGATCTTTGGAGACCATGGTTCATAAAAAAAATCGACCTTTGAATTTGAAAAACCCTTTTAGGATTTCACCATTCCATCTATTATAATTCGATGTGTCATACATTGATCAATCCTTGGCTTATTTATTAGCCTCTAACATGTATCACATTGAATATGATTCCTGTAGGTCATTTACACATCAATATACACGTTTTAATCAAGCCATGGCTCCTAAGAGTCGTTTAGCTATTATGTATCAATATGATGTTTAGCAAGACCTTATCCGTCTTGCCTCATCATTATTGGTACAATTTCTATGAATTGTTTATCATTGATTACAGATTAATCTATGGGTATGGTTCCTATGAACCATTTATTGTTCATTTGACACGTTGGCACATTATCAATTTTTTTGTTGGTGTTGCCATGGTTCCTCTTAACCATTTTGCTAGCAATCATCAAATAATCAGTATTATGATCCCTAATCACTTATAAATAATTTAACATGTTGACATGGTTCTTACTAACCATTATTCGATCACATAACATTTTAGCGCGTAGTTATGGTTCTTACGAACCATTACTTGTTCATATTACATTCCAACTTTTATTTGGAAAATCTTGAGGATACTTACTTGCGTAGCAATCCTTAGTGCGTCTTCAGGAATGGTCGCTTCCAGCGTCCTCCCTATTTTCCCAATCATCTATGCTTGTGGGTCTCACCCGTTAAGTTGGGTCGATCACCCACCTAACAACTTCGATTCCTTAATAGTTATACAAAACTTACACGGGATTCTGTAGGTCCGAAAACAACAACCGTTCACGATATTTTAATCACAAACGAGTGCGGAATCCTCGTTTATGATTGATTCAAGGTAGAGAAGAGAAGAGAACACGAAGAATACGATGATTAAACGTTAAAAACTTGATCTTTGCACACAAGATAAACTTGTCGGGTACAAAACAGATATCGTAAACACTCTTCTCTCTCTAGATCACGATCACGATCGTAATCAGCTCCCTGGAAATCGTAAACTAGCTCTCCAATCCGCCACCCAAATGAGGAGGGCTAGAGGGGTTTATATAGGCACCCCAATGGGTTTACTATTGGGCCTCTTGAGTCATAAACCCAATAGTAAACTCAAGCCCAACCATAAACTAGCCTACATACAATAACCAAACTAGTCTACGAAACTAATGAAACCCTCTAAGCCCAGCCCAACATATTTAATATTGCAAGCCTCATAATCTAGCCTCTAAAATCTTCCCCTAGGCTTGTGATATTAAATGTCTTCGATCTTTGAAAATCTTCTTCTTGACTGGCTGGCATAGATGCTGATGAAGATTCTTTCCGCAGAAATCTTCATTGGGTTTCATAACGGGCACTTGGGACTTCCTCTTGATCAGCATCAGCTCGAACTTCTTGAAATGAACAAGTTAATGAGATGGAGGATTCTCATTGACTTGCTTCTCTTGAAAGAATTGGTTCTTGCTGAATCTTCGGTAACTGTCTTGAATCTTCATAAATTAGAGCTTGTGAACATCTTCTTTGATAATCTTTTAGAAGCTTGTAAAGAAACCAACAACTTCCCCTGAACAGTTGCTTTTCCAGATGAAAGTCTTGTCCGGCTGGTTCTTTAACTTTGAGCAGTAGCAGCATCAGCAGCATCTTTCTCTCATCAACCTGTCTGACACACATTTGAAAAAATATACTCCACCAGACATTTGATGACCGGTCTTTGGGTTAGGAGGTAATTATCATCTGTTCAGTTGATTCAAATTAACATAATTTTAACCAAAAACCCTAATATAGATTACGGGTTTTCTATAAAACTTCCCCTGAACCCAAGACCTCTAAAGACTTCCCCTTAGCTGATAACTTCCCCTTAGCTAAGGACTTCCCCTGAGATAATACATATTATCTTCGAGTTCCCTTCAGATACTATGTATTATGGAAGTCTTTTCATTAGATACTAAGTATCATCCTCGAGTTCCCTTCAGATAATACTTATTATCCTCCTCTCCTTCCCCTAAACAATTTGTCAAGATCTGACTGAGGAAGTCTTTTCCATTAGATAATAAGTATCATCCTCGAGTTCCATTCGGATAATACTTATTATCCCATACTCCTTCCCCTAAAAATTTGGCAAGATCTGTCGGGGGCATATTGTCATGCATTAAAACCCATGAAAAACATATTTTAACTTCTCAAATCGACCTGGCCAAGACGAAAACACACCAAAAAGAACTTAACGACTCACACACAAAAGATATAAACTAAATAAATACTTACCAAACCAAACATGAGAAAGTTTACAAGGGATCAAACCGTATGAATCTGACTGAGGAACCCTTTTCAGCTTCAGTTACTCAACTAGTCCAGGTGATTGCCGGTATGTTTGTCCTCTTTAAACTCAAACCCGTTTAATCCCAACCGAATGCGTCATGCTTAATATAGTATAATATTACCGTCATGTTTAATTGTCCCCACACCCAAGCGTACACAACAAAACCTACCCAACCTCAGAGTTTATTGAGGATTCACAAACCCCCAACTTGAGGAACCATGCACCATGGCTATGACTACCACTTATTTTCATTAACCATCAGTTGGTGATCAGGTCGGCCGCTAAGCACGCAAAGAAGACCAACTGAGTGATTATTTTTCATTTTATTTTCTTTTTCATTTTTTTATTTCTTTTTCATCTCTTTTTCTTTTCTTTTTCTTTTCTTTTTCTTTTCTTTTTCTTTTCTTTTTCTTTTCTTTTTATTATGTGGTGTAGTCATGAACAGCAGAGACATGGCGTATGAGAGAGTGAATACTAGGTAATTACCACTCTCAACCCATTTTTGCCGGGACTCAGTCTTTTAAACCATGCAACCTGGGATGGGAAACTAAACATATATATCTTTTAAGTTCACTGCACTTTCATTGGAGGTCATAAGTTTAGGTCGAGCCTACCGAGCATATCACCGTGGAGCTTGCCTTTCACTTCCGCCTTACGCGTGTCAGCCATCTCCAACCCGGACATTCATTTTACTTCCCCTAAACTTCTCAAAAACAAGACACAAACAATTAAAAATTGAAAAGCACACTATTTTTGAGGGGTCAACTTTTTCTTCATCTTTACATTTCTTCCCCTTGCTTTTTGATTTTTAATGTCACAATCTTGTGAACAACATTTTTCAGTTTTTTTTTTAAATAAAAAATAAAACACACAAACACACTTAAAAGAACAAAACACAAAATTTTGAAGATATCTGGCCAAGCTAACTTTCAAAGTATTGATTTAAAATTTAGAAAATTGGGTTTCATGACATGCACACTTCATTGCATTTGAAGTCAAACACATAATCAATCAACAGCTTAATTGAAACTTTAATGAAATAGGTTTGACTCAAAAGACCCTTTGCTGCCACATCATTCAAACAACCAAATTAAGAACAGCTACCTTTCATGATGATTTTGACATTTTACCTCTCAAAGAGACATACCTTCCATTGTATAGATTACTTGACATGACATGAAGATACGTCTCCTAAACTGTGCCTGGAACAATCACTTATCAACAAACAAATTAATAATAAAAATGTTAGTGATAATCCTCCTTGACTGTTCCTGCACATAGTGAGAGATTAGTTAGCCATTGGTACCCAGGCCATTGTTTTTCTGGGTACACCTGAGGAATCAATAAAGGATACTTCTTGTAAGAACATCCCCTTTGAGAAATCAGGAAGTTGTGATGGAGCTGCCTTGATTTTTGGTTTCCAAGTTCCAGGTGATTTAACATTTGTTTTAGTCACTTTTGGAGTTGTGACTTTAGGTATTTCAACCTTCTTCGTTTTAGATTCATTTTTCAAAACAGTTTTTGTTTTAGTCACCTTTGGAGTTGTGACTTTAGGTATTTCAACCTTCTTCATTTTAGAATCATTTTTCAAAACAGTTTTAGTTACCTTGGGAGGGGTAACCTTGGGTTTTTCAGACTTTGGTTGTTTTGAAAATGGTTTCTTCACCTGTTTTTGGAAATTTTTGTAACTTGGAAAGCTGTTGTTTTGATTTATAGATTTTCTTTCAGCTTTGGCAGCGCCCCAATGTTGATCAGAGGGTTTAACCTTAGGAGCAACAGTCTTCCTTGCCTTAGGTGTTTGCACCATCATTGGCTTAGACTTTACAGACTCCTGAGATGAAACCCTTTGACTTTTCGGAAAATAGGGTTCATAGGGGCGATAAAGATAGTTCCTAGCAATATGACCAGCGATGCCACAGTTAAAGCAAGTCTGCTTCTTTAGATAGAAGTCAGACGTGTACCCATTTGTCTTTGGTGGCTGATATGGAGCAGGTATCTGCCTTGTGTCTGCTTCTTTGGCCCATTTGACTGAGCTCCAAGATTTGACTTTCTGGCTGGTTCGTCGAAGCCTGTGTCGAACCTGTCTTTACTGTCTTTGTGCTTCCTTGATTCTTTGATGTTGAAGCACCATTCTTGCAATTACAACGACAACTGCATGATCCAACTGAAGAAATGGGAGACACAGCTACTCCCTTGAGTTTTTCATTCTTCACTCCAGCTGTTGGTTTCATACTCGGATGCTTGATGGTGATCTTTGGCCTCTCAACTTTAGGTTCACTTATCACTCCATCGGTTGTTCCCTTGAACTTGGAGGAGAAGGATGGTAATTCATATCCTACATCTGGTTCTTGGTCACACATTGATCCAGATGTCATAAAGATCTTCCCCTCAGGCCGTGTCGTCAAGATCACCTTTTCCCTTTTGACTTCGTCAATTACTTTGAAGCATGGGATTTCAATTTTAGGGTATGGTTTCAACTCTATCCCAGCTTCATCAGACTTAGAGTTGTGACACCTGTCATATTTCTGGCACTCAGCATCATTTTCTGATATATCCTTTACTCTCCCTTCACCATAAGTCATGTTTGCTTCATTATCAATTTCTTCTTGAATCAATGGTGTAGTTCCAACCAAGACACTATCAATAGGAGGAGCAGCTTCTTTATAATCAGACTTGGTTCGTTCAACTTGTTCCTCACTAAGAATTATTCCTATAATGTCTTTGGGAACTAGTGGAGGAATGATGCTGTTCATTGCCAAAGATTTATCAGTTTTCTCTGACCCACACCCAGATGTGTCTTTCCTAACTTGACCAGTCACAACAGCATGTTACAATTCCTTTCCAGCATCGAGCATTCTTTTGCTTCTCATTTGATTCACATCTAGTTTCACTTGCAACTCATTGTTCTTATGTGTGAGGTCATCTACCTGCTTCCTAAGCTCAGCTATTTCTAACTTTGCATTGTCATACAATAGAGTTTTCTCAGTAGCAAGTTTTTGATATTTCACAATGTCTAGTTTCTGAGCTTTTACCTTCTCCTCATTCTTTTGCCATCTACCCTTAAAAGAACTCCTCTCGCATTTTATCTCAAATAATTCTATCTGATAATTTTTACAAATTTGCCTAAGTCCAGGAATTATACGAGCACAAGTGGGATTGGGGCATATCTCAGTTTGGTCAACTTCATCTGTGAAATCATCTTTGTCCTCAACTATATTCTTTTCTTCAACCACTGAACTCATTTTCTTTCTTTAGATATGCAGATTTTGAAGATTTTGAAGAATCGGCAAAAACGGCAAAAGTACTATTCAAAGAATAGTATCAAAAACTTAAAACTGAAAAACGGAGGCCTTCGGAGTGGAGTTTTGGGGTCCAAACGAGCTCCCCTGGACATTAGTCTAGGGTAATTCTGGGACTCGGTGTCACGAACGTCGTGTTCAAATTTGAGCCTCTAACTCCAAACGAGTCAAAAGTTACGTCCGTTTCCATGAAAGTGTGAAATAGTAACTTTTTGCCACAAAACCTGTTTCCGATCGTACTCCCTGTATACGATCGTAATCACCTGTTTACGATCGTAATCACCTGTGGATCGTAAACTCTTGATTCCGATAAAACCCAGTCGTAAACACGATTCCGATAGGTTAAAATCGTAAACGTTGATTCCGGTTGAAAAAGTCGTAAACACTGATTCTGGTTGAAAAAGTCGTAAACGCGATTCCGATCAAGGAAAATCGTAATCTCCTGATTCCGGTTGAAAAATTTCGTAAACTTGATATTTCTGATCGTAAACACTTAAAAATCCTGTCTTGAAGTCGTGAACGCGTTTCCGATGAAGATCTTCAAGAACAAACACTCGTAAACACTTCAAAAACCCAGAAAACTGATCGGAAACTCAGGAACAACAGCAGATCTGGTCGTAAACCTGAAAAACTCAAGAAAAACTCACAAAAACTTTTAGATCTTCTTGAATCAATATCGTGAGAACCACGAAACACTCATTTCTTGGCTCTGATACCAATTGTAGGTCCGAAAACAACAACCGTTCACGATATTTTAATCACAAACGAGTGCGGAATCCTCGTTTATGATTGATTCAAGATAGAGAAGAGAAGAAACACGAAGAATACGATGATTAAACGTTAAAAACTTGATCTTTGCACACAAGAAAACTTGTCGGGTACAAAACAGAAATCGTAAACACTCTTCTCTCTCTAGGTAACGATCACGATCGTAATCAGCTCCCTGGAAATCGTAAACTAGCTCTCCAATCCGCCACCCAAATGAGGAGGGCTAGAGGGGTTTATATAGGCACCCCAATGGGTTTACTATTGGGCCTCTTGAGTCATAAACCCAATAGTAAACTCAAGCCCAACCATAAACTAGCCTACATACAATAACCAAACTAGTCTACAAAACTAATGAAACCCTATAAGCTCAGCCCAACATATTTAATATTGCAAGCCTCATAATCTAGCCTCTACAGATTCAACTTGACTCAACAATATGAGTTTTACTGCGTTTAAACAAGGTTACTTCTCACCTTTTGTTAAACGTCTAGTTATTTCATAAGGTTACGGGTTTTCTAGCAAATGCCATAACCCGTTTCTCCTTATTCTTCTTTTCCATTTTGTAATTTTACTTGATTCTCGACTTGGGTTTTAACCCAATTCACTTGAAAAACAATCACATTATATAAATTTAATATCTTTTAACCATTTTTGATATCGCATAATAAACATGATTCAACCATCTTAACGGTTTTCGATTAAAACATATGACCATTTCGACTCATTAATTCCATGGTTATTCGTTAATCCTTCTTTTTATGACATTTCCATATAAGGTTCAACCTTTGTACATCCGTAGATGTCCCAACTGTAACCTTGTTTCAAATTATTGGCTTCACGACCCCCTCTTGGGTTGTTTCTTTTCACCAATTACCCCCTTAATAATATTGGTTTCACGACTCCTACAGAGTCGTTCTTCACCAATTCCCCATTCATTACATTGGCTTTGCGGCTCCTATAGAGTCGTTCGTCACCAATTTTCATTCATTATATTGGTTTCACGGTTCTTACAGAGTCGTTCGTCACCAATTCTCATTCATTATATTGGTTTCACGGCCCTTATAGAGTCGTTCGTCACTAATTCCCTTTCATTATATTTTAAATTCCGAATTATGACCTCATGGGTCCAACCTCTTATTTTGGCTCGATTTAGACACATGTGTACATGCCTTACCATTTATCAAAATGTAATCCAGGTTGGGTAGTCCCACCTAGTTGTATCTTAGCACATGCCCATATGCATTCGAGTCCTAGCCCAATGCATTTTGGAGTCGTATGTGTCATCATCCATCCACTCGCCTGGGTACAATTTTCCTGCAAAATCAACATGTCACATTTGACCACTTTTAGGGTTTTCCTTACCTATAGCAAGGTTACCCCACAAGAATATAAATATTCACGCGTTTCAAGGTATAACATTGCTGAATTATATGTCACAATGTTATCTTGTTACATTATCAAATTTCTATTTTAGATACAACATTGCACAACTATTTGTCACAATGCTATCTTGTTACCTTGAGAAATTTTCATCTCATTTATGATCTATGGTTTCAATGAATCATTTACGATCAAATACCACATGATACATGGTGGTGGCTCCCTAGAACCCTTTTTCCCCATTGTATCATGCTTAACAATTATATATTTCTTTCAGGGCAAAAACATGATCCTAACATAGTAGGATTCAAGAATTACCTATCAATTTCAGATTCTTTTGCCCTTGGCAAGGTTTTCTAGTTTTATTGGTCATGGCCAATAACTTTCCACAGGTTTATACGAGGTTTCTCGCCTAGGCTTTACCCCATTTCTACCTGTCTTACTGATATTTGGGGTCTCGAGCCTCCCTTCCTTGTTCCTCTGTAGCATCATCGCCATCATGGTCCGTCATTGATCTACAGAGTTAAATTTTCATTAGCTTACAACTATTTTTTTTACCTTTTCCCGTAGCAAGGTTTTAATAAAATTGTATTGGTCGTGGCCAATATCCTCCCACAGGTTTATACGAGGTTTCTAGCCTTAGCATTACCTCGTTTCTACCTGGGATACTTCACTCATGCACTTCCCGGTTCAGGTGTGAAAACACCTCCCCGTGCGTTTCCCCAAGTGATAGCTAATAACTCTGCCTTTACCGGCATATAAGAACTATTATTCATATTAAACACAAATATCAATAATCAATTTATGGTTATGTACCTTACCCAGACGCTTCATCAAGCTTAAACCGATTGAGTTCAAGTACTCCCCGAATACTTAATTCTCTCAAACCATAGCTCTGATACCAAATTATAACACCCATGTACAATTGTGATGCCAAACATAACCATTTTCGTCATTAAAAATCGGTCCAGAAATTTTTTGTTCAAAACATGATTTTTGATAATCATATAATGCCATCATGGTGGTTTATATTTACAAAATATACCCATAATAAGTTTAACATCCAAGTGTTGTTCAATGAACTTTGCATAAGTTCATTACACCAAAGCGGGGAATCAATTCGTTCAATCTTCATGTGATCGGTCCATCTTGCACTTGATGAGCATCCCGTCAAGCCTTCGCCTTACCTGCAACATACTCACTTTCAATAGTGAGTTTCTATTGCATAAGAAAAATATAATTAACATTAATCAATGAGAATAACAAGTAAAATCAGAATGGTACTCCTAGGCGTATCGCCTAGATTAGCCTTAGTTCCAAGCGATACACTTGGATTACTACGCGTATTGCCTTCTGATTCACATGCTCTAAGCGATACGCTTGGAGCCATTTTTCCAGGGATTTGGCCAATTTCGGCCGGTTCCATACTTAGCCAAATTTTTGGCTTTTTCACCTTGCTTCCTACCAGATTTCACCAACTGGTTTTCCAGCCTATTTCAAGTCATTCAATCATTACAAAACACATTTTAAACATGTTTTTAATCATATAAACATACCTTATGCGAATCGAATTCAGACTATGCATTTACGGGTTCATCCAACCCGTTTGACCCATTAGGATACCCATTCCCTTTAAGCCAAGTATTTGACCCAAATGTAAGTTTAACCCACCATAACCCATTGGCATGCATGAAGGATAATTCATCTCCAAGGTCAATTACATATTTTAACCCTGCAAAGATTCTATGTACTTCGTGTGCTCGTTTCAATTGAAACTAACTCAATTTTGAAGATTATGATCCTAAATTTATGTGACTACCTATTTATGCATCAATTTTCTTTTAGGGAGTCACTACATATTTGTTCAACCATTTTTGGGATATTGCAACCGTTTGACCCGTTAAGATGGGTCCTTGGCCTTGGTATATCTCCCAATGACATATTTGACCACAATTTAGCATTTAGGATCTATGGTTCTATAAACCATTTGTGATCATTCTTTAATTTGTTACATGACATGGGTTCTAAAACCCCATTTCTGCCCATTGCAACTTGTCGTTCATATTATGATTCCTCCGAATCTTACTTATGGTCAAATTAGTCATTGGAGAACCTTTTGGCGATTAGGCTTCATGGTTCCTAGAACCATTCTTCACCCATTTAGAATAGCTCACGGTCATTTCCATTTATATGAAAACTCATTTTACATAACTACTACTTGTATCATAAACAATGTTACTTTCTACATTCTACCCGTAGACATCATGCTCTAACGGGTTTCTTGTCATGCTTTGCATGATTGCTTTGATTCAAATTCTAGTCAATGTAACACTTCCATTTATATTCTTAATTAATACTCATTACATAATTAATGAGTTTTTATTGTTACTTAAGTAAGTGTAAGTTGTACTTACCTTGCATCCATGTGAGCATTTCCACCTACACTTTATCCGGTTGCAAGCTTCACCTAGCTAGCTCATCAAGATCAACTAGCATATCATATCCACAAAATATTTAGGTTAGTTTCCATAACATACCTCTTCCATTTTCATGGATTTAACAACTTCATAATTCATCAATTCATAACGTAGGCTAGTTTGACCTTTAAAAGTCACACTCCCATTTGGGCATAACTTTGACATTACCCCTTTAGCTAAGTAATCCACTATATGTTTAACACATAGTTAAATTAATAAGCAACCAGAGTCTAGCATCATGCATCTTTTTCATACATTCATACAATCCTTACAAGATTCAAGAAAAATGAATTCTAGTACCATATGTTTCAGCAGTGCTGCTATAACGGTCCTTTTTGACCACTCTACGAATTTTTCTAGCATTCCATGTTCAAAAATGAAAGGTAGTACACTGAAAGACCTTTCTAGGCGTATATGGTACACCTTCTAACGGTTTTTCTATGATTTTATACATCATTTTCAAAAACAGGACAGCAACCATTTTTCCTTCCAAACAACATGCTGGAGAATTAAATGGCCATATTCAAGTGTCATTTTGACCCATTATAAATCAGATTCAGTTCTAAGTGTTCAAACATGAAACATAGTATTCACAACAAGCTTTCCGATCGTATATCATACATCCAAACGGACATACGAGTGATCTTATACAACGCTTTCAAAACAGCCCCAGAATTAGGTTTTTATCATTTATACATGTCCATTTAACACATTATATAAGCATGGATTTCACATTAGTCCATATTCACATCTTTAGCAATTAATTTTTTTTTAATACATTAAGGCCTCATGTTTAGCATTCATAAACATCTATTTGCTAATAACTAGCTCATTTGGACATTTCATCGAGCACTTGGTGTGCATCAACATGATATCATAATTTCAACCTACTTTTATTTAGGTTTAATTTCCATCACTTGCATATCAATGTTTTACAACAATGTTTCACCTTATCATGCATCAATTAACTAATATAAGTAAACAAACACATGCAATTTTAGTAATTAGCAACATGGAATCCAAAAACTTAACCCCCATGGCTTAAAGTTCGTAGCCTAGAGTTCACCCCACCAAAACTTGAGGTTTTGGTCACAATTTCAAGCATTTACATGTCTAAAACATGTGTATATTTATACAATCATCACAACAATAAATCACAGCCTTAAACATCTAATTTGCCATGGATTTTTCGAAATCTAGACATGCAAGTTTGTGAGCTTTACTTACCATTTAACCTCCAATAGTTTAGCTATGGTTAGAGCTTCAAGAATCTTGTATTCGATTAAAAAATTGTAGCCTAACTCCAACTAATTGAAGATTATGATTAAAAGGAAATGGGAGTGGGAGAGTTGCGACTTCTGATGCTTCATACGCATCCTCCTCTTCTCTTTTTTTTCTTTTGTTTAATTTAGTTTCACTAAATTACATAATAAGTCCTTTCAGTTCAATATTTAGGTTATTTAATAACCTAAACTTTCATATTTACATCATAAGTCCCCCACTTCTACCTAAAAAATAGTTGGCACATAGTTTTAATGTACCCATAACTCGAATTCACGCTTAACGTGAATTTAGCGAGCGGGATTTTAACCATATTTGAATCGGGATGTTACACAAAGTGTCCATAAACAGAACACTTATAACACTTAACCTTCGATTTGTCCAATCCAATTTTACCATCCTGATTCAACCTTTTCTTGCCAGTTCTGTTGAAAACTTTCTTCATTCGTTGAACTAACATAGCATATTGCCAGTTCAAATCCATCTCTTCCAAATGATCATAATCAATCCGATCGTAATCTTCATTCGCCAGCTCAACATTATTAACATCACCAGTAATAACCCTGGAATATGAAGATACCAACGCAGACATTAAAGCATTATAATCATCGGTGGTTTGAGCAGATAATGCATTTTGAGTTGACAAACTCGGAACAGAAACATTACAACCAGCTGAATAACAAGGAGTTTCAGAGTCTTATTAACCTCTTAATAAGTAAAACGCATCGGAAAACAAAACTTTCTCAAAGTTATGATATATTAAAAAAACCAGATTTTAACCTTTAATGAAAACCCTAAACAAGGGAGGATCCAAATACGAAATGCATGCTATCAAAATACAACACAACCATAGTGTGTTTAGGGTATACCTTTCTCCAAGATGGAGGAGCTTGGAAGAAGATGAAGTGACCCAATGACGAGCCTTCAAGGCGGAAGACCTCAAGTAGTGATACCCACGAGCCACCAACAACAACACCTTGTTGCTAGGATTTCTTGAATATTGACTTCTTCCTTCTTTCTCCTTGAACCGATTCGTGAGAGAGAGAGAGAGAGAGAGAGAGAGTGAGAGAGAGTGTGAGAGAGAGAGTAGAGAGGAAGTCTTGCACTTGATTATTGTGTGTTATCCACCCAAAGTGGAGAGAGTAGGTAGATATATATAGAGTCGTTTATTGTACTACATGTAGTACATATTGTAGTACAAGTACTTCAAGTAGTGCAAGTAGTACAAGTGTAGTACATATTGTAGTACAAGTACTACAAGTAGTGCAAGTAGTACAAGTATAGAAGAAGTAGTAGTACAAGTACTACAAAAAGATATATATCATATTATTTTATATAAAAGTAATTTTACTTTAAATATAAAATCCCTACTAAATCATTTAAGCCATTTAAACAATTTCATACTCTCTTATTTAAATCATCCGTATGATTTAATTACAAGTGCAACTATTTAGAAACCCATTTCTAAATGTCTTCGTATTATAATATTTATTTATTTGATCACATCTAAAATAAATATCGTTAGTTGGTTGTCTAGCTCGTTATTGGGTATGACCCGTCTTGGATCATAACATAATAGCCACATCAATCTAGTATGTGTCTTGGGCATATAGAGGCCAACAATCTCCCACTTGCACAAGATTCATAGAAGATTCATGCAAGTAGAAAATACCGCCTAACAACGGTGTACTACCCCTAATACGTATGAATTAGTTCCATTCAATAACATCAACTCCTTCAAGTCTCCACTTGAAATGTTTTAGGTTAAACAATCATTTATACTTTTGTCTCAAATGTCATGTTAAATCCTAGAGACATAGAGTGATCACTTTCCATTGATTTAACTTGATTCAGGCCTTAGACATTTAACTCTCAATGAATAAGAGGAACAAATTCCATCTTGACTGCATACGCCTCTCACAAACACCTAGTACCATGCCTGAGCTTAGCCTTACATACTGCCATGTTTCAGAACAGCGAAGAAATAAGTCAAAGCATAATTCTTGGTGAATATCAAGACCCAATATGTATCTCAGGTCAGAGGATACAGATGATATTCTCCTTTACTCAAGCTTACTTATGATCAATCAATTAAGATTCCATGGGGTAAGTCTTGAGAGCGGGTCGTCCAATATTTGTCTCCCACAAATATTTATGAACCTTGGTAGCAACCTATTGCCCCATATTCATACCTTATGAATATCCACCAATCCAAGTTCATAATAGTCTTACTTTCATATTTGTTCCCACAAATATGATCGACTACGGACATATAGAATAAGTAACTTATTCACGGATTTAAACATGCAAAATGGAACACTACACAATTTTAAATGAAATCTCACATTCATATAAAAGTGTCAAAATAAACATTGTTCTGATATCCAAATACAAAACATAAATCATATCCAATCACTAGAATGTTGAAGTCCCATGGCACAAACATGACCCTCATGCTTTGGGCGTTCTAGGAGCTTCGTGAGTGGATCGGCGACGTTGTTGTCAGTGTGAACTTTGCGAATACATATATTTCCCTTTGCAACTTCATCCCTTATGTAGTTGAATCTCCGCTCAATGTGCCTTACCTTTTGATGATCACGAGGTTCTTTGATTTGAACAATCGCTCCCTCGTTATCACAAAGGATCTCTAGGGGTCCTTGAATGGTAGGAACAACCCCTATTTCAGCAATAAATTTCTTCAACCATGCGGCTTCTTGTGCGGCTAAAGATGCGGCGATGTACTTTGATTCTGTAGTGGACAATGCAACCACCTCTTTCTTTGAGCTCTTCCAAGAGACCTCCCCTCCACTCAAAACGAAGATATACCCCGATTGTGATCGAGAATCATCTCGATCCATTTGGAAACTCGCATCCATGTAACCCCTTACAACGAGTTCCTTCTCATCGGATCCATATATTAAGAACATATCCTTAGACCTTCTAAGATATTTTAATGTACTCTTAACAGCCATCCAATGACTATCTCCTGGATTTTGTTGGTATCTACTTGTCATGCTTAACGCGCATGACACGTCCGGTCTGGTGCATATCATAGCATACATAATCGATCCTATAGCAGACACATAAGGGATTCCTTTCATTTTGTCTTGCTCAACCATTGAGCTTGGACATTTAGTCCTACTTAATATAGTCCCTCTTTGAATAGGTACCAAACCTTTCTTAGAGTTTTCCATCTTAAACCTTTTCAAGACTTTGTCAATGTATGCACTTTGATTCAAACCTATCAAGCGCCTTGATCTATCCCTATAGATCTTTACTCCCAAAATATAGGCGGCTTCACCGAGATACTTGATGGAAAAACAACTTCCAATCCATGCTTTTACAACTTCCAAGGTTGGAATGTCATTTCCAAATAGTAGTATGTCGTCTACTACAATACTAGAAAAGTTATTATACTCCCACTAGCCTTCTTATACACACAAGCCTCATCCTCGTTCTTGATGAAGCCAAATTTCTTTATCTCTTCATCAAAACGGTGATTCCAACTCCTTGATGCTTGTTTCAATCCATAGATTGATTTCTTTAACTTACACACTTTATTAGGATGTTTTAGATCGACAAAACCCTCGGGCTGAGCCATATAGACATCTTCCTCAAGATATCCATTTAGGAAAGCCGTTTTGACATCCAATTGCCATATTTCATAATCATAATGGGCGGCTATGTAGAATAATATCCGTATCAACTTTAGCAATGCCACCGGCGAGAAAGTTTCATCATAATCAACCCCTTGAGTTCGAGTGAAACCTTTTGCTACAAGTCGAGCTTTAAATGTGTCTAAGTTTCCATGCATGTCGGTTTTCTTCTTGAAAACTCACTTACTTCCAACTACCTTAGAATTAGGAGGTCGCACTACCAAGTCCCATACTTGGTTGGCATGCATGGATTGCATCTCAGCGTTCATGGCTTCCAGCCATTTGTCCGATTCGGGATCAGTCATTGCATCATGGTAAGTGGTTGGTTCATCCGAATCTACCACATAGCATCCCTCCATGAAAAATCCATATCTTTCAGGTGGACTACTAGTTCTACCAGATCTGCGAACGTTGTGTGTGTTTTGATCAATCATTTGATCATCTTCAACAACCTTTTGTTGAGGGCTAGTTTCAACCAAACGTGTATCGGCTTGTGGTTCTTGATCATCCTCAAGTTCCACCGTTCTTCCACTAGTTCCTTCCATAAGGACCTTAGTTTCCAAGAACTCGGCCTTTCTAGCAATAAATACTTCTTGCTCTGTTGGATTATAGAAGTAATATCCTATAGAATATCTAGGATATCCTACGAATATACACTTAGTGGACCGGGGATCTAGCTTGTTTGAAGCATCATGCTTTACATAAGCTTCACAATCCCACACCTTTAGATAAGATAAGGATGGAACCCTTCCATGCCATAACTCAAAAGGTGTCCTTTCC
The DNA here is from genome assembly GCA_039602395.1 of Deinandra increscens subsp. villosa. Lineage (NCBI taxonomy): Eukaryota > Viridiplantae > Streptophyta > Magnoliopsida > Asterales > Asteraceae > Deinandra > Deinandra increscens. Next base: position 85,147,903 of record JBCNJP010000010.1, on the reverse strand, counting down.
ACTTTCTTGGTTGGGGCCATATTCAAAATATGGGCCGCTGAGAGTAGGGTATAACCCCAAAATGATAGAGGTAAGGAACTTCTACTCATCATATATCGAACCATATCCAATAGGGTTCGATTCCTCCTCTCCGATACACCATTATGTTATGGTGTTCGAGGTGGACTAAGTTGTGAGACAATCCCACAACTCCTAAGATAGTCTTGAAATTCATTGCCAAGGTATTCACCTCCTCTATCCGAACGAAGGATCTTTATTGTTTTGTTGAGTTGATTTTCTACTTCATTCTTGAAGATTTTGAAAATTTCAAAAGCTTCATCCTTGTGTGCTAACAAGTACACATACCCATAGCGACTATAGATGCCGGTAAAGTTGATGAAGTATCTTTCACCATTCCTAGATGTTGGCTTAAAAGGTCCACATACATCCGAATGTATGATCCCTAGAAAATCTTTTGCCCTTTCGGTGGTGCCACTAAAAGGCGCCTTAGTCATATGAATCACATTCATTTGTTTTCAAAAGACCCCTCTTTTGTAATGCTAGTATGCGGTTCTTATTTATGTGACCAAGGCGGCAATGCCAAATGTAGATGTCACTCAAATCTCTTTTGAGTTTCTTGGTGGTGGTTTCGTACATCGAGCTATTATATGATATGTTTTCATGAACCAATTCATAAATACCATTTAAAGGGCTAGCTATAAAATAAAACATCTCATTCATTAAAACATGGATATCATTGTTAACAAACTTAAAATCATACCTAACATATCTTAAACGGGAAACAGAAATTATGTTCCTCGTCAAACTAGGAGCATATAGTACATTATTCAAAATTACTTCCAAACCACTTGGAAGTTCTAAAATATAGTCTCCTTGGGCTTCAACTTGAACTTTTGCTCCATTGCCCATAAAGAGACCAACTTCTCCCGTCGTTAAGTGCTTATGTCTTTTGAACCCCTGCAACATATTACATATATGAGTTCCACATCCGGTATCCAATACCCATGTGTTAGAAGAAAGAGCATTAAGCTAAATATAGAACATAAAGGTCTTACCCGAGGTTTGACCTTCATCCTTCTTTTCTTTCAACCCTTTGAGATAGGTTGGACAATTCCTCTTCCAGTGTCCTACCTCACCAGACTCAAAGCATGGATCATTTGAAGCAACCTTTTGCTTCTTTTCCTTCGGTTTTGGGGGCTTCTTTTTTAGCCCTTTCCCGTGACAAATCCCCTCCCTTTGGCAACCTTTGCCTTTGAGAAACTAGAGGTAGAGTGGGACCTCTTCTTGCTACTACCTTCATTGATCGTTAGAACGGGCACAACACTTTTACCCATCCCTTGCTCGGCCGTTTTAAGCATCCCATGAAGCTCGGAAATGGTCTTCTCCCAACCATTCATATTGTAATTTAATACAAAAGTGTCAAACTTCTTTGAAAAAGAGTTGAGGATCAAATATGTAGCCAACTCTTTTGAAACGGGACTATTGGGATATACCCCCAAAAGTCCACTCATAAGGGCCTCAAAAATAGAAGGGCTACGAGGAAGCACCTCTCGAGGCGACGGGCTACGTGGAAGCCCTTGCCCTCGATGACGGGCCAAGGATGCCACCTCGGCAATGGGAATAAGCGAACGCCGGAGTGTTATCGCCATGGCGGAAGGGATAAAGGCAAACTCGGAAATGGGAATAAGCGAACGAGTGTAGGGGATCTAGCCGATAAGAAGGACATGCAAGTACGAGGTAGTACGATGAGACAGGTGATGTGAATGGCATCTCCGCCAGTCCAGCCTGTTTCTCGGCGCTCGAAGCCCCTGCGACCCCATCAGGCATTTAATGCAAGGAAAGAAGACGTGAGAGGAGGAAATGACCGTTTCGCCCTCGGAGACCACTATATAAACAATACTTGGACAACCGGGTAAAGGATCCCAAATTCTCTCTAACACTTTCCTTACTCATTTGATTCCTCTCCTTAAGCAAAAACTTACTCTCACTCTGGAGTGTTGTCATGAAGACCCCCTTCGGGGCCCTTCGTGTCAAGGCTAACGGTGCTTCTGTTTTGTAGGAACCTTCACAAGACCCTTCCACGTGTAGCTAACCTCCAACAATCCTACCCCGGGATTCTGGGACGCAACATTGGCGCCATCCGTGGGACCGGCAAATACATTGGTCTAGACTTAACTAAAAACAATGGAAGAAAGAGGAGAAGTTCGTGTTCCACCTGGGTTTGAAACACCTTGCGTAAAGACGAAGGCCGCCACAAGTATGGCCGGAGAACTCTTTTCCTCGGTGGTCAATGTGAAGAAGAAAGGAGGGGAAAACTCCACGAGTCAAGAAGGAAACACCATCACCCTAGAATTTGTAAAAAGAAACAAAAAGGCTCTAATGGCCCAACTCTTGGAGTTGGAGAAGTCGAAGAAAAACCCATCAATCCCAAAGGTGTTGTTTGATAAGGAAGATTATGTGGAGGGTCAATACACCGATACAGACTCTGATGATGAGGTAGAAGTTCTCAAGACAAAGGATGTTGAAAAACCAGAAAAGGAGGAGGTGGGAGATCTCCTCAAAAAGTTGTTATCTGCACTAGATAAACAACCACAATCAAGTAGCCCAATGAAGGGGCCCAACAAAGTTAACAAGAAGCAAAGTAAGGGGAAGGATCCTATGTCACTCCCCTACAAGCCTTCAGAGGTGGGGGACATTTCCAAGTTCACAAATAGGATTTCTGAAGCCCCTCTGCAGCCAAAGTTAAGATTGCCTCCCTCAGTATCTACCTATGATGGGACTCAAGATCCCAAAGACCATCTCCATGCCATAAGGGCTGCAGGGGCGGTAGGGGCTTGGAGTATCCCAACATGGTGTCATATGTTTGTTTCCACCCTGGCCGGAAACGCAAGGTTGTGGTTTGACACCCTTCCCCCAAAAAGCATTGACAGTTACGAGGAGCTCAGAGGGAAGTTCCTCAGGTACTTCAGTCAGCAGAAGAAAACCACTAGGAATCCAAACGAGATCCTCCACATAAGAAGAAGGGATGAAGAAAACCCTGGAAGGATTCATGAGTAGATACATCGAGGAAAGCATGTACATCAGAGATGTCCCAGAGGTCATGAAGATAAGCGGCTTCATTCAGGGGGTTAGAAACTCTTAGTTGTGCGAAAAATTGGGAGAAGAGTTCCCAAGCTCCTTTGACGACCTAATGGACAGGGTTCGAGCCTACATAAGGGGAAAAGATACGGGACAAAAGGCCAAGGAGTAGGGGGCTAGGAAAGATAACTCGAGCAGTTACAGCAAAGGAAGGGACAGAAATGAAGCTCGTCCGAGCGGTTCCCATTCAAGAAGGAACTCATCAGAAAAGAAGCCATCCTACTCGCCATACCCATCAAAAGGAAGTCGCTCATATGAATCATCGTCAGGTACGCCACCCCATTTCGAAAAATTTACTCCATTACTTAAATCCCCCAATGAAATATTTGCCACCGAGAAGGACAGGCTGCCTTTTGGTAAGCCCCGTCCTAACAGACACGGAAGTAAGGCCCGTCCTGGGGAGTATTGTGATTACCATCGAGGAAACGGGCACGCAATTGATGACTGCATACAACTAAGAAAGGAAATAGAAGCTGCCATTAAAATAGGCAAACTATCATATTTGGTGAAAGAAATCAAAAACCCAAAAAAACCTAGAGGCAAGGAAGGGCCTCCGAGGGAAGAGCCCCAGTATATAGACATGGTCAGAAGAAAAATCGGCGAGGAAGAAGCTCCTCAGCGAGTAGTTAGGCATAGATTGTATGACAACGAGAAATGGCTTGAAAGGTCCATCACTTTCGCGTCTTTAGGGCCCGACGAGGCCCAAGAAGCTCCTCTTAATATCGCTGCTGACATAGCAGGGCATCGGGTGGCCCGGATCCATGTTGATGGAGGAAGTGGGACGGAGATTATGTATGAGCATTGTTTTGTGAGAATGAGGCCAGAAATCAGGACGGGGGTCCAAGAAGATTACACACCCTTAATAGGATTCTCAGGAGAAATGGTCAGGCCCCTAGGGAAGATAACATTGCCCTTCACCATTGGGGAAGGCTTCACAAAGAGAACAATCGACCTGACATGGTCTATAGTAAGAGCCCCGTCAAAATATAACGCCATCATAGGAAGGCCCGCCATCAGGGCCCTCAGGGCTCTCACATCAACAGTACATGGTCTCATGAAGTTCCCAACCCCAGGAGGAGTAGCAACTGTCGGCTCAGCCTCAGAAATAGTGGCAAGTGTTGATATCCTGCCAGGACTGGTGCCAAAAAACGGGATAGAAGAATGGATGGTGTGTGATAGGTACCCCGAACAAACCATAAAGGTGGGCTCGCAACTTTCTGAAAAATGGAAAACTGCTCTTAAGGAGCTGCTGATCGCAAACAATGACATATTCGCGTGGCAATGTGGGGACATGGAAGGAATCCCATCAAGATATATTGAGCATCACTTAAGCATACCACCTGGAACGAAGCCCGTCAGGCAGAAAAAGCGAAGCCTATGTGAAGAGAACGCCAAGGTAGCCGCTGAAGAAGTTAAGCAGCTACTTGCAGCTAATATCATAAGAAGAATCAGGTACCCGGAGTGGATAGCGAATCCTGTCATGGTGAAAAAACCCGATGGCTCTCTGAGAATGTGCATAGACTTCTCAGGGCTCAATGAGACTTGTCCAAAAGATTGCTATCCCCTTCCTGAAGTAGATGCAAAGATTGATGCCCTGGCCTCCTTCCCAATAAAATGCTTCTTGGATGCTTACAAGGGCTACCATCAGATCCGAATGGCCAGGGAAGATGAAGATAAGACTGCTTTTCATGCTCCAGATGGTGCGTATTGTTATACAAAAATGCCCTTCGGGCTGAACAATGCAGGGGCTACGTATCAAAGGCTCATGGATTGGCTCTTCCAAGAGCAAATCGGAAGGAACCTAGAGGTCTACGTTGACGACCTAGTAATAAAAAGTCAAAGAGAAGGTGATATGATAGAAGATATCAAAGAAACTTTCAACACCCGCAGGGAAGTGAATATGAAGCTAAATCCAAGTAAATGCTCCTTCGGGGTTGAAGAAGGAAAGTTTCTGGGAGAAATTGTAAAGAAGGACGGGATACAAGCCCGTCCCGAAAAAGTGGCCGCCATTGAAAACATGAGGTCCCCAAGGACTCTGAAGGAGGTGCAAAGTTTGAACTGTTGGTACATTATATGTGGCAACGGGCTGGATCGAATAGAGTTTTGAAGACAAATGGTTGACCTAGTTTTGTACTGGCCGAACCTTGGCCGAACCCAAGGTTCGGCGGCTCCGAACTCTGGCCGATCTTCAGGTTCGGAGGTCAGGTTTTAGGTGTCTATAAATAGGTCGTTTGTCTTGTAATTTACTAGTTGTTCATGAGAGCTTGTGTGTGTGAGAACTAGTGTTTTGTACTCTGAATCTCTGTAATCGTTCTATTGGTTAATGAGATTGAGTCGTTTTATTTACATTGCTTGTTCTCGTTGTTATATCACGTTATTGATGTCGAACTAAACCGATCCACACGCTCCAGCGTTTTCAAGTGGTATCAGAGCTTTCTGGTTGTGTTTAGGTTCGATTTGATTCAATTCGTGAGTCACAAAGCTCGGTTTCATCTTTGTTTTTCAAAATTCTCGTTCAAAACAGCATGTTTTTCGTTCAATATGCTTGTTTTTGCTCGTTTTGGTTAGTTTGAGTGTCCACAGCTCGAGAGGTGTCATTTTCAGTGAGTTTTTCCGAAATTCTTTGGTTTTTCGCGTTCGGCCGAACTCCACGTTCGGTGTAACTGCTCCGAACTCCAGGTTCGGAGTACGCTCGGCATAACCGCTCCGAACGCCAGGTTCGGTGAGGTTCGGTGAAGTCTCGGTGAGGTTCGGTGAAGTCTCGGAGTCCTGTTCATAGTTCGGTAAGGTTCGGAGCTCGTTCGGTGAGCGTTCGGACTAGATTTATCGTTCGGTGAAGTTCGGACTAAGATCGGAGGTTCTTCGGAGTTATTGAGGCTCGGCGAGAGATCGGAGGAAGTTTGGTGAAGTTCGGACAAGTTCGGACCAGTTCGGACAGATCAGATTTTTCAAATTTTGAACATGTCGGATTTTCAAGCATTTGCTGCTATTCAAACTCAAATGCAAGCGTTACTCAACTATGACAATGAGATTGGAACAACACAAAAAGTTCCAAAGTTGCTCAAGTTCGAAGATTATGCCAATTGGAAAAAGCGTTTTGAGGCATATATCGGGACAACGGATCCAGATTTATGGATTGCTATGGATGCACCGTATGTGTATCCGGTTGGTGCTAACAATGTTCCCATCATGCAACGTAATCTGGATCTTACACAGAAAGCTGATTATGTTCGTGAGCAAAAAGCATATGGATTGATCACTCAAGCATTACCAAAAGAATTATTGCATCAATTTAAAAGTTGCAAACATGCTCATGAGTTATGGTCAACTCTGAAGGAGAGATGTGAAGGCAATGAGCAATATAAAAAGAGCAAGAAAAAGGTTTTGAACAAAGAATTTGACAACTTCAAACACTTTGAAGGTGAAGGTGTTTCTGAACTGATCTCGAGGTATTGCCATTTATTATCCGAAATGGATACCGTTCAAATCAAAAAGGATGATGAAGAGCTTAAAGAGAAACTACTTGAAGGTTTACCTTCTAAGTGGGAATCATATGTTTTGATGATAACAAATGATAAAGATTTTTCAGAATTAACTTTTGTGAAATTGTTGGGCAAGTTGCAAGCAAGAGATTTGGAAATGAAGAACGTGAATACTACTCCTGCTGAAGTCCAGAATCCGGATGTCTATTACGGATCAAATGCTGCTACTATTTCGGGTAAATCGGGTAAGACAGCAAATTCTGCTCCAGCAACGGCGTTCATGGCTGGAAGTTCACATTTACCAAATTCAGGAACTAGTTTGGGATCTAATAGCAATGAGTATAGTTATAGTTCTGGAGGTTGTAGTGCTTCAATTCCGGCGAGTAATTTGATGGATAAAAGCAAGATGGCTATGTCTGTGTCAACAACGGAGGATTATATGGCACTGGTGTCTGCTTTGGTGTCATCTTATTATGGACTTATCACTGGAAAAGTAAGCAATGCAGAGCTAACTGAGGAAGATTACGATCAAGTGGATCCTGATGACTTGGAATTAATGGATATTAATTGGCAATTTGCTATGCTTGCGAGGAGGGTTAAGAGATTCTTGAAGAAGACTGGAAGAAAAGACCTGAATTCTGGAGGTCGAATCGGTTTTGATAAGTCGAAAGTGAGATGTTATAATTGTTCTAACTTCGGACACTTTGCTCGAGAATGTTCTCAACCAAAGAAACAAGAATATCAGAAATTTAATTCCAAACCATCTGCATCTGGAATCAACAATTCATCGACCTCAGGGAGTTCTTTAAATTCTAAATCTACTTCTGAACCCACTAAAGCTTTAGTATCTCAAGTAGATAAAACCTATAATTGGGGTAATCAGTTTACTGATTCATCTGCTTTGATTGTTAAACATGTGCAGGATGATGATACTATGACTGAATCCACTCAAGATGGAGATGATTCTCATGGTGACGTAATTGGTGAAAGTTCTGTTGAAGTTAATGATGATAAAGTTGCTTTCATGGCAAATCTATTTGAGAAGGAGGAATCTAATGCTATTCTCTTGTTGGAAAAACAAATTCAACTTCTGACTGAGGAGAAAGAGGCATTAATCCGAGAGTGTGATGCAGCGAAGGCTGAAGCAAGTGATGCAGCGACTGATTTTGAGAATCTTTATCAAAAGAGCCTACCGCTGAAGGAAAAATATGACAAAGCGCAACAGAATGCACTGGAAATTGCAGACAAGATGATTGCACTGCAGAAAGAGATGCATAAAATATCTGAGGAGAACAACAGTTTGAAGCTAGAAGTCGGGTCACTTAAACGAAGCAATATTACAGAATCGGTTGCTCTCATGGCCGATACTTCGAAGGTAGCTTCGTATCCTCAATTGTGCAAGTCTTGTGATGAGTTCGCTACCGCTAAGAGTACTCTCTTAGACGAAAAGACAAAATTAAAAGATCTTTTGTCGGTAGCATGTGCGGATAAGAACATTTATAAAGAAAGATGGGAGGGAACCACAAAGGAATTGTTGTCAGTCCATGAGCAACTACGATTACAAAAATTTGATTTTGCAAATCAATCTGAGTTGCTTGTGTCTGTACAAAAGGATTTGGCATCGAGTCAAAAACTTGTTGCAGATCTGAAAATTGAAATTTTTGAGTTAAAAACAAAAATTGACACTTTCCAATTTTCATCATCTTTTACAAATTTTGTGTACAATTCTGAGAAACAAAATGGATCTGACAAGTTAAACCAAGTTCCTTCACCAGTAGTTCTTACTAATGGTCCCTCGTCTACTGAAAAGGTAGATGTTTCACCTGCATCTTCTAAGACCAATGTTCCGCAATCAACTAAATCAGAGTCTGATAAAAATTCTACCGGTAAATCTGTTCTGGATTCGTCGGTCGATGAATTGTTTTATAATGTTTCGGACTTTGATAAAGTTGATGATCTTGTGTCTGAAACAGACACTGAAAGTTCCAAAACCACTCGTCCACAAGTTTCTAAGCCAGATCATCATAATTTGATTTTAAATCATGATTTTCCAACGATAAAATCTGAGCTTAAGAAATTGAGTGAGTTTGAGCAAAAACAGATTGCTCGAGGCAAATCTGTTCAGGGAAAACCAGTTAAAAATGGTGGAGTTGGGTTTGAAACCTTGGCAAGTCAAAAAGTTTTTGAAAAAGGTTCTTCTTCAAAGGATACTAAATCTGAAAATGCCAAGGTTAATACTTCAACTCAGAAAGTCAAAATTGACCATTCAGAAAAGTGGGTGACCTACAAATTGAAGGGTTCGGATAAAATGTATTATGATAAGGATTTTCCTGTAGATATGGTTAATCCTAATCTGATTGACAAAATCTACTCGGGAGGTTATGATCCCAAATATGATCCTAATCAGAAAGCAGTGCCCATTAGGAAAGGAAATAAGGTTTTTACTCCGATGGAGGATTTTGTTGATTCTGATTGTGAAGGTGGGATGGCTAACAAAGTGCAAAAACCTGTTCAAAAGAGTGTGAACAAGAAACCTTTAAAATCAACTTTTCATGAATCACCAAAAAGTTTTCAAGAAACTCAAAAAGGTTTTTATCATCAAAAACAATCAAATTTCAGAAACCCAAGTCCATATGTAAAACGGTCACAATTTTATGATGATGCTGGGTTTTATGATGAGTTTGGTTGTGGGCCAAATCAACCTGTCTTTGGAAGGGGTCCAAAGTGGGTTGATCATGGATATCAACATAATGTTGGTCCACGTTTTGATGAAAGGAGAGATAGACGTCAGAATTATTTTTCTGAAAATTCACGGGGGAGAGATCAATTTGATTACTGTGATGATTTTTCAGAAAATGTCTCTGGTTACACTGGAAACTTTGCAAATCATTCTGTGTCTAATAGAAAGGGGTTTAAATCTAAGTCACAAAAGGTTTTTGTTGAGTCTGATATGGATGATGACACGATTGTCCAATCTGTCATGGACAAACGAAAATGTTTTAAATGCAAACTTCGTGGTCATTCATATCGAGTATGTCCATTGAAGAAACCTAAATCTGACAAATCTGATGTTGAGAAATCAGATGCTGGTTCTGAGGGATATCAGACGGAAACCCCTGTTTCCAAGAAGAAAGTTAGATTTGTGGATGACCAGGGAAGAATACATTTTTTTCATGAATTTCAACAAAGTAACGTTGCAAAGAAATCAGAAAAAGAATCTGAAAACGTCAAATCAATTCTTAAAACTTCTTCCTCTGGCTCCAAGGGTTCTTCAAGTGAGTCATGGAAACCTAAGGGTTCCTCCATGGCAGGTGTTGATTTTGTTGAAGATGACGGTCGACCCAAAGCTTCTAGCTTGGGTTCGTCCCGATAACTAATCTTCTGTTTTAATTTATGCAGGGATCTTCGCGACAACCTATGAGTAACATTTGGGTCGTTGATAGCGGAGCATCTCGGCACATGACTGGTGACATCTCTCTGCTGCATGATGTGAAACCATTTGATGGTGGAAAAGTTACATTTGCTGGCGATAAGGGAGGTCAGGTCACTGGAATTGGTAAATTGTCCAATGGATCAGTCACTTTTGAGAATGTTGAGTATGTCAAGGAATTGGAATACAATCTTCTTAGCGTCTCCCAGATTTGTGATAAGCAATACGTTACTGCTTTCACAGGGAGTGAATGTGTAATACTGAAGCCTAACTACAAGATTCCTGATGAGTTTGTAGTAATGCGAGCACCTCGATTTTCAAATTTATACGTGCTTGACATGAATTCAGCTACTGCCACTGTTGAAGGTCAATGTTTTTTAACAAAAGCATCAGAAAGGGATTCTATTCTATGGCATCGTCGCATGGGACACATCCATTACCGGAAGATGAATGAATTGGTGCGACGGGATCTTGTCGAAGGGGTTCCGAAACAGCAATTTATATTTAATGATGTCTGTGTGAGTTGCAAGAAAGGAAAGCAAAAGAGAAAATCTCATCCATTGAAAAAGTTCCACTCAATTGATGTACCATTGGAATTACTTCACATGGATTTGTTCGCGTCCTGTGAATCGTAAGAGTATTTCTGGAAATTGGTACTGTTTGGTGGTAACAGATGAATATTCAAGATTTTCGTGGGTGGATTTTCTGGTCACTAAAGATGAAACAGCAAAAATCCTTATTAATTTGATTAATACTCTTGAGTCACTATACAAATTGAAAGTCAGAAGGATTCGTAGTGACAATGGCACGGAGTTTAAGAATTCAGCCGTGAGGACATTCTGTATGGAAAAGGGAATTGTACACGAATTTAGTACACCATACACTCCTCAGCAAAATGGCGTGGCAGAAAGAAAGAATCGTACCATTATTGAAACAGCTCGAACAATGTTGGATGATGCTCAGTTACCGGTTCCTTTTTGGACTGAAGCTGTCAACACTGCTTGTCACGTGCTGAATAGGGTACTAACTGTTAAGAGGCTTGGAAAGACATGTTACGAATTGCTCAAGAATCGCAAACCGACTCTTGATTACTTAGAGCCATTTGGGTGTCCTTGTACCGTGTTAACGTCTGCGGGCAAATTTGATAACAAAGTTTTTGAGGGAGTGTTTGTCGGATACTCAAATCAAAATAAACGGGTATTTAATTTGCAGACGGGAACTGTAGCGGAATACTTACATGTGGATTTTCAACCATATACTTTACCGCCCAAAGGTGAAGGACCGGATTGGATGTTTGATTACAAATCATTGTTTGAAAATTTTGATTCAACTCCAGAAATGTCTGATGAGCAACTTGCAAATGTGTACATTGAACTTCAAAATGATGTGCCTGTTCTTAAAATAGTGAATCTGCCAACTCCAGAAGTGCCTGTTGCTGATGATTATATGACCGAATCTTCTAATGATACAACAGTTGTAGCTGATGTTATGTCTTCTGATGATGAGAATGATTTTCATGAAGCCGTGTCACATCAGAATGAGCTTCCTGTTCAACAACCTGATCCACAAGTTGATGCTGTTACAAATGAAGTGGTGGCTGATTCAACTGAAAATGTGGTGGTTGAGGAAGATCCTATTCCTGGTTTGGCTGAAACGGTTGAGGTTCCTGTTCATCAGACGGTTCGTATAAACACCATTCATCCACAAGAAAATATTATTGGTGATTTGAATGATGGGGTACGCACAAGACATCAGATTGAGGGTAGTGCGTTACTAACGATTTTGGAATCTGGTATTCAGGAAGAAGCATTCCATTCTTGTTTTCTATCTCAGATTGAACCTAAAAATGTGAATGAAGCGTTACTTGATGGTTCATGGGTAGAGGCAATGCAAGAAGAGCTGTTACAATTTCAGAAGTTAGGAGTATGGCATCTTGAAGATTTACCAGCAGGAAGTAAGAAACCTTGTGGTACAAGATGGGTATACAAATGCAAAAGGGATGATCGTGGAATGATAGTCCGCAATAAAGCTCGTTTGGTTGTGCAAGGGTTTTCTCAGGAAGAAGGGATTGACTTTAATGAGGTGTATGCACCTGTTGCCAGAATTGAAGCAATTCGAATATTCTTGGCATTTGCAGCACATCGTGGTTTTAAGGTCTTTCAGATGGATGTGAAGAGTGCATTTCTTTACGGCAAAGTCAAAGAAGAAGTTTATGTTGATCAACCTCCGGGATTCTACGATCCTGATTATCCGGAGAAGGTTTATAAGCTGGATAAAGCACTTTATGGTCTCCATCAGGCTCCTCGAGCTTGGTATGAGACGTTATCCACTTATTTACTTGACAATGGATTTAAGCGTGGGTTGGTCGATCCTACCTTATTTTGTCGTAAAACGGGGGAGGATTTGCTCTTGGTACAAATTTATGTCGATGACATTATTTTTGGGTGTTCCAATGAAGAATTATCAAAGGATTTTGAAAGATTGATGCAAACAAAGTTCGAAATGAGTTCCATGGGAGAGATGTCGTTCTTTTTGGGCTTACAGGTTCAACAATCTGACAAAGGAATATTCATACATCAGTCAAAGTATGTTAAAGATGTTCTAAGTCGGTTCAAAATTGAAGATGTTCGCATTCCTGGAACTCCAATTCAGCTGTCTCATGGTCTTTGTCCTGACGAAGAGGGTGAACCAGTGGATGTCACTCGGTATAGGGCAATGATAGGATCATTAATGTACTTGACAGCTAGTCGACCTGATATTATGTTTGCTGTCTGTCTTTGTTCCAGGTATCAAGCAGCACCTCGAGTTTCTCATATGGAAGCAGTCAAGAGAATTCTAGCTTATCTGAAGGGTAATTCAGATCTTGGGATCTGGTATCCTCATGATGATAAGTTCGATTTGTCAGCTTATACTGATTCGGATTATGGTGGTTGTAAGATTAATTTCAAGTCAACTACGGCCGGATGTCAGTTCCTAGGTGACAGATTGGTATCTTGGCAATGTAAGAAGCAGACGTCCGTTGCTACATCCACGGCTGAAGCTGAATATATCGCAGCTGCCAGTTGCTGTTCTCAGGTTTTATGGATACAACAGCAAATGCGGGATTACGGTTTGATGTTTCTTACTACACCAATTTATATAGATAACTCTGCTGCTATCTGCATTACTAAAAACCCCGTCCATCACTCTAAAACAAAACACATCGATATTCGATATCACTTCATTCGTGATTGTTATGAGAAACACTTGATTGATCTGCAAAAGATTCATACAGATTTTCAAAAAGCGGATCTTTTTACAAAAGCATTTGATAAAACCCGCTTCCGTTATCTTTTGCAGATCAACGGCATTCAAAAGTTACCAAGTTGAGTAACTATCGGTTGATCAATTTTCTTTGTTATTTTCTTTTATTTGTTTCTTTCTCTGTTATTAAAAAATCCAAAAATAGAGTCTTTGTATTTTTAGGGAGAGAAATTCAGAAAAGATAAAAAAAAATGTAAAATGCAAAAAGCATAAAAAAAATGGAAAAATGAAAATTGAGAAATTGATCCGACCAAGCGAGAAATGATAATACATCGGCATGTGTTATCAACCACGGATAAAGTAAAATTAAAGGCTGTAGGTGCTTGTTTGGTTAGTTGAATGTGTTAGGGTAAATCTGATATATGTTAGTATGATATAAACATAAAGAAATTGCTTGATTATTTGTGAGACACATCATGATGAGTATTGTGTGATCTTGGCATGAAAAATGAAAAAGGCAAAAACAGAATAAGAGATGTTCTGGTGTACGCATGTTTTCATTTTGCAAAGACTTAAACTTGTTTGATTTTCTTTATTTTGTCAAACGATCGGCCTTTCTCTGCGTATCGAAAGATCGACCTGATTGGTGTTCGTTTGACGTTCTGCTTTATTTTCTTTGGTGTTTCGTATAACTCATCGGACTTTCTCTGCGTGTGCGGAAGCACCGACCTGATTGTTGTTGGGTTATACAATTTCTGCTTTATTTTTCATTTCTTATTTTCCTAAACAATCGGACTTTCTCTGCGTGCCTACCAGCCGACCTGATTGTTGTTTGTTTAGGGTTCTGCTTTATTTTTGCATGAAACACCAAGAATGTTAAATCTCTGAGGAAATCAAATTCTGTGAATAATACAAAAATAATAAGAATAAGCCAGATTGCCAATATGTCTGATTGTGTGGGTTTTCATAATATCAATGCTTGCTTAATACATCTTAACATATCAGAAAGCTATAAAAATTGATCTACCCGAGCTGAAATAAACTGAAAAGTTGTATTTGCTGCCAACTTGACTTGCATGCTGATTAAAAATGAAATTGAAGTGTGTCTGATGCATATTTGACCGATATGATCTCGCGTCTGGATCTTTCTCACAAAAATACTTAATTTATTTCAGTTCTAGTTATTTGATTTCATTTCTGTTTTGGTTTGTTTCTTTGAAAAACTGTAAAAACACAAAAAGATTTTAGGTGTGTTTTAGCATAATTTTAGAAAAATTAAAAAAAAAAATGTTTGGTGTGTTTGAAAAATTTACAAAATATCAAAAAGATTTTGATTCTGCTTTATTTTCGATCAACCGATTGGTGAAAAATTACAAATTATGCCGGGAACAACCAAAAGGACTTGATTTCAGAAATTTCATCATAAAATTGAACAAGTTTGTATCAAATTGTTTAAATCTTAAAACTTTGGGGTTCAATTTGAAGATTCATCAAACTTAGGGTTAAATTTGAAAATTTTTGGAAATGACCTAACTTGAGGCTCGGAGGTCCGAACTTGGGGTTCGGAGGTCCGAATGCTGAAGCTCGGTGGTCCGAACGAGGAGTTCGGAGGGAGCTCGGAGAGAGATCGGGGGGTCCGAGGTAGGAGTTCGGACGCGTTCGGTGAAATCTCTTGGTCCGAACGAGGAGTTCGGAGGGAGCTCGGAGGTCCGAACGGGTTGACCTATAAATACTCCGAATCAGGAGTTCGGAGGTTATATTTTCCTGTTGACTCCGAACGCTACCGAACGGCTGCCAAAATTTTTAATTTTCCAAAAACAGTGTTATTTGCGTAGTTTGAGTACAGATTCAGGTAGATATTGTATTTCCGAGTATTGGGGTGTGTTTCTTTGTGATTTTTGTTCATTAATGTGGATGATTTTTGTGATTAACCATTCCAACTGTTACAAACAACTCAGATCTGAAATTCTTTGCTGTAAACAGGTGTTAGAATCAGAAAAAGTGACTTCTTTGTGTTTAATACTAAAAACCGACCATAGATGTAGATTGGTTTTGATTAATTTGGCCGGAATCACTACTTTTGAAATTCAAAATTCTCGGAGATGTTCGAGCTCCGAACGTGGGGTTCGGAGGCTCCGAACGTGTAGTTCGGAGCAGGCTCGGACAAAGCTCCGAACTTGTAGATCGGAGCAGGCTCGGACAGAGTTCGGCCAAACTTAAATTTGAGTCAAAAAGTTGTTGTTTTATGCAATTGACAATGATTTGACGAATTTGGTGATTTTATCTGTTAATAATATGACATTTAATGAACTTTTCATGTTATGTGTTTTCAGAAATGGCTGTGAATTTAAAAGTTGGCGATAAACATAATGTCTGTGCACATCTCGGTGTTGGAATATCAAAGCTTGAACAGTTTGGTGGAAATGGCGTATTTGATTTCCTGAGACGTTCCAGGATTCATTATGCTATAACAACAACTTGTAATGTATATCGGGATATAATCTTGGAATTCTGGAGCAATGCACGAACAATAACTGACGGTCAGATCAGAATTTCAGCAACAGTTCAAAATCAGACAGTTGAATTCACTGAAGCAGATATCAGAAGGGTGTTACACTTGGAGTCTGATACATTGAATGCACCGTTAGCATTTCCGCATGAAGATAATGTTGCATTTTTGAAGCGTATCTGGTATTCTGATGATCCAAGTAAAGAGTGGGTCTACAAGTCATCATTGAGCGTACCCTACAAGTATTTGGTGCATGTGCTGCTAGTGTGTCTGGGACACAGGATTTCAGGGTTTGATGAAGTTCCTCAGATCACAATTTCTTTGCTGAATGCCTTAGTTCTGAATCGTCCTTACAACATTTCTGGGATGATTTTTCATTACATGAGAGACAATCTTACTCAGAGGCAGAAGAAAGCAGCTATTTATCCAAGATTCATTCAGATGATCTTGAATGACTTGTATCCAAACTTGGTGAAGAATGAGAATCAGAAGATGATATTGAAACACATGACAGAAGCTAGTGTTGGTGCTTTGGCATCTTATCAGAAGATGGCACCTGAGTTGAAGCCCAAATTTAAACGCTTGATTGGTCATTTGGCGAATCCTGATTATGTTGCACCAGAAGCTGGTGCACCACGCCATAGCCAAGACAGTGATTCAGATGAGTTGGATTACAGTTGGATTGTGGACAGAAATCAGAATCCACAACAAGGACGTGTGAAAAGACCGAAGAGACGAACTCCGGTTGCTCAAGAGCCGGATGTTCAAGCCCCAATTGGCTCTGAACCAGCAGTTTCTCAACCTGCTGTTTCTCAACCTGCTGTCTCTCAACCAGCTGTGTCTCAGCCAGTTGTATCTGAAACTGTAAGTGCGACTGAGACAGCTGCAGTAAATACGTTGATTGATGAATCTGATGACTCTGATGATGATGATGAGTTTCTGAATATGGGGGCTGACTCTGAAGATGTATCGGATACAAACGATCCGTTTGTCCGAGTCTTGATTAATTCAAAGTTTGTGAAGTTGAGGAAAGGTAGTGATGCTCATCTAGCATATCGTCTGGGCCAGAACAAAAGCAATGACCGATACCAGGGTCGTGTGTATGATCAAGTAGCCTCATCTGCTTCTGACGAAGATTATGATCCTTCAGCTGATTCAGTACATGGTAAAGGAAAGCAATCAGTTGCTGGTTCCAAACGAAGATTGAAGTCCATATCAGCTGGTGGTAAAGGCAAGAAGAGAAGGACTCAGCAATATGTTTTACAACCTCGTTCTGGGATGTCTTCTTCTTCTGTGTCTGTGCCAGAAGTTACTACTACGGTTCAGACTTCGGTGTCTGATGTGCAGGCTGATTTCTTGCGTGATTTGATGAATGCAACAAGATCGACAACTGTGAGCACGGCACCTTCAGCGAGTGCTGGTGCGCAGTTTGTTCCTCAGTCTATGGGTTCTACACCCACAACCCCGGTGTTTTCCACAGCTACTACTACAAATGCTTCTCCAGACATCAACTTCAATTTTGAGCAAGGTTCTGTGTCGTTTTCTCAGGCTAGTATTCTTCAGAGTGCTCTTCAAGATCAGCAACAACAGCTTGATAGCTTGAAGTCTACTGTTGGTAAGCTACAGGCTAGTAATGAAGAACTGAGGGCAGAGAATTTGGCTAAAGATAAACAAATTCAACGTTTGAGCCTTGCAAGTGAAACTCAGAATTCAATGATTGTGACGATGAGTGAGCAAATAAAATTTTTGATGGAAAAGTTTAAAGCTCAGGGGGAGATTGGTGATGGATCAGGGTGTCGAGAAGAGTTTATGGATTACTTGAATGATGATCCCGATCAAGATGATCAAGGGAATGTAGGTGGAGGATCAGGCCCAACTGGTAATGTTAGTTCGGGTGCTGGGACATCTACATCCCAGGGGGAGAAGGATTCAATAGAAGCGATGCCGATTTCATCAATCCCGTCAAATCAAGCTGGTACTAGTTTGAAAGAATTCCAGCATATTATTGAAAACTTAGAAGAAGGAGAGATTGCTGG
Source organism: Deinandra increscens subsp. villosa (assembly GCA_039602395.1). NCBI lineage: Eukaryota > Viridiplantae > Streptophyta > Magnoliopsida > Asterales > Asteraceae > Deinandra > Deinandra increscens. The sequence goes on along the minus strand of JBCNJP010000010.1, from coordinate 85,130,065 downwards.
TGATCTAACAGCTGAACAGCTTAAAGCAGTGTTTGAGTTGAATGATGAAGAAATGAGGAAAGTTTCTGAAGCTGAACCAGAGAAATATGAATCATCTGATCCAGAGTCTGATGACGACATTGAAGGGATTTTTGATGAAGAGGTTGAAATTGAAGACATTACATCAGAAGAATACCCGGAGATGTATTCAAATGTCAACGATAATAAGTCTGGTGATGATTTTGAAGTATTTCCTGAAGAAAAGTTTACTGAAGCAGAGGAGAGACTGAAGAAGAAAGAGTCAGAGAAACCTGAAGATCCAGCGGTCAAGGAGTTTAAAGAACAGAAACAACGTTGGGTGATGGATGAATATATGAAAGAGTTCCATGCCAACTATGTTCCTCCTGCTAAGCCGATTATTCAAAGACCGTACTTTAAGTTCAAGGGTCAAGTCTCAGGTGATATAATCAGTTGGATGTATTCTGCGAGGTTGAAGTGTTATGGGGTTAAACGCCAAAATGGTGTTCAATACTTCAAGCGTGCAAGAGATTTTAGTAGTTTACCAGTGTGGGATGTGCGAGAACTGTCTAGAAAGCCTTTCTGTAATTATGAGAATGATGATGTGGGCTTTCATTTCAAGAAGATGTTAGAGAGAGAATGCAGAGAAGGGTTCAAGTTTTTGAATCCTCAGAGACCTAAAAGACGTCGATCTCGCACCAGAATACATGAAAGAACTGGTAAGAAGCTGATTGTATTGGTGTTCAAGAAGAAACCGGTAGTGATGAAGAAAATTCCTCTCATGCCAATGGAACTTGATTTTATCAAGGATCTGCGTTGGTGGTATTATAATGAGAGTACCGGAGAAGCTATGATAGTGCTGGAGAAGGAAAACCGGGTTGTTCGAATCTATGATCCGATGTGGCTGATCAATCTATCCAAGGCTGATATTGAAGAGCTGTATTATAATCCGATTCTGTATCACCCTGACTACATGGAACTTGCATTGAAGTTTCAGAGGGTGATCAGAGTTTGCTTTGCCTTCAACATTTACGCAGGAAACAATCATGATTTGATTCGAGAAAGAGATGGGGCTGATGCTGATGTTCAAGGCTGAAGACGAAGGATCCAGCTGTTGCCAAGGGGGAGTTTGTTGGTACATTATATGTGGCAACGGGCTGGATCGAATAAAGTTTTGAAGACAAAGGTTGACCTAGTTTTGTACTGGCCGAACCTTGGCCGAACCCAAGGTTCGGCGGCTCCGAACTCTGGCCGATCTTCAGGTTCGGAGGTCAGGTTTTAGGTGTCTATAAATAGGTCGTTTGTCTTGTAATTTACTAGTTGTTCATGAGAGCTTGTGTGTGTGAGAACTAGTGTTTTGTACTCTGAATCTCTGTAATCGTTCTATTGGTTAATGAGATTGAGTCGTTTTATTTACATTGCTTGTTCTCGTTGTTTATCACGTTATTGATGTCGAACTAAACCGATCCACACGCTCCAGCGTTTTCATGAACGGTCAGCTTGTGGCCCTGGGAAGGTTTATATCAAGGCTAGCAGACAAGTCAAGGCCCTTGGTCAAAACTTTGAGAAAGTGTATCAAGAAACACCAGTTCGTGTGGACTAATGAGGCCGAAGAAGCCTTCCAGCATCTTAAAACCTTTTTGTGCAACCTCCCAGATCTAGCCATTCCACAAGAAAAAGAAACCCTCACAGCATACCTAGCCATTTCAGAACAAGCAGTCAGCTCGGTGTTATTGGTTGAAAGAAAAGAAGGACAAGTCCCAATCTATTTCCTGTCAAGAACCTTGAAGGGAGCCGAAGAGAGATATCCGGCAGTGGAGAAATTGGCTCTATCCCTGGTGCACACTTGAAGAAGGCTCCGAAGGTATTTTCAGGCCCATCATATACAGGTACTCACCGATAAACCCATTCATACTGTGTTGAAAAAACCTGAAGTATCAGGAAGACTTGCAAAATGGGCAATCGAGTTAGGAAATTATGAAATTGAATACAAGGGAAGGTCCTCCAGAAAGGGGCAGGTCCTAGCAGATTTCTTGGTAGAAATCCCTCCTGAAGAGGAAATAAAAGACAGTCTCCCACCAACGGTTAAAAGAGGCTCAGCCCCTCCATCTACTTGGAAGCTCTTCACTGACGGGGCTTCCAATGAAGAAGGTTGTGGAACAGGCCTGATATTGACAAGTCCAAAAGGGAAGGAAATAACTTGTGCCCTCAAGTTCGACTTCACCACAACAAACAATGAGGCTGAGTACGAAGCCCTTCTGGTAGGCCTCATGATGGCTAAGTAATTAAAAGTGAAAAACCTTGAAGCCCATGTTGATTCAATGCTAGTGGCAAGCCAAGTCAATCAAACATACGAGGCTAAGGGAGATACAATGAAGCAATATCTTGACAAGATAAATAGTCTGGTGAAGGAATTCAGCTACTGCAAGGTCATTCATGTCCCAAGGAGCAAAAACAAGAAAGCAGACGCTCTTAGCAAAATAACGGCAGTAGCATTCAGTCACATGGGGAAAGACATAAAAGTGGAAAGGCTCTCAGCCCCTTCTGTAGGAGAAAACATGATAATGGCGATCGAAGAAGGGGCTGGGACGTCATGGATGACGCCCATCCTTGAATTTCTGTCTGATGGAAAACTGCCAGACGGGTCTGAGGAAGCAAGAAAGATAAGAGCCAAAGCTCTTCAGTACACCATCATGAATGACAGGCTGTACAAAAAATCTTACTTGGGCCCTTCCTTGAAGTGCATGAACGAAGCAGAAGCTTCTCAAATCATGAAGGAGATCCACGAAGGAATCTGTGGCTTACACGCTGGGCCAAAAACAGTAGTGGCTAAGGCTCAGCGAGCCGGCTTCTATTGGCCTGGGATGTACAAAAGTGCCATCGAATAAATCAAAAAGTGCGACAATTGTCAAATACATGCTCCGATCCCAAGGCATCCAAGGCACGACTTAGTTCCAGTAAGTTCTTCGTGGCCCTTCCAAAAGTGGGGAATCGATATCGTAGGTCCATTCCCCATGGCCCAAGGAAGAGTAAGGTTTGTCGTGGTCGCTGTCGATTACTTCACAAAATGGGTGGAGGCCAAACCTCTCACCACCATCACAAGCAGGCAGATCTTGAGATTCGTGTGGGAAAACATCGTCTGTAGGTTCGGAATTCCTCAAATCCTTATAAGCGACAATGGAACTCAGTTCATAGACAAAAGATTCAGAAAATGGTGCCTGGAACTAAAAATATGCCAGGTATTCACTTCTGTGGCTCACCCCCAAAGTAATGGGCAGGTGGAGCGGCTCACCCCCAAAGAAGAACTGGATAGATGAACTACCTCACGTGCTATGGGCTCACAGGACCAACCCAAAAACTAGCACAGGTGAAAGCCCCTTCAGCCTAACCTATGGGACTGAAGCAGTCATACCCGCTGAAGTGGTTTGTCCGACAGACAGAATGGCTCTAGATGATGAAAGCAATGAGGAAGACCTTCGGCTGAAGCTTAATCTGATTGAAGAAAGAAGGGAGATAGCGGCTATCAGAGAAGCCGCTCACAAAAAAGAAATGCAAAGCCTGTATAACCAAAAGGTCAGGGGTGTGACTCTGAACGTTGGTGACCTGGTGCTCAGGGCCAACGAGGCCAGCAGGCAAGAAGAGATGGGTAAGCTCGGCCCAAGATGGGAAAGCCCTTATAGGGTCTTATGGGCCAATGGCAAAGGGTCACACAGGTTAGCCATGATTGACGGGCCAGAAATCCCAAGAACTTGGAATATCCAACAGCTTAGAAAGTATTACTTGTAAAGTAGCTTGTCTTAGAAAAATTGTGCCAGGCCAGTATATGTGGCAGATTTTGTAAAACGTTACAAGTATCTAATATATATGGCTTGACGAAACAAGCCAAATTTTCATGAAAAATTTGAGTATTACATGTCCTAGCATAGTTTGTGGAGCTTAAAATAAGCAAAATGCAAACATATTACCATTTGAAAAAGTACTAAGTAAAATGAGAAGCAGGCTTCACAAGAGCCAAGTCTATTATTACCAAAGAGTCTTAAATGGGCACCCTTAATAGAAAAGGTAGAAGCCCCTGGAAGACCTCACAAGGGTCGCTTGGGCACCTTCTGAAAAAGGAAGGCATAAAAAATGGCACAAAGTATTGCAAAAGTTGTAGGGAGGATGCTCCTGAAGACAGTAAATAGCAAATAGGTAAAAAGTGCTAAGTAGCTACCATAGCATAATAAGCCCTTAACAGGGCACAAAAGGCAAAGGCCGCAAGGCCATTGCAAACGTAGCAAACCATTGTACACCCCAACAGAGGTACAAAGTGGAACATGTTTTCAAACAAAGATTACAGACATAAAAAGTTAATTGTTTTCAAAAGCAAGCACGCTTAAGGGCCTGTGGTTGCAGGGTCTTCAAGGTCCAGGAAATTGCGAACAGCTTCCATGGTCCACTGGGGGTTGGCAGCTACGATCTCCAGCGCACTTAATGAAGCACCAACAAGCCCAACTCCTGCTTCCTGCACCTTCTGGTCGGCTGAAGGGTCGTAATATGGAGTATCCTCAAGGGCAGTCCCTTCAGCAGAAAACACATAACCAGCGGCAAAGCCAAGCTGATACCCGGCAGCAGTGCATGCATCAACAACCTTCTGAAACAGGTGGCCAAACTGGGAAGAGGTGTGGACGCGTCTAACAGCCTTAGCAAGCCCCTCAGTAAGGAGCCAGCGCTTGTCACCCTCCAGCTCCGTCACACGACCTTCCATGGCCACTCGATTTTCATCAGCGGCTCGAAGGGCCGCCATCTCTTTGTTAACCTTTTCCACATGAGCATTGGCAGCTGCTTCGCTAGCCCAGGCCAATCGAACCTCTTCCTGAAGGACCTGAACATGAGCCTGCAAAAAGAAAAAAAAGACAGCATTGATAAAGAATGCAAAGCAAAAAGATAGACAAGTATGAAAGTAAGGAACGGGAAAAATAGAGCGAAGAATACCTCCAGATGAATACACTCTTGCTCCTTCTCAGCAGCAGTTTCTTTCTCGGCCTTCAACCTGTTCTCCAAATCACCCATCTCCTTCAACTTGTCATGAGCCAAGCTCATCTCTTTCCTGACATCAGCAACCTCTTTCTTCAGCTCATCAACACCAGCCTTATTACTTTCCAACTCTTCCAAATCTTGAAGGAGATTGTGTTTATCCATCAGAACCTGCTCAAGCTCAGCGGCGATCTTACCATACTTGGACCTCCACCTCTTCGCTTCACAGTCAAGCTAGTTAAGTCGCTTCTCCGCCTCAGTAGCAATCTTGAAGCACTGAATGGTTTGAGTGGCCAGTAGATCCCCCAAAGCTGGGGTCTCAATCTTACTGGCAGCAGCACGTTCGGACGGAGGAAGCGACCTCCTCATAAACTCCTTGCAAGGCTTCACCCCGTCAATAATGGACCCCTCAGTAACATTCCAGTCAGGCCAATAAGGCTGGGTCCTGGACTCATCGGTAACTTGAGCAAGCCCGTCAGAATCATAGTTCAGCACAGGAGATCGGGAAGGGTCATCAGCAAAAATCACCTTGGCAGCTGGCAAGAGGGCATCAGAAAAGTTAAGGTCAGTACCCTGGGCAGAACCAATAACTGAAGGGTCAAATAGGCGAATCAAATTGGCACAACAGGGGAGGGGTTGATTCAGTAATCTGAAGAGGAAAGTGGGGCGTACCAGAGAAAGAAGCACCTGGAGCTTTAGAAAACGGCACCTTAAAGGAAGGGCCTTCGGCAGAAACAGTAGTAAGCACAGGGACTTCAACAGTAGCAGTAGCTTCACTTGGGGGGACTAGTACGCTGGAAGGGGCAGCGGAAACATCCACAGACGTTGAGACACCAGCATCCAAGTTAACCGTCTCCTCAGCGGAAGACTCAGTTATTGGTGGTGCAGAAGTGGAAGGCTTGGAACCACTCCTAAGGTTCAACCTCAAAGCAGGACACTTCAGAAACAAGGGATTAAGGGGCGGCATGGCACGCTTCTTGGTCTCCTTTGAAGTGGTATTCTCAGCAACCTTGAATGAAGAAGAAGGAGATGAAGTGCTGATGGTGTCAGAGGCTTGGGAAGCTGCTACGGGCTCTGAGAAACCAACCCTGGGAGCCCCGTCCCCGGCTGGTACAGCCGTGTACTCCAAACCCTTCCCAGCGCTATCTAAAATCTTGAGAAGTAATTTCTGCAAAAACCAAGGATTGCAATAAGAGGCAAAGTAATAATACAAATACATTTGCAATAAAAGTAAAAAAAAAACTACCTTTGCCCTTCTTCAGGACGACAAGGCGGTGGCCATCAGGAAGCCCCTTCCTGCTCAAACCGGCCATTACATGTAGACCCTCAGGAAAAGTTTTGCAAGAAGTAGGATGGTCAGAAAGACGTTTGAGCAGCTCGGCATCGTAGCCGGTTTTAGGAGGCTGATCATTGATGGACATGTCATCAGGAAGAAGGGGAAGCACTTCAGGAAGAAAATCAGAGGAAACAAAAAAGTAACTGTCTTTCCAGTTGTGAAGACAGTTACGAATAGAATCAGTGCAAGACGGATACTTGGGGGCACGGCGCTTCTCAAAAGTTAGCCAGCTGCCGTCACGCCGAAATTTATAGAAACGCCAGAAAAGGGGCACCGACGGATCTCCGGCGACAGCCTTGCATGCCACCTCAAAGTGAATGATTTTGAGAAAAGCTGGTGGACCTGTGAAAAATGGCATTGATAGTGTCGGAGGACGGACACAAGAAAAGGGGATAACGGATATCGAACATTACACTGCCTAAAAGTGGCAGCGTAAATGGTTACCCGATCGGCAACAGCGGTGGCCCGCTCCTCTGGCAAAGGCAGCCTTGGGTTTAGGCGATCAGGAATGCCGAAATCAGCAATGATGGTGCTGAGTTCATCGGCCATCATTACGGAAGGGACGGATAAAAGATCCACTCGAGCCATGTAAAAAGCAGAGAAAAAAGAAAAAGAAGCTAACCTGCCAATTGAGAAAACGATAATGGAGAAAAACTCAATCGACAACAGTTTAGATAAAGGAGAAGAAATAACAATCAAGTGTAATCTCGAATTTAAGGGAAACACCGCAGACCGAAAGTAACGGCAGAAACCGCCACGTGACAGACACGACGCGCGTGAATTCCTAGCCACAAAACGTGGGTCCAGCTGTAACTACCCAGGGGTAAAACTGTAAAACCCGCAAGCAGTGATGGGATAGCTACTTATTGAAGCATTTTAAGTAAAAGCTGGGCCTGATCAGGGCAAAGCAAATTCAGCCCAACCCTTTTTTCACTTAGGATCTTTAAAGAATTGGACATGGGGGGACTTATTGGGCTATACCCCCAAAAGGCCATTCATAAGGGCCTCAAAAATAGAAGGGCTACGAGGAAGCACCTCCCGAGGCGACGGGCTACGTGGAAGCCCTTTCCCTCGATGACGGGCCAAGGATGCCACCTCGGTTATCGCCATGGCGGAAGGGATAAAGGCAAACTCGGCAATGGGAATAAGCGAACGAGTGTAGGGGATCTAGTCGACAAGAAGGACAGGCAAGTACGAGGTAGTACGATGGGACAGGTGATGTGAATGGCATCTCCATCAGGCATTTAATGCAAGGAAAGGAGACGTGAGAGGAGGAAATGACCACTTCGCCCTCGGAGACCACTATATAAACAATACTTGGACAACCGGGTAAAGGATCCCAAATTCTCTCTAACACTTTCCTTACTCATTTGATTCCTCTCCTTAAGCAAAAACTTACTCTCACGCCGGAGTGTTGTCACGAAGACCCCCTTCGGGGCCCTTCGTGTCAAGGCTAACGGTGCTTCTGTTTTGTAGGAACCTTCACAAGACCCTTCCACGTGTAGCTAACCTCAAACAATCCTACCCCGGGATTCTGGGACGCAACAGGGACAATTGAGCCTTTCAAGACGATCAATGAGGCTCTTCATCTTAAGAACATAAGATGAAACCGTTTGTGACTCGTCCATACGACATGCATGGAGTGCTCGAACTGTTTCGAAACGTTCGGTCCTTGCCTTTTGTTGGAACATTTCCTTCAATTGGCATATCATGTCGTATGCCCCATGATTCTCTATATCCTTTTGAAGCTCGGGGATCATACTTGTTAGCATGAGGCATGAAACTTGGATGGAGTCCTCGGTGTACTTCACCCAATCGGTATAAGCCTCAATGTCTTCAACATCGGGTTCGTCGGGGATATGATCCTCTATCATGTAAGACTTCTTTCCTTGTTTGACAATAATTCTCAAGTTGCAGTACCAATTGTAGGATCGTTAAAAGTTAGAGTTTAACTTAAACAAAGCCCTTTACTTGCAAATATAACCCTGCGGAATTAAAGTTATATTTCACTTTACTTAATCAATATTGAGTTCTTGTGTATAATGTAAAAGCTTGATTTGCAGTATTATAGTAACAACAAAGTATCAAATACTCGGCATTATTTGCATTAACTCAAAGCGACACTATTACAAGTTGTTCAAGAACTGATAACAACAAAGATGACAATTGTGTGTAAACTAAGAGCTAGCTATGCTATATATAGTGCTGATGAGATCAATGACAGCCATTGATCTCATGCGATCTAATCTAGACCGTAAACTAAAAAGTCAAATAAAAGCTATCAAAAGAATAAACATCGGCAATTGGAATATCTTGCGTGTTTGTAGCAACATACTACTTTAGGAGAGTGGCTTGAATCAGATATAGAAGCATACGAGAAGCTTTTGCAGAATTGGACTTGCTGAAAAGACATCTCAGGAAAAGTCCGGTTGAACTTATTATCTGGTGGATAATCGAGTTCACCCGGAATATTCGCTAAAGGACAAAACTGCTTCTTTCCGCTTGAATTGCCAGTTCCGCTTGAAGTGAGAATTCCGCTTCAACTTCAAATTCAGCCAGAACATAGTAAAACTGGCATTCAGCCGGAAATCTTCCAAGCGCAATATTCCTTACAATCTCCCCCTAAGCTGATGCTGTCAAATTCCAATGTTTATCTTCAAAAATTGATTTGTACCCAAAAAAATTTTCTTCTCCTTGACCTACTTGTCCGTGGTTCTGATATTGGCATTAAGGTTCTAAGACAACTCTTTTGAGTTTGTTTTGGTCACCTTCACATGTTTGATTGAATCCCAGTCCTTTTCGCTCCATTCTTCTTGAGCAGAAATAGACTCATGAATTATGAAGGTGCCATCAGCTCTGTGAACATAAAAGAGCTTCTCCTCCTCTTCCCAAATGATAAACTTTATTTCACTGTTAGGCACTTCATCTTCTTCTTCAGCTTGGGCTTCAGTAGGTTTGGTGATGGTGGTGGAAGGTTCTTTTATGGTGAGTGGAGGAAGGGAGGTTTGTGATAAAGGTTTACTGGCTTCAGGAGTTGGGCTAGAAGGTGGAGTAGGAGGGAAAATATCAGAAAAGTCCATGGTAGGTGAAGGCTTCTTCTTGAAGGTAATGATGGGTGTAAAGTTGTCTGTTCTGTACTTGGGATTGGCAAGTTTAGTGGCAACTTTCTTGGAGATGGAGGGTGGTTTGTAGGGTATGATGGCAAGTGACTGTAAAGTAGATGGAACTGTTGTAGGCATTGGGTTTGGGTTGTAAATAAATGAAGGTGGAGGTGGTACATCTACAAATTCAATAAATTTCTCCTTTTAGTTCATAAATGAAGGTGGAGGTTTAACATTAGCAGTTGTTGTACCTGAGATCAGCTCTGAAGGTGAAGGCATCACCAATTTAGGATTGACAGCAACAATTTCTCCTTTTAGTTCATAGAAAATTTCATCAATCAAGCTGCAAAGTCCCCTAACTTGCATCTGAGCTACCTCTTCCTCTTTCTTCAAATTTCTAACCACAAATTCCCTTTTTACTTTTTTCAGCAGTAGGTAATTCTCATCATTCTTTACCAGCTTGGTAGGCAATTGAGAGGGAATAGAGATTAACCTCAGCCTATCAGCATCATACACTGCATCCAAATTATAATCCTTTAGTCTCCAGTTGAAAGACCTAGTCTTGGCCTCTTCAAGCAAGTTTTCAAACACCCCATCCTGCAGATATAGATCATATTCCTCTTGAAGTTCTTTTGCTAGCCTTTCATCCTCTACTATGCTTTTGGCATTTTCCGCCATTTTCACTATAGCCTCAGCTTCAGGATTCTGAACCACCTGTTGAGTGGTTTTTGGAATATCAGATTGAACAGGTGTTTCCGCTTGAACTAGTTTTGAGCTCCTTGAACTACCGGTTGAAGTTCCGGTTGAACTTCCGGTTGAACATAGATTTGCCCTTCAGTCACCACCTGAGGTTTGGTGACTTCAGGTTCTTTGTCGACTATTTCTAGTACCTCAGTTCCCTCTCCTTCTCCTATCAAATTTTCATCCTCCCCTTCAGTCATTGTAGCAACTGCAATAGTGGCAGTGCTTTCTTCAGCATCATTTGCTACCTTGCTGGTGGAGGCAATATTTCCTGCCACTTGATCACTGGCTCTTTCAGCCGGAAAAATGACATCCTTGAGGAGTGTCGTGATCAAATTGATGTGCTTAGGGAGAGCACCAACAATCAGCATGGACGACTGAACAAGTTCAGTGAGATTGGGGTCCTCAAAAGGAGAAATGGCAATCAGTTGACTGCATCTCATGTTCACCCAACTCTCTTCAACTGAGAAGGGATTCACACCAATTCTTTGGCAAGCCGTGGCTCTGACTTCAGCCGGTATCCTTTGAACTTCTTCAATTTCAGTGATAACAGGTCTTGAGGGTAGCTTCTCCCCCAATTTGATAGTATCAGCTTCATCAGTTGCAATAACTTCATCAGCATCTCTGATAGGGCTTGAAGGACCTGCTTCAGTTTGAATAGGATCAGCTTGAACCAATTTGGCAACAGTTGTGTTGAGAGTTTCAACCTGTGCTTGCAGAGAAAGGTACAACTTCGTCAATTCAGGTAGTGTATAACTGTCCTCAACTGGCTTTTTGCCAGTATCCTTGGACAAAACCAAACTATCAATCCGAGATTGATCAGCATTGGTACCCGTGGCTTCTTGGCACCAGGGATTCTCCTCATCTGTTTCAGCAACCCTTGGTTCCAATAAAGGACTTCCAGGTACTGATTCAGAGAAGATTGCCGCAAATTGGGTCTTATTGATGGTACTACTGACACCAAGATCCAGTGGGGATCCTTGGGCAGCAGCAGCCCTTTTTGCATGAATCTCTTCATGACTCCTGAGATTCACCTCCGGTGAGGAGTGGGGTTGCAGTGCTACAGGGTCCTGGCTTATGAGGATTTTCTCATGTAATGAGGCAGGTGAGTTAATAGCACCTTCATTTAAGCCAAGATTGAGAGCACTGTCACTCCTAGGTGACAGGGGTTGTAGGGGTGAAAAATGTTCAGATGGGGATGGTACATCTGTTTCTAATGACTCCCCCTCAACTGAAGGTTCATCCCTAAGAGATAATCCCAATTTTACCAGTTTCCGCTTAGGATTTTTTCCTTGGGCGGGGTTAGAAGCTTCGGGTTGGTTGGTGGTACTAGGTGGAGGAGACCTAGTCACCACATTTCTCTGTCTTTTGAATATGACAGGAGGTGAGTTGGATGAGGAGGTGGCAGTGGTAGTGTTTGTGGAAGCTTTCCTCTTTTTGGATTGAAAGACTTTGAGAGAAGAGGAAGCTGGGACAGATGTGGGATCAGATTCTGTTGGGATTACAGCTCTGTCATCTTGAGCTTGGAGCTCAGTTACAGCTCTGTCATCTTGAGCTTGGAGCTCAGTTGCTGCTACAGTTTCCGGTTGAACCTCTGCAGTAGCGGGTTCATCAGGAAACTGCCTTGGAGTTGGTAAGGGATAGTCAGTTTCCCTTCCAAGAAATGCAGACTTGTTTAAAGCAAGGTTGGAAAAAGTTTTCTAATTCAGAAGTTTCTGATGCAAAATTGTACCAAGCCAAACTATGTTGGGGTACTCTTCTTTGAGAATGTAAGTTAAAAATCTAGGATATAGGTAAACATATTCAGATTGGACATTTGATTTTAGGGCTTGAAAAATGAGTTTGGAAAAATTAAAATTTTCACTTTTTACCACAACATAGAAGGCAGAAGCTTGTTCGCTGGCAAGCTCGTCAAATCCGCCCTTCTTTGGAGACAAACACACCAGAATTGTGTGTGCTAGGAACCTCCATTTGTATGGTAACTGCCCTTTCTTGATGGTTTTGCTCTGCAGGGAGCCACCGTAACCAAGATTTCTGAACAACCGGAGATATTTGGTGTGATCAACCGTTTCATATCCACCTTCATCCCTTAATTTCAACAGTTTTCGCACCTTGGCTTCATCGATTTCCACTTCCTTCCCTTGAACAGTTGACATAATTTTGTCACTACCGTTTTCGCCTTCGGTAACCCTAGCATGAACCCAAAAGTCTTCCATGACTTCTTCGAAAATTTCGGCTTCAACAGTAAGCGCATGATGAAGATGAGACCTTTTGATGAAGTCAATCATGCCGTTGTAGATATCAGTTTTGCTTGGTGGTTCGAGGTATGCCACCAGGTTATGCTCTACTGGGAACTTGGAATCACCGATTGACTTCTTGCCACTCGCCTTCGCTTTGGGAGCCATTGTTGATAAAGGTTTGAGAGTATTGACGGTTAATCGGAGGTTTATTGGAGAGGATTTGAGAGAAATTCGGGAGTAATTTCTAAGTGGGGTTGAGAGAAATGGGGAAACTGACGGTAAATTAGGGCTTTTTACCTTTTTCGGTGCTGACGTGGAGGAGAGAGGTTGTAAACAGACGGTTCAGTGACTGATTGAGACAGGTGCTTTATGGGTTATACGGTACAACCAGTTAAAGCATGTCTTTATCCAAAGGTAAATTTACTGAAATCTCGGATTTTAAACAGTTAAAATCTTAATGGGTAAATAAATGTATATCCGCTTAGAAAAATGTGCCTTCCGCGTAATTAATTGAGACATTGACTTTGTTGACCCGGAAGTTCAAGCGGAACCAATTTTCTCCTTTATTTTAAAAACAAAATTTTCTTCCGTTTGAACATCAAGCGGACAAATTTTCCGCTTGAAAGAATTGTTTTCAAAATAATTTTCCACATCATTTTAAAGCATTTTTCCGGTTGAAGTTCACCCGGTGAATTTCAAAAGTTGTCTTCTCAGGTTGAACCTGAACTTGAACCGGAAATCCAAAACACATGATTTTTGAAAATTTGTGTTAATTATCCATAGCTTTAACAGCAGTTACTGATTATGAACTGAAATGTTGTCTGATTAACACTAAAGATTTTCATTTTCTTTTTCCCTTTGTATCAAGAGACGGGCTCTTTGAGCACATGCCTCTCTTTTATTAAAATTTTGAAAAGTCTTATTCAAAGTTCATCATCCCAATGGGTGTGATGAGGTAGAAAAATCTAGCCTCATCAAAGGCTTTTGTAAACAAATCTGCCAATTGATGATCAGTGTGAACTTTGAATAGTTTGATTAAATGCTTTTCGGCACAATCTCTAATAAAATGATATCTTATGTCAATGTGTTTGGTTTTGGAGTGCTTCACTGGATTGTTGATGATTGAGATGGCACTGTTGTTGTCTGCAAGAATGGGAGTTTCCGTGAATATGATCCCATAGTCAAGCATTTTGATTTTGGATCCAAAGGACTTGGCTACAGCAACTTGAAGCGGCAATATACTCAGCTTCTGCAGTTGAAGTGGAAACACAAGTTTGCTTCTTGCATTGCCAGGAGACAAGTCTTTCTCCCAGAAATTGGCATCCTCCTGATATTGATTTCTTATCTATATCACATCCTCCATAATCACTGTCTGTGAATGCTTTGAAAGAGAAGTCAGAGTTCTTGGGGTACCACAAACCCAGTTTTGGTTGCCCCTTCAGGTACTTGAAAATTCTCTTAACAGCTAGCATATGTGACTCCTTTGGTGAGGACTGATATCTTGCACATAAGCAAACACTGAACATGATGTCAGGTCTGCTAGCAGTGACATACATCAGTTGCCTATCATAGCTCTGTACAAGTGCACATCCACTGGCTTGCCACTTAAGTCATTGGTTAACTTGTGGGAAGTAGAGATGGGAGTTTTGGCACTTGAACAGGTTAGCATGTCAAATCTCTTCAGCATGTCCTGGATATACTTTGATTGGTTCAGAAAGATACCATCTGCAGTTTGCTTCACTTGCAGCCCTAAGAAGAAGGTTAATTCTCCCATGGAGCTCATTTCAAATTTCGACTGCATCAAAGTTTCAAATTCCTTGCACAAGACAATATTAGAGGAACCAAAAATAATATCATCAACATAAATTTGTACCATCAACAAATCATTACCAACAGTTTTAACAAAAAGTGTTTGGTCAATAGCCCCTCTCCTGTAGCCATTCTCTAGAAGATAGTTAGAAAGGGTTTCATACCAGGTTCTAGGTGCTTGTTTGAGACCATACAAAGCTTTGATCAGCTTGCACACCTTGTTAGGATGGTGAGGGTCTTCAAAACCAGGAGGTTGTTTGACATATACTTCTTGTTCCAGGAGGCCATACAGGAAAGCACTTTTGACATCCATTTGAAATACTTGAAAGTCTTTGAATGCAGCATAGGCCAAGAAGATTCTGATTGCTTCTAACATGGCTACTGGTGCAAAGACTTCATCATAATCAATGCCTTCTTCCTGTACATATCCTTGCACAACCAATCTTGCTTTGTTCTTTATGACAATTCCCCTATCATCTTTCTTGTTTCTGAAAACCAACTTTGTTCCAATTGGTTCTGCTCCATTAGGCAGATCTACCAATTTCCAAACCTTTTACTTGTTGATCTGAAATAGTTCTTCCTGCATTGCCTCTATCCAGTTGTTGTCTTCCAAGGCATATGCTACCTTCTTGGGTACTTCTTGAGACAAAAATGCAGCATGCAAACAAATGTTTGCATTCGCAAATCTGCTCCTTGTCAACACAGGAGCTGAAGCTTCTCCAATAATATTTCCTGCTGGATGATCTCTGTTGACTCTTCTATCAAGAAACATAGGAAATTCATGGCTTCTTCCATTTGAGGGTATGTTGAGTTGAGGAAGTCTGTGATCAAACTCAACAGTTTCAAATTGTGACACAGGATCTGAGACTCCAACTGATTCATGAGAATTGATGCCTGAATTGTAGATCAGATGCTCTAAACTAAGCTCATTTGATGTGTTATCATTTGAATTTTCAGCTTCATTTGACCCTGATTCAGTATTCTTTCCAGTTTCTGAAATTGAGTTTTCTGGTTGAACTTGAACCGGAAAAACTGGTTCAGCTTGAACTTCGACCGGAACAATTTCTTCTTCAATTTGAATTATTTCAGTCAGTCTCTTGTCATTACTTGGGAAGATAGGTTAAGAGCTCATGGAAGAGAAAAAGATTGGCTTCCCATATGCAATTTGATTACTCTTCCAATGCTCATCAGCAGACCTATAAGGATTTTGTTCCTGCACTAAAGAGCTTACAGGCTTATCAACAGTTATGTTGAAAGCAGTAGTTAGTGCATCAATATCAAATAACCAACTGGGCTGAGACTTAAAATTGTTGGGAGATTTTTCATTGAAAGATACATTTATGGTTTCCTCAACAATCTTAGTTCTCTTGTTGTATACTCTGTATGCTTTTGACACACCTGAGTATCCAACAAAATAACCTTCATCTGCCTTTTCAGCAAATTTGGGCAAGGATTCATTGGTTATTAAGATAGTGACAGGACAACCAAATGGCTTAAAGAAGTAGATATTTGGCTTTCTTTTTCTCCAAAGCTCATAAGGTGTTTTATTCTTTCCCTTGACGATTAAGATCCTGTTTTGGACATAACAGGCAGTATTTACTGCTTCTGCCCAAAATATCACAGGAAGCTTGGAGTCTGCTAACATGGATCTAGCAGCTTCAATCAATGTCCTATTGCTCCTTTCAGCAACACCGTTTTGCTATGGAGTTCTAGGAGCACTGAATTGTCTCACAATTCCATTCTCCTCACAAAATGAATTCAGAATATGATTTTTAAATTCTGTGCCATTGTCACATCTGATTGTTTTGACCTTGAGTTTTGATTGATTTTCTAAATTAATTACAAGAGTTTTCAACAATTCAGCAGTTTCATCTTTTGTTTTGAGAAAGAAAACCCAAGTATATCTTGAAAAATTATCAATTATCACAAAACAGTATGACCTTTTTCCTAAACTCATTACTCTAGTTGGACCAAACAAGTCCATGTGTAAAATCTCTAGAGGTTTTGAAATAGAAGACTCGACTTTTGGCTTAAAGGAGGTTTTGTGTTGCTTGCCCTTGAGACATGGCACACAGTTTTCAGAACATGCAAAATGCTTGTTAGGAAGACCCTTAACCAAGCCTAGATTCACAATTCTGTTCATGTTTTTGTAGTTCACATGACCTAACCTTCTATGCCATAGATCAGATTCATCAACTGAGGCTTTGGATACAAAGCAAGCAGTGCCACATGAAGGTGTAGCAACTGACATATCCAAAATGTATAATCCATCTCTCAAGGGTGCCTTGAGCATTATAAGTTCATCAGGAATTTTGACACCAGGTTTGAGGACTATGGCCTCTTTCTCATTAAACATTAAATTCAAATTCTTGTTACACATTTATGAGACACTAAGCAGGTTGAAATTTAATGTATCAACAAAATTGACTCTATCAAATTTTACCAATCCATTTGTCACATCACCTTGTGCTGTGATATGGCCTTTTGTGCTTCCAAAGGCAACTGGTCCTCCATTGATTCTTTTTGTGTTTTCCAGAATGTGCTTATTCCCTGTCATGTGGCAAGTGCATCCACTTTCAACTACCCATAGGCTATTTTGGCCTTTATTTAGCACCTGCACACATCAGAATTGATTAATTTCTATAGGGGACCCAAGCCTGAGTGGTCTTGGGTCTGCCATAAGCATCATTATACTTGTACTCCTTGAGTACTAAAGTATTTAAGACTGGAGCTTCATTAAGTAGATCATCATTGTCAAAACTGAAGTTCTCATGCTGAGCACTTGTTTGACTAGACCTTTCACCGTTGGTGTTCTTTCTTTCAGCAATTTTCCTATCCCTATATTCTTTAAACTTCCTTTGCTTGTTGGTTAATTTCTTAAGTTTTTCATTTTCTTTAATGACCAACTGAGTTCTTTCAGGTGACTTTGAAAATCTTTGAGGAAAGTGTTTGTTTTGATTTGAACTCTCCCCCTGAAGTGGAACATAGTGATTTCCACTTGAACTTTTAGCAAAGACAGTTTCAGATTGGTTAAATTTGTTGTTTCTTGAAAAGTTTTCTCTAGAGATAACCTATCCTCTAGAGGGATTTCTTCTTCCTTGAGCTTCAAATTGCTCAAACCCTTCAGCAAAATGTACTTGAGGTCTCTGCTTTGGAGCAAGAGCTGAACTGGGTTGACATTTATTTTCCGGTTGAACATGAGTTCGAGCGAAAAAATGTTCCGCTTGAACTTCAACCGGAAAACGATTTTGCTTTAAAACAGTAAAACTTCCATTCCTTTCATTACCAATCAAGACTCTGTTAGAATCAGATCCAAAATGCTTCAAAGTGTGGTTTCTCACATGTGAAATTCTTCCTGTGTGCTTCCTTTGAAAATCAGCCTTTGGTTTTAAAACAGGTTTTGGTTTTTGAAATGGTTTGACTTTACTCATTGGGTTGAACTGACAAACAGCAGCTAGGTGACCTTGTTCACCACAGCACATACATTCAACAACTTTGGTTTCAAACTTTCTAGAAGACTCAAGTTTGGTTACTTTGTTGAGTTTTAGTTGACCAAGCCTTTGAGTTTCACTTCCCTTTGGTTGCTCAGGTTGCTTTCCTCCAACTTTTGAATCCTTAGGTTCATAAACAGTTGGTGGAGGAACATCAATTGATGGTTTTAAAATGTTTGATTGGTCAACTGAAGCAGATGAGCTTGCAACAGTGACTTCAGCTTTCTTAGACTCAACAGTGTTTTCAGAACTTGACTGTGATGAAATGTCATCAACTGTGAGACTAACTTTACATTCAGATTTTAAAGCATCAATTGGTTTGATTACAGGTGAGTATTCAACCGGTGGCTCAACACAGATATACCCAACACCTGCCTTTCCATACATCCCTGCCATCCATAATTTCTCAGCCTTTTTGTTTGTTGCCTGGAATTTATCACAGGTGAACAAAGCATCTTTCAGCTTGATCTCAAGAACATCAACCTCAACCTTAGCATCCTTGGTTTCGTTTCTTGACTTTTCAAGTTTTGCAAGCAGGTCATCAAGCTGAGTTTCAAGCACTGAGTTGGTTTGTTTCAACTGTTCATATTCTTTGGTTAAATTTTCAATTTTTTTAGATATATGAAGATTCAGTTTTCTTAAAACATTCCTTTAACTCATTTAGATTTGAAACTTCATCAATCAAGTCAGTGTTTTGATTTCGGTACTTTGACACTTGCTCTATGCAGGCAGGGCTGCATATATTTTCTAGAACTTTCTCTGGGATAGAGTTTACCTGATCAGAGGTGGAGTCTTGTTTGGCCATCAAAGTATGGTTGATAGGCTCAAACTCAGCAACGCAATCTTCCCATTCAACACATGAGGTTTGATTTGCAACAGCAGCTACCACATTTTGGTGGTTTTGATTTCCGGTTGGTTTTGGTGGGGTGGGTTTGGAGCCTGAGTTGTTTCCAGAGTTGTTGTTGTTTGAATTGCTTCCTCCATGATTTTTCCCTTGAACATGACTTTGATTCTGTCCTTCTCTTCTTGGTTGAGGGCATTCCCTTGCAAAGTGACCAAGTTGGTGACAGTTATAACACTTCACCTTGCTTTTGTCAAGGCCTATGTGAGCACTTTTTGCTCCCTTATAGGTTCTACCAGTTCTTTTGTAGAACCTTTGAGCTTTGACAGAAACCATAGCAAGTTGATTCATAATGTCCATTTCTTCTAAATCATCAGCACCTATGCACTCAAGATCTTCGGGTATGAAGCCTTGGTATGAGTCAGTTGCTACATGAGCATTGTGAGAGTTTTCAAACATGTTTGAAAAACCTTCTTGACACCTTGGTGTCTCAGGGAAACTGACAATAGGTGACTGATATGATGAAGAGTTTGAAGACCTTTGACTGTTAAAATCAGTAGTTACTAGTGCAGATGAAAACAGCTGAGTTGACTCAGGAGATGAGTTTTGTTTAAGATCAAGTTCCATTTCATAGGCACTGAGTATGCCATGAAGTTCATTGAGTCTCATCTTTTTCAAGTTTTTGCATTCCCTGATGCTTACAGTGTAAACTGTCCACACAGAAGGCAGGGAACGTAAGAACTTTCTGTTAACATCTACCTGGTCTAGTTTTACATCTACCTTTTGGAGTTCATCAAGCAAAGAAACGAATCTTAAGTACTGGTTTGTCATTGTTTCACCGGATTTGAAAGTAAAGTTTTCATACTTCTGTTTTAAGACATCTTTCTTGTTTTCTTTAACTTCACTGGTTCCTTCATACATTTCACTTAAGGCATTCTACAGGTCAAATGCAGTTTTATATCCTTTGAACCCATTTAGATTGGAATTAGGAAGTGCAGCCTGTAGAGTCCAATATGCCTTATGATCAAATTCGAGAGCAGTATAGTCAGATTCAACATATTTATCTAGTGGTTTAGGTATTTTGACTTCTGCATCATCAGCAGATGAATCCATGGGTGAGTAGGGTCCTTCAGTGAAAGATTTCCAAATACGACGGTCCAAAATCCTAACAAAACCTTCCATCCTGAGTTTCCAGGTACCAAAGTCATCAGGAGTGAACATTGGTGGTTTGTTGGAAGAACCATTTGGGCAACTTAAACTGAAATCACTCATTTTGAAAACTTTTTAGAAAGATAAAACAGCAAAGCTTGTAAAGTAAGCAAGTAAAGTATCAACCTTGAAGCACAGAAAGTCTTCAAGGTAGGAGCCAAAGCTCTGATACCACTTGTAGGATCGTTAAAAGTTAGAGTTAAACTTAAACAAAGCCCTTTACTTGCAAATATAACCCTGCGGAATTAAAGTTATATTTCACTATACTTAAGCAATATTGAGTTCTTGTGTATAATGTAAAAGCTTGATTTGCAGAGTTATAGTAACAACAAAGTATCAAATACTCGGCACTATTTGCATTAAATCAAAGCTACACTATTACAAGTTGTTCAAGAACTGATAACAACAAAGATGACAACTGTGTGTAAACTAAGAGCTAGCTATGCTATATATAGTGCTGATGAGATCAATGACAGCCATTGATCTCATGCGATCTAATCTAGACCGTAAACTAAAAAGTCAAATATAAGCTACCAAAAGAATAAACATCGGCAATTGGAATATCTTGCGTGTTTGCAGCAACATACTACTTTAGGAGAGCGGCTTGAATCAGATATAGAAGCATACGAGAAGCTTTTGCAGTATTGGACTTGCTGAAAAGACATCTCAGGAAAAGTCCGGTTGAACTTATTATCTGGTGGATAATCGAGTTCACCCGGAATATTCGCTAAAGGACAAAACTTCTTCTTTCCGCTTGAATTGCCAGTTCCGCTTGAAGTGAGAATTCCGCTTCAACTTCAACTTCAGCCGGAACATAGTAAAATTGGCATTCAGCCGGAAATCTTCCAAGCGCAATATTCCTTACACCAATCCACAAAGTTGTCTTGGTTGAGACGATTCTTGTCTAAGAGGGATCTTAGTGATAGGTTATGGACGTTTGTGGCGGGGGTGATTTCGTTATTATTGGCCGTCTATAAAATTTAACAAAGTTCTATTAAGTGTCTTCGATATCAATATAAACCTTTTAATTTAATTAGTACTCTTTTATGTCTCATAGACAATTAATAAAATAAAACCTAGAATCCAACGTTACATTAAAGTTGTGGTTAGGTGACATTTATCCCACTTCTAAAATTAACAAGGTAGTCAACGTTTGACAATTGCAACTCTTTGCAACTTCTAGTAGTATGGGATCGATTAAACATCTTATGTTTAGTTAGCATGTTTAATCCCATCAACGCCTTTGGTTCCCCATGCTTCGGTGACCCTATTCACATGGTCCCCAAATCAAGTTGTCCTACCTGTACACACGTGTAAATTTACACATAAAAGTGGTTAGGTGACCTTTATCTCATAAATATGGTAAACCTACCTCAAATATATAAGTTCCCTCAAATATGGTTAGGTGATATTTATCTCATAAAGAGTTTACAAATAAATTGAGTGTTGTATAAAATGATGGCGTCTAAACTTGTTTTGAAAAAGGGTGTAACAATCGTGAAATTTTAATATTAATAAAAGCCTTGAGTTTAAATTTAAATTTTGTTATTCATTTCTTATCTAGGCATTATATGTTATTCATTTAAATTTAACCTTCAAATTTTAAACTAAAATAGTCATTTAAGTTAAATTCTAATAATTACTTGTTAAAAACAAATTTACTGTCTTTTAAATTTTGTCTTAAATTATTCATTCTATATTAAATTATAATATTTATTTGAAATAATTAACCATTTAATTGTATCATTTACTAATTTTTTTAGATTTAATAATATAAAAACAAAAAAAAAATGATAAATCCCAAACTTCTAAATGTAATAAAACTTGTCATATTGTAAACGTCATGACACATTTATTTCGTTTAAACAAAATCTTGATGATTTTTCCTAAAAGTTATATAAAAATTTTATTACTTATATTTTTAGTTTATAAAGTAAGATACATATAGATTTATAAAACATTTGATATTTTTAGAAACATATAATAATAAAAAATAAAAGGTTACTTGATGTTTAAAGAAAAGGAAATTTTTTTTTTAAAAAATAATAATAATTTTGTTTCAGTCCCGTTTTTCCAAAAACTGCCCAAAAACTTCACAAAACTTCTGTTTTTCGTCGTGGTTAATCTAGAAACGTCCCTAACGTTCATCTAATGATCATTAACGACTCGAAACTGGTAATTAATTGGGTTTTAATCATCATGAACGGTGAATCAATTCGGACATTTAAGTCCAAATTAACTCGTTTTCGTCGTGTTTTCGGGCCTATAAATTGCTCCTCGTGACTCCTATTCATTTGCGCACCTAACCACGTTGAAAATCTATCAAAAACCGTCCCTGTTCGTGCCTGGTTCGTCGCCGTCGCCGTAGCTCCGGCCAACCTCACGTTTCTTCGATTTTTTCCACTTTAAGGTAAGTTCTTTACATCAATGTGTTCGAAATTCTTTATAGATCAAAACCCCTAAGTTAATTTCTGGATTCATACATGTTTAGACCTTCGATTTTGTGGTCTAAAATCTAGGGTTTTCGGGTTAGTTTTTGGGGAAGAAAATAAAGTCAGACGCGATTATGTTATAAATTTGTTTTCTGGGATGGAAACCAGCGAACTAGTAGCCCAGCTGGTCCATCCCCTTGTCGTCAACCTAAAGGTCGCACGTTCGACCCTGCCGCCCCCTTCTTTGACCCGTTTTTTTTTTTAATTTTTGTTATTTTCTCCATAAAACCACTTAAAAACAATATAATTATTCTAGAAAATTATAAATACACATATAAAGCGTTCTAAACTCCCAAAAACTATACAAATTATCCTTTCCAAGCTCTTATAAATTTATAAAAACCTTACAAACTTTTTGAAACAAATACACACTTAATAAACATAATTATTCTTATAAAGACATCCCTGTATTTAGTTAACTTTTGTCATAACTTAGTTGTTTAAATTATATTATTTAGATAAACCTCTCCTAATTACTTAATTAACAACATAATTATTTTCTCAAACAATTCATTCGGTTACATTCATTCAATTACTTAGATATTCACCCAATTATTTATTAATTCATTAAGTTATTTCATTTATTTCGCCATTTACTCAGTTAGTTATTTAATTAATTATTTATTTATTTATTAAATTAATTATCTAGTTATTTATTTATTAAATTATCAATTCATTAAATTATTTCATTTATTTAAGTCACCACATAATGCTCATAAACACAAATAAATGCTTATTAACTATAACCTGTTTTCCAATTTATTTCTTTAGTCAAATATATATTAGCCAAATTATGTATATAGTTATTTAATAATTATCTTCAAACGATTTTATACACCAAAAGACCTAAATCAAGAAAATAAAGTCATATTCCCCAAGTTAAAAATCCCAACGAAACCCTAGGTATCTGGAAATCCTATTATTCGTCATCGTAACTTTAGGTTAACCGATTTCATCATTCATTTAGGAATCCCTTGAACTTCAATCATTCATGTTACGCGAAGCTAGTAATCAATCAACTACTTTAAATCTTTTGGGATGGAAAACACGCACAAACGCTTATATCATTATTACATGGTTTTCAAAACAAAAGGGTATTTATTCATGATTATCATTGGGAATCATTATGAGACTTTGTTCTCGAAATCAGTTATTCTTTTAAGCAAAGTCAAGTACTGTTAAATAAATTGCTTGTGTTTATCTATATTATATCGTATTCTAGGGACATGTACATGTAAGTCTCATGAGCATCATAATCGTAAAGGTTCCTTTGAAGGAACTGAACATCATAATCGTAGAGGTTTCTTTGAGGAAACTGAGCATCATAATCGTTGAGATTTCTTTAAGGGAATTGAACATCATTTATGTACTGGGTGATCAATATGTAATTAATTTAGTGTATTACTTTCATATTTGGTTTAACATGTACGACTTTGCAAGCTTTTATCAAATGATTGTCTATTACTGTTTTACTACAAATCTCTGACTAACCAACTATATATGTAGTTGACTCTTTTTGCGTGTTTTTTAGGAAATGAGAATCATGCATGATTGAAACAAGAAGTTGGAGATTTAGATAGGAAACATATTGTCTTTTAAGTTTCTTATGCCTTGTAATAGACGTTTAAGTTTTGAAATAATAATAAAATATGATTTCCTTTTATCCAAGTGCTTTAATTGAATTTTCGTGACACCTCGGTGTTTCCGCCATCGGTCGGGGTGTTACAGAATTGGTATCAGAGCCTTGGTTATAGGGAATTAGTTTATTAGAAAACAATAATCTAGACTATAACCTTAGGGGCCAAAATAATAAACCCTATTCCTTACCTAGGTATTTGGATTCTCTCGTCTAAACCTCTTCCTCGTTAACTTTTATCGTGGCATGGAAAACTCATACTAGTCGGCATATTCTTGGATATTCATTAGAGTTCCATCTTGGGGATTCATGTTCTCATCTTTAAACACTCTCGTCGGGATAACGAGTTCGCGTAATGGTTTTCGGGGTTGCGTGTAATCTGGAAGAGTGGTTATCTCTTCGGAAGGTTCTGCCTAAGGCAAGACCTGGTATTTAAGTAGTCCTAGTGACTCACCTCTCTTACTTGGGAGATCTTTCGGGGAGATGATGCTTATATGCTAAAACATCCAGTTCAATTAAAATCGTGAAACAGACTCCGAGTTCTAATTAGTCAATGACGTTATTTCAATGCTTAATCATTAATAATGTCATTCTATTATTTATTTATCTTATGATTTCCATATCTAACTTCAATCTTTTGTTACATGAAGATGGATCCCACCACATTGGCTACTATCATATCGCAAATGGCTAACTTCCTTCCCACCATGGTCAATCAACTTAACGAAACCGTTTAAACTCCAGCCGTGGTACAAACTAACACCGAAGGAGATGGTTCCAACCCTGGGGGAGTTGAAAGATCTTTTAAACTGTTTGTTGCCTCTAAACCTACTGAATTCGCTGGAAACAAAGGAGCAACAAGTTTCCTTCAGTGGTTCGAGAAAATAGAAGCCACACTAAACCTATGCAACTGCCCGGAAGCTCAGTGGGTCAAGTATGCCTCAAGTACTTTCAAAAAGGGAGCTTTAACTTGGTGGAACACCCAAATATGAGCCCAGACCCGCAAGGTTCTTCATGCTTTGACTTGGGAGGAGTTCAAGGCTCTGTTGACCGAGGAGTATTGTCCAAGATCGGAAATGAGGAAATTAGAGGCCGAATTCAGGGCTCTCACTATGAAAGGAGCTGATCATCTCGGTTTTACATCTCGATTCCAAGAGCTCTCTCTGTTTGTCCCTCATTTTGTGACCCCTGGACAAAATGCGATCGACTACTACATCGATGCCCTTTCTGAAGCTATGCGTATAGTTATGATGTCGGTGAGCCCTACCTCTTTGTCAGCTGCCATCAAGTTGGCAGGAACCTTGACCGCCGAAATGATCAAGACTGGGGTATTGAAAAAGGAATCCTGCAAAGGTAATGATAACCGTGGGTCAAGCTCAAGCAACAACAAGTCCAATAAGAGGAAAAGGGGTACGCAAAGCTATGCACTAGTTACACATGCTATTCATGTGAATGTTGTGGCCCAAGCCAACACTAGGCCTGTCTATACGGGTCCTCATCCTCTGTGCACCACTTGCAATTTTCACCATCCCACTAGCACGCAATGTCGGAAGTGCACCAAGTGTGGAAGGTTTGGTCATTGGGCTATTAGGTGTAGGGTTGCTCCAGCAGGAACCAACCAGACCCTGGCTACTGTACCCACCCCGAACAACAATCCTAACCGTTCCTACTACCAGTGTGGAAATCCTGATCATATGAAGAGGCAATGTCCTCAATTAGCTAACAACAATCAAGTCGCTCGTGGTAGAGCTTTTGTGCTCGGGGCATCTGAAGCTCTCCACGATCCAAATGTCATCACGGGTACGTTTCTCCTCAATAATCATTTTGCATCCATTTTATTTGATACTGGAGCGGACCAGAGTTTCGTATCCCTAGATTTTGCACCCTTACTTAACAATAAGCCAACAATCATGGACTCGACCTATGTTATTGAACTGGACAATGGTGAACCAATCAAGGCTAATACGTTTATACGTGATTGCATTCTGACTTTCGATCAGAATTCCATCAATATCGATCTAATCCCTATTAAACTTGGAAGCTTCAACCTAGTAGTAGGGATAGACTGGTTGTCCAAACATCAAGCTGAAGTTCGATGCGCTGAGAAGTTGATTTGTATTCTTTTACCTTCAGGCGAAACCTTACTAATCCAAGGAGAGAAACCTGAACGCAGTCTGAAGATCATCTCTTGCATGAAAGCTCGTACATACCTTTGGAAGCGGTGTTTCGCGTTTTTGGCTCATGTGGTAAAAACAAAATCCGAGCCCAAGAAAATGGAAGACATTCCTGTCATTCGAGACTTTCCTGATGTTTTTCCTGATGATCTTCCTGGCCTTCCTCCTAATCGTCAAGTCAAGTTTCGTATTGATCTCATTCCTGGTGCAACACCCGTTGCTAAATCCCCTTATCGTTTGGCTCCATCTGAAATGCAAGAGCTTTCGAAGCAACTCCAAGAACTTTCGGAAAAAGGATTCAATCGACCCAGCTTCTCACCTTGGGGAGCTCCTGTCTTGTTTTTCAAGAAGAAAGACGGGTCCTTCCGTATGTGCATTGACTATCGAGAGCTCAATAAACTCACCATCAAGAATCGGTACCCATTACCCAGGATTGGCGATCTCTTTGACCAACTACAAGGAGCCACCTGCTTTTCAAAGATCGATCTTCGTTCTGGCTATCATCAGTTGCGAGTCCTTGAGGAGGATATTCCAAAAATAGTCTTTCGTACGAGATACGGTCACTACGAGTTTATGTCATGCCCTTTGTTTTGAACAACGCCCCTGCGGTATATATGGACCTAATGAACCGTGTGTATAAACCGTATTTTGATAAATTCGTGATCGTATTCATCGACGATATCTAGATTTATTCTCGCACCAAAGCGGATCACGAACAACACCTTCAGTTAATCTTGGAGCTCCTAAAGAAGGAACAACTTTACGCCAAGTTCTCAAAGTGTGAGTTTTGGTTAAAAGAAGTTCAGTTTTTAGGCCACATAATTAAAGAGAAAGGTATACACGTTGATCCTACAAAAGTTGAGACTGTCAAAAATTGGGAGACTCCAAAGACCCCTACTGAATTCCGCTCGTTCCTCGGTCTAGCGGGGTATTATCGTCGCTTCATCGCAAACTTCTCGAAGACTGCTCTACCCCTTACTATGCTAACTCATAAAGATAAACCTTTTGTGTGGGGCCCATAGCAAGAAGAAGCTTTTCAGACCCTAAAGCAAATGCTTTGTAATGCACCTATCTTGACGCTTCCTGATGGCAATGATGGTTTCGTAGTCTATTGTGACGCCTCCAACCAAGGTCTCGGTTGCGTACTTATGCAACGAGGTAAGGTCATAGCCTATGGGTCAAGGCAATTCAAGGTTCACGATAAGAATTACACTACCCATGACCTTGAACTGGGTGCTGTGATATTTTCCCTGAAACTTTGGAGACATTACATTTCTGGTACTCAATGCGTGATCTTCACGGATCACAAAAGCCTTCAGCATATCCTCAATCAAAAGATGCTAAATATGAGACAACGTCGTTGGGTGGAATTACTTAACGATTATGAATGCAAGATTCGATACCATTCCGGGAAAGCAAATGTCGTAGCCGATGCCCTTAGTCGAAGAGGGTATGCTCAATTGCATAGCATCAGAATTCAATCCGATCTCCAAACTCGAATCCTTCAAGCTCAACGTAAATCTGTGGCTCAAAATGACCTGCATAATGAGTTATCTTATGGTGTGGAATCCCAGTTGGAAACTAAACCGATGAACTCCTTTACTTCTTGGATCGAATTTGGATCCCCGATCGTGATGGTCTTTGTGATTTCATCTTAGACGAAGCTCACAAGACTCGTTACTCTGTCCATCCCGGTGCTGACAAAATGTACAAGGACCTTAGAATCCTCTATTGGTGGCCTGGAATGAAGAAAGACATTGCTCTATACGTTGGAAAGTGCTTAACATGCTCAAGGGTTAAGGCTGAACATCAACGACCCTCAGGATTGCTTCAGAAACCCGAGATTCCAGTATGGAAATGGGAAGAAATCACCATGGATTTCATCACTAAACTCCCATGAACACCAAAAGGTTTCGACAACATTTGGGTCATCGTCGATCGTTTGACAAAGTCAGCACATTTCCTTCTGATTCGTGAGGATTATAAAATGGATCATCTATCCAAGCTTTATATTGATGAAATTGTGTGTCGCGTGGTGTTCCTTTATCCATCATTTCCGATCGTGACAGACGTTTTACCTCAAAGTTCTGGAAATCATTGCAAAAGTCTTTAGGAACACGTGTGAACCTTAGCACGGCCTATCATCTACAAACTGATGGCCAAAGCGAAAGGACCGTACAAACCCTAGAAGACATGCTCAGAGCTTTTGTCCTAGATTTTGGTGGTAGTTGGGACTCGCATCTTCCCCTCATCGAGTTCTCCTACAATAACAGCTACCATGCCAGCATAAAGATGGCACCCTTTGAAGCATTGCACGGTCGTAAATATCGTTCACCCGTTTGTTGGGCCGAAGTTGGTGAAGCCCAAATCACTGGTCCTTATCTGATTCTAGAAACCATCGAGAAAATTTCCTTAATTCGCGAAAGACTAAAGGCTGCAAGAAGTCGGCAAAATAGTTATGTCGACAAACGCAGAAAGCCTTTGGAATTTCAAGTCGGTGATTATGTACTTCTGAAAGTTTCCCCCTGGAAAGGCGTAGTCCGTTTCGGAAAAAGGGGAAAACTTGAACCTCGTTACATTGGACCTTTCAAAATTCTCGAAAGAATTGGTCCTGTCGCTTACAAACTCGAGCTACCTCAAGAACTCTGCAACGTGCATGACACCTTCCATGTGTCAAACCTCACGAAATGTCTAGTTGATGAAAGCCTCCACATTCCACTAGAGGAAATTCATGTGGATGAACGTTTAAACTTTGTTAAGGAACCTATTGAAATCATGGATCGTGAGATCAGGAAACTCAAGCGTATTCAGATTCCTATTGTTAAAGTTCGTTGGAATTCGAAGCGTGGTCCAGAATTTAATTGGGAGCACGAAGATCAAATTAAAATCAAATATCCGCACCTCTTTCCAGACGTTTCTGTTTCCAGACGTTTCTGTTTCCACTATGTAACAAATTTATCTAAGTAGGGGAGACTGTAACAATCGTTAAATTTTAATATTAATAAAAGCCTTGAGTTTAAATTCAAATTTTGTTATTCATTTCTTATCTAGGCATTATATATTATTCATTTAAATTTAACCTTCAAATTTTAAACTAAAATAGTCATTTAAGTTAAATTCTAATAATTACTTGTTAAAAACAAATTTATTGTCTTTTAAATTTTGACTTAAATTATTCATTATATATTAAATACTAATATTTATTTGAAATAAGTTACCATTTAATTGTATCATTTACTATTTTTTTAGATTTAATAATATAAAAACAAAAAAAAATGATAAATCCTAAACTTCTAAATGTAATAAAACTTGTCATATTATAAACGTCAAGACACATTTATTTTGTTTAAACAAAATCTTGATGATTTTTCCTAAAAGTTATATAAAAATTTTATTACTTATATTTTTAGTTTATAAAGTAAAATACATATAGATTTATAAAACATTTGATATTTATAGAAACATATAATAATAAAAGATAAAAGGTTACTTTGATGTTTAAAGTAAAGGAAAAAAATAAAATAATAATAATAATAATATTGTTCCAGTCCCGTTTTTCCGGCGGAGTCGCCGCCGGCGACCGCTGCCACTCGCCGGAAATAGCCCAAAAACTTCACAAAACTTCCGTTTTTCGTCGTGGTTAATCTAGAAACGTCCCTAACGTTCATCTAATGATCATTAATGACTCGAAACCGAAAATTAATTGTGTTTTTAATCATCATGAACCGTGAATCAATTCGGACATTTAAGTCCAAATTAACTCGTTTTCGTCGTGTTTTCGGGCCTATAAATTGCTCCTCGTGACTCCTGATCATTTGCGCACCTAACCACGTCGAAAATCTATCAAAAACCGTCCCTGTTCGTGCCTGGTTCGTCGCCGCCGCCGTAGCTCCGGCCGACCTCACGTTTCTTCGATTTTGTCCACCTTAAGGTAAGTTCTTTACATCAATGTGTTCGAAATTCTTTATAGATCAAAACCCCTAAGTTAATTTCTGGATTCATACATGTTTAGACCTTCGATTTTGTGGTCTAAAATCTAGGGTTTTCGGGTTAGTTTTTAGGGAAGAAGATGAAGTCAGACGCAATTATGTTATAAATTTGTTTTCTGGGATGGAAACCAACGAACTGGTGGCCCAGCTGGTCCATTCCCTGGTCGTCAACCTAAAGGTCGCAGGTTCGACCCTGCCGCCCCCCTCTTTGACCTGTTTTTTTTATTTTTGTTATTTTCTCCATAAACCCACTTAAAAACAATATAATTATTCTAGAAAATTATAAATACACTTATAAAGTGTTCTAAACTCCCATAAACTATATAAGTTATCATTTCCAAGCTCTTATAAATTTATAAAAACCTTATAAACTTTTTGAAACAAATACACACTTAATAAACCTAATTATTCTTATAAAGACATCCCTGTATTTAGTTAACTTTTGTCATAACTTATTTGTTTAAATTATATTATTTAGATAACTACTCACCTAATTACTTAATTAACAACATACTTATTTTGTCAAACAATTCATTCGGTTACATTCATTCAATTACTTAAATATTCACCCAGTTATTTAATAATTCATTAAGTTATTTCATTTATTTCGCCATTTACTCAATTATTTATTTATTTATTAAATTGATTATCAAGTTATTTATTTATTAAGTTATTAATTCATTAAATTATTTCATTTATTTAATTCACCACATAATGCTCATAAACACAAATAAATGCTTATTAACTATAACCCGTTTCCAATTTATTTCTTTAGTCAAATGTTTATTAGCCAAATTATTTATATAGTTATTTAATAATTATCTTCAAACGATTTTATACACCAAAGATCTAAATCAAGAAAATAAAGTCATCTTCCCCAAGTCAACAATCCCAACGAAACCCTATGTATCTTGAAATCCTATTCTTCGTCATTGTAACTTTAGGTTAACCGATTTCATCATTCATTTAGGAATCCATTGAACTTGAATCATTCACGTTACGCGAAGCTAGTAATCAACCAACTACTTAAGGTGAGTTCATAGTTCCCATTTTACTTTAAATCTTTTGGGATGGAAAACACGTACAAACGCTTATATCATTACTACTTGGTTCTCAAAACAAAAGGGTGTTTATTCATGATTATCATTGGGAATCATTATGAGACTTTATTCTTGAAATCAGTTATTCTTGTTAAGCAAAGTCAAGTACTGTTAAATAAATTGCTTGTGTTTATCTATAGTATATTGTATTCTAGGGACCTGTACATGTAAGTCTCATGAGCATCATAATCGTAGAGGTTCCTTTGAGGGAACTGAACATCATAATCGTAGAGGTTTCTTTGAGGAAACTGAACATCATAATCGTAGAGATTCCTTTGAGGGAATTGAACATCATTTATGTACTGGGTGACGAATATGTGATTAATTTAGTGTAATAC
Source organism: Deinandra increscens subsp. villosa (assembly GCA_039602395.1). Taxonomy (NCBI): domain Eukaryota; kingdom Viridiplantae; phylum Streptophyta; class Magnoliopsida; order Asterales; family Asteraceae; genus Deinandra; species Deinandra increscens. The sequence continues at coordinate 85,098,555 of JBCNJP010000010.1, read as the reverse complement.
TTGCATATTTAGTTTAACATGTTCGACTTTGCAAGCTTTTATAAAATGATTATCTGTTACTGTTTTACTAAAAATCTATGACTCACCAACTATATATGTAGTTGACTCTGTTTGCGTGTTTTTCTAGAAAAGAGAATCAAGCATGATTGAAACTAGAAGTTGGAGATTTAGATAGGAAACCTATTGTATTTTAAGTTTCTTATGCCTTGTAATAGACGTTTAAGTTTTGAATTAATAATAAAATATGGTTTCCTTTTATCCAAGTGCTTTATTTCAATTTTCGTGACACCTCGATGTTTCCGCCATCGGTCGGGGTGTTACAAAGGGTCGTTTTTAGTTTTCATGATTCTAGTGTAGAAAACTCTATGTACCTTACAATTCACATGCGTTCAAATGTATGGTACCCTAGTGTTGTTGAAATCCAAATTTCATGGTTCTTTTAATAAAACCCATTTTACTAGTAAATCTGTAACAGCTCAGACCCGTCGCACCAAGATATTGTCCGCTTTGGCAGCCGGCATGCCCTCAGGCATCCACCCCTCACGGATTTAAAATGCGTCTTGGTGGGGGAGGTATCCACACCCATATAAAGGCATGCTTAGTTCTCCTCCCCACCAATGTGGGATGTTACAAAATCATTAACTTTTAATAAAACCCGTTTTATTATATCTTTTGTTAATGATATTTTAAGAACCGATTTTAGCTTGTTAATGTTTATTAGTTTGTTTTAGCATGCATATCCACATATCATCCAAACATCAAAATAAACAGCCACACAAGCATAATAATATAGGTGCATAGCCATATATTGCCAACTATTGATAACACTTGTTAGCCGAAACAAGTGCTTGTCAAGGTCTCTCCTAAGGGACAAAATGACACAAGTGGTGTGATGGTGAACTCCCACTTGAACCCGCATCCAAATGCTTCAAGTGTTCCACCTTTGGTTGTGTCTAGCTTGATTTCTTTGGGCTTGACTAGGCTCTCTAAAACAGCTCCAAACTTCTTTGGGCCTTCATCTTGAATATTTCGGTCCAAACCGAAAACCCCTTCTTGGTGCATCTTCCTTTTATAAGATGAATCCTAATACATTTTTCTAGTAAAATAAAATGCACCTAATCTATTTACTTATATACCAAATGAAAATAAATAAATTACACAACCCAAAGAACCTACTTAATTATTACAACCCTTTTGGAACAAATAAGTACAAACTATTGGAAATAAGTATAAAACATGAAAAACACAACCAAAATCATTCACAATCCAACACAAGGTTATGGCAAGGTCTTATGCACCAAAATATACATCCAAATGTACTAAAACTATTATGGTTCCCTTTTTAACCATTCCCATTTTCGGTCCAATACAAAACCGAGAATCATGGGTTTGTTGTCCAAACAACCAAAACACCAAAATGATAAAATGTATAAATCTTTCAAGATAACCACATGCATGTCAGTAAAGCATCTTGAAAGACAAAGGGAATCCATAGACAAAATTTCGGCTATATGGTATGGAAGACGAAAAACCGAACTTTTGTAGAGTTAACCAACTAACTCTTTTGAAGCATGCACTCATATAAGTGGCTCTAGATGCCATTGTTGGGTTTTGTTAGGGTTTATCAAAGTCTTATTAACCTCATAATAAATAAAACACAACGGAAAACAAAACTTTCTCAAAGTTATGATATGTTAAAAAAACCGATTTTTAACCTTTAAAGAAAACCCAAAACAAGGGAGGATCCATTACGAAATGCATGCTATCAAAATACAACACAACCATAGTGTGTTTAGGGTATACCTTTCTCCAAGATGGAGGAGCTTGGAAGAAGATGAGGTGACCGAATGACGAGCCTTCAAAGCGGAAGACCTCAAGTAGTGATACCCACGAGCCACCAACAACAACACCTTATTGCTAGGATTTCTTGAAGATTGACTTCTTCCTTCTTTCTCCTTGAACCGATTCGTGAGAGAGAGAGATAGAGTAGATAGGAAGTCTTGTACTTGAGTATTGTGTGTTATCCACCCAAAGTGGAGAGAGTAGGTAGATATATATAGATTCGTTTATTGTACTACATGTAGTACATACTGCAGTACAAGTAATACAAGTATTGCAAGTAGTACATATTGTAGTACAAGTACTACAAGTAGTGCAAGTAGTACAAGTGTAGTAGAACTAGTAGTACAAGTACTACAAAAAGATATATATATCATATTATTTTATATAAATGTAATTTTACTTTAAATATAAATCCCAATCATTTAACCCATTTAAATAATTTCATACTCTCTTATTTAAATCATCCATATGATTTAATTATAAGTGCAACGATTTAGAAACCCATTTCTAAATGTCTTCGTGTTATAATATTTATTTATTTGATCACATCTAAAACAAATATCGTTGGTGGGTTGTCTAGCTCGTTATTGGGTATGACCCGTCTTGGATCATAACGTAATAGCCACATCAATATAGTATGTGTCTTGGGCATATAGAGTCCAACATAAAATACCCCTCAGGTGGGGTTAACTAACGGATCTTTTAAACGGATTTTAGATTTTGCACCAAAGTTGATACAAAAATGAAATGTGATGCACCATGTTGGTCCTCACTGATCTTTATCAGTGCAAATGATGATGTTTTTGAGAAGAAAACCAAGAAATAACAACAATATATGATTTCCAATGACTAAAATGGTTTTCTAGTATTGAACAATCACAACATGAACCAAATGATTGATAAGAAATGATAAACAAGCTACAATATACTGAAATAAGCTCCTAGCCGTCACCAAAACTCACCAAATGTCGATTTCTTGTATTAGGGTTCACAAAAGTTGAGAAAGTTACAAATGACTGCACATGGCGGCTGTTATATACTGTCCAGTGAACAGTTTCGCTGGCAGTTTCGCTGGCCAAGCGAAACTGTCACTGAGACAGTCTAATCTAAGTACCGAGCGAAACTACAGTTTCGCTCGGTAGTTTCGCTAGCCTACCAAAAGTCAACATTACAAAGTAAACTAAACTATACAATCAAGCTAAACAAAATAATGAATTCCTCCCTACATTGATCTTCAATATTCCCCCTAGGGAGGGATTCAGCCTCTTGATCTTCATTTGTCAGCTCCGGCTTCAGTCTGGTTCGGTTCCTTGTTCACATCTGTTTCCCCCAAAACATTGGACACTTCAGCTACGGGGACATTATCTTCAGATTCCCCCACAATTGGTTGTTTCATCAGCACCTGGGGCTTCGGACTCTGGTTCCCCCAAATTAATTGGCTTTTCAGCAACGGGGACAGCAGTCTCTGGTTCTGGGATTTGTGTAGAAGATTCTCCAAGACCACTCAGAGACTTGTTCATCTGATTCGCCAGATCCCTATCTTCTTCCATTTTATCTTCAGCAGCCTTGACTCTCAGTGCTAAATCTTTTATTTCCTTGACTATTCCCCGGGCCTTGTTGGCAACTCTCATAAACAAGCTTGCCTCTTCTGCGGTGTCATCTCCTGCCCCAAATCTGATGTGATTTTCGCACAAAGTCTTTAAATCATCATTGCTGAAAGAAAACACTTCCATAGGATCAAATAATCTTATTTCAGCATCCTTTCCAATTCTTATAACGGCTTCGCCAGTCTGATTGTCATAGAACCACTTCTGGAATGATTGCAGCCTCGACAGTTGCTGATCAGGAATTCGGATTCTGCTCATTGTCTTGGCAGCTTTAAACTTTAAGTGCACCTTCGGTTTCCCGGTAGCTTCATCAATTTCGGTTGTGGACTTCACCCTTTGACCCTTCATAAAACCAAACGATACAAAGTCGTCCTTTGCCGCCTGCTGAAGCATTATTCTCAGGTTTGTAGCCCTGACGCTTTTGTCTTCGTCTATGAGGGGGAGCTCTGCCAGCCTTCTCAGATCCCATCTGGGCAAGGTTTTGAAATTCTCTCGTTTACGAATATAGGTAATGCTGCCCCCTCTTCTCTTGATCATGAAGGCATGAACGGCATCACTGAATTTCCAGCTAATAATGTGTCTATCAGACTCCTTTCTCTTGGGTTGGGCAATGTTTTGGAATAAAGGGGTCTGATCTTCAAGCTCGGGTTTCTTGAACCATTCTTCCCTGTTGAACTCAAGGACCTCTTCACTTACAGAGCTAATCTTTGCTTGATACGTAAGAGAATGTTCTTTCCAATCATAGCTTTCCGGTTCAGTGTGATCATCAATCTCAGCCTCATCTTCACTTTCATCGATCAAAACGAATTTAGCTTGAACAATCTCAGGCTGTTTTTCTGATTCAAAGCTGTAGAGATTTACGTCACTCACATTAATATTATCAAGATCTTCAATATTGACATCACCACTACCACCAGCATCATTTACACCTGAACCACTTGCACCCATTCCACCAGTTCCACTACCGCCAGCTGCTTCAGTTGTAACCTTTGAGAAGTCAGTCATTGAATCAATTTCGGCATCACTCATCAGGTTTGGCATATTCAAATGCTTCTTGATTTCGTTCATTTCAACAAGCAGGGTCTTGATCAGAGAGGATTGTTTTGTAATGATCTCGTTCATGTTCTTGATCTGTGCATCTTTATCCTTCTCTCGAATTTCAGAATTGACCAGCTTGGTCTTAATCATACCCAATTCATTGGACAAAGAGGTATTTACACCTCTGATGATATCTTCGTCCAGTTCAGCCCTGGGATCTATTCTTCTTTTCTTAGAAGCCCTTAACTCATCTTCTGAGGGAACGCCCTGCTTTTCTTTAGATTTCTGTTTCTTTTGTGCAAGGTTCTCAAGTTCATCTTCAATTTCGTCAGCTGGTTCCTTTGTCGAACTTCTAATGTATTGCTTCCTTTTACCTTTCACACTTTCATCCACCTTTCCTTCAGCTCTTCTCTGGTTTTCATCTGCTATCAACTTCTTGATGTATTCATACCTTTGAGCAGGATACATGTGTTTCATTAAGTATGTGGTGTATCCTGAGAAATCGGCTCTTGTTGCAGCACAGTCTGAGAGGATTCTTGGGTGCATGGGATTAAGAATAAGAGCAACACCCTGCTTGGGCAATTCAGGTGCCAGATGTTCAATGATCATTTCCAGGAACCTTGGGTACAACAACCATCTAGACTTCTTTAATGCTTGAATGTTTGCCGTCATGGCATCAAAGATTCTTTGAGGAATATTAGCTTTCTTGCCTCTGCAGACTAATAACATTGCCTCGGCCCAGTTCAGATTTAAACCATCGGATCCGCCTTTCCTGTCATCAATGCAAGAAATGAAGACGTGGGCAATGTATCTCCATTCTTTTGACAACAAGGACTTCTTAATTTCCTTCTTATTCTTCCACAACGCTCCGCCTTCATAACCCATGTCGCGTTCAAAACCTTTCAGCACTTCCAGATCTGTCATCTTAGTAACTTCACCGACATCTTTTTCCAGTTTAAGCACTTCAGCGATTGTCTTCATTGTAATCACTATATCTTTCTGCATAACTCTGGCCCGGATGCATTCAGGCTTAGCTCTAACGTCATACTGAGCCGTGAGCCAAAATTCTTTAATATGTCTATCATCGATGATTGGTGAGTATGAAATCGCATGAGATATGCAAGACTGCTTCAGCCACTCGATGCAGTCTCTGAATCCTAGAGATTTGTCGGTGCGGATATCCAAGTATGCGGTGACATTGCTCCGAGGATCGTGCTTTAGATCTGACATTGTTCTGCACATGAAAACGAGAGCTTGTAAGTAAAACCGAACTTACATTAAATTAAATTAAATTAAATATAAAATTTCAAAAATTTGACAGTTTCGCTGCGAAAGTATAGTTTCGCTGAGATGCCACAAAGTCGCACACGGCGAAATAACCAGATTCGCGACAACTGATCTCGGCGACACTGACTGGTCAGTTTCGCTGCGACACAGTAGTTTCGCTGCGATACTACAGTTTCGCCGAGGGCGAAACAGCAGTTTCGCTGGAAATCACGGCGACACTGTCAGCGAAACTTGGGCATGATCGCTGACAGTTTCGCTCGAGACCGGTGAACTTTCGTTCAATTTCGCTGGACGAACACCCAGTTTCGCTGGACGCGAATTTTGAAATTCAAATTTACGAAATCTATTTTAAGCACAGTTTTTGCACAATCAAACCACAACGAACACAAAGGACACTAAAACGAGGGTAATGCAGGTTCCAAAACAGGTTTTTAACAACATTTTAAGTACCGAAAACCCAAATGACGATTCGACATAAAAAACCCCAAAAAAGATGAATCTGGATGCGATTATGGGTGCGAAAAACCGACAGCATGACCGTGAACCACACGAACCTTTACTCGAAATCGGTTAACCGGTTAACAGACGAAAGAGATGGAACAGTTTCGGCGAATTTGGAGTTTCGCGATGGGTCGGTGAGTTTTTCTCGTTTAGGGTTTCGGTGAAAAGTGACCGAGATTCTCGATGACGAGTTTAAATAACCAGGCAGTTTCGCTGCTAGTTTCGCTATGGCGAAACAGCAGTTTCGCCGCAGCGAAAGAACAGATTCGCTAAAGTCAAGATCAAACAAAACAGTTTCGCCGGTAACGAAACAAACAGATTCGCTGTGAGCCTACACGGCGAAACTAACCGGGCGAAACACAGTTTCGCTGAAACCCTAATTTTCAAAATTTGACATATTTGAGATTTTGAACCTTTTGAACAAACGACAAACTCACACAAATCACCATATTATTTACAAAGTATCGATCTTATCAAAAATAACGCAGAAAGTAAAATCTTTTTGAGTTTTTCAAAAGGGAATTAAAAACAACTATACAAGCAGATTCTGTTTTTAATTTAGAGAAAGATCCAGACATGAGATCATATCAACCGATACGCATCATACACATTTCAATTTCAATTTTAATCAGCATGCAAGTCAAGCAGATCCCGAATGCATCATATTGATATTAAGCATGCACTAATAGTATTTAACATTTTTGGATATGCTTAAGGTAAATTAATCATGCACTGATCGTCCAGCCTCACTCTATCAAAGACGTTAACAAATCATCATTTTCATCTTGATTTTTCTTTTAATTCTTTTTCAAATGAGATAAGCGTTCATGATGTTTCATGCAAAAATAAAGCAGAACCCTAAGTGAACAGCAATCAGGTCGGCCGCAAAGCACGCAGAGAAAGCCCGATGCACTTAGGAAAATAAAAAATGAAAAATAAAGCAGAAATCGTATATATCAACAACAATCAGGTCGGCTTGTGGGCACGCAGAGAAAGTCCGATGATATATACTAAACACCAAGAAAATAAAGAAGAAACTCAATCAGCAGGTGATCAGGTCGGCCGCCTAGGCACGCAGAGAAGACCCACTGAGTCGAGTGTAAAAATGGCATAAAGCCTTATTTGCAAAGCATGCGTACATCAGAACATCTCTTAATATTAGAATCATTGCAACACTTATCCAGAAATGAAAACTAGAGCAAAATCAGGCAAGCGTTATGTTTATATCCTACTCATAGATATCATATTAGGCATACACACCCAAAAATCATACAAGCACAATACAGCCTTTATTTTTACTCTATCCATGGCAGATAACGCAGGTTGATATACTATCATTTCTCACGAGGTCGGATCAATTTCTCATTTTTGTTTTTGTTTGAAATTATTTATATACCAAATTATCTAATAGCTTCAATATTTTCCCCCAAAATCCACAAATACTCTATTTTTGGATTTTCAAAAAAGAAGAACAAAATAAAAGTGATTCGATCGATACTTGACACAAAAATGACAGACGCTGAACGGAGACACACTATCGAAGAGAAGGTTTTGACAGGAAATCCGCTTCGAATTCATGAGTGAAATGAGATCATTTGAGAAAGATTTCATGAAATGTAAGTATTTTAGTGTGATTTACCCCCAATTCCCCCACAAGATAACAGTAAGGATATCGAAAAGCATTTATGAGAAAATTGCAAGGTAAATTAGACTAAAATACTCCCCTGATCATATTCATATGATAAAAGGGCAGAAATCATTTGAGGAGGACTGCATGATCATTGATTTCTTGATTTCAACAGATTCAATTCCAACAATCACCTGATCATATTCATATGATAAAAGGGCAGAAATCATTTGAGGAGGACTGCATGATCATTGATTTCTTGATTTCTACAGATTCAATTCCAACAATCACCTGATTCAAAACAAAATGAAATTAGCAGTTAGGTTTAAATAAACTAAACTTAAGATGAAGTAAATTTAAAAGAGTATTTACGAGAAGGTTTATTTTGTCCCCCCCCCCTTTTTTTATTTTATTTATTATTTACCAAAAATTTAAAAAGATATCATGCCCAGCATTTTAATAAGCTCATAAAAGCGGGGTTTATCAAAGGTTTTTGTAAAAATATCCGCTTTCTGGGCTTTGGTTTCAATGGGGACAACGTCAATAAACCCTTTTTCTTGAGCATCACGGATTGCATGAATCCGTGTTTCAATGTGTTTGGTTCTCGAATGATGAATCGGATTCTTGGAGATTCCAACTGCGGCTTCGTTGTCACAAAACAACGGTGTATGAAGAAAGTTAATTCCATAATCCATCATTTGATGTTGAATCCATAGCACTTGACAGCAGCAACTGGAGGCAACAATGTATTCGGCTTCGCCGGTAGATAATGAGACAGTTGTTTGCTTCTTGCTTTGCCACGAAACCAAACATTCCCCCAAAAACTGGCATCCTCCAGAAACAGATTTTCTATCCAGTTTGCATCCTCCGTGATCACTGTCTGAATATGAATTAAGCTCAAAACTTCCACCCTTAGGATACCATAATCCCAATCTTGATGATCCCTTCAAATAACGGAAGATTCGTTTGACCGCCTTTTCATGAGATTCCCTTGGATCAGCTTGATAGCGAGCACAGTAACACACAGCAAAAGTGATATCCGGACGACTGGCTGTGAGATACATGAGAGACCCAATCATTGATCGATAAAGTTTCTGGTCAACCCGCTTTCCTTCACTGTCGGGAGTCAAACACGTCTGAGATGTGAAGGGAGTAAGTTCAGCTGAGGCGTCGTTCATCTTGAATTTCTTCAGAATCTCCAGAACATACTTTTCTTGATGAATAAGGATCCCGTCAGGCTTTTGTTCCACCTGCAACCCAAGGAAGAAACACATCTCTCCCATCATGCTCCTTTCGAACTTTTCTTTCATCAATTCCTCAAACTCACGACACAACTTCTCATTTGTTGATCCAAAAATGATATCATCGACATATACTTGAACGATCAGCATTTCACCTTTGACCTCCCTTTTGAACAAAGTCATGTCGATAGACCCACGAGTGAAACCTTTTCCCAATAGATACTGAGTCAAAGTTTCATACCAAATTCTGGGTGCCTGATGAAGACCGTATAGAGATTTATCCAGCTTGTAGACTTTGTCAGGAAATTCATGATCTTCGAAGCCAGGAGGTTGATCCACATAGATTTCTTCATCAATATCTCCATATAAGAAGGCGCACTTGACATCCATTTGATACACCTTGAAATTTTTGTGCGCAGCATGAGCCAGGAAGATTCGAATGGCCTCGATTCGTGCAACGGGTGCAAAAACTTCAGTATAGTCAATGCCTTCTTCTTGATAAAAACCTTGAACCACAAGTCTTGACTTGTTTCTGATCACCACACCTCTATCATCAGGTTTGTTTCTGAAAACCCACTTTATACCAATTGGAACCTTATTTTCTGGAAGATCCACAAGTTGCCAGACCTTCAGCTTTCTGAATTGTTGCAGCTCAGCCTGCATGGAGTCCACCCAACTTGGATCTGCAAGAGCTTCATCTATGTTTTTAGGAACAATCTGAGACAGAAAACACGCAAACAAACATTCATTAATCAATCCTGACTGATGACGAGTCCTCACTCCATCCGTAATCGAGCCAATGACGAGGTCATGTGGATGATCCTTTAAGGTTTTGAGATTTAAGTCAAGGTGAGGGGGAGCGGGTTCGGTGGTTTGAGGTAGTTCATGAGATGAAGATGGAGGAACGGGTTGATGTGGGGTTTCTGAGGATGAGGATGGGTTTTGTTGTGGAATTTCAGGTTGAGGGGTGATAATTACGAGAGGAGGATTGTCATTTGCTTCAGCTAGGATAGGAAGATTGAATGACTTGAACAGTGTGTCTGAATCATAAAACCATTCAGGTCCTGTTCCGGTGTTGGGAGAGTTAGATTCTTGCCAGTCCACGTAGTAGGATTCCTGCACAATACGAATACGTTTGTTATAAACACGATAAGCTTTTTGTGATGAAGAATACCCCATGAAGAAACACTCATCGGAGACAGCTCCAAATTTTGTAATTTGAGCTTCGGTATTCAGCAATGTGCACGAACATCCAAACGGCCTGAAGAAGTCAATCAGCGGCTTCCTTCCTTGATACAGCTCGTATGACGTCTTCATTTTATCTTTTACGATCAGGACACGATTCAGCACGTAGGACGCACAATTCACAGCTTCAGCCCAGAAAATAATCGGCAGCTTTGATTCAATCAGCATTGTGCGAGCAGCTTCAACCAGTGTGCGATTCTTCCTTTCAGCAACCCCATTCTGCTGTGGAGTTCTTGCTGCGCTATATTGCCGAAGAATCCCTTTGTTTGCACAGAATGAGTCAAAGATCTGATTTCGAAATTCAGTTCCATTATCACTTCTGATTGCCTTGACTTTCTTGCTTCTTGAGCTTTCCATGGACAGAATGATATTTTGTAAAGCTTCAGTCGTTTCACTCTTGTGCTTCAAGAATCTGACCCAAGAGTACCTGGAATAATCATCAGTCACAACAAGACAGTAAGTTCTGTTTCCCAAACTTGGGACATTAATAGGTCTATGCCACAAGAAGCACTCAGAAACAGATGCCTTTGACAGTAAACAAGTCATGGAGGAATTGAGAGATGCAGTTGAGGTCAAATTCAGCAAGTATGTGTCATTGATGCGTGGCGCACGCATCGCCACCATCTCTTCGGGCACAGTAAATTCAGGCTTGAGAAACAGGCATTCATTTTCTTTGAACAATACGGGAATATCCTTGTCACAGATTTGTGATACGCTCAGAAGATTAAACTTTAATTCGGGTACATGGTTGACGTGTTCCAGAGTAAGAGACCCACTTGACACGTCTCCTTGTCCAACCATCTTACCACCTCTTTTATTTCCTGCAAAAGAAACGAATCCACCATCCACGATTCTGTAATTTGTGAGCAGGTCTTTCATCCCTGTCATATGCCGAGAGCATCCCGAATCTATATGCCAGTAACTGTTCTTCGGGAGTGCCTGGCAATACAAAACGAAAAATTACTTAATAACTGGTACCCAGACTTTTGCATTACCGGGATTTGAGACTTTCTGTTTTCCCCTAAAGAATTGTTTTACAAAACTGGTTACCTTGTGGCCAAAGGATCTATCATGGTTTGTTCGATTTAATATTTCTTTGCAGTTTTTAACAACATGATCATCCTTACCACATCTGAAACAGTGAGATCTGTGACTTGTGCAAGAGGAGGTTTCTGAAGTACTTTCCTCCTCAGAATCTGATGTTCTATAATCAGAGTCACTGTTGGTTTCAAAATCCACTTTTGTTTTATCTTTTGAAATCCTTGGATTATTGGTTTTCAAAAATGATTCCTTCTTTTGAGAAATATGTTTTTCTGTAGGTTCTGAAATTCGTATCGGTGTAAAAGAAGGAATTGGATTAGAAAGAAATTTGTTGAATCGATTTTGAGATGTACTTGCATGACATTGAACATTTTTATTTGAAACAAATCTTTCTTGATTAACAGACACGGACTCTTCACTACTGCTATCTAAAGAAGAACTACTACTAGCTACGCTACTGTCTGAACTAGACTTCTTGGAATTCAAACTACTACTTGAAACAGACTCCTTAGAATTTAGACTACCGCATCCAAGCCCACTTGTGTTACCGTATCCATTATCATAATCCTCCCTGATCTCCTTATGGTTCACTCCTTCTAGACCTGCATGCAGACTGTTAGCATCACTAGAAATTAAATCATTTAAGGGATGAGGTTTCGGAGTAGGTGAATAACAATGCGTGCTGGGAGGAGGATAAACCTTAGGAAACACATTCCCATTGTTCTCCATACCTATTCCGGTTTTTATTTTAGCTCCTCGTTGTTTAACGAGCATCTCTTCAACTTTCATTTGTGAAACGGTCCATCTATCTAACTTGGTCTGAAGTTGAGAGGTTTCAAATTGGGCTAATGTGACTCTTTCAGAAAGCATGTTTATTTCAACACTTTTTGCAAGAAGAGTTTGTTTTAAATGTTCATTTTCATGCATTGCCTCATTTAATTTCACAAAATATTTTGCTTCAATTCATTTTCTTTTAATTGGGTGTTCATGGTTTTTAATTCGTTGTTGGTATCAATCAACAATCGATTGGCCTTGTAGATGTCGAACAAACGAATTCTACAAGGATGAGAGCACATATCTTGAACAGATTCATATGAGAGATCCATTATAACCTTTTCTGCAGCCAGAGCCTTTTCACATGTGCACGCTGGTGTGCTTGCAGTTTTCTCATTCACCTTCTTCTCAGCTTCTTCCTTCTGACCACTGTTAACTGTGTGCTCATTGCTTTGTTCTTGAATTTGAGCTGCAAGAGCTTGATTGATGGCTTCCTCGGCTTCAGAGACCTCCGAACTCCAGTCAAAGTTAGTCAAAAGAGCCACTTCTTTGGTTGGCTTGGCTTCTGCTTTGTCAGTGATAGGGATGGCACGAGTTGCAGGCTCGGAGGTCGGTTCAGTGACAATTGGACTTGGGCACTCCCTTTTGAAATGGCCGAGTTGCTTACAGTTGTAGCATCTGAGCTTAGCCTTGTCGAAACCAACTCTTCCATTTTGATTCTTGAAGGTGTTTCTCCCAGTGCGTTCGAAGAATTTTCTAGCTCGAACAGTTAACATGGCCATTTGCCATTTCAGGTCAGTTTCTTCCAAATCATCTGGATCAACTTGGTACATGTCCTCAGCAGTCAGAGTCGAACCTTGAAGTTCTCCAGCAGCGAAAGCTTGATAACTGTTAGTAAACAAAGAGAACAATCCCATGTATTCGGGTGAAATCTGGGATGTTTGTTGAGTAGTGGCGGAAGCAGTTGAAGATGAACCAGATCCAAGATGTGAAGATTGAAGTTGAGATAAAGTTCCTTTGGGTGTGACGGCTGAGATGAAAGCAGAGTTCTGAGAATAAACTTTAGTAGGACCCATGGTTTGATTGTATTCTCTCCTTTGAACATCCAACTCAAAGGATTTAAGCTTGTTAATAACATCCATGAGCTTGTAGTCGGGGAAACTTCTTTCTTGTTTTAGCATGCGAACCTGAATGCTCCACTCGGGTGGAAGAGCATCCAGCAGCTTCTTGATTTGTTCAGAGTTAGTGAGTTTCGCATCATATTTCTTCAGATTGCTTGATACAGTTAGGAAGCGATTTGTCAAATCAACTAACTTTTCGTTCTTCATGCTTGTGAATGAATTGAATTCTTTGGTGGCTTGGGCTTCCTTGTCCTTCACCAGGTCTTCATTGCCATCATAAAACTCACAGAGAGCGTCAAACAAACTTTTTGCATCAGTGTGCTCAGCAAAACGATTGTAGATTTCTTGTGACAGGCATAGAGAAAGAGCACCGAGAGCCTTTTGATCACGATCAATGAGTTTCAAGTCCTTCTCAGTAAATGAAGACGGATTATTGTTGATCTGTGTTACTTCACCAGTAGTAGTTGTAGGAACGTGAGGTCCGTTGACAATTGACAACCATTGATTATAGTCGGTGTACAAGAAGAACGATTTCAGACATCGTTTCCAATCCTCAAAATTGTCGCCATTGATCAGCCTTGGTGGTCGGTTTGGAGCAATACTCTCAGTGTCAACAGCATTTGTACCTGACGCCATCTTAAATCAGCCTGAAATAAGAAAGACAAAGAACAAACCAAGAACAAGACAAATTGATTAGTTTCGCTGGGAGATATAGTTTCGCCAGCAATTTCGCTCGGAAATCCTGAACAGGTGAACAATTTCGCTGGATTTTATAATTTCACCAGCAATTTCGCTTGACAATACTGAACCAGTTCAGCAATTTCGCCAACTAGTTTCGCTGTATGCACGGGCAGTACTTTCGCTCGGAAATACCCGATGACACACAATTTCGCTAGCTAGTTTCGCTGGAAACTGGTTTGAACTTTCGTTCAAGAAAAAGACAATAGTTTCGCTTCTCGATTTTCGGCGAAAGAATAGTTTCGCTCGGTGATGATAGTTTCGCTCGGTAATAATACGGCGAAACTGCCAAATCGCTTGATAGTTTCGCTGTTTGAAGGCACAGTTTCGCTGTATAATCAGCAGTTTCGCCCAGAACAGAAAACCCTCCTTTTTGAAGAAGAAATTATCAGAAATCAACCCAAATCACTATAGAGTAATGATCGGTTGATTGCTTAGTCTTCAGGACATCAAAACACACAATATTCAATCAATTTCCAGTCCAAAACAATCAGATTTCAGAATCAAAATAGATTTTTAAAGTTTTACCCAAAAACACTCAAAAACACCAAAATCAAGAGCACAAAGGCTCTGATACCATATTGTTGGTCCTCACTGATCTTTATCAGTGCAAATGATGATGTTTTTGAGAAGAAAACCAAGAAATAACAACAATATATGATTTCCAATGACTAAAATGGTTTTCTAGTATTGAACAATCACAACATGAACCAAATGATTGATAAGAAATGATAAATAAGCTACAATATACTGAAATAAGCTCCTAGCCGTCACCAAAACTCACCAAATGTCGATTTCTTGTATTAGGGTTCACAAAAGTTGAGAAAGTTACAAATGACTGCACATGGCGGCTGTTATATACTGTCCAGTGAACAGTTTCGCTGGCAGTTTCGCTGGCCAAGCGAAACTGTCACTGAGACAGTCTAAACTATGTACCGAGCGAAACTACAGTTTCGCTCGGTAGTTTCGCTAGCCTACCAAAAGTTAACATTACAAAGTAAACTAAACTATACAATCAAGCTAAACAAAATAATGAATTCCTCCCTACATTGATCTTCACACCAAAATCAGATTTTTAGAAACTTTGGACTAAATGGGATAAAATGAGCAAACGTCAAGTACCAAAAACAAAGTTTACTCTTATTTTTATAAAAAAGTAGATTTATAAAATCAAAGTTTAGTTGTTTTTAATTCGAGTATAATATTATCTTATTTTATAAAAAATGGTTTTCTTTAAGAAACTAAAGAACCATTAATTGCGAGGCCAACCCGGGTACACACTTAAATTATACTCCTATAACGCAACGTAAAATAACAAAAAAATTATACACAAAAAAATAATAAAGATAGTAATGCGTATACAAAAAAAAACTATACACCAATTAAAAAGTAATAGTATACAACTAAACTAAAACAATGGGAAAAACTACACGTGAACAATAAAAAAATATACATCGAAACGCAGTGGTGTAAAACTAAGAAGCCGCGAACAATTAAAAAATTTACATCAAAAAGTAACGATGTAAAACTAAAAAATAACTTTAAAATTTTTTATTTAATTACATGTGACATGCACGTGGACCAATCAGTTGAGGCCACATGACACTAAAGTTTAATGTAGCAAAGCAAACTTACGTTTGTATAGTAAACTTATCCCAAAGACATCCACTCTTACCAAAAGACTATCGTCCTATCAGTCTTGTTGGGGTTATTCAAAAGGTGATATCCAAATGTCTAGCAAATCATCTTAAACTGGTGATCGGCTCAGTAATTACTGATTCACAGAGGCATATATTCGTGGAAGAAATATTCTCGGCGGGCCTCATATGGCTAACAAAATAATTTCTTAGGCAAAAAGGAACAAAAAATAGATAAAGTTATTCAAAATTGACATGCAAAAGGCTTTCGATAGTCTGAATTGGGGTTTTCTACAATCAATATTGATAGAATTGGGTTTTCCCGCACTTGGATAGACGGGTGTTTGAAGGGTTCAAGAGCATCAATCCTTATAAATGGTACACCCATACCAGAAATTCTTTGCTCTAAAGGTCTAAAACAAGGTGACCCGCTTTCTCCTTTTCTATTCACTATTGCCATGAAAGGATTAACACGTATGATGACTAGAGCCTCTGAGATGGGTATATTCCATGGACTTAAATTACCAAATGAAGGACCATGCGTATCACACATATTGTTCGCAGATGGCGTATTAATTTTGGGCCAATGGAGTGATAAAACATCAAAAACACCATTAGACTTCTTAGAGTCTTCCAACTTGCTTCTGACTTGAAAATTAACCTTTCAAAAAGCAATCTATATGGTTTAAACATCTATGTTCAACATGTGGAGTAAGTGGCGGTTACAATTGGATGTAAAATGGGTGAACTATCCTTTAAATACTTAAGGGTTCCAATTGGAGAAAATGTAAACATTTCAAAGAACTGGCAACCAATTGTGGATATCTTCGAAAAAAGACTATCATCATGGAAGAGTAGATGTCTGTCAATTGGTGGAAGGCTTACAATAATCAAAGCGGTACTATCTAATCTCCCTACATATTACTTTTCTCTTTTCAGGGCACCTAAAAACGTTATTGATAAAATTCAAAAAAGGTTTTTCACTATGTCAAAAAGTGGCTTTAGCCACGGTTTTTTTTTTTAAAAAGGCTAAAGGTAAGAAACACTATTTTTAGCCACACATATTTTGTACCCGTGGTCAAATATGTAGCCTTTGGACCCTTTTAGCCACGTATTTTTTTTTGTTTATGTGACAACAACAATCAGGTGCAGTGGCTTTAGCCACTGTTTTACAAAAACACGTGGCACTTATTTGTCACACTTAAAAAAGAGTGGCGAAATGCACCAAACGGCCACAAAATTTTTATGATTTTTTATTCATGTGACCAAAAAGGAATGTATGGTCACGCTTAAATAATGTTATGTGACGGAAGAGTAGATTTTATTACTTAGTAAATTAAAAAAAAAAAACTATCAAGTATATATTATGTGTGGCTAAATGTGAGCAATGGCCATTGTTTTTACTCAGTTATGTGGCTAAAAGCTAGTACATATGGCCACTGTTATTAGGTTGTGTGACTAAATAGTAGGTTGTGAGTGACAAAAATCTATTACCTATGGCCACATATATTAACCGTGACTAAATAGTAGCCACTATTAATTAGTTATCTGTGGCGACGTCGGATATATTTGATTACTAGAGGTCAAATCCGTATCTACCACCTTGAGTTTCGGATATAAATAATATAATTAATTAATTGTCGATCATCACCATATACCCCGTTTATCTTTCTCAGCTCTCTGATTTTTGGTTTATCACCACTCTCTGAAATATGGCATTTGCGTCCTCTAAATGTGATTGATAGCCCCGAATACGGTAAGTAATCATCTACATGACTGAAATTCAAATGCTTTAATGTGGAATTCACATCTCTGATTTGGTTTTTTTTCTTGAACATGGGAAGAAGATTTTAGTCTATTTACTTTGGTGATCTATCACCTAGGGTATTTTGCGAGCCTCATTGGTCGGATACAATACATCAATGGGAGGGTTCGCTACTTCGATGAGGTGGACATTACCTCCTTCTCGTTCGATGACCTAGGTCAAATGGTGTCTGACCTAGGTATTGACTTAAATGATTTCGACCCCTACCTAAGGATCCCAGGGTTGTCTCTGGATTATGGATTGGTTCCATTCACTGATGATCCGAGGGATGTCAGGGCCTTGGCCCTGCACGTCAAGGACGAGGAGGTCATATCCATCTACCTCGATGGAGATGTGAAGGTGTCTTCCTCCTTCTCCTCCCCCTCTGAAGGTAGCTAGCCATGGAGAACAAGCCGATATGACGATTCAGACAATTTCTCTAGTGGGAGCATGTTTTAAGTTTATGTATTTTTTTATTATATACATTTGTAATTAATTAACAGATCTAATATCTTTTGGATTATATATGTAATTGTTTATGTGCTATGCATCCGATTTGTATTTTGACTCTTCTTCCTGAAGAATTGTAGTTCATCCGGTTGTCTTCTACATATATTAGGTTGTGTGACTAAATAGTAGTGTATAAAGAATTGTATTCAACCAAAATGATTTTAATTCACTAGATAATGGGTTTAAATACATAAGAATATTCTAAAGACGAGGAACATAAATAACAACTTTGTTTTTTTATAGTATATATAGTTCATCCTGAAGAACTCTAGTTTATCTGGTTCTCCTGAACAACTCTAGTTCATCCGGTTCTATTACATATAGTTCATCACGAAGAACTCTAGTTTATCCGGTTCATCCTGAAGAACTCTAGTTCATCCATTCTATTACTGAATAACTCTTGATCCTGAAGAACTCTAGTTCATCCGGTTCTATTCTTCTTCTTCTCTAATGAATAACTAAAATTGATCCTGTTTAATTAAAAATCATCTTAGTCCGCCAAGGCGGTCAAACAGTTGTCTAAAAATGTCACCTGGTTCTGTTCATCTGCTCCCCATCCAGATGAACTCCTTCTTGAGGAATTGTAGTTCATCCGGTTTTGTTCTTCTTCCAGTTTACTGAAGAAGTAAAATCTATCCAGTTTATAAATCATGTCATCACACTATTAGTCAATCAAAAAATTATGAGGAATTCTAGTTCATCCAGTTTTGTTCTTCTTCCAATTTACTGAAGAAGTAAAATCTATCCAGTTTACAAATTATGTCATCACACTATTAGTCAAACAAAAAATTATAAAATGTAGCAAACAAGACTTGAACCTGGGTCAGTTAAAAGAAAGGAACACACTACAAGATTAAGAAGAACAATTGAGATAGAAGTGTTAATTGGTTGTATTTTAACCAGAACTTATTTAATTACTCTCGTCACATAAAAAGTAATTGATAAACAAAATTTGTGTGGTTAATGGTAATAAATAGACACAGTAAAAACATGATTTGTGTGGCTAAAGGTAATAAATATACACGGTTATCGTGGCCTGACCTTTCCAATTCTTGCCACCATAGCTGGTAGCGTGGCCTGACCGCCTTTAAATTTCCACTACCCTGCCACAAAAATCTTCTGTACGAACGTATTTCCTGATCATCAAGAATGCTCATCTTCTCCTAAAAAAACTCCGATCGATCAATGGTTGCCTTCGGTAAACAATGGAGGATTAGGGGTGTTAATGAACCAGCACCCTACTACGGCAAGACTCCCCGTAAGTGTATTTTTACTCAACAATGGCTACAGGTTTTTATTTTTAGGGTTTTATGTTTTTTAATTACTTACTCTCTACACTTCATTTGGGTTTTTTTACAGGTGGTCGGAGGTTCACCCTCAAGATCCATCACTACGGCGATTTCCATCGGAATGCCGCCGGCCAGGATGTGTGGAAGGGAAAGGTGAATTATATCGACTATGTCAAAATTCACACATTTGATTGTCATGATCTGAATCAAATGGTGCAATACCTAAACCACACGTTGATTGGCTATTTCCTCATTTAGTGGAGGATCCCACCTCTGTCCATCACAAATGGGGTTGAGTACGCTGATTTCATCACTAACGAAGTTGTAGGGGATATGAAACTTCATCTCCAAGGACCAGAGGGGGAGAGAGAGTTGGATGTATATTTAATCTGGAATAGGGATTCCACCTACACCTCCGAGTTGGGACCGAGATTGCCGCCTGGTCAAAAGCTGTTTCCTGATGACAGCAGCAGTAGTAGCAGCTTCTTTGATGATGAAGACTATATGTCGGATGCTACGTCTTAGCTAGTTAGATAGATCTTTGTATAGGATCCTGATGAAAATCTTTGTTAACTCTTCTTCCTGTTTTGTTTTGGTTAATTATTATATTTGATTGTTGCAAATAGAATTTATTGTGAACTGATGTGATTTTATTTTATTGTGAACTGGTTAACCATCGTGAAGAACTTTAGAACTCTATTTTACCCGGTTCATCCTGAAGAACTCTAGTTCATCTTCTCTCAATCCTCATGAACTCTTCTTCCTGAGGAATTGTAGTTCATCCGGTTTTGTTCTTTTTCCAATTTACTGAAGAAGTAAAATTTATCCTGTTTATAAATCATCTCATCCACCATATAAAAATGCCAACATATACTAACATAACACATAAATATATACTACATGTAAGATCACAGTTATGAGTAAAATGGAGGTCTACTATGATTCATTGAAAATGTGTATGTTATTATAGATGAAAACTGTATGAATAAAAGTGTAACAACTTATGTTAACATACAAACTGGAACAACTTATGCAATTGTACACAAATACAGTGATAAACTCTTCTTCCAGCCAAGTTCATCCAGTTCCCATCTTGTTCTCCTCTTCAATAGCTTGTAACCGAAAGTTTACCTTGTTACATAGGAGACTTTCATGATAGGTCCGTGTCACTATTCTGCTGTCACTATCACCAATCCTGAAAATATCTCGTATCTCATCTTCAGAAAGCCCATTTAGAGCATCTTCTAAGCTTCTATTGTCTTACCATGTTCACTGGTGAAAATGTGATACATGTCTGTTTCTTTCTTATACTCCCAGTTAGTGACCTTTTTTTCTCTTAGCCACATGAAGCCTATTAGTTGTCATTATTAAATGGATCCGGTCTTTGTCAGCCTGGCTCCATTTTGGATCTAGAATTGTATTATACCTTGTGAATGACCCAACAGCTCTATAGACTACCAACGTTTCATCCTTATGAACTTCAAGCGTCGAAACAGGATTGTCAATGTTGCGTTGTGTGGCTTCATTTACTTCCCCGTATAGGTCATCCAAATACATCTTTATCCTCAGCATTAAGGAGTCCTCTTGTAAACACGTACCCTTCATATCACCACGTAACTGTCTAACATCACCCAACTTATGGTCAGTGAGGTTGTACATAGCTTCTTCAGCTGTAAACTTTAGTACCTCATTTGAACTGGTTGTGAACAGGTATACTTTGGCTTGATCATCATACCTCCAGGAGATTATTCTTCTCCTTCCAGCATGGACGTCTCTGTATTCATCCTCCTCATTGATCACTTTTTCTTTTCCCTTCTTAGCCACTGACTTCATTCTCTTGGTGGGTGGTTTTTCTGGTGACTTGGGTGGAGATGAGAGTTTTCGTGGTTTGTTTATGTGAGGATATGGAGATGGAAGAGTATGATCAATTATAGGTTATGGTACAAAGGGTGTGAAGTTGTATGTTCTAAACTTTTGTGGAAGAAGCTTTAATGTTACAGGTTTAGGAGGCTTTACAGTTTTAGGAGTTATAGGAGGGTTTCTTCTGGGTTACTGTGAGGCTAGACTTCTGTTTAGATCAGAAAATGCACCTGGTGGTATTGGTTCACCTGTTTCCTTTGAGATTTTGTTCTGTTCATGTATGGTATTTGAATATCTGATTCTCAAGCTATTAATACCAAAAGGATTGATCTTTTTTGGGTCCTCCCCCCTCATCTTAATGAAATAGAATTAGAGAAGCTTGAGTTCTTCTTCCTCTGTCATAGGGTTTTCTAGGATTTTTTGTATCTCTTCTTCCCTTTTTATCTTCTCTTTCCTCTCATCAGCATCTATCTTTTCCTTCAGTTTTAATTCACCGTCCTCTTGAACAACCCTGGACATCATATCGCATAACTGATTAGCAATTTTTAAATTTTCTTGTTCAGGAGTTGCCCATCCCCTGGCTATGATCATATCTCTGAACTTCCTAAGGAGTTTGGCATTGTGAAGGTTAAATAACAGTCTGATCTTTTCTTGTTCAGCTTTGATCTCCTTGTCAGATTTTGTGGCCATTCTTCTTTTTCTTGTCTCCTTCTCAGAGTCCATCGTTGCCATTTTCTCATCAATAGACCTTCTCTTGATTTCATTTATCAGACCCATTATTACTTTATCATTCGAATAACGCAGCATGTCTCCTTCTAGTATAAATGCCAAGGCCATGTCTCCATCCCTTTTTAGTTATTCAGCTTTCTCAGCATCTGCAAGTGCTTGTTTTATCATGGCTACCTCATCTTCTGGGAGAGATACCTGTTGATCATAAATGAATGTTGGAGGCTTTGTCTTCTTAACAGCTGTAAACACCTTGTCAGAATCTGATTGGTACTGGGACATCACCATTTTTCCTTTCTTGAATCTGATGGCTTCAGCAGAAAAATCATTCTCATCAGGAGGTTCAGTCTTTGGCTCTACAGGCTTTGTCTCTTTAAAAACTGCAAACACCTTGTCTTTGACTCCATCTTCTTCAACATCAGCTTCAACAACCTTTTCTGTTTTAGGAGTAGTAGGGGGAGCACTAGGCTTTAAAATAGGAATGATGTGCGGATATGGAGCACAAGGCTTTAAAACAGGAATGATGGGCAAAGATGGAGCACTAGGCTTTAAAGCAGGAATGATGGGCAGAGATGGAGCACTCCTTAACCAAGTGTAATCTCCACATTTATGGTTTGCAGATCACTCATCACACTTGTGATCATCTGATTATTAGCAGTCACTTGCACCAGATGAAGTTGTTCAACCGGATCAACATAGCCTTCTTCCTCCGGATGAAGTTGTTTAACCGGATTAACTAGTTCAACTGGATTAACATGGCCTTCTTCCTCCGGATGGATTTGTTCAACCGGATCAACTAGTTCAACCGGATCAACATGGCATTCTCCCTCCGGATGAAGTTGTTCAACCGGATCAACTTATTCAACTTCATCAACATCGCATGAAGACACCCTGTGCAAGATCCTATTTTGAATTAAATCTACTTTAACATGTGAATTTCATTTCAACGTATGGTTAACAACCTTACTTATCCGTGGCTTTCACAGATTGTCCTGCCTTCAACAGTTCAATTTCTTCTCCTTGAGCTCTCACAATTGCACGGAGAGCTGTCAATTCTTTTTCAAGTTTTGTACATCGAACCGTCAATTCAGTATGTGTAACACCCCTAAAAGTTCTACTAAAATCGAAGGGAAATTTTTCCGATTATAAATTAGATGCGGTAAGCCCAGGTATGCCCAATAGGCCCAGTGATTTGTGGCCCAACAAAGCCCAATCATTATAAACAATGTTCGAATAAATTGTTAGAAGGGTTCTAACTAATAATGAAATAATTCAGGATGTTGCGAAAGGGTAAAAGCTGAATTCGTAAGGAACCGGCAAGATTCGTTATTAAATCAGTTATCGTATCAGATAACTGGACATTATCATAAATATGATGAATCAATGAGTTATGGCAATGACATATTAACATGGATGTTAATATGCGTCATAAAGACTATTCGGATGATTACAAGCGAAGCGGGAGTGCGGAAACGATAACCGACGTTTATCGCGCGCATGTAACTGACATTGACATAAAATCACTAAAATAAAAATAGAATATCTGGTATTGCCAGATACATCATTGATGTTCTGACTGTTAGAAAGAATAATCGTAGGGATTAGTGCGAGAAAAGGTTAAATCAGTAAACGGGACTGTTACGCGATAATAATCGCCAAGGACACATTTAATTATCTGAAATAGTTTTACCGACCCTGTGAAGTTATTAATATTTTTATGAGTGTTCACAGAGAATTACAGTCATAATGATACACTTGGTTTGCAAAACGGAATTAAACGGGATTACCGTCAGATACGCGCTTTATACCGCGTGTTTAAGAAAATAATCATTAGATTATATATAATATGACGTTTTAAACATTTAGAGAATGTTTACGGAGGTTTTATAATATTTCATCCATATTAGAATCATCACGGTTCATGAACGAGACTTTTAATATTTAACATGTTCAAATAATGTGGTATATGACTGGTTCATTTATTGGTGGCCACACAAATTAAAAAAGGGATTATAACCCTTTCTTTTCTTCATCATCCATAAAACAGAAAAACACACTAAGTGTGTGTGTGTGTCGAGAGAAAGACCAGAGAAGGGGAAAAGTGGGGCACCGCCTATGGTTCTCCGGCGAAAGATTCCGGCCGACCATGGCGGTGGTCCGGCGGCAGCTTCATGACGACGCTCCGATTTCTCGTGCTAATCTGTTCCTTTTTCTTCTCCTGGTGACCAACCATGGTTCCCGAGTTTGTTTTGGGTCATGGAAGAGCAATAAACGGCGGTAGCAGCAGGGTTCCATCGAACCCGTGGCGGTGATGCCAGGTTCCTGACCTAACTCTCTTTCTCTCCTCTCCTATAGTGTGCATAAGACCCGCAGGGGTCGTATCTGGTTGCGCTCGAAGAGAAACAACAACGCATCTGTGGCTATTGGCTAGGGTTCCGCCTCGCGCCTCTAGCGGCGGCGGCGATGGCTATGAACAGCCCGCTGGCGGCGGCGGTAAGGAGTTTGGTGGTGGTAGCGACCGCTGTTACGGATTCCGGCGACCCCTTTTGCGATTCCAGCCTCCAAACGTTAAGAGATGATGATGGGTTTAAGTTTTACTCTCATTTAACTTTTGAATTAGATTTCTAATACACCCAATTGTGACATGCATGTTCCCATCTTGTTTGTTGTAACAGATTTGGGGGTTTAAAGGTTGTTGTAATTATTGTTGTTAGATGATGACGATTTGTGTCGATGTGGGTGTCCGGTATCGAGGCTGTGGCGGTGGTGAACCGCCGGACAGCCGCAAGTTAGTGGCGGTGGTTGATGTTTGCTGGTTTTTGAAGATGAATAATGATGGGTCAATATTGTAGGACTTGTTTTGGATGATTTGGAGTTGTTTTAGTGTTGGTCAACAAAAGTCAACCAACTCAAACCCGAGCAGAATCTGGTCAACGTTTTTATATGGTCAAACAAGGTCAAATCAGGAAACTGAGCACGGATTATTACTCGTGGTGAAATTCTAAGTGGAATGGACTACTTATTCATTAAAATCGGACATGTCTCACATTTTACGGATAACCGGGTTCGAGTCGCGTACCGACAGGAAGGTATACCGTGTTGTGTTTTATCATTATCATTATAATGATCTTGTACACAAAAAAAAAACCGTTTTATAAGAATTTACGACATCGCAAAGGTTATTGGATTATTTGAAAAAGATATGTATAGAATGTTGTAATAATGGAAATATTACAATACTCAAAAGCTTATGTACAAGTCTCTATAGCACATGATGCTATTTATGGAGTTGTCAGGTTTGGGACATAAATATGTATATAATGAAACTGCTAGAATTTGGACTATGAAAATTAGCAAAATAATACCCGACACTTAGATTAGATAAAATATACGATCTTAATATTAATCAGTTTAACTGACGGCTTAGACACCTATGGGGTTATATTTAAGAATCAAGAGTTAAAAAACTGTTTTTGTATAAATAAATAAATAAATATATATATATATAGAACTATATATATATATATATATATATATATATATATATATATATATATATATATATATATATATATAGAACTCATAGGATTCTTGGGATTTGATGCGGTTAAACCGGTTGGGCTCGGGTAGTCAAGACTTGTCTTGAAGCAGGCACTATTTACGAATCAATGAAATAGGAAATTAATACAAATGTGAATATGCTTTCTAATAGGATTGTTGCATCATTGACGACGTGGTACCCTTGAATGTAGTTACTATCTTACAATCATCCTTTTATCAAGTGAGTTCCGTATTAAAACCCTACCTCGTTATGTAATAGTTTCGGGCCACAAACAATCATTGTGGTGCAACAGTTGCGTGCTAAACTGGTTATGAAAATGTGTGTCTCATGAATATGCAAAATGTTACGTAACTAGTATTCTAGAATCAAAATGTATATCATACTGGTGGTATTCTAGTCGTTCATTTAGAAAAATGTTCGGACCAGTAGCATGGTGAAAATTTTGAATAACAGGTCAGGGCACGACTCACCAACAACGTCATGTTGTTAATACAAGCTGATTACAAATTTTTGCAGGAAATCAGTATATATCCACCGTGTAGGTGACTCCACTGGCGACAAGCAAACATGTTTAATAAGAAATCAAGAATCTACAAGCCTAAAGACCTAGTAATCTGTTTAGATACTAGAACAAGACTTGTTATTACTATTAAGTGTTGTAAACCATATCAGGCTGTCTGTAAATATTTCTGATTGTTTAATATATAATTATCTATTGCTTTTGTGTGCGTCTGATATTGACGGCCTGTTTTTTTTTTCCAACACCTCCTCCGCATCCGACAGGTGGTGCGGGTGGGGTGTGACAGGTTGGTATCAGAGCAACAGGTTCGAGCAGACTAGGTGTTCTTGTAGAGCCCCTAAGCTCGAACCTAGATCAGACTATAAGACCCTCTACCGTTGTTAAGTTTTGACTTAGGCTGAGATGTATGCATTAGGCAGCTATTAGAATTTAGTGTAAGGTCGGTAGCAGTTTCAGTGTGGCCAACTGTCATTTCTACCCACAGGTGCACTCATGTTCGTTGAACCTTAGTGGGCACATTAAAGCTGATAGTCTTCCTCAATATGTGTTACGGTTCTAAGTTGTGACCATCCTTGTGTAAGATGGGTTCGGTACCCTAGATTTCCATTGGGAATTTGACATCCTAGTTTTGTATACTAATATTTTTTTAAGCATCCACCCAACACAAATGTTTGGATTTGGTGAGTCTTCTTCTGTAGACAGCAAAGGCCGTAACTGATATGATAAAAAAATATCGACAAGGATCACCAAGAGGAGAAACCCGAAAAGGAGGAGTCACAAGTCTTGTATGACTGCGCATCTGAGACAAATATTTTAGATATCTTCAGCTCAGCAAGAGGTAGCGAATACATCAATTGATGAGACATGAGACAACAAGGAGGATCTTGAAGAAGATGTTGTTCAACCCCAACACCCACGAGAGTGCTTTGAGATGATAATGTTAGCCTCGACACAAAGTAGCTACCACTTGGAGCATCATTAACATCACGTCTACGCGTCACCAGCATATGCAGCCGTTAAAGGTGGACCGGATGAGTCGGTTTCTATACAACTGGAACTAGTGATTACTTTACCACCGATGATCAACTTCATGGATGTAACGGTCGACGATCAAATTACTGTTTTAGCTGACAACCTCATGACTATTTACATTCACTACGATGCTTTAGGCCAAATATGGACGACAAGTGTCTAACAGTTACAGTTTTCCATGTCCACAAGGAATCAGAAAATTGCATACTTCATCAAATCCCATATTTATTTGAACCGTACATCATTGGTCTACTATCTTAACCACACCAGTCTCATCAGCAACAATCATACCAGTTCAGCCACTTCATCATTTTCAACCTCAGTTATTACACCCTATTCAACCACTATATTTTTTTACCATACTCACCGTATATGGAACCTTACCTCTCATTATTCTCGGATCCTAGCCCACTGAATTCATGCATTTTTAACAGGAACCAGTAGGCCCCAGTATAAAATCTCCAGTTGCAAGTGCGCTAGTGAAAGAAAATTGCGTGTTGACAAGTAATGTAGTAGAGTACAAGAGGAAGAAAAGAAAATTGGCGAAGGTATGCAAGAAGACGATATATGCATTGGTGAATTGGTTCCAGTTAAGAAGAAACAAGAAGCACTGAAATGGTGATACATTCATGATGGGAGAGGAAAGTTTTGGTATACGATTAGTCGCCTTATACTTATGATTAACTATTCTATGTTTCAAATTTCCTGATTGCATCTTATTTGATAAATGTGCTATGTGAGGCCATATTTGTTCTCCTAATACCTGCATTATGTGAACTATCTCTTTAACCATAGTTAGTTATGACCAAAGTTAATGTTGTTATGGTAACTATGAGGTTGCAAATAGGTGTCAAAATATGCATTTATGCACATATTATGTATATATAACTAAAGTCTAGACATAGATTGTGGCCTTAGGAGCCTAAGTGATTGCCTAAAATTAGGATCCAATTAAATTTTGCACACTTGTGCATTTATGTTCATAAAAGTTGTCTTGTGCAAACCGGCATAAGACCGGCACGACAAGTCAATTTTGACAAATAACACAAAGAAAACATGATCCTTACAACAGTGATAAGGAGTGTTTTGGTCCACGTCTGAGATAGATGAAAACAATTCCTGATAAATATTCCAAATATTGTCCGCCATTGTGGCAAATTGTTTAGTTCTCCACTGGAGATAAGAACCTAAGACAAACGATCATGATTATCAACCAGCCCATTTAGTGAAAATGAGAATTCAACTTTTGAACCACTGCGCCAGAAGGCGGAAGATGGTAGTATCTGTAAGATTGGTAGCAGTTGTACTAGCTGTGATGATTCTTAATATTAGGGCTAAGAAGAAAGAATAGAGCAAGACTCATGATGATTTTGGGAAATCAAGTTGTATGAGTGCAATCAGAACTAGTATTAGCCACTCGAAGAAAGTTACTATGAAGCATTAAATATATTGTCAGCTCTAGGAGCAAGACTAGAAAAATCTATCAAAGTTAAGGCTCTAGGCAACGTTCAGAGGATTTGGATTGGAAGGAAAAGAGTTAATTGAATAAAGAAAGGAGGAGCCGTAAAAAGAAAGGTTCGTACAGAGCATTCGTGGCTTGCATACCCGGTAACTTCAGGGATGGTGTGACTGATTCCCAATTCAATCAACTCTAACTCGATCAGATAATTATTTTATGGGATGGTGTGAGTGAATCCCAGTTCAATCAAGCCTAGCTCGATCAGATAATTATTTTCAAGGATGGTGAAATAGTTGATTGTCCTTAGGGATGGTAATAATGCAACTGAAACACTCAATAGTTTGGAAGAGGTTGAAGCCAACTAGATATGTTAATTTACATTTCCTTCTCGGTAGATGAAAATAATATAATTGGCTGATGTCATGACTATACTAGGTAGTATGAATATCATAGTAAAGAAAAAGTTGACCATTTAATATGGAAATTGATACACCAAAAGTACAAATGAATAGCAAATTGGAGACTGACCTTGAAATTTTTAAGTACCAGTCCTAGTCGAAAGAGCTTGAGGTTGTGAAGTGAAAGGAATTATTTTTATCTACTAGTGTGGACACCAGCGAATGTCTTGAAGAGGATACGATTCGATTTGTGCCTAGTTCCTTAAAGGACACTATTTTGACTTAACAGAAACCGATGTTGTATACCTAAGGAAGAGAAATGAATTCTGAAAAGAGAAATGGAATTGGCTTGCGCAATTAAATTGTTGAGAAAATTGTCTATGAAAGTAAATCTAAGAAGCTGGAAGAATTCAGTGGAGTGCATGACGTGTTCCACGTCTAAAATGGAAGAAAATTTTTAATATCAAGTGGTTTAATGAGCTTCTTACTTTGGTGCTTCACACGAGGATATACTGAGAAGAGATAGATTAAGGGAAATACTTAAGGCACGAATTCAACACTTGGAGCAGATGTGAGATTAACAAGGCCGAGGACTTTGAAGATCGTAATGGACATAGTACATATCCTAAGCAAAGATTAGACTAGGATTCTCCTCCTAGTTAATCTTCCTTATCATCAAATTGTGAACCTCGTTCGTTTCAACCTGTTGGAAGGTCTCTTCACCGTCATTCGTGTTCCCTCATTTGTTTATGTAATGACCATTATTTCTTTGTTCTTTTGGTGAGTTGGCCTAATCATTTAGATACATGAAGGGAGAACTTATAGGGCATATTTGTAAGGCAAATAGATGATTACGGTTCTTGAACGTAATCGTGAATTTGCAGGTACATATGTGCGCTTCTAGAATCCTATTGCGTTGATTAATATTCCTTGAAATTTTAAAAACTTTCATTCACAACTAACCCCTTCACAACATATTTGATTACTCAGTTTTGGTGTCATGAACCTACAATCTAGCTATCTTGTCATCATTTTATGAGTTAATGTCATACTCTTCTCATCTTGTTTAGAAATCCATAACCCCTCGAACTTTAAGGTGGCGTTTGGTTCACTAAATGTAATGTAATTGGAATTGTAAAGTTTTCCTTTTAAAGTTGTGCTTAAGTTGGGTAAGAAAGGGGTTTGAAATATAATGAATTCCTTTATTCAATGGAATTTAGAAATCCTTCACTTTAACGAAGGAAAGTTACATGACCTCAAATTCCATTGATTAAGGAATTCATTGTATTTCAAACCCCTTCCTTACCCAACTTAAGCACAACTTTAAAAGAAAAACATTAAAATTCCAATTACATTACATTCTGTGAACCAAACGCCACCTAAATGTCATCATGTCTTATTTAGAGATGTATAACTGTAAAACCATGGAGCGACGGATCGATTGCTAATCAAGTGATAACGAGATGAAACGAGATCAAAAGTAAATACAAATGAGATTTGTATTGATGAAACCTTGAGAGCATACACACAGAAACACACACACAGAAATGTAGAATATGACTTGAAGTTCTCTATCAGTGCTTTAGCTCTCAACACAAACTACCTATTTATAGGCAGCAACTAACAAGCCAGCGTACCACATTGGTACGCCGTACCAACTGGTCTGGCGGACCATGTGGTACGCTCAGTTGCCTAACAAGACTCACACAGTTGCTCTCATTACATAGATACAATACACGAGACACATCGTGGCATAGGAATATGCTCTAACAAACTCCCCCTTAACGTGTAGTGTATCTAGTCTAACTAAATCTCTAGTCTTCAATCTTCAACATTGCTGCATCAGATCGTCAACTTGAAATCTTGTTAGAAACAGAGCTTGCATGGCTGGATCTCTACTTGAAACATCTTTGATCATTAAGATCCACTTAAGAATGAGCTAACAAACTCCCTCTTTACACCATGCTCGAGTCTTGACACACAGAACCTGCGACTTTAGAAGACAAAAAGTGCAGTTTTTCTTTGAATTATCAAAAATAACTTAATCTTGGTGCAAAACTTCTCTTTGAGAATCCAAGATATTGATTTTGAAATTTTGATTTTGTATCAAGTGTTGATCAATCGAAAACAACTAAGAAACAAAATCTTTTTGGCTTTTAGAAACCTTAGATCAAAACACACTTAAAATCTTTTTGATTTTTCATAGTTATGCTAAAACACACCGAAAATCTTTTTGAATGTTACTAAAATGAAAATATAAATGCAATACAAAATTACACTCTATTTTTGGTATTTTGCGAGAAAGATCACGACACGAGATCATATCAGACATAACGCATCTAGCACATTTCAATTTCGGTCTTAATCAGCATGCAAGCCAAGATAATCGCAAATACAACATTTATGTTTATTTCAGCATGCACCAATCAATTTTTATCGTTTTCAGATATGCTTAAGGTAATTTTATCATGCACTGATAACTCGGCCTCCACTCTATCAGAAATACCGGCAAATCATCATATTTATCATATAATATCAACATTCTTAGAGATTTAATCATCCTTGATGAGTCATGCAAAAATAAAGCAGAACCCTAAACAAACAACAATCAGGTCGGCTTGTGAGCACGCAGAGAAAGTCCGATTGTTTAGGAAGATAAGAAATGTAAAAATAAAGCAGAAATTGTATAATCCAACAACAATCAGGTCGGTACTCCCATACACGCATAGAAAGTCCGATGGATTATAAGAAACACCAAAAAAAAATAAAGCAGAACGTCAAACAACACCAATCAGGTCGATCTTTCGATACGCAGAGAAAGGCCGATCGTTTGACAAAATAAAGAAAATCAAACAAGTTGAAATTTTTGCAAAATGAAAACATGCATTCATCAAGATATCTCTTTATTCTATTTTTGGAATCATCATACAGCATTCATCAAGAAGCAAATAACCAAAGATCATCAGGCAAGCTTTATGTTTATATCTTACTTGTAGATATCAGATTAGTCATGCACATTCACAGATTATGCAAGTACCTACAGCCTTTAGACTTAATCTATCCATGGCATATAACATATATGCTGATGTACCATCATTTCTCGCTTTTGTCGGATCAATTTCTCAATTTTCCATTTTTTTTTATATTTGTCCAATTTCTCCCCCTAATACACGAGACACATCGTGGCATAGGAATATGCTCTAACAAACTCCCCCTTAACGTGTAGTGTATCTAGTCTAACTAAATCTCTAGTCTTCAATCTTCAACATTGCTGCATCAGATCGTCAACTTGAAATCTTGTCAGAAACAGAGCTTACATGGCTGGATCTCTACTTGAAACATCTTTGATCATTAAGATCCACTTGAGAATGAGCTAACAAACTCCCTCTTTACACCATGCTCGAGTCTTGACACACAGAACCTGCGACTTTAGAAGACAAAAAGTGCAGTTTTTCTTTGAATTATCAAAAATAATTTAATCTTGGTGCAAAACTTCTCTTTGAGAATCCAAGATATTGATTTTGAAATTTTGATTTTGTATCAAGTGTTGATCAATCGAAAACAACTAAGAAACAAAATCTTTTTGGCTTTTAGAAACCTTAGATCAAAACACACTTAAAATCTTTTTGATTTTTCAAAGTTATGCTAAAACACACCGAAAATCTTTTTGAATGTTACTAAAATGAAAATATAAATGCAATACAAAATTACACTCTATTTTTGGTATTTTGCGAGAAAGATCACGACACGAGATCATATCAGACATAACGCATCTAGCACATTTCAATTTCGGTCTTAATCAGCATGCAAGCCAAGATAATCGCAAATACAACATTTATGTTTATTTCAGCATGCACCAATCAATTTTTATCGTTTTCAGATATGCTTAAGGTAATTTTATCATGCACTGATAACTCGGCCTCCACTCTATCAGAAATACCGGCAAATCATCATATTTATCATATAATATCAACGTTCTTAGAGATTTAATCATCCTTGATGAGTCATGCAAAAATAAAGCAGAACCCTAAACAAACAACAATCAGGTCGGCTTGTGAGCACGCAGAGAAAGTCCGATTGTTTAGGAAGATAAGAAATGTAAAAATAAAGCAGAAATTGTATAATCCAACAACAATCAGGTCGGTACTCCCATACACGCAGAGAAAGTCCGATGGATTATAAGAAACACCAAAAAAAATAAAGCAGAACGTCAAACGAACACCAATCAGGTCGATCTTTCGATACGCAGAGAAAGGCCGATCGTTTGACAAAATAAAGAAAATCAAACAAGTTGAAATTTTTGCAAAATGAAAACATGCATTCATCAAGATATATCTTTATTCTATTTTTGGAATCATCACACAGCATTCATCAAGAAGCAAATAACCAAAGATCATCAGGCAAGCTTTATGTTTATATCTTACTTGCAGATATCAGATTAGTCATGCACATTCACAGATTATGCAAGTACCTACAGCCTTTAGACTTAATCTATCCATGGCAGATAACATATATGCTGATGTACCATCATTTCTCGCTTTTGTCGGATCAATTTCTCAATTTTCCATTTTTTTTTATATTTGTCCAATTTCTCCCCCTAAAATTCAAACAAACACTATGTTTTGAATTTTCAATTTTCTCCCCCTAAAAATATAAACAAGAAAGAAAATTGATCGACCAACACTGACACTTTGCAGTTTTGGTTTTGGAAAAATCGGTTGAAAAACATTTGAAAATGATATGTCATTGAAACACTAAATTAGGCAAGTTCTTCACTATCAGCAACACACGCATGACAGGTCTTCTTGAAGAAACCTGCAGACACCAGATAAAACATTAGTGGTTTTGGGATCGGCCCGAGTCAACAGCCTCGGGTCGCCCGGTGTCTTCAACATGGTCTTTGTTTGCCAAGGAAACAGCTCGTGGTTTCCACATCAGTGGCGATTGAAAACTTTTTAATGAACCCACAAAATGATCAACTTGCGTCTTTGCCCAAGACGGCTTACTAGTTGATTTGTACATCGACAGTTGTGGTTCATCAAAAATATGACCATTAAATCCACATATTTAGCAGTTTTGTTCACATAAGCGTCAGTGCTCGCATTCGTAGGACATTATGCAGCAAGATGCCCTGGTTTACGACATGCATAACACTTCCTTTGAAAAACATTAAGGGAACTGCTACCCAGATTTGATTCAAAAATTTGTTTTTTATCAACAAAATTCTTTAGATATCTCTTGTCCTGTTTGAACACATCATGATAACCAAAAATATTTTCAGAACTGAATGAATCAAAGAAATCATCAGAAGTATCATACCTTGGAGATGGACTTCGTTGAGAAGAACCAGAACTATAAGAAGATTCTCCAGAATAGTAATCAACATCCTTTGATTTGAACACCGTTTGTTTCTTCTGTTGTTTGAATTTGTTCTTTTGATTTGAACCAGCAACATTCTTTGTTTGTTGTGTTCGAGGAATTGATTCTTCTTTAGCATCATAACCAAGACCTTTATGCTTGTATCCCTGGACTTTTGAAGAATGTAAAGAAAAATCTGGAGCTTTTCTTCCTTTAGCTTCACTAGTAAATTTAGCTTTAATAACCTTCAATTTGTTATTCTTAATCAAAGCTTTTTCCTCTTCATGGGCTGAAGAAACAGCAGAATCAACTTTCTCACAGATCTTTTCCTCTGCCAAAACTTTGGAAGTTGAAACAAACTTTGGAGCTTCACCCAATTTCTTCTCCACTTTCTTAGATTTGTTTTTCTTCTTAGTTGTTGGAGTTGCAAATTTAGAATAATCTTGCAATTCAGCTCTTGGATCAAGTGACACAGATGGAGGATTTAAGAGAACCACCGGAGCTGGAACAGAATGCAAGTCCTCTAATTTCACACTATCGTCACTCTTCTCCTGATTGTAATACACTATCGTCACTCTTCTCCTGATTGTAATTGTAATTCAGTAAAGTAGGAGACATAGCTGAATTCTTTACTTGTTTTTGAAGAACAAGAATCTCAATTTTCAACTCAGAGATCTTGACTTGAGCATCCATCAATTCCTTTTGAATATCAATAAATTGATCTGACGACTCATTGTATTCTGACTTTAGTTGTCTTTTTGTATCACAAATTTCCATTAACTCAGCATGAACTGTTTCCGACTTCTTTGTGTAATAAGCAACATCTTTTGTTAAAATTCCATTCTTCTCACGAGCCTGAACATTTTCATCTCTAAGCTTTGAAAGTTCCTCTTTAAGCTCTATAACTCTATCTTGTAATTCAGAAATCACTGCTTTATGAACATTTTCAGCAGCAGTAACGTCATCAAAAGCCTTTTGAAGTTCAACATTAGATTTCAGAAGAGATTCCACTCTAGCTGTTGATTTCTCGAATAGATTATCAAAATCTCCAATAGCATCCTTTGCTTCAGTTTCCCATTTTTCAGCACTTTGAACCAGTTCTGTATTGACTCTTTCTAAATCAGCACATCTTTGTTGCGAACATTCTAAGTCAGCTTTAACAGCTTTGAGTTCGTCAGAGATCAAACCATTCTTTGCTAACAAAGATTCATATTTTTCTTGAAACTCTTTTGTCACTTCTACAGTACCATCTTCCACAACTGTTTCATATGAACTTGTGTCTGAATCTGAATCATGTAATTCGTGACAACCAACTTCGGCAAGAAGCGCAGATTCATCAGGATACAATTTAACATATTGTTTTAGATCAGCGTTATACACCATGGCAGGTGATGTCTTGTAAATAGAATCTGTAGAACCATCTGCATTGAGAGTTGCAGTTAATGCTATCTGATTCTGTCTCTCTTCAATTAATGCTATATCTCTTTCCCAATCATATCCTTCAGCCGTGTATGAAGTCAAAGCTTGTGATTTAGAATTGTTTGTTAAAGACGAGGATGCAGATACTTTTGAATTGTTACATTCACGAGCAAAATGTCCAACTTGTGAACATTTGAAACACTTAACTTTGGATTTATCCAATCCAAGATTTCCTCCTGGAATAAAAGATTGTTTACCATGCTTCTTCATGTATCTCCTACCTCTTTCAACAATCATAGCAAATTGCCAATGTAAATCTAACTCATTCAAATGATCATCATTCAACTCACCTAAGTCATTTGCAACCAAATCAACTTCTCCAAGTTTCCCAAAAATTGAACCATTTGACGATGATATAAATGCAGATAACAATGAAGCTAGATCCTCAGATGCCTTATCAGGAATTGTAGACTTTGATGATCGGTTTGGACTTGTAAAAGTACAACCTGGAGAATCACCATAACTCTCAGTTTTTCCAGCAAGAAATGCAGTACTAGGACCTTCACTGTAAATGTTTGTCTTTTTAGCATTTATGGTAGAATCATTTTCGCCACGATATGCAGCTGGATTCTGTACTTGTGCAGGCATGGATTTGTTGACACTCAACTCCATATCTCTTGCTTGTATCTGCTCAATCAAATTGATGAATGACAACCCTGAAAATTCTTTATCATGAGTAATCATCATTACATAATTCTCCCATTTTTCAGGTAATGCCTCTAGTATCTTCTCTTTCAGATCAGCTTCTTCCTTTTTGATGCCAACTAAAGCTATTTCACTTAATAAATGTGAAAACCTAGTGATAAGCTTTGAAATATTCTCATCTGGATAATGCTTGAAATTGTCGAAGTCTTTTCTTAGAACCTTTTGTTTGCTTTTCTTAAATTGATCATTTCCCTCACACCGTTTCTGAATTGCATCCCACAACTCTTTTGCAGAAGTATATGCAGAAAATTGATGTAATAAGTCGGAAGGTAGTGCCATTGTTAAAGCACCATAAGCTTTTTGTTCTGCTTGATAGGCCTTCTTTTGCTCACTAGTAAGGCTTTGTTGCAAAACTGGCCTTCCATTTTGTCCTGTTGGATACTCATATAGATTATTGTAAGATATCCAAAAATCAACATCATTTGCACCAACATATGCATTGAATCGCTTCACCCAACTATGATAATCTTCCAATCTGAGCAATTTTAGAACTTTCTGACTTGTTCCTATTTCATTATCATAGTTAATGATAGCTTGCATCGTGTTTTGAATCGCGGAAAACGCTTGAAAATCCGACATATTTTCCGAAATATGAAACCTCAAAAACTTCGAACTCAAAAACGGAGGCTTTCCAAGTGGATTTAGGGGCTCAAAAATGGACGTACTGGCCGTAGGCAGGTACACGTCCTAGATCTCGTCGATACGAACGTTTTGACTGGTATTAGCTCCCGTAACTCTTTACGGTTCTCAAGTTATGTCAGTTTTAGTGATGACCACTTTTCTGCCAGCGGACCAAACCAAAATCAGCGGACCAGATTTGTATTTGCAGACCAAAAGCGGACCAGATCAATCTCAGCGGACCAAATTATACCTGCGGATCAGATTTATAACCAGCGGATCAAATTGTACTAGCGGGCCAGATTGATCCGGCGAACCAAAACTGATACGGCGGACCAGATTTTTCAGCGGATCACACTGATACGCTATAACCGCCACGGACGAGCTGATGAAGATTGCCTAGCGGACCAGGCGGCGGACCAGATTGTTCATCCGGCGGATCAGTCGTTTTTCATGCAAATTTCGACTGATTTCGCAAATTTTGACAAATTGAACTTAAATTTGCTTCACACAGATGCGAAAACTTACCAGGAATGCTCGAAAATCATTTTTAACCTTGGAAACACCCGAAATTGGAAGAATTTGATGAAAAATACTTCAAAACCCACTTTTTCTCTCTAAAAATCTCCAAAATCACAGAATATGATCAGCAAATGGAACCAGATAGCTCTGATACCACTTGTAAAACCATGGAGCGACGGATCGATTGCTAATCAAGTGATAATGAGATGAAACGAGATCAAAAGTAAATACAAATGAGATTTGTATTGATGAAACCTTGAGAGCATACACACAGAAACACACACACAGAAATGTAGAATATGACTTGAAGTTCTCTATCAGTGCTTTAGCTCTCAACACAAACTACCTATTTATAGGCAGCAACTAACAAGCCAGCGTACCACATTGGTACGCCGTACCAACTGGTCTGGCGGACCATGTGGTACGCTCAGTTGCCTAACAAGACTCACACAATTGCTCTCATTACATAGATACAATACACGAGACACATCGTGGCATAGGAATATGCTCTAACAATAACACCTTGAACTCTTCTGTTAAATGGCTTAAGACTCTAAGTATCCTATCACATGGTTGTGCAAATTCCAAGATTCAATAAAATTCTCTATTTTTAATCATAACGTGTTCAATTATTCATTCGTCTCTCAAGTCTTGAGCAATTTGAAAAACAAGAATTAAAGATTTAGCTGCAAGAGCATTGTGATAAGGATTTTATGAGGCCCAACACATTTATAAGGAAAGCGCCCGTACTTATTGAGAAAAAGCTACATGAATCGATGCCAAAGTACACTGATTTTCATAACTTTCATCGTGTAATGATCAAGAACACATATCCCTTACACATGATCGACGAAGTATTTGTTCAACGACAAGGAACCAGTTACCTCATTATTTGATGGATATGAAAACTTCATTATAAAATTATGACACATCAATTAATGGATTGGCTGTATACTCATGCGATGAGACAAGGTAATTGCGTATGCCATCAGGTAACTTACGATACACGAAAAGAATTACATCATACATGGTCTGGAATTGGGTATAGAAGTATACGTTTTGAAAAATATAGAGATATTAGTTGTGCGAAAGATACTATGGATCATGAGAGTTTAAAACGCCTCATAAATCACAAAGAGCTGAATATGCATGAAGGATGTTGGATGAAGATATTAGGTGATCATGATTGCAAGATTAAATACCCTCCGGGGGAAAAGCTAAAATTGTTGCTGACGTCTTAAGTAGTAAAGAGAGACCAAAATCGATCTGAGTAAGAGCAATGAGGATTGATATAAAAGTAAGTCTAACTTATGAGATCAGAGAAGTCCATGAGGAAAACATTGGATGTGACGTAATACAAAGATGTATGGTTACTCCTTCGATTAGGCGTTGCGAATTTCGGGACGAAATTCCTTTGAGGAGGGGAGAGTTGTAACACCGCTAAAAAATCTACTAAAATTGGAGGGTAATTTTTGCGATTATAAATTAGATACGGTAAGCCTAATTAGGCCCAATAGGCCCATTAAGTGATTTGTGCCCCAACAAAAGCCCAATCATTATAAACAATGTTCGGATAAATTGTTAGAAGGGTTCTAACTAATAATCAAATAATTCAGGATGTTGCGAAAGGGTAAAAGCTAAATTCGTATGGAACCGGCAAGATTCGTTATTAAATCAGTTATCGTATCAGATAACCGGACATTATCATATATATTATGAATCAATGAGTTATGGCAATGACATATTAACATGGATGTTAATATGCGTCATAAAAAGTATTCGGATGATTACAAGCGAAGTGCGAGTGCGGAAACGATAACTGACGTTTACCGCACGCATGTAACTAACAATGACAGCGAAATCACTCAAATAAAAAAAAGATATCCGGTATTGCCAGATACTTGATCATTGATGTTCTGACTGTTAGAAAGAATAATCGTAGGGATTAGTGAGAGAAATGGTTAAATCGGTAAACGGGACTATTACGCGATAATAATCGCAAAGGACACATTTAATTATTTGAAATGGTTTTACCGACCCTGTGAAGTTATTAATATTTTTATGAGTGTTCACAGAGAATTACAGTCATAATCAACACTTGGTTTGCAAAACGGAATTAAACGGGATTAACGTCAGATACGCACTTTATACCGCGTGTTTAAAAAAAATAATCATTAGATTATATATAATATGACGTTTTAAACATTAGGAGAATGTTTACGAAGGTTTTATAATATTTCAGTCATATTAGAATCATCACGGTTCATGACCGAGACTTTTAATATTTAACATGTTCAAATAATGTGGTATATGACTGGTTCATTTATTGGTGGCAACACAAATTAAAAAAGGGATTATAACCCTTTCTTTTCTGATGAAGCTCCGATTTCTCGAGCTAATCTCTTCCTTCTTCTTCTCCTGGTAACCAACCATGGTTCCCGAGTTTGTTTTGGTTCACGGAAGAGCAAGAAAGGGTGGCAGCAGCAGGGTTCTGTCGAACCCCTGGCGGCGACGATAGGGTTCCTGACCTAACTTTCTTTCTCTTCTCTCCTATAGCGTGCGTAAGATCCGCGGGGGTCGTATCTGGTTGCGATCAAAGATAAACAACAGCGGCAGTCGTGGCTAGTGGCTAGGGTTCCGCCTCACGCCTCTAGCGACGGCGACGATGGCTGTGAACAGCCCGCTGGTGGCGGCGGTAAGGAGTTTGGTAGTGGTAGCGACCGCTGTTACGTATTCCAGCGACCCCTTTTGCGATTCCAGCCTCCAATCGGTAAGAGATAATGATGGGTTTAAGTTTTACTCTCATTTACCTTTTGAATTAGATTTCTATACACCCAATTGTGACATGATGTTCCCATCTTGTTTATTGTAACATATTGGGGGTTTAAAGGTTGTTGTGATGATTGTTGTTAAATGATGACAATTTGTGTCGATGTGGGTGTCCGGGATCGAGGCTGTGGCAGTGATGAACCGCCGGACAGCCGCAAGTTAGTGGCGGTGGTTGGTGTTTGCTAGTTTTGGAAGATGGATAATGATGGGTCAATATTATAGAACTTGTTTTGGATGATTTGGAGTTTTTTTAGTGTTGGTAAACAAAAGTCAACCGAGTCAAACCCGAGCAGAATCTGGTCAACGTTTTTATATGGTCAAACGAGGTCAAATCAGGAAACTAAGCACGGATTATTACTCGTGGCGAAATTCTAAGCGGAATGGACTACTTATTCATCATAATTGGACATGTTTCACATTTTACGGATAACCGGGTTCGATTCGCGTACCGACCGTACCGTGTTTTGTTATATCATTATCATTATAATGATCTTGTACACAAACAAAAACGTTTTATAATAATTTACGACATCGCAAAGGTTATTGGATTATTTGAAAATGATATGTATAGAATGTTGTAATAATAGAAATATTACAATACTCAAAAGCTTGTGTACAAGTCTCTATAGCACATGATGCTATTTATGGAGTTGTCAGGTTTGGGACATAAATATGTATATAATGAAACTGTTAGAATTTGGACTCTAAAAATTAGCAAAATAATACCCGACACTCTGATTGGACAAAATATATGATTTTAATATTAATGAGTTTAACCGACGGCTTAGACACCTATGGGGTTATATTTAAGAATAAAGAGTTGGGATAACTATTTTTGTATATATATATATATATATATATATATATATATATATATATATATATATTGAACTCATAGGATTCTTAGGATTTGATGCGGTTAAACCGGTTGGGCTCGGGTAGTCAAGACTTGTCTTGAAGCGGGCACTATTTATGAATCAATGAAATAGGAAATTAATACAAATGTGAATATGCTTTCTAATAGGATTCTTGCATCATTGACAACGTGGTACCCTTGCATGCAGTTACTATCTTACAATCATCCTTTTATCAAGTGAGTTCCGTTTTAAAACCCTACCTCGTTATGTAACAGTTTCAGGCCACAAACAATCATTATGGTGCAACAGTTGTGTGCTATACTGGTTATCAAAATGTGTGTCTCATGAATGTGCAAATTGCTACGTGACTAGCATGATAGAATCATTTGGTGCATGTGTTGTACCCCGTAATCTATATATATATATCTTACTGGTCGTATTCTAGTCGTTCATGTAGAAAAATGATCGGACCAGTAGCACGGTGAAAAATTTGAATAACAGGTTAGGGCACGGCTCACCAACAACGTCATGTTGTTGATACAAGTTGATTACAAATATTTCCAAGAAATCAGTAGATATCCACCGTGTAGGTGACTCCACAGGCAACAAGCAAACGTGTTCAATAAGAAATCAAGAATCTATAAGCCCAGAGACCTAGTAATCTATTTAGATACTAGAACAAGACTTGTTATTACTATTAAGTGTTGTAAACAATATCAGGTTGTCTGTAAATATTTCTGATTGTTTAATATATAAATTATCTATTGCTTCCGTGTGCGTTTGATATGGACGGCCTGTTTTTCCCCAACACTGCCTCCGCATCCGACAGGTGGTGCGGGTGGGGTGTGAAAGTATGTGTCTTGCTTCTCTCAACTGGTGTGTTGTCAGTATCTTTGAGCAAAGAAGAACAAACAAGCCGACCTTGTTCATGCTCAGCACCCATGCTTTCTTGGCACCCGAGATTCATGTTGTCAATCAAAGGTTCCTGAATAGGTTCCCTGACTGATACAGTTGTCGTGGATTGGGTCTTAAGGATGTTGGCACTGTCCACAGGGTCCAGTGGGATATCATGTGTAGTTTCAGTCCTTTCTAGCTGACTTGCTTCATAACCACTACAAGTCACCTAATCAGTAGAATGTGGGTTGGGTGATTGAACCAAGTCCAGTAGTATATTTCTTGCACTAAGGGTTGGGGAATCTACTTCATGTGGCCTAGGTGATTTATCACCCACATTCTGAGGTAGTCCTGTGGAGGGTCTAGGTGAAGGAAACCTAGTCCTCTTCCTTTTGGATGACTTGTGGAGTGGGTGTGGTATTTTTAGGTGTGGTTTTTGATGTGGGCATCCTCTTCCTTTGGGTGGGAATTTGTATATCAGTGGAAGAGGATGGTCGGTCTAGTGTGGGCTCAACACTTGTTGGTGTAACAATGTTGTCACCAGGAGTAGTTTGCTCAGGAGCAGTCCTGGCCTTAGGCATAGGGTGTGATGTGTCTTTACCAAGAAAAACAGTTTTGTTCACTTGCATGTTAGAAAATGTTTTACTTATAATAAATTTTAAGTTCAAGATGTTGATCAGAGATTTATAGATTTGGAAATTTACAATTGAGAATGTGTTGGATGAATCTGGGGTACATGTAAAAGATCCTTTTAGGTTTAGATTTTACAGCATTCCATAAAATATCATTTTTGAAAAGTTAAAGTTGAGGCCATTTACTAAACCATGAAAAGTGAATGAATGAGGTGCAGCAAGTTCATCCCACGTAGTTTTCTTGTGAGATAGGCAGTGAAGAATGGTATGAGCAAGATATCGCCAAACATAGGCTAGTTGTCCCTTTTTGATGGTTCCACAAGTTAAGTCACCCCCATATCCAATTGCTTCGTACGTCTTCAAGTACATTTCAGACTTGTAATCAGGATCACCTCCTGCATCATTGAATTTCAGATGCTTCCGGATCATTCTTTAGTCACACTAATCTCGTTCCCATTGACTCTAGAGTGAATTTTACCAACCCCGTTGCTATCAACAGATTTTTTGGCCGAGTCCCAAAATTCAGCAATTCTCTGCTTGCATACAGTTAAAGCAAATTGAGTGTTGGATTTATCGAGGAAATCCTTTATTTCATCAAATAGTTTTGACTTATCAGACTTCTCGAAGTACGCTACAACATTGTGTTCGATGAAGAACAGTTGAGTAGGCTTTGATGCAGCCTTTCCATTGAATTTGGGTGCCA
Source organism: Deinandra increscens subsp. villosa (assembly GCA_039602395.1). Classification (NCBI taxonomy): domain Eukaryota; kingdom Viridiplantae; phylum Streptophyta; class Magnoliopsida; order Asterales; family Asteraceae; genus Deinandra; species Deinandra increscens. Next base: position 85,055,099 of record JBCNJP010000010.1, on the reverse strand, counting down.
TTTGTGAGAAATTAGAAAGTAAGGTTTAGGTTTAAATCGCCAATTAGAAACCTAGATAGAAATAAAGGGTAACTGTTTTTTGAAAATACAGTTTTATACGAACGGCAGTTCTTCTGGATCACAATGAACCCTAGGAATTGAAACAGAGAAAGTTATTTGAGTTTTGCCCATTTAACTGAAATTGGGATGGGGGAAATTTTTGAAAATTTAATTTGGCTTAGAATAATATTATTAATTTATTTTAATTTAATCCATATCAATTAGGGTCGATTAGGACCGATGAGGACCAATGAAGATAAAGTATGATCAATTAGGACCAACGAAGCCACGAGGCCAAATTAGGGTAAATTGGGGTCAATTTGGGTCAATGAGGATCAATTAGGGTTAATGACAAAGACCAGTTATAACTAACGAGGGTCGATTTTACTCAATGACGCCTTATGAGGACCAAATATGACCAATTAGGGTCTATTAGGCCGATTGAGGGCCAATTACGCACAATGAGGACCAGTAGACTGAATTATGGTCAATCATGATCATTTCTGACAAATGAGGACCAATGAGGACCAGTTAACACTTAGTTAGGATGAATTAGGGCCAATAAAGGTCAATTATAGTCTATTAGGCTCAGTTAGGTTCAATGAAGATCACTTACGGTCAATTACGACTAATTAGGCTCAATTAGGACCAATTACAATCAATTGGGGTCAATTAGGCCTAACTGACTCAAATTTGTTGTACTTCAAAGTAACTGGTCCGCGATGAGTCTAGTTGGTCCTTATTGAGGCTAATTGAGCTAATTGGTCCTTATTGGTCCAAATTGTGCCAAATTGCTCCTCATTAACCCAAGTTGACCCATATTGGTACTTATTCTGTCTAATTGGCCCTCATCGGTCCTAACTGGCCCTAATAGGTCATAATTTATCCTTGTTGGTCCTAGTTGAGCATATTTGACCATCATTGATCCTAATGGGTCCTCATTGAACCTAATTGGTCTTAATCGACAATCACTAACCCTGATTTAACCTTATTGGTATCATTGGTCCTCATTCAAACTAATTGGCCCCAATTAGTCCTAATTGGTCATATTTGATTATCATCGATCCTTATTAGTTATGTTCCTTCATGCTCCTTCTTTATCGGTCCTATGAGCATAATCGGACTTCTCATTGAATTGGTCCTAATTCGTATTCATTGACCATATTAATTGACCATAACTGGTCTTCACTAAAGTATCCTAAATGACGTTTGTCAGTATTTAGTCCTCATTGAGTCTAGTTGGTCCTAATTGCTCCTCACCATCCTAATTGGCAGTCGTTTAATATTTTTGGATATATAATTATTATACATGAGAAATTCGCAACATGGAGGTGTTTTCGTATTTTTGTTTTGAATTGCATAGTAATTTATCATTTTTATTTTTGAGTTGTGTTTTAGTAATGTCACCGTTTTTTGTAGTTGCATTATCTTGGGCACAAAGCACGTGTTAGTAAATTCTTATTTATTATATCTAAAAGAAAATAATAAAATTAAATATTAAAACATAATTTTTGTTATTAGGGCTTTTAACTCCGATCGTCATCTAGATCTGCTTAAAGGATCATAGTTATCTCAATCGTAATTGATGTACTCGTACAATTTCACAATCTCATTATTTCAACACCTCAAGAGGATGAAGCTCCTTCTCAAGCTCAAGGAGGAGGAAGCCTTATGGAATTGGTCGTTCGATTATTACTTGCCCGAAAACCCACAAGAAGAGGCACTTGAAGACTTTTACGAACTGGATGATGAAGTTCATCTTGAAGAAAAACCCCGTCGGAAGAGCCACGTGAAGACATTTAATTAAATAATTAATTAATTATGTTTATGTTTAATTTTAGGTTTAAATTAATTTTGGGTTTTAATTAAATAATTAATTAATTATGTTTATGTTTAATTTTAGGTTTTAAATTAATTTTGGGTTTTATTCCCACCATTAGTTCAAATTTCACCCAAAATTTCGAACTAAATTTATTTATTATCGATTCATCAGATAGTTTTCCCTCTCACTTTATCAGAAAACTTCCAGTTAAACGCCTCCAGCGAATAACTAGGTCTTCTTTCTCATCCATATCATTCTCATCTTCCATGGAGCTTCAACAACGAATAGCTTTAATAGACAGAGCTAGCGATTCTTCAGAAGTTCCATGTGATTTGGGAGACCAATCAATCCAGAAAACGGTAATTGTCAAGTTATTCCGTTTCATTAATTACAATATGTTTCATAAAATTATTTGTTTTGTTTATTATTGATACACGTTTAACTTGGGATCCTTGTATTTGTGTACAGTTACAGGTCGATAAAATTTCGTTTCATACAGAATTAATTAGGAAGGGGTATATATTGCAAAAATCTCCTTCATTGATTTCATCCCATTCATTTTATGCTAAATTAGTTATTTTTATGATAGGAATGTTGAGGTCAAGCATTTGCACATGTTTGTAGATTCATGTTACTCGTGTTTTTTTTTTTGTGGGGGGGGGGGGGGGGGGGACGATACAAGAATATTGATGAACCTCCTTTCTGCTTTATGTACATGCTAGAAATGGTCAACTGTTTGTTTATATCCACTGAAGACATGATGTGTTCCACTCTTCCTTTTTCATGTCTTTAACGTATGTATAACATATCAAATAATTAATCAATAGGGTCTTTATGTGATATATTAATAACTAAGAACTAATTTATGTTACTCTGGTCATTACTAGGAAATGATCCTAGAGGACATATATAGGAATGTTTCTAACATTTTTTGTAGGTTCAAGATAGAGGGGTACAAAATAAAAAAATTGTAGTTTAAATCCCCTCTAGAAGAATATTGATGTCATGCATGTGCTACTTTGCTAGAAATGGTCAACTGTTTGTTTGTATTTACAAAAGACATGATGTGTTTCACTCTTCCCTTTAGATGTCTTGAATTTGTGTATAACATATCAAATAATTAATCAATAGGGTCTTTATGTGATATATTAATAATTAAGAACTAATTTATGTTACTCTAGTCATTACTAGGACATGTTCCTAGAGGACATATATAGGAATGTTTCCAACATTTTTTGTAGGTTCATGTTAGAGGGGTACAAAATAAAGAAATTGTAGTTTAAATCCCCTCCAGAAGAATAGAAGAATGTTGATGTCATGCATCTGCTACTTTGCTAGAAATGGTCAACTGTTTGTTTATATCCACTAAAGACATGATGTGTTCCACTCTTCCCTTTAGATGTCTTAAATTTGTGTATAACATATCAAATAATTAATCAATAAGGTCTTTATGTGATATATTAATAATTAAGAACTAATTTATGTTACTCTAGTAATTACTAGGAAATGTTTCTAGAGGACATATATAGGAATGTTTCCAACATTTTTTGTAGGTTCATGTTAGAGGGGTACAAAATTAAGAAATTGTAGTTTAAATCCCCTCTAGATGAATAGAAGAATGTTGATGTCATGCATCTGCTACTTTGCTAGAAATGGTCAACTGTTTGTTTATATCCACTAAAGACATGATGTGTTCCACTCTTCCCTTTAGATGTCTTTAATTTATGTATAACATATCAAATAATTAATCAATAGGGTCTTTATGTGATATATTAATAATTAAGAAATAATGAATCAATAGGGTCTGCATGCTTTCCTATTTATGTACTTTGTTAAAAAGCATCTAACTACATTCTGTTAATTGTACAAAATTTAAGGATCGATCCAACAACACTGATGGTCAATTGGAAAAACTTGAATTCGAATTAAAAGATGAGAAAACTTCTTCGGGATGAAAAAAAATGAACAAGTTAAGGCCCTCTTCTTGAAGATTGAAGAAACGGAGAAAAAACTTGATCTACTTATATCTCATCTATTTGCACTTGGAACACCGTTACCACAACAACTTAATGCTCCGGCATCTACAGAGGTAAATTCTTTACATCACAACTTAATCATACTATTCTCAAGTACCTTATAATAACATATACTCTTGTTCCTGAAGAACACAATCCGGATGAACTCTTATTCCTGATAGAACACAAATAGATGCAAGTTCCTGGTATATAGGAATATATACTTCATGTAAGAACACAGTTTTGAATAAAATGGAGCTCTGCTATGATTCATTGAAAATGTATGTTAATATGAAGAAAATAGAGTATATACGTAAACTGTATGACTACAACTAGAACAACTTCTGTTAGATTAAAAAACAGAATAAATACTATCGTATCGGGATCAACTCTTCTGCCAGCCAAGTTCATCCGGTTACCATCTATTTCTCCTCTGCAATATCTTGTTAGCAAAATTTGGCCTTGTTACATAGGACACTTTCATGATAGGCCCGCATCATTATTCTGCTCTCACTTTTTACCAATTCTAAAACATTGTTCTGTGTTGGATCTAACTAGAGATTGTTGGAACAAATGTGCACCAAATAAAGTTCAACTGACTTTGAAGTTGATCCGGAACTTAATGTGATGTTCATCCGGATGTTTTAAGTTCATCTGGATATCTAATGTTCATCTGGAAATCAATTGAATTGTAGGACCTGATGACCTTTACTACTTGCAATAAAATGGCACTCCTCAGTCCATATCTATCATGGTGGTAAGTATTTCAAAATTGTTATATATATTATGATCAATTTCCATAACCTAATTATAAATTATATGTTTTGGTATAGGAAGGAATACAAGAGAAAATGGTCCTAATTAAGCTCAAATATGAACAGTTGAAAATGAAGATCACGTGGTAGTGTTGTTGCTCCCGGATTGAAAATTAAATTGAGAATAATGCTTGTATGCAGTGTAATTTTCTTTAATTTTTAATTTGTATTTCATTTGTAATTGAATTTTATTTGATTTGTAATTTATAATTTATAATAGGTTTTAAATTGGCCACGTGTATAGCGAGGACACATCTGGTTTCAACAATCTTTTGGTCACTTTTTTTTCTTCCCAAATATATGTTGCTAAAACAAAAATATATGTGACCATATATATAATACCAAAGGCCACACTTTTTATATTTTAACGTGGCCGTTGCCACCCTTTGGCCACGCGTATTGGGACAAAATATCTTATTTCAACTACCCTTTGGCCACTTTTTTCCCAAATATATATGGCTAAAACACAAATATACATGACCATATAATACCAAAGGCGACACTTTTTATATATTAACGTGGCCGTTGCCGCCATTTGGTCATGCGTATTGAGACAAAATATCTGATTTCAACTACCCTTTGGCCACTTTTTTATCCGAATATATGTGGCTAAAACACAAATATACGTGACTAAATAATACCAAAAGCTATGCTTTTTATATTTTAACGTGGTCGTTGCCACCCTTTGGCCACGCGTATTGGGAAAAAATGTATGATTTCAGCAACCCATTTGGCCACATTTTTTTCTAACATATGTGGCTAAAACACAAATATATGTGACCATATAATACCAAAGGCCACGCTTTTTATTTTTTAATGTGGCAGTTGCCACCTTTTGGCCACGCGTATTTGGACAAAAATTATAATTTCAGCAACCCATTTGGCCACGTTTTTTTAACATATGTGGCTAAACCACAAATATACATGACCATATAATACCAAAGGCCACGCTTTTGATATTTTAACACGGTCGTTGCCACCCTTTGGCCACGCGTATTGTGACAAATGTATGATTTCAGCAACCCTTTGGCCACGTATTTTTGTAATGTATGTGGCTAAAACACAAATATATGTGACCATATAATACCAAAGGTCACGTTAAAAAAACACATGGCCGATGGGACCCTTTAGCCACGCTTTCCGGAAGAATTGTTTGATTGCAACAATAAATATTTGTACCCTTTAGCCACGTTTCTAGGTGGCTTCAGCCACTGATATTGTAACGTTGCCGTATGATACATACGGTGACGGGATCTTTGGTGTCGATTGAAGTGGAAAAAAACGTGGCCAAAGACCTTTGGTCACGGTTTTTTTCTGTGACCAAAGGTGAATTTTGATGTATTGTTTATCGGGGGGTAACGATAAACAAATAATTCACTGGGTTAAATGGTCGAAAGTTGTTCTTCCAAAAAATAAGGGTGGGCTTGGGGTGGGTACACTAACGACTGCTAATATTGCACTACTAGCGAAATGGATATGGAGATTCAATCAGGAACCGCACCATCTATGGAGAAAGATTATCACGGCGATTCATTCACAATTGAAAATGCGTGAGCATAGGATCGTCTACTCAATCTAGCTAATCGAACATTGAAACGTAATTAACCGATTGTTTTATTGATCAAAATGAACAATTACAATCAGTGAAACACTCAGAAACACAACACAGAGAAACACCTTGAAAACACACACTTAGGAAATCTCACACGCTTAGCCGTCTACAATTACAAAGACCTAACATCTATATATACCCGCTGGTCCGAGCTTCGGCCGAACCTCAGGTTCGGCCAGTCCGAACTTCAGCTTCGGACCTAGTTCGGCCAGACCTAGTTGACTTGATCTTGAACTTTGTTTGATACTTCACACGACGCACATATCAGGTATCAACAAACTCCCCCTCGTCGTGTGCAGTATCCTTTCAATATCATCAACTTTGTATCTTCAATCAAGCTCCCCCTCAAGTGCAGAATCCGTTCGTTCAATGAAATGAAACTTCAAACAAACTCCTCCTCAACTTGATCGGAAGTTGATCTTGAATACTTGATGACATTTTAGTGTATCTCTGGTCTTTCATCAACATCTTCAGAAGACTTGAAGTTGTGATATCTTGCACATAGCAACCTGCTCAAACATTTCAAAAATAATCTTGGCGCAAAACGTCTCTTCGAGACTCCAAGATATGAATTTGAAAAATATTTGTATCACGTGTTGATCAGATCAGAAATAAAGCAGAAACAAAATCTTTTTGGTTTTTCAAAGTTTATGCTAAAACACATCAAAAATCTTTTTGTCCTTTTCTGAAATGAAATGAAATTGCAATACAAAATCAAACACTATTTTTGGTATGAGAAAGATCACTTTATGGGATCATATTGAACATATCGCACTGAACTACACTTCAATTTCAATTAATCGAAGTACATAAGTCATGCTGATTGCTGGTATGATTTGTCCAACTTAAACTTAGGCAAAATCATATTCATAACATCTGGATATGTTAAGGTATTGACTAGATTTGCATTGACCAGTGTATCCCACACTATCAGACATAATCAGACATTTTCAGCTTTTCTTTTCTTTTCCCTTTTGTGTGACAGCACGTGTGATTTTTCACAAAGCATAATATTTTCATGATATAGTCAACTGTGTTCCATGCAAAAAGAAATAAGAACATTAAATCATCTACCTTAAGGTCGATCTTTCGATACGCAGATAAGGCCTCGGATTTAACAAAATAAGAAAATAAAACAAGTTGAAATTGTATAACCCAACAACAATCAGGTCGGTACTCCCGTACACGCAGAGAAAGTCCGATGAGTTATATGAAACACCAAAGAAAATAAAGCAGAACGTCAAACGAACAATGATCAGGTCGATCTTTCGATACACAGAAAAGTCCGATCGTTTGACAAAATAAAGAAAATCAAACAAGTTTAAATCTTTGCAAAATGAACACATGTATACACAGTGACTTCTCATTTTGAATTTCACACTTATTTTTCTTTTTGTGTCATGAAATATGCATCAAGATGTTATCCACATGGTCCAGCATTAGTATTTAGTGTATATCACATCTGAATACTTTCTAATTTGCCAAGCCTACCAAGCATATCAAACAATGATCTTATGGCTCTTTCATCTACTCTATTCATGAGTCAGATACGTAAGCCAATGTACCATCATTTCCCAATGATCAATTTCTCACAATTTTATATATTTAGCATGTATTCACCTTCCTTCAATATATATTTGGCATGTATTCACTTTCTCCCCATAACATGCTTTTTCTCAATTACTCCCCCTTACTGACAATTCTCCCCCTTAAAATGAAAACTCTATTTTTGTATTTTCATTTTACACAAAAACATGACTCTATTTTTGGGTTTTGTTTTGAGAAAATTTAGAAATAAAGAAAAGTGATCAATCAACACGTATACGATGCAATTTTAGAATTCAGAAAATTTGCAGGTTAGAAAGATTTATCATGAAATTTAACTTAAGCAGAGTACTCCTCCATCAACAACTTTGCAATCGTCGATAGGTCTTCTAAAAGTACCTGCACACTGGTTAAACTAATTAGTCCAAAAATGACCCGAAGCGGATCGCTTCTGGTCGACCAGTGTCCTTGTCTTGCTTAGAAACCACTTTAGGTTTCCATTGCTGTTGTTTTGGTAAGTCAGTTTTTTATGAAACAGTCACATGTGACTGTAATGATGAACCTACATTGTGAGCTTTTGAAACAAATGGAACAAAACGGTTTTGTTTTTGAAAGAATGCAGATTGAATTTCATCAAAAACTCTGCCTTGTTCATCAAAGAACTTTGGTGTGGCAGGTTTACCAAAAGCTGATTTCTTGTGAAATCTTTGGGATGAATCAGCAGGTGATGGACAATCTTTTGCCATATGCCCTAGACGATGACAAATATAACAAATTCTTGTCGTTTTATCCCATCGGTGATGTACCTGCGAAGAACACACATGAATATCTTTAACATGATCAGAATGTGAATCATATACCTGATGCCTGTGATCATGTACCCATTTGGATGTAGGGCTTCGAGATTGAGAACTTTCAGAAGAAACGGTTGCTTTCACAAAGACCTCAGCAATCTTCCGATCATCAACACAATGAAGAGGAAATTCTTTGTCAGAAAATAATTGATCCGAACCCTTGAGTTTGTAAAAACGCTCGGGTTGAATTTTATCAGCTTGAAACACTTCCTTCTTCACTTGTTTCATCTTTAATTTCTTCAAATCTTGAGATGACGATGCTGGAACCTTCTCAGCTTTGTTTTGATCCTGTGAAAACCCAATCCTTCATGCTTTCCAGAAATCTTCTCCTCAGATGAACAATGTCCATTCTTTGCTAATCGAGAAAATTCAGCTTTTACTTCAGTGACATTCTTTTGATCATAAAAAAGCTTTTCATCAAACTCAGGTTGAGACTGAAGCTTGTCACTAGAAGTAACTGACTTCTCATTATCAACAGACGATGAACCAGATACAAACTTTGGTGCAGGTGAAACCCCAGATTTCTTTTCCTTCTTTTTCTTATGCTTCCTGTTCTGCTTCTTCGGCACAACTTTCTCATCCTCAGCAGTAGATGACGAAACCTTTGAATAATCAAATTCTTCAATTTGTTCCTTCACTTCTTTAAAAGCTTCTTTGATATGTGTCGGGGGTGATGCAGTTTTATCAAACATCTTTTCAAAATTGACATCATTAGCTAAGAAACTTGTGAAAACTTGAGAATTTGAAACATTGTTGAGCAACCTATTAGCATCAAGAACTTGAACTTTGAGATCAGAAATTTGCTGTTGAGCTTCTGCAAATTCCTTTTCTTTAGCAATCAAACACTTTGCAACTTTGTGAGTTTCAAACTTTTGCATACGAAGATTTTCAAGTCCTTCATGTAACTCCTTTTTCAATTTATTCTCATTTCGCTTTTGAATTTCCAGATTTGCAGCTTGAACTTTGTTAACACTTACCAACTCACGCTTCTCATTCAACAACTTTTCCATATCAACTTGATATGCTTCAATTTTAGCGTTTGATTCTTCCACATTCCTTGTTAGCAAATCAAGTTTGATCTTAGACTTGTCAAACAAATTCTGAAAATCATTAGCTATATCCTCTGCTTCAGCCTTCCATCTCTTAACTTCTTGTACCAACTCATCGTTTTCTTCACAAAACTTTGCTCTAGCAGCTTCAACATCCCTTTTGTATTGTTTAGAACTTTCCAAAATATCATTCAACATTTTGATCTCAGTAACCAAACACTCATTCTTCAAAAGCAACTCTTTCTTATTTTCTTTAGAAATCTTGAAAGACGAATTAATCACATCAAATTCCTCAGACAATTGTTGAAGTTTATTTGCCAACAAAGCATTTTCTTTCATTAAACTCTCCAGATTCTCAGCAGATTCATAAGAACTTGGAATTGAACTAGTATCGGAACTAGTGTCTGAACAAAAATCTTCTTGTTGATCATGAGTAACTATCAAAGCAAATGAATCATACCCAAACTGTTGACCCCAATCATATACACCAACATTTTGAGCCATTAAAGCTGTAGACTTGCTAGTGTTACTAGTAGATGGTTGAGTAAAACCAGGCTTTGGTGATAGAGGAACACCAGACTTGTTCGTATGTGTCTGTTGACAGTCTTTAGCAAAATGTCCAAGCTGTGAACATTTGTAACACTTTAATTTGGACTTGTCAAAACCCAATTTATCACCAGAAATATTTCTTCCATGTTTCTTAAAGAATCTCTTAGATCTTTGACACAACATAGCATATTGCCAAGATACATCCAATTCGGTTAGTTGATCATCATCAAGAGCATCAAGATCCTCACTGGTTAACTTTGCATCAGCAACATTTTTGAGAATCAATCCAAAGGATGATGAAATCAATGCAGAAATCATTTTGGCACAATCATCTGTTGATTCAGCTGAAAAAGCATTTTGATTTGAAAAATTTGGAATTGTGAAATTGCAACCCCTTGAAGAATTATTATCAGAATTTCCTGAAACTCCAGCTATAAAAGCAACACTTGGTGCTGTATTCTGATTTGTATTCAGATTTGGCTTAGACTTTGCACTCATGCTTGCACTATTCTCACCATGATACAATTCAGGATTTTGCAAAGTAACAGTTGACTTCTTTGAGTTTAACATTTCCATTTCTCGAGCATGAAGTTTTCCAGTAAGCTCGTGAAATGTCATTGTAGAGTAATCATTGTCATGCGTGAGTAGCAAAACATAATTTTCCCATTTCTCTGGCAAGGCTTCCAAAATCTTTTCTTTCAAATCAGCATCGGTTTTCTCAATTCCAACAACCTTTAACTCACTAATTAAATGTGACAATCTTGAAACAAGAGCAGTAATGTTTTCATTGTCATAATTCTGAAAATTATCAAATTCTTTGTTCAAAACCTTCTTTCGACTCTTCTTGTAATCATCATTACCTTCACACCTTGCTGATAAAGCATCCCACAATTGCTTAGATTTCTTGCAAGTACTAAATTGATGAAGCAACTCAGTAGGTAATGCCATCGTAAGATAACCATAAGCTTTTTGTTCAAGCTCATATGATTTTCTTTCAGCAAGATCAAAAGTATGAACTTCTTTAAAATCTCCCGCATCAGTTGGGTGTTGATAAAGTTTCTTGAGAGGAATCCACAAATCGATATCATTCGTGCTTATGTAAGCAGAAAATCTTTTCTTCCAATTCTGGTAATCTTCAAGCTTCAACAATTTGGGAACTTTCTAACTTGTTCCTATTTCGTTATCAAAATTCATCATGGTTTGCATCACGCTTTGCATTGCAGCAAACGCTTGAAATTCCGACATCGTTGAAAATTTGAATCTGGTGACCGAACCTGCTCCGATCCTATCACTAACCTCCGAACTCTGTCCGAACCTAAATCCAAAGTCCGAACTATGTCCAAACCTGCTCCGAATCAGAAACAACAGGCCGAACTCCTAAACAACTCCGATCTATCTCCGAACCACCTCTAAACTCCGAACTTTGACCAAACTCTCACCGAAGACACACCGAAAGATGTCCGAACTTCAAGTTCGGAGCAGTTACTCCGAACCTGATCTGGAGACTCCGAACTTCGAACTCATTTTTCACAAATCGCACAAAAATGACTGATTTTGACGAAACTCGTTACTATGGATCAGTAAAACCGATAGAAAGTGGTTTCGAAACAGATTTGACACCAAATACCCGATAGAAATGATGAAAAACACAAAAGCAAACTCGAGAAACTTCAAAAACGCTTCAAAAATCCGAAAATAGCAACCACAGATCAGTAGAATGAACCAGAAAACTCTGATACCACTTGAAAATGCGTGAGCGTAGGATCGTCTACTCGATCTAGCTAATCGGACATTGAAACGTAATTAACCGATTGCTTTATTGATCAAAATGAACAATTACAATCAGAGAAACACTCAGAAACACAACACAGAGAAACACCTTGAAAACACACACTTAGGAAATCTCACACGCTTAGCCGTCTACAATTACAAAGACCTAACATCTATATATACCTGCTGGTCCGAGCTTCGGCCGAACCTCAGGTTCGGCCAGTCCGAACTTCAGGTTCGGACCTAGTTCGGCCAGACCTAGTTGACTTGATCTTGAACTTTGTTTGATACTTCACACGACACACATATCAGGTATCAACAACAACAAGCGGTGCAAACGCAAGATGTTACCAATTAAAGCTTCACAAGCTGGTACATGGAAAGCAATCGGGAAAGTGATCGCTACTAGACATCAAAGACATGAGTCAATTTACTGAAAGCAATTGATCCTTTAAAGCAAGAATCATTCGCATCTCTCTGGAGGAATCGACAACTGAAATAGAGGAAAGTTATACACTTAATTACGCATGGAATAATTGGATCCCCAAAATAATAAACATATTCATGTGGCGGATCTCTTTGGACAGACTACCTACGCTCTCCCAATTGCTGAAAAGATGTGTAACGATATCATCCGTCTGTTGCCCAATATGTCAGAATCTGGAGAAAACTCTTGAACATCTATTAACAGCGTGTGCCCTTTCCTGCAATATTTGGAATCATATCTCTATTTGGATTAAATCACCTCCAATATTCACATTCTCAATTAAGGATCTGCTGCATTTTCATGAAACTATCCATGGAGGTCCCAAAAGAAAAAAGGTTGTACAAGGAATCGTCGCTATTACATGTTGGAGCATATGGAAAGCAAAAAATGACCTAGGCTGTGTTTGGCGCACTAGCTGAAAAGCTAGCTGCTGGCTGATAAGCTAGCTGTTAGCTGATAAGCTAGCTGACAAGCTAGCTGCTAGCTGATAAATTATAAGCTAGCTGATAAAAAATAACGTTTGGTAAAAACTAGATGATAAACTAGCTTAAAAATATAAAATGACATAAAAGTACATGTCATAAATGTAAATAAAGATATTTATTTATAAGTTAGGGAAGGGTAAAATTGGAAATATTATAAAAGCTAGTTGAAAAGCTAGTTGAAAAGCTACTCCAACTAGCTTTTCAAAAGCTAGCTTATAAGCTAGCTTATAAGCTAGCTTTTTGACGTTACCAAACGGGGCTTTTAAAAAAAGCTAGCTTATTAAAAAAGCCCCGTTTGGTAACGTCAAAAAGCTAGCTGATAAGCTAGCTTATGGCGCGCCAAACACAGCCCTAGTCTATAATCAAAACAGAACAAATGGTGACACATTACTTCAAGAAATCAAGACTATCTCATACTTATGGATAACCAACCGGGCTAAAAGTTTGACGATCTCATGGGATGACTGGAGCAATTTTTCTATAGAGTATTAACATATAATTCTTTTTAGTCTTTGGCGTTATGTTTGTTATGTTTGGACTCTTTCTACTAGCATTTTGCTTGCCTGTTTATACAATTTCTTGCCATTCAAAAAAAAAGTATAGTAGTATAGTACATAATTATTTATAAAGTTATGTACTTATATAAAATTAATTATATTATTAGTTTGTGATTATAGGTCTGATTATATTAGTTTGTGATTATAAGTCTGCGATTATGATGTTATATACGTAATTCTTGCGTGGTTATAAATATACATCATGTAATTATAATGTATGAAAACATCATTTTTTATCATTAAGGAATAATCTGGTGGAACTGATATACTCTGTAACCAAATATTTGTACATTCGAATCCTACCAAATGAAGGTTTTATGATAAATTACTTTAGAGACACAATTTAGGTGGCGTTGTATAAAAAAGTTAATATAATAATAATATTAATAATATAAGAATAACTGTTGTACTAATGGAAGGTGATGAGATAAGTTCTTCCACCAACTTGTTTTCGATTACTTAAAAATGGAAATATAAAGTGACAAATCTCAAAAGCAGGTTAATTTTGGAAGAGAAGAAGATAGTGAGAGAGAAGCATAAAAAGAAGCCAACAATGGGTTGGTGGGAATCAAAAGCAACAATCACTATAGAATAACTTAGCATATACTACCAACCCCACGTTATCATCTAGTTTTATTTATGTTTCTACCAAAATATGATATCTTTGTATCAACTTCCGTTATAATTATCTCTAAATTCAAATGAGTATCTAAACTCGAGAAGTGTGAGATCACTTGTCTCTGATACACACAAAATAATTAAATGCTTTTTAACACGACTAGAATTCTAGAACACGTGATTAACAATATAAATTAAATATCTCATCATGATGCAAAGCACGATAATAATAATAAACATATTTTATCTCAATAGACTTAGTGACGGATGCAGCTATCGGGAGGAGTTTCAACCATTTTTGAAGAATCAAAGCGTACGAAAAGTTTGGGGCCTATTGAAACATATACATATATATATATATATGGTTATCAAATTATACTAGGTCAAAATCATATAAAACATACATATTATATGTTTTTTTCTTTTTCATACATAGAATAACAATCAAAGAAGAAATCTCATCAAAAGATAAAAGAACACACAAACAACAAGAACACTCGGTAGAAAATATGCTCCCAATTTGTATTGCAAGAATATCAAGTGTTTCATCAACCAGCGTACTAGGGTTACATCAATGGTTTCCTTATATAGTACAAATGAGAGCAATCGGATAGGCACAAGTACAACTAATCTATTACATCATTTTAAAAAGTAAATTACAAAAAAAAATTACATAATTGGGTTTATCGCTCAAGTTGAGCGATAAGAGTCTTATCACTAGTCTTGAGCAACCAACTTTTACTTGGACAAATTGCGAAACTTCACTTGATAAGAGTCTTATCACTAGTCTTGAGCAACCAACTTTTACTTGGACAAATTGCGAAACTTCACTTGAGCGATAAGCCTTGGTTATCGTTCAACTTAAGCGATAACAATATACTTAGACAATTTAAAACTGATATTGATCATGAGCGATAAGGCCTCTGGCTTGAGAGATAAGGGCAGCAACTCGTGCGATAAGGGCAACAACTTTAGCGATAAGGGCAAATATGCTTATCGCTCCACTTGAGCGATATACTCATATTTAGCAGATTCTTTAAAAGTGACCCATAGAGCGAAAGTACTTAAAACTCTACTTAAGCGATAAAGAAAAGTTTATCGCCCAACTTGAGCTATAGAAGGAGACTTAGCCAAAATATCATCAGACCAAATTCAACTTCACTAGAAAGACTCAACAATGAAGTTTGCGACATCATCATCATCAATAGTTAGTTCCAACAAATTCCCCCTATGATGATAACCCAACAACTTGAACCTACAAAATAAACCCCAAGTATTTCCTCAGAAATCTTTTGAAGTTCCTTGCAATTTGTCGGTACTCTTCATCAACGACCAAGATCTCCAAATCGTGCAACCTCATATGATATTGTTAGTGCAATATATGTTTGTGTCTGTGTGCTAGGTGTTGTAGTTTGGATATAGTAGAATTTCTATGTTTTGTAAGTGGAGAATGAGAGTCACCGAATGAGTGGCGAATGACCACCTAATGAGTCATTCGGTGGCATCTCATTCAGTGGTTGCTATGAATATAAATAGCCTTCTCATTCTATGCATTTCTAACTTTTGGAGTGTGTTGTTCATTCGGTCATTTCTAACTTTTGGGGTGTGTTGTTCATTCGGTGAGCTCTTAGTGCGTCCACTTCATTCGGTGATCAATACACAAGATTTTATTTACTAATTTGTCTTCATCTCTATATTCTACACTTGATTACATTGAACAAGATCAATGTAGGGCTTTTATAAGTGGTTTCAGAGGCTTTAGTTACTTTGTTCAGTGAATATTTTCAAGTTTAGATCATTTTACAAGAAATCAGTTTTTTCAAAAGTTGATTTTTAAAAATCTGATCCGACTATTATGTGCAAAATTCAATTTAGATCGTTTCTTCCTAAAGAAATTTCTCAAAAACTCACTAAATCACGAGAAATTTATCAAAAAAGAAAAACCTTTATTCGGTCCCACCGAATGAAATTGTTGTGTTGATTCGCCGCTTATTCGCCAGTACAATAATTTCATTTGTCGATCATTCGGTCAATCTTGTCACCTAATGAAAATTCATTCGCTGAATATTCCTATTTTCTGAGTATTCAGTGCTTTTCATTCGCCGAATCAATTCATTCGGCCATCCTATATCATTCGGCAATTCACTTGTTTCATTTTCTGAAAATATCATTCGGTGAATAAGTCTCATTCGCCGAATAAATTCATTCGGTTGTTATTAGTGTCATTCGGTCAGTTTGATTTCATTCGATAGTTTTGTCTTCATTCGCCAAGCCTATTTCATTCGGTCAAATCTTTCATTCAGCAACTAGAATAGTTTGTCATCGTGTTAAGTGAAATGCAAGCTTATGCAGCAGTGTAGAGTACTGTTCAACCAATGCTTAACTATGATAAAGAAATTGGTACAAGTCAAAAGGTGCCAAAGTTGTTGAGATTGGAGGATTATCACAACTGGAATAAGAGGTTTGGAGCGTATGTGGGGACAAACGATATGGAATTATGGATAGCTATTGATGAGGAAATGAATACCCAACTGGGAATGGTGTGCCAAAGTTTCAAAGAAATCTAAATCAAAAGGAAATAGATGATTTCAAAAGGGAACAAAAGGTTATGGCATGCTTACAATGGCATTGCCTAAAGAACTTCTAGATCAATTCAAAACATGTAAAAATTCTCAAGAATTGTGAAAGGCATTGGAAGATAGATGTGTTAGGAATGACCAATATAATAAGAGCAAGAAGAAGGTGCTACGAAATGAATTTGATGTTTTTAGACATTATCCAAATGAATCATTATCAGAATTGTTATCCAGATTTGCTCATTTACAAGGGAAATGGATAACGTGGGTGTGGAGAAAGATGAAGATGAACTGAAAGAAAAATTGCTTGAGGCGTTACCAACAAAGTGGGAAAATTATGTGATTTTGCTTACACATGATAAAGATTATTTCAAATAGAAGTTAAGTGAATTAACTGGAAAGTTGGAGGCTCGTGAACTGGAAATGTCTACTGTTAATAATATGCCTGCACAAGCCCAGAACCTGGAAGTGTACCATGGTCAAAATGCTGCTAGTATCAGTGCTAAGTCTAAATCTATCATAAGTGTTTCACCATCTACAACTTTTGTAGCTAATGTTGGTTCTGGAAGTTCTGATTCAGTTCAAAATAATTCGGGTTGTCATGTTACTATACCGGTGAATGCCAGTTAGTTTGCAAAAAATAATGATTTGTCTGTTAAAACAACCGAAGACTATATAGCATTAGTCTCAGCACTCGTTTCATCCTATTATGGTGTCATTTATATATATAACAATTAGGATTCCTGGCACTCTCTCTCAGGTTACTGTACTTCATTTCCACTTATCAGATATGGCCATCACATTGTATCCACCAATGATTTTTTGACATTTAAGTTTAAGTACGTGTCCTCTCATTTACTTGAAGTTTAAAGACTTCACTCTCTCTATATTTGTTTGTGACTCTCTCTCTCTCTCTCTCCTCTACTTATATGTGCATCGGCGATGGTTTTCAACCAAATTTCTTCCGATTATCAAGCCCATCTCTTCCAATTAGCAAGTATACACGGCTTCTTATGACCACCAGTGTGATACAATTTAGATTCGGGGGTTGTGAGTAACAGAACATCATCAAGATTAGGGTTTCTTTTCCCCATTCTTTCACAAGCGCTCTCTCTCATTTTCCTAAATTAAAGTTTTCTGGTACGACGAAGAGGCAAAAAGGATTAGGGCTTCTCTAACACACGCATATCGCAATCCCCGCAAATGGGTAAATCGACATGAAAAAGATGAATGTCAAAATCAAACCCTAAATTTGTAGATGATCGTCAGTTTGACTCTATTTTAATCACCATTAGCAGCAATGACGAGGCTGATGATGATCTAATTAGGGGTGAGCAAATGTCAATACCCGGCAAAGCCCGGCCCGAACCCAAAGACCGGAAATCATAAACACTCAGGCCCGATAACCGGACCACATGAATACTGAAACAATCGGGCTTTGGCCCGCCCGGTTACATCGGGCTTTAACTCACACACTCTCACCACTCCCAAAATTCCGCCCAAATCAACCTCCATTTCGACCCATGGCTTCCACAGTTCAACAACAATAACTTCAATCGACTTCTGAGTTCTTGACACTAAAACCATATCATCCTCCATCATGGGCATCTACTTTTCTTTATGGGATTTCAATCGGCCAAAGCATCAGTTAACTTGTTGGCGAGCTCAATAGCTTCATCTATAACATCTCCTAGCTCCTGTTCTACATCAGCCTTGGAATTTCCAGGTATGTTCTTCATTTTATCTTTGATTATCTTGATTAATTGGTTAGGGCTTAGTTTTTCTTGATTAATTGATTAGGAATTCCGACAACCATCACCTACACATCACGCATTCCAGGTATGTTCTTCATTTTCTCTTTGATTTTCTTGATTAAATGGTTAGGGCTTAGTTTTTCTTGATTAATTGATTAGGAATTCCTAGTTTTGGCAGCTCATTAAACCTGATGAACTATAAGTGGTACACCAAGCTCATCACTTGAGCCAATTAAAAGCACAGACGCAGCTCCCGATGAACTCTTATGAGGAGAAACATATAAATTCAATAGAACCATAGAATGTATACTCTCTAAATAAGTAAATATACTTGTTTACCAAGTCTGCTCTATAACTCACGTACAGATGAGTCTTAAAAAAGAGAAACCTTCAAATGTGAATAACCAGTCGTTTGCAAAGTCTCACTTTAAGAAGTCAATAAACAGTCTTAACACATTTAAGCCACAATTTTGAAAGAACAAATTTGCACAGGCCAGCAGAATTTTCCGGATCACACGCAAGATAAGTGTCTTCACAGCTTGTAGATTCAAACACTTCAAGAATTCTTTGAGTACTATATATGCCCATTTTGCTTCAGTGTTACATAAAGGTGCAATTAAAAGAGGCAAACCATTAATCAACCAAAACAAAAACAAACAAACTTAAACCCACAAGTCAAAAATATTAGAAATAAAATGTATAATATCTAATCAACGACATGAATGAAATGAAAAAGTAAATAATCATCTAAGTTCTTTATCTTTGTAATATGCATCCGCAACCACTAACCACCGGCTAATTGAGCTCTGTTGTAATCGTCTGACTTGGTTTGAGGTTCTCATAAAGTTCTACACACGAAATAATATTATTATAACTAAAATAACATACAAGAACTACATGAAGACAACTAGTAATGTACTAAATGATATTATAATACGTTTTCCAATTTCATCAAAATATGTCGAATCCACATCCTCATTTATTATTTTTCTTGCCTTATGGATCCAATCTTGTGTACATATTAAGGACTCGACAACTGGAGGAGACAACGAACTTCTATACGCGTCCACTACTCTTCCGCTGGTACTAAAGGCCGATTCAGAAGCAACACTAGATACCGGAATCGCCAATATATCTAAAACAAACAAAAGACCATATATGACATGCAAATTATATATAAATATATCTATATGAATGTTGAAAGTGGTCGTACCTTTAGCCATTCTCGCTAAAATCGGGTATCTGGAAGAATTTGATTTCCACCATTTCATAATATCAAATCCTGCATACCATTCCTCCTCCTTATCATCCAAGTACTTTTCATATTCGGATCTACTACTATTAGACGAGGTGAAATCTCCCTCGGATTTAAACATTGATAAAAAATCATCTTCTTCATCTAAAGGTACCTGAACACTTTCATCCATTTGTGAAGCACTGCTTGAACTCCCAACGTCATAAAGCAATTTATACTCATTAAACAACTTCTCAAATGCGGCCTTGATGGGGTTAACCATTGCTTCAATCCTTTTGGTAACCATCTCTTGTGTATCTTTCTTCTTTTTCTCAGGAAAACATATTCTTTTATAACCAAATGTAAGCATGCGCACTTTTTGCCGAGGATCCAAGATGGTCGCAAAATACATATACATATTCTCAAGGTTGTTATATGTCCAATACTTGTCAAAATTTTCTTTCATCAACCTACCCATGACTTTAGAAGTGAGATCACTAGAACTGACCATCTCTCTTATCTTTTTATCGATTGCCATGATTTCTTTGAAGAATAGATTTACAACCACACTATTCGAAGTAGACGCATATATGGTGATGCGCTTAAACAATTCTAAAACACTTGCAAGCTGTCTCGCATAGTGCCAATCCGCTCTCCTTGGAAGCTGATTATCCAAAAACTTGCTATAATTACTGTCATCCAAATCATACGGCCTAAAAGCTTTCTCAAATTTTTCAGCCCGAATTATCATCTCATATGTGGAGTTCCATCTGGTTGGGCAATCTAAACATAGCATTGCCTTGCTTGCACACTTCTTATCGATTGTACACTTCTTAAAACTGTCTAGCCTCTTAGGAGACATTCTAATATACCGTATAGCGTTCCGTATACGGTTAATGCCTATCTCCTCTTTACTCAACCCTTCCTTCACAATGAGATTAATGATATGTGCCATGCAGCGGACATGCAAGTATCTCCCATCACATGATAGGTTTGTTAACTTTTCTTGAAGAAATAATATGGTTGTGTCATTGGAAGATGCATTGTCGGTGGTTATTGTTAATACGTTTTCAATCTCCCATTCCTGTAAGCATTGAAGTAAGATCCTACCGATCTCCTCTCCCTTGTGGCTAAAAATAGGCTTAAAGTTAATAACTCTTTTGTGGAGTGTCCAGTTTTCATCAATGAAATGCGCAGTGACGCACATGTAGTTAACTCTCTGGATGGATGTCCAGGTGTCCCTTGTCAAACATATCCTGGATTTACCTGTTTGAAAAAGAGATTTTAAAGCTGCCTTCTCACTTAAGTATATGTCCCCAATATCTCTTGAGATAGTATGTCTACTCGGAAGCTTGAAGTTTGGACACACGGTTTCCATAAACCTTTTAAACCCTTCGTGCTCCACTGATGCAAATGGTAGCTCATCTAAAATAATCATCTCAGCAAGCGCTTTTCTGCTTGCTTTTGCACAGAATTTCCATGTTTTAACTTCACCACTAGGCCCTCCCTCAACACCATCGTTTTTTTTAACATAAAGGTTGCTTTGATCTTTCTACTTATTGGGGTGATGTTCACATGATCTAATATGTCTTCTTAGTGAAGATGTACCATTTTCCGAGGAGCCGGCTAAAGTTTTATCACAGTGCTTACATATTGCCTTCTGTTTCCCATCCACTATAAGCTTCTCAAAATCCTTCCAAACCTCAGATCCTCCTTTTTTACCAGTTGGCGGTTTAGATTTATTTGTATTTCTTTTTTTCTTAGCAGGAACAGGAGGAACAGGTCTTCTTGTGTAGTCTTCCTTTTATTGCCTCCGTGAGAGTCGTCACTCGATAGGTTCTGGATATTTTCTTGCTCCATCTACATTAAATATACAACATAAGAAGTCAAACTATTGTGTTGGTGTTGATATCACTATTATATAAAATATTTACCTAAGTATATGTATAAACAACAACTGTAGTCTACTACTTATTGCTTTAAGTAGTAGACCAGAATGATCACTACTAACAGGTTGGAGTTGGTGTCTGCATCTAGGTTCTGCTTTGA
This sequence comes from Deinandra increscens subsp. villosa, assembly GCA_039602395.1. NCBI lineage: Eukaryota > Viridiplantae > Streptophyta > Magnoliopsida > Asterales > Asteraceae > Deinandra > Deinandra increscens. The sequence goes on along the minus strand of JBCNJP010000010.1, from coordinate 85,033,269 downwards.
TTTTGATTTTTGAAACATTGATAAGTGTATTTAATTAATTCTCATCTAGGTTGTGCTTTAATTTTGATTTTTTAAAACATTGAAAAATGTATTTGATTAACCAATTAATTCTCATAAGCTTAGAAGTGTTTTGTGCATGGGCCTCCAAATATTATAAACAACCATGGACATCTAAAGCACATGCAGCAAACATTACCAGAAGCTAACCATGGACATCTAAAGCACATCCAGTTAGTCATGATAACTATTTGCTCTAAATCATGCAGTTATCTAGTTATGATAACTCATGACTCTTTATCATGTTAATATAAATGTAGTATGGAAGCTACCTTTTGGGAGTTGGAAATACGTTAGCAGGTTAGAAGGATTCCAACTCCTATTTAAACAACTTTGTTCCAATTGATACAGAAACCACTTCCAGGTCCTACTATGACCGTGACTACAACCATAAAGCGATACACACAGGTCACAAAATCAAATGGTTTATCTTGGTATCCAGGAGGGAACTAAAGCATATAGGATGCTGGATGTCATAAATGACAGGATTGTCATCAGTAGGGATGTGAGGTTTGATGAGTCTAAGAAATGGGACTGGTCTGCTAGTACTCAAAATGCCAAAGGTAAAGGAATACAGGTGGAAGATACATATTTTTGATGCTGATCTTGATTTAGGAAATGAGAATGAGGAAGTTGAATTAGGAGATATGCAGGATCAGGAGGATATAAATAGTGATTTTGAATTGAATGATCAGGACTCAGGAAATGATAGTGATGGATCACCTCCTCAAAGTGAACCTGTTCCTATTGCTAGTAGCTCTAGGCATGTTAGAAGATCTGGTAGGGTCTCTAGAGTGCCAAGAAAGTTAAAGGATTATGAACTTGATAGTAGGCTTAAGTCTAGTCAGCTTAGGCAGGAGCAACTTAATCAAGTTCAGGCTCTTTTAGTTCAGGATAATGAGCCATTTAGTTTTAAGGAAGCTGCAAAGCTTAAGTGTTGGAGAAAAGCTATGCAGAAAGTACTAGAGACAATAGAAAGGAACAACATATGGGTTCTAAGTGATGTACCAGCTGGTGTAAGACCAATAGGTTTAAAGTGGTTGTACAAAATTAAGAAGGATGCCAAAGGGAAGATTACAAAATATAAGGCTAGGCTTGTGGAAAAAGGCTATGTCCAATAACATGTAATTGATTATTAGGAGGCCTTTGCACCAGTTTCTAGGATAGAAACCATTAGGCTAATCTTGGCTTATTCAGCAATAATGGACTGGAAAGTATATCATTTAGATGTTAAGGCTGCTTTTTTACATGGGGAACTGAAAGAAACTGTTTATGTTTGCCAACCTGAGGGATTTGTTAAGTATGGTGAGGAGACTAAGGCATACAGGTTAGTTTAAGGCATTATATGGCTTAAAACAGGCTCCTAGAGCCTGGAACACTAGGTTGGATGAGGTATTAAAGGAAATAGGCTTTAGAAGGTGCCAACATGAACAAGCAGTATACATTAGGCATAATGGTAATTCAACCCTGATTTTAGGTGTATATGTGGATGACTTGTTAGTCACAGGTAGTAATCAAGGTGAAGTAGAATTGTTTAAGAAGCAAATGACACAAAGGTTTGACATGACAGATTTAGGTGTATTGAATTGCTATTTAAGAATTGAAGTAAATCAGAAGGAAGATGGGATTTACTTAAAACAGTCAGCTTATGCAGCTAAGGTTGTTAGATTAGTAGGTTTGGAAGGTTGTAATGAAACAAAGATTCCAATGGATCCTGGTTTAAGGTTGTCTAGCACTGAGGGTGGAGAGGTAGTGGATGCTACATAATATAGAAAACTTGTTGGCTCATTAAGATACCTTACCCAAACCAGACCAGACATTTGCTATGCTGTGGGTATTGTGTGCAGGTTCATGCAAACACCTAGAGAAGCTCCTATGAAGGCTGTAAAACAGATCATTAGGTATGTCAAGGGAACACAAGATTATGGTTTGTATTATCAAAAGGGGAAACTGGGAAATCTGCAAGGGTATAGTGACAGTAACCATATGATGAACAATAAGGATGGACGGAGCACATGTGGAAATGTGTTTTATTTTAATGGATCAATCATATCATGGCATTCTCATAAACAAAAATCAGTTGCCTTATCCAGTTGTGAGGCCGAATTTATGGCTGCCACAGTAGCATCATGCCAAGCAGTTTGGTTGACCAGCTTAATAAAAGAATTAATAGGGGAAGACTATGGAAAAGTGAGCTTGTTTGTGGATAACAAATCAGCTATAGAGTTAATGAAAAATCATGTATTTCATGGAAGGTCAAAGCACATTCATTTGAGGTATCATTATATTAGAGAGTGCATTGAATCAAAGAAAATTGAAGTCAAGTTTATAGGGAGTCAACTGCAGAAAGCTGATATTATGACAAAAGCTTTGGCAAGAGTGAAATTTGCAGAAATGAGGGATCTGTTAGGTGTGGCAAGAGTGGTAGATCTTAAAGGTTGATTTTAATGTTTCAAGAAATTAACATCAATGTCTTGATTCATAGGTGTGGGTAATGAGCACACTAGTTCATAAAAACCCATTGGGTCAATGATGAGCAGTGCTAATGCTTGTTAATCACAACTTGAATTGGGAATTGATTAGTGAAAATGACATGAAATTAAGGGGGAGATTGTTGAGGCTGTTAACAGGTTTTAGGCCAGAAAAGTAATTTCTGTATTTTCAGGGATTAAATGTGTAATTACTATTACACAATAAAAGAGCCGTTAGAAGTATTAAATGTTTTTGGCAAGTTTTAGAAAGTTCAGGGACTGGTAATCAAAATTAGTTGTTTCAGTTTGTTAGCTCGAACGAATGTATCTTTAGGCTCGATTCTTTCAATTCATAGTAATTCGTTTGTATGAATTCTTGTTAGGAATAAAATCTCTCCGTTTTTATTGTCAACTTGAGTGTTCGATTGTGAAATCAATCCAATTAGTTCTTTAATAACATCAACCAAAATGTGTTCTCTATGTACATAAGATCATTTAATTGTAATGGTAATAATTATTATGCATTATACTCATGATCATGATATATCTCAAAATCACCTCATTTAACTAGTTCGTATAATTACCATTGGCTTATAGCTCAATAGTATTTGAAGGGGGGATTCAGACCTTAAGGTTTTGGGTTTAAAAACTAGGTGTGAGGAAAATGCTCTCTGGGCTGGAGACAAAGATTTTCTCGTAAATAACCATGTTTTCTCTGAAATTGACGATAGGTATACGGAGAGACAATGCCGCTAAACCCAAACATACTGTTAAAAACAACTAGTTGACATATTTCATTACAGTTTTTTCATCTTTGAGCATAAATATACAAATTTTATCTCTTAAAGACCACTTAAATTGTAACGTAATGATAAAAGACAATGTCTTCTTTGATGAAGACTCAAGTTCAATCCTTAGGAGTGATGTTATTTAGAATAACATTTTATATGAGTCTGTCTATTAGCTGCTAAAAAAATCCCTAGTCAACCTATCCATTTATCTCAATCCAACACTTTTTATTCAACTTCACATTTTTGTGTCATTTCATGTTGTGTATTAGCTGCTAAAAAAATCCCTAGTCAACCTATCCATTTATCTCAATCCAACACTTTTATTCAACTTCACATTTTTGTGTCATTTCATGTTTCTTGAACGACGATTTCAATAAAAACAACCCATTTACTTTTTGTGTTATTTCGTTTTTTTTTTTTTTTTTTTGAATGGCGGTTTAAATAAAAACAACTCATCAAATTAAGGAAGACGTTTAAGGGGCGAACAACACCCAACTATTTTTAGGGGCAAACAAGACCCATTTCTAGTTGGGATCGTCTTTATGTCATTTCATTTTCTTTTTCATTTTATCAACGTGCAAAATTTCATTAAACGTGAATATTTTATTACTAAACATATGAATCTCATATAAGGATGCCAAGTTTCACATCTTGCATAGTTTCTCACTCTAAACACATATACTAACACCTACTTTCATCAATTAATAAAAATGTCACAAATCAATGATTTCACAAGTTTCACTTTACCCCCATTTTTCAGAAGATGTATTAATTAACTCCGCAATTCTACATAAATAAACGTTAACTTCCATTGCTCATATGTAACATTACTAGATTAGTGAAGATAAAGGTTATATCCTTAATCATCAAGGTATCTAAATGGGAAGTTAACGTTTATTAATGAGACGAAGAAGATGATCATTACCTTGGTTTAGTTAGTCCTTTGATAGCGTATCACTACGTTCCAATTAGAAAAACATACAAGGTAAATCACTAAATTCAAATTAGTGCAAGAATAAATTACAACTTTTGTCCTTTAGGTTTGCATGTTTTACAAGTTTTGTCTTTTACCTTTAATAATAACACTGCATGTTCTTCAAACTTCACAAAGTTTCACTCATTGTCCTTTGGCTCAATTTTGTTCGTTATACCAAAGGACACTCAGTGTAACTTTTGTACAACATAAAGGACACTCGGTGTAAGGATTATTAAGCCCAAAGACACTGAGTATAACTTTGTGAAGTTTAAAGGACGTCCAGTGTTATTAGTAAATGTAAATGATAAAACTTATAAAACGTATAAATAAAAAGGACAAAATTTATAATTTACTCTTTTACCAATGAGCTCATACGTATTTGTAATTTACTCTTTTAACAATAAGCTTATACGTATGATACTTTTTCATCCACTTTAAATACTTTAAATGTTTTGTATGCCACCTGGTTATCATACAAGTGTTCTTTCATACTTGATCCGTAGAATTTTATTTTGAAAAACTTGAGTTAGATTTATAGTTCAGATTAATTAAAGATGTAAAGTTTTTTTTTTTTATATATTTAGACTACGTATCTTAATAAATTTTGCTATAGAACCGTAGTTAATTTCGCAACGACTTTAATACGTAAAAGTAGACTTCTTTGTGTTAGTGACAAGCTTTTTATGTACGAAAAATAATATTCAAATCATACAATAAAGTTTATATTTACTAAAACAAAAAGAAAGAAATAAATAAAATAATAGAAAAGTAGCATGACAATAAAAACAAACATCTTTTCCATGCATTATTATACTGTACTAATTATATTCATATTCAATTCTCTACACATCTTTTCTCACGCACATACATATATACCACCATATATCTATATATATACATGCCCAAATAACATTGAAACTAATAAAGGGTGGTCACATAGCTAGACATCCTCTCCATTTCTTGTAAGTCGTTCACTCTAAGAGATGAGTTCTCCGACGAAGTTGCCGGAGACGAAGAAGACGAACAAGAAGTCGATCACTATAATATTCCGATATGCCGATCGGTTCGACAAATTGCTCATAATATTGGGCACAATTGGAGCCATTGGAGATGGAATGTCTACAAATGTTTTGTTACTTTTTGTTAGTCGTCTGTTTAATCGTTTGGGTTATGGCAGAGGTGTTCAACACACAGAAATCTTCATGAACGAAATCGGAAAGGTAACTTAGCTTGCAAGTAGTTGATTCGAGATTATATACGCAACACTTAAAACGTCGCTAATGATAGTGTTTTTTTGTCAAATTACGGGTCTTGTGTTTTTTTAGTAGTAATGTAGTTTGAAAATTTACATGTGTAACTAAACACATTGATCCGTTAATCCGTTTACCATCCATTTATTACAACTCATCAACCCTGATTAATACGTTTATAACTTAATTATGATACAACAACCTTTTTGACACACCTTTCGATAAATGGGTTAAACTAGTCGTGTTTGGGTTGTCCGGATTTAAGGGGTGACAATTTTGGAGACAACACCTGAAAATATTCTTTGTTTAGGTTGTCAAACCTAAGCCATCTAATAAATAAGTAGTATATCTAACCGTTTAATTAACGAGTCGTGTTTGGATTCACTGCTTAACCTCATTCATTTATATTTCTTTGTGCTATGTACAGTGTAGCTTAGCTTTTGTATACATTGGATTAGGAGTTATGGTGATGGCTTTTATGGGTAAAATTATCTTTTTTCTTTCTGTTTTATCTTGTTACATGAACACACAAAAGCTGTATTAAGTTTAGGTTTTTCGTTCTTTACACCTAACGAGCCGGAATCGCTGTTTACAGAAGGGTATTGCTGGAGTAAAATAAGTGAACGACAGGTTCTAAAGATCCGATACAAGTACCTGGAGGCAATTTTGAAGCAAGAAGTTGGATTTTTCGATTCGCAAGAAGCAACAACTTCAGAAGTCATCAATAGCATTTCCAAAGACACCTCCCTCCTACAGGAAGTCCTTAGTGAAAAGGTAACTGTATTCATGGGTCAAATAAAACGGGTCAGATCAACTTAAATGGGTCAAAGAGAAAGCTTTAGCTAAAATAGGATGGGTTATGATTTCATCTTAAAGTTACCCAAGAGGCTCTTTCCACCAACTGAACCTGAACCTCCGGGTTACAGGGCCCGTTATGTTCACCTTAAATGATTCTGATGAAGTCATAAAACAATTTAGCAATATAAAAGAAGGGGTTATGTTCATCTCAATCGGGTCAATCAAATGATTTAGCTAAAATATGACAGGTTATATCTTAAACAGGTCAGATAAGTGAGGCTAAAACAAGTATGGGTTATGTTTATCTCAAAACGGGTCAAATAAACGATTTAGCTTAAAATAGGATGGGCTGTGCTCATCTTAAACGGGTCAGATCATAAAGGGTGAGAGATAAAGGGGCAGCCATCAAATGAATCATACGGGTCAAATAAACAATTCATCTTAAAATAGGATGGGCCATGCTCATCTTAAACGGGTCAGATCATAAAGGGTGAGAGATAAAGGTGCAGCCGTCAAAGAGAGTGTTTTCAGTTCAACCCGACCCGTTTTGATTCACAACCCCACCCGCTTGACCAAGTAACTGTCATACTAATGTTTTGTTTGGCTATGTTATAGGTGCCAAAATTCTTGATGCACACATCAGTGTTCTTATCAGGACTAGCATTTTGTACATACTTGTCATGGAGATTGTCACTAGTAGCTTTCCCTACGCTGATTCTCTTGATCATCCCAGGTCTTATTTACGGAAAATACCTCCTATATTTGTCAAAAAAATCGTTCCAAGAGTACAGCAAGGCGAACAGTATCGTGGAGCAAGCTCTTGCTTCCATAAAAACGGTCTATTCGTTCACTGCTGAGAAGACGATCGTCAGTAAGTACTCATCGATCTTGGACCGCACAACAGAAATGGGATTGAAGCAAGGTATCGCTAAAGGTCTTGCGGTTGGGAGCACCGGGCTTTCTTTCGCGATATGGGCTTTGATCGCTTGGTATGGAAGCCGTTTGGTTATGTACAAAGGTGAAAGTGGAGGGCGGGTTTACACAGCCGGGCTTTCTTTCATTTTGGGCGGATTGTAAGCAATTCCCATCACTAAAAATCTTTCTATCGTTCTTTAACGATTCAACCCATTAACCCAACTCACCATTCCATTTTGCAGATCACTTGGGATGGCATTACCAGAACTGAACCACTTCACAGAAGCATCAGTTGCAGCATCAAGAATATTCCACAGAATTGACCGAATCCCAGAAATCAACGGTCATGACAACAACGGGCTTATCCCCGACACGATTAACGGTCATATCGAATTCGAAAACATCGAATTCACATATCCTTCAAGGCCAAACTGCATTATTCTCAAAGATTTTAACCTGAAAATTGAAGCGGGAAGCACGGTTGCTCTTGTGGGTGCAAGCGGGAGTGGTAAATCTACCGCGATTGCCTTAGTTCAAAGGTTTTATGATGCGGATCATGGGGTTATTCGGGTAGATGGGTTGGACATAAAGAAACTGCAGTTGAAATGGTTGAGATCACAAATGGGTTTGGTTAGCCAAGAACACGCACTTTTCGGAACATCAATTAAGGAAAATATAATGTTTGGGAAGACTGATGCAACCATGGAGGAGGTAATCGCGGCTGCAACGGCTGCGAATGCTCATAACTTCATCCGCCAGCTTCCTGAAGGATACGAGACTAAGGTAAGCTTCAACATATTTCCTTAATTGATGTTCTTGCAACCACTATTAACGAGTTTGTTGACTCTAAAGGTTGGTGAAAGAGGAGCGCTTTTATCGGGTGGACAAAAACAAAGGATCGCCATTGCTCGTGCAATCATCAAGAACCCTGTGATTCTTCTTCTAGATGAAGCTACAAGTGCACTTGATTCAGAATCAGAAAAACTTGTTCAAACTGCTCTTGATCAAGCCTCCATGGGAAGAACAACAATGGTGAAAAAGTTTATCACTTTTCTACTACAATTTCTTCGTTCATAAGTATCTGTTTACGCGCATGCTAAATCTTGAGTCTTGATAATAACAGGTTGTTGCACACAAGCTCGCCACGATACGAAATGCAGATGTGATTGCTGTTATGAGTGACGGTAGTGTAATCGAACAAGGCTCGCATACCGAGTTGATCAATAGCAACACGGGTCATTATGCTCGACTAGTCAAGCTTCAAAGGCAGTTTAGCTCGTTTAATGAGCACGAAAGCAGTACCCCAGTGGCGGTAAGAAGCAGTGCTTCGAGGTTAAGCACTTCAAAATCGAGCCCGGCTACGTTTGATTCACCAATGCCTAGTAATGATTCACAGTTATCATCATTACACTACCCTCCACCGTCATTTTCTCGGCTCCTTTTGTTAAACTCACCCGAGTGGCGACAAGGGTTGATCGGTAGCCTAGCTGCCGCTGCATTCGGGGCAGTGCAACCAGTTTACGCATTGACAATCGGGGGAATGATCTCGGCCTTTTTCGTACAGAATCACGAAGAGATGAACGCACGGATACGAACTTATTCGATAATCTTCTGCTCCCTTTCGGTCATCTCGATTCTTGTCAATCTTCTCCAGCATTATAACTTCGCTTACATGGGTGAACAGTTAACAAAAAGGATTAGACTGAAAATGCTTGAGAAAATCCTGACTTTTGAACCAGCTTGGTTCGATGACGAACATAATGCTAGCGGCGCGTTGTGTTCTAGGCTAAGTAACGAAGCTTCGATGGTTAAGTCACTTGTAGCTGACCGAATGTCATTACTAATCCAGACAGGCTCGGGTGTCTTGATCGCTATGGTCATGGGTCTAGTCGTGGCTTGGAAGCTTGCACTTGTCATGATCGCAGTTCAACCGCTTACGATTCTTTGTTTCTATGCAAGAAAAGTATTGCTGTCTACAATGTCAGCTAACTTTATCAAGTATCAAAATCAAAGTACTCAGATTGCTGTGGAGGCTGTTTATAATCACCGAATCGTGACTTCGTTTGGGAGCTTAGGGATCGTTCTTCAGATATTCGACAAGGCTCAAGATGGGCCGAGAAGGGAAGCGAGAAAAAAGGCGTGGTTAGCCGGAATGGGGATCGGTTTGGCTCAGGGGCTAACTTTTATCTGTTGGGCTTTGGATTTTTGGTATGGTGGGAAGCTAGTTGATGCTGGGGAGATATCAGCTGGGGATGTTTTCAAGACTTTCTTTATATTGATCAGTACAGGAAAGGTTATAGCGGATGCTGGAAGTATGACTTCCGACATCGCTAAAGGCTCCACAGCCGTTGCTTCGGTTTTCTCCATTTTTGATCGCCAATCACTAATCTCGAGCAACGCTCATGTAAGTAACCAAGTAAATCTTTCTTGCTTTATATATATATTATGCTTTCATTGTGAAAGTTTACTGAATACCTTGCCTCTTAAAGGTACATTGCATGCAGCTCTTTTATCACGCACCTTGTTTGCAACCTATTTACTGATTATCAAACACCTTGTGCAAACCACCTTTTTCGAACAAATTGTGCGTGACACTTTTATCAAACACCATGAGTGCAACCCTTTTATCGAACACCTTGCGTGCAAACCTTTTCTTACATGCAACCGCAACCTTTTTCATCGAACACCTCGCTTGCAACCCCTTTTATCAAACACATTGCGTGCAACACTTTTATCAAACACCTTGCCTGTAACCCTTTTCATCGAACACCTTGCGTGCAACACTTTTAACCCTTTTCATCGAACACATTGCGTGCAACACTTTTATCAAACACCTTGCATGTGATATCGTACTTTTATCAAACACCTTCTGTGCAACCCTTTTCATTATCAAACACCTTGTGATGTGTGTGAATTTCTGTGCAAGCCTTTAATCATACACCTTATGTGCAATATTCACAGGACGGAAACGAAAGCAGCGGATCAAAACTAGAAAAACTAAGCGGCAAAATAGAGATAAAGAAGGTGGATTTCGCGTACCCAGGGAGACCAGAAACCCCAATCTTACGAGAATTTTGCTTAGAAGTGAAGCCGGGAACGAGCATAGGATTGGTAGGCAAAAGCGGGTGCGGGAAGTCCACCGTAATCGCGTTGATCCAGAGATTCTACGATGCAGATCGAGGTACGGTGAAGGTGGATGGAGTAGACATACGAATGCTGAACATAGAATGGTACAGAAAGCATATGGCGCTCGTTAGCCAAGAACCTGTTCTGTATTCCGGCACGATTCGAGAGAATATCATGTTCGGGAAGCTGGATGCGTCGGAAAACGAGCTGATTCAGGCTGCCAAAGCGGCAAATGCTCATACTTTCATCTCGTAAGTTTCTTCGACGAATTATAACTTCGTTACTAATTTAGATGGTAACTATTTTTATTTAAAGAGTAAATTACGGTTTCTTCAATTTTCACTTTTTGTCTTTGGGTTTCAAAACTTACGAATATGGTTTGAAAGTTTTAAATTTTTGTAACACCTTTAATTTATGACGCTAATTGTCATTAAATTTTTCTGTTAAGTCAATATAAAATGACCATTATACCCCTACTAATTTAATTTTTTTAAAAGTTAGAGGTGTTAGGGATGGCGACGATAGCAACGGTGACAGAGTTGTTCTAGTAGATTTTTTTAAATAATAGGGTAGGGGTATAATGGTCATTTTATATTGATTTAAGGAAAAATCTAATGACAGCTAGTGTTAAGGACTAAAAGTGTTATAAAAATATAAACTTTCGAACCATAGTCATAATTTTTGAAACCTAGAAACAAAAGATGGAATTTAAACAAACATAAATGATTTCTGTAATTTACTCTTATTTATATTTTGGAAGTTCATAAAATATGGTTAATAATTTTGACAATTTTGACAATCATAATAACTGTTATTCACAATAAGTTTCGTTATCATCTTTCTTATAAAATTTAAATAAAAATAAATAATTATATTTTATCAATTTTATTCATTTTTTATAATTGGTATATCGATTCTGTCTGGTTAAAACGAAAACCATCAATGGCATTGGTTTGATAACAAGCTAACCAAGATCAACTTAACAACATAAAGAGTTTATTATAGATTATTTACTTTTTTAAACATTACATGCTATTATCATTGAAATAAAGAGTTTATTATAGATTATTTACGTTTTTTCTTCTGTAATCTATAGATCACTTAAAGACGGATACGAAACCGAATGTGGTGAGAGAGGAGTTCAACTATCAGGAGGGCAGAAACAAAGGATCTCAATCGCTAGAGCAATTATTCGAGACCCGAGAATATTATTATTAGACGAGGCTACAAGTGCCCTAGACGTCCAATCAGAGCACGTTGTTCAAGAGGCATTGGATCAGATAATGCTCGGAAGAACAACGGTCGTGGTGGCGCATCGGCTAAACACAATTCGAAACCTCGATTCAATTGCATTTGTTTCAGAGGGTAAAGTTGTGGAGCAAGGAACTTATAATCAACTCAAGAACAAGAAAGGGGCATTCTTCCAACTAGCTAATATTCAGAGAGCATAAGTATCATATTGACTATATATGTAAATGTTTCTAGGACTTGGAGCTTGGAGCTTAACTATCTTTACGTGGAATTCAAGTGTTTGTTCCATTAATGTTTGCATTTTTTTTATTCACATGGTTATTTTATCTAACATGTCACCTAAAGTATATGTAAACATAGATTAACTTTCATTAGTGAATACTCAATATGGTCATCAACATACCACATAACCCCATAGGATACATGTCACACCCCAACCGAAGACGGAATATGTCGGGGCGTAATGATTGTTCAGATGCACATAACACTATTTAACGTTGCGATATTCTTAATCAACCTATTTTAAAATAAATCAATATGTTATACAAAAATCCAAATGAAATACATCGATGATATTGATTAATTTCATTAACTTTAGGTCACAACTATGTCCACATACATCCTAAGGTGTCATCAACAAGTAATAATCATCTAACAGAAGAACCTGCAACATTATAAAATAATGGTCAACTAGGAATAGTTGGTGAGTAAACATAGGTTTTGTATACTACATAGATTAAAACATTGTGATTTAGTGAGTCAAGTGTTCTATTCAATCATGATCAATAAGTTAATGAGTGATGTGCACCAAACCTAGACAGTGAGGGAGCAATCACCCGGCTTCAAATACCAGGCAGGTCAAGTGAGTTGTCAGCCAATAGATCTATCATTGTTATCACGGCTCGATAGTTAATGGTACACATGCGATTAGCGATTTCCACACATAGATTCCCAACAAGTTTCACACAATAGAATATCACACATAAACAACATAGAATCGCATAGTAGTTTAAATAATAAAGAATTTAGAAGAATTTAGGATTTTGAATACGGGTACATGTTGCACCACAAAACATTTAAAGAAATAGAGGCTATGAATACTCACCGGATATAGGAGATATGAACGGACAACGACACCACATAACGAAATGGTTAGACCCCGAAGATGACCTTGACGACTAGAGAAGATAGAGAAACAAATAAAGAAATATTTAAATTTCATGACTCATAGTGACACAATTGACTCAACGACTTGTTGGTGATGGTGATACGTACGTTTATGATTTAATATGAGGGTCAAACCTAAGTCTGAGGTATATGATGAAAAATGATTATTATTACAATAATTTACTTCACGATGACATAACAATATATATATATTTCATAAAAGTCACCTAAGGTCAAATTGAGAGTATCATACTTATTCTAACCATGCTTAAACATGCAAAATCATAACTATTTATAAGTATACAAGATTTTATCATGGTTTCATCAATCATGACATATATTGTTAGAGCATAAATCTGTGTCTCGTGTGTTGTATCTAGAGTAGGGCTAGAATGTGAGTTATGTGGTCAACAAATCGTGCCACGAACCAATGGTTCGTGAGCAACGAACCATCGGTTCATTGGTAGCACGGTTCGTTGGACAATCAAGCATATAAATAGGTTGACTTGGTTCATTAGATTGAACTTTTGAGAGAACTCCATCATATTTCACTGTTATCTGTGTGTTTTATGTGTGTTGGTGAACCAGAGCTTTTGTCACACCCCCAAAAATCTCACGCGCGGTAACGCACCGCAGGGAGCGTGAAAACCAGGATCGTTATCCATTAGTTACACCAAACGACCAATAATTAATAAAAACTTTTCTTAATTCATTAAAATATTAATTCAGAGTTTTACAAATGCGGAAGCGTAAATACAAATAAAAAAAATCTAGTAAAAACATCGTCACCCAAGGTGACGTGACTTGTACAAAGACACTAAAAGTGTTTCAAAGACTCATGCATGCGTACTACTCGTGATACTCGAACATCCGCAACCTGAGAAATAACATGCTAAAAAGTGTCAACACAAAGGTTGGTGAGTTCACAGGTTTATCAGTTCAAAAACATTTCCAGATTAATGCAAATCGACTGTTCATCAACAGTCCTAGTTCAATGTAAACAACTGTTCATCGACAGTTCAAGTTTGAGTTCAAGGTTGACTGTTCAACAACAGTTCAAGTTCGTGTTCAAGTTCAGTTTAAAAATCCAGATAATATATCAATAGCTAGCTAGGCTATTTTCAAGAAAACAGTGCACGTTTGACTAGATAAACTAGCTATCCAGTTACTGAAGCTCGACAAGTTCAATTGTGCCTCGTTAAAACTAAGAAGTATATAACACCCGTTCGATATCCAATCGAGTCAGCGCAAATGACCCGGGTGGGGCTTGTCAGGCCCAGTAGATCTACTAAATAAGTTCCCGTTGATGTCACATTGACAGTAACTCTAAAAGTGAGGACTTTATCATAAGTGTGCCACTATCATTCAGGTGATATAATTATCTAACGGTTCAAGTGTTTGCATGTTAATCTCCCCCAACAGGATTTAAAACAGTAAAATGGGGCCGTGAAACTCACCTTCGAGTGCACAGCAATTCCAGATAAATAATAGCAGCAAGTAACAAATAGCAGGCCTTGTGTAATTTACCAAGCACCTAACGAGCATACATACGTAAGTGTGTGTTCAATTGAAAGTGACTAAGTCTAGACCAATGGTTAAAATAAATAATGTCATGAGATAACACGACGAAGATCACTAAGACCAAAACGAGTTGAGGATGTCACATGGCCGAAAACATTTAAATAATATTCGTCCATGAAATCAAATAATAAAATATGTGTGTGTGTGTCTATATATGTATATATGTGGATTTATGATACAAAATTTAGATAAGTTAAATCAACGAGTAAGAATTTTAATTAACCATTTAGGAAAATAAATATTCAATCGTATATGTTTACAACGTATATACGTATAACGGGTTTGTAAACAACCTTTCACGAATAGATAACCGGATTGAAAATATTAGATTTTAACTCAACAATTCACTAATACGAAGTTTGATAAATAAGTCGTATGTTTGATGCTTACGGGATTCTAAACGCATTTAGGATCGTTCGCAAACCAATTACATGTCAGTGAGATTCAAAATAAGTGGAAAATATATTATAAAAAATTTTGTAGGTTTCTAAGGTCGAACCCACGACCACTCATTACTCAAACAACGACCAGACCACTAGGGGAAGGGGCTGATGTTGGTTCTAAGTCGATTTGAAAACATTTTATCCAAACAGATAGAAGCAACTGAAAGTAGGGAAATTACATGGAGTGAAAAAAAATGGGTTTGCTGGGTTTCGAACCCACGACCTGACTGTTAGAACACAAGGACAGAACCGTTGGGGCAGATGCGAGTTATTGTTTATTTTTAGCTTGTCGAATATTTAAACATCAAGTCTCAGGTGTCATCTTCCCCATACAAAAACCCTAGTGTCCCGTCCGCCATAACCAAACAAGGGAAAAATCACGAATAGAACAGAAGCGCCTTAAATCGATTAAAAACACAACATTTACCTTCTAACGTTGGTATAGGATCCAAACTTATGATGAAACGGAACATTCCTCGAGGTTACGTGTACCCGAACCACCCACGAACCGGTGGCAGTGGCGAACGGACAGGAGCTCGCAAGAGATCAGGCGGTGGTGCGATGGTGATTTGAAGTGGTGGAGCACGGTGACGGATCCGAGATCATGTTCATCGCCGGTTCTCTTTTGTGGCTTACGGGTTAACAGATTGAGACGGATATGATGTGGTTTGATTTCTTGTTGGTTCGATTCATGTCAAGTAACAACAAATGAATTCTAATCGTAACCCGCGAAGAACGTCGAACAGTGGCGAGTCAACAACAACAGACTCAATGGTGGTGGCCGGATTTTTTGTGGTTGTTCATCGGAGATCAAGAGGAATGAAGGTTTCGAGAGTTGGTTTTTTTTCTTTCTTGATGAAAAAATGATTGGAATGAGAGAGGTTTGTGTTGGTGATTTGCAATAATCAGTAGTAATGAGATGGTGGTTACCGGACTTGAGTAGTTGCCTTCGACGGTTTCAATTTGGCCATTTAATTCGATTATTGAAGTATGGCAGAAGTAGTCCTTCTAATTTTTCATAACAAGAAAATAGGTTCTAGTAATTACAAGAGTAGTCCCCTCAGTTTATTTTGATAGGAATCAAGTTTGGAAAATTACACGATTGGTCCCTTAAAGTTCAAAATACTAAACTGACATTTAACTAGCTATACTTTATAAAATACTCACACTACGGAAAGCCATTCACTTTCTTTTATATCTATATATAAAACATATGATATTGTATATATTTAAGTAAATAGAACAACAATCCGAGTTAAAATTTATAAAATCATGAACATAATTCCATAATTTTATATATTGAGTTTACTTAATATGATGAACATGAAATCATGCCGATGCGTATATAACTCTCATAATATCATAAAACTATACGTATAACTACGTGACACATTGTCACATAAAATCATAGAATATAATATGTGTATACATACATATATATATCACATAAAATGACAAAGTGTTTCCATGAAACCATAGATTATGATCTACAAAAAATTATAGAATATAAAACGTCTAGACTCATGCATGCTCGTATAGTGATGGTTACACAAACCCTAATTGCTAAGGTCAACGCCAGTCAATCACATAAATGTTCACACAACATTTATATCGCTTCATGTTTATTTAAATCAGGAAAAGACCTGAAAAGAGGGATTGTCACAGCTTTGATCAATAAACATCAAGGTTATTTACCTTCTTCGTGTCATGATTTCTATCTCGATAACACTAGATCCAGAGACCTTTCATCGCTTAGTGGTTTTACAAGTGGTATAAGAGCATTTGGTGCAATCTACTGGTCAAATTTTGTGCTTTTCGAGATTTTTGAACCAAAACGAATGGATTTTTTTAGTCAAAATGGTTATTTTATAGTTTTCTGGTCTAAATTTGCTTTCTAAATGATCCTTGAATGATTTTCTTTCTTTCTGTTTCAAATTACATGTCAAAATCATTAAATTTGAGGGTCTTAAGAAATTTTTAGACTGGTTCGTTCAAAATATTCTGGTTCGCTGGATGAGTTTTCTGGTTCGCAGCTAAATTTGTTGGTTCGCTCGTTGAATTTCTTGGTTCTCACAGTCATTCTTCAAGTTTCTTGGTTCGTTTGTTTCCAATTCGTCTAATCAATCTTCAAGTTTGGTTCGCAGCGGTTATCTTTGGTTCGTGGCTCAGTTAGTTGACCACATAGCTCACATTCTAGCCCTACTCTAGATACACACACGACACACAAATTTATGCTTTAACAGACTCCCCCTTAACGTGTGATGTATCTACAACTTCAATTTCAAATCTTCAAGCATCCGATCTTCAATATTACGGAAAAAAATCTTCAACTTGTAATCTGATATTAATTGCAGAGCTTGCATGACTGGAACATGACTTTGCTTGACATTGATGATTGTGAACAGTCTTAACCTTTGAAACAACCTTCTTCTTCTATTTTTGTTGTTGAACTGGCATATCCTTGACCTCATAACCAATACCCTTATGTTTGTAGCCTTGAGGTTTTGATAAATCTGTAAGGAAATAATTTGTGGCTTGTGTATTAAATAGCATATTGGCGGACTATTTTGAAGGCCTATGTGATAGAATAGGTGAAAATTAGTTGGGTTATGGGTATATTGGGTCATTGGGCCATTTTAGACATGTTTGGGCCCAATTAGAAAGAGTTTAAGGGGAGTTTATTGGGCTTATGGGGTCCAATACGGGAATTATTGTGTTTTAGGGTTAAGGAGGATTGCTTGTTGACCAAGCATAGCATCTCCTATAAATAGAACCCTATAGGATATTGGATTAGTTGTTGATTTTGTGGTTTTCTAAGGGGTAATCGAAATTCTCTCAAGGATAATTTCGAATTCTTCAAGTGTTGAACAACCAGGTTTATTCAAGTGTGCCAGTAGTCAGTTTGTGTTTCTTTTGTGTTTTGATCATCTTTTCAATATATTTATCGATTGTTCTTGAATCACTAATCAAACCGGATTCCGCACGGTCTTGATTGGACTAGATATTGCGTGAGGAGAGATTTTCGATCCTTACAATTGGTATCAGAGCCAAGAAACGCAAGGTTTCGAGGCTCTCACGATATCAGATTCAAGTTCTTGTGATCTAACGTTTTGAGTTTTGTTGGTTATCTTCAGCCTTTAGCACACTCAGAAGTATTTTTACAGGTTTGGACGCGTAACAGAAGATCTCGTGGTGATTTGCTCGAAGTTTAAGCACTTTTCGACCCCTTAACGTGTGATGTATCTACAACTTCAATTTCAAATCTTCAAGCATCCGATCTTCAATATTACGGAAAAAAATCTTCAACTTGTAATCTGATATTAGTTGCAGAGCTTGCATGACTGGAACAAGACTTTGCTTGACATTGATGATTGTGAACAGTCTTAACCTTTGAAACAACCTTCTTCTTCTATTTTTTGTTGTTGAACTGGCATATCCTTGACCTGATAACCAATACCCTTATGTTTGTAGCCTTGAGGTTTTGATAAATCTGTAAGGGAATAATTTGTGGCTTGTGTATTAAATAGCCTATTGGCTGACTATTTTGAAGGCCTATGTGATAGAATAGGTGAAAATTAGTTGGGTTATGGGTATATTGGGTCATTGGGCCATTTTAGACATGTTTGGGCCCAATTAGAAAGAGTTTAAGGGGAGTTTATTGGGCTTATGGGGTCCAATACGGGAATTATTATGTTTTAGGGTTAAGGAGGATTGCTTGTTGACCAAGCATAACATCTCCTATAAATAGAACCATATAGGATCTTGGATTAGTTGTTGATTTTGTGGTTTCCTAAGGGGTAATCGAAATTCTCTCAAGGATAATTTCGAATTCTTCAAGTGTTGAACAACCAGGTTTATTCAAGTGTGCCAGTAGTCAGTTTGTGTTTCTTTTGTGTTTTGATCATCTTTTCAATATATTTATCGATTGTTCTTGAATCACTAATCAAACCAGATTCCGCACAGTCTTGATTGGACTAGATATCGTGTGAGGAGAGATTTTCGATCCTTACAATTAGTATCAGAGCCAAGAAACGCAAGGTTTCGAGGCACTCACGATATCAGATTCAAGTTCTTGTGATCTAACGTTTTGAGTTTTGTTGGTTATTTTCAGCCTTTAGCACACTCGGAAGTATTTTTACAGGTTTGGACGCGAAACAGAAGATCTTGTGGTGATTTGCTCGAAGTTTAAGCACTTTTCGACCCTGTATAACAACTTTTCGATCGACCTCCCGATTGAAAAGCTCATTCTGTCGCATTCTTGGGATCGAGAAAGACCCCTCGTGTCTTTTCTATCAGCTGCTTCCAGACGAAAAGTCCAAGTTTGTGACTTTTCGATCAGCCGTCCCCAATCGAGAAGTCCCCTTTGTGACTTCTCGATCAGTTATTTCGATCGAAAAGTCCCCCTGTGACTTTTCGATCAGCTTCTCTTTTCGATTGGAAAGTCCCCACAGAGACTTTGATCCGCTGACACTTTTCGATCCGCTGACACCTTTCGATCGAGAAGTCTGCTTTTCGACCGACCCCCTTTCCGATCAAGAACTCAGCTTTTCGACCCAACCCCCTACTGATCGAAAACCCCTTGTCCGACCGAAAACCCACTTTTCGATCGAAAACCCACTTTTCGGTCCAAATCCTTTTTGCGGCAAAAACCTTATTTCGCACTGTTTCACTAAAACGGACGTAAGCTTGGGCCTCGTTTAGAGTTAGAAGCTCAAATTATAACACGACGTCCAGGGGAGCTCGTTTGGACCTCCAAATTCCACTCCGAAGGCCTCCGTTTTTCAGTTTAGTTTTTTAACACTATTATTTGAATAGTGATTTTGCAGTTTTACCAGATTTGCTCTAAAGTTCCATCCATAGAAGTTCATGGCACCCATTCTACCAGGTACGACTTCATGCACCAACAACAATGAGGTATGCCTAAACCCTAAGTGTCAGGTCATTTTGAGTGAATGTAAAGACTGGGAACGTAAGTTCATTAATGAAACTCTAAATCGTGAATTATCTGATAGAGACCTTCGGGAGTACAAAGGTAAGAGTAAAACATTTAGAGAAAAATTAGAAGCAGCCAAAGTAGATATTAAGAGTCTTCAAAGTCAATTAAGTAATAAAACTGCTTATCTTAGAATTGCTAACGAAGAAATTGACACATTAAAATCAGAGGTTGAAGAACTTAAAGCCAAATTAGAAACATCACAAAATAAAGTTGAACGAAATGATAAGATTGTGTCAGAAATGATGAAGGCTAGCTCTCTTTTCTACAACACAGATATCCGAATGCAACATCTCAAAGCCCACTATGGTTTTGGTCTCGGTACTGAGGTAAATGATGAAACATCCACTCATACAGTACCGATGCCATTGATGCATGAAATGATCCCAGCATATGAGAGTTCAAAGACCTCTTTAGAAGCTAAGGCTGAAATAGAAAAGAAACTTGCTGCATGCCCCATTAAAATTTCCGCTCCTGTTTCTAACACTACTAACAGTTCTACTTGTTGTGCAGATAAAGGTAATAGAAAAGCAGGGGTAGTGGATAGCAAGGAGTCTTCTAAGAGTTCCAGTTCTAATGATTTTCACAAAAAAATTAATTTTGAAAAACTTGAATCGTTTGTTCAGTCTGAGTCCACAACTTCTGAGTCTGTTTTGTTTGCAAAATCGTTTGATTGTGGTGTGTTTACTTTTGGTAAATGTGATGCTAAAGCTGTGAAACCCTTAAGAACTGTTAAAATTTTAAGAAGGGATAAGGGACCACAGGTTGCTGGTCCCAAACTCAAAAATGGTGGGGTGTTGGGTGTGAAGCCTACTGAAAATAAGAATGACTGTCATGACCAAAATGTGCAGAAAGTGCGGGACCTTAGACCTCATGATTTTGTCTCGTACCCAGAAATCAATTCTGCATATGACCAGTTTAAGCCGGTTCAGCGGGAGTGCATTTTAACCACAAAGCCCAACGGTAAAACCCATTGGATCCACAAAAGTTGTTCAAAACCAACTTGAATTTCCACTGGGCGTAACCAACCACAGGCTCCCGCATACCCAAAGAAATAATCTGCCATGTCTGTGGTAGACCAGGACACGTGGAAAGAAACTGTTTATACCGGCCTTATGAACCCTATTATCCCAAAAGGGTTCATTAGAGACCCAGTCCAAGGACCCAAAAACAAAGTGACCCAACTCCAAGGCCCGGTCCATCAAAACCCAAGGTGTAGAAACAAGCACCTCAGAGTCACAAAGTACAGCAGAAAACCAAGGCTCCTAAGCAACGACCAAAGACCATTTTTAAAGAAAACAAAGCATCTCATAAATCTGTCAAAACAGCTTGGAGACCAAAATCTGTTGAATCCCGAAAACCAGTTTTCAAATCTGTTTCAAAATCACCCATCCATCCAAATCTAGTTGGTTCAACTAAATCAAATGGTTGGAGGAAGGATGGCAGGTGGAATGTTTCAAAGGTGGTAAACCTGTCTTTTAAGCCTACTGGAGTGTACAAAAAACACTCCAAACAGTTTCAAGAGGTAAAATTTCTAAAGAAAAATGAAACTAAAAATTCACCACCGAGAAAACCACAGGTTTTTGGGAAAGAAAATCACCAACCCAGAGATGTCAACAAAAAGGACATTCTCAGTCCAACCAAGGCAGCCACACCCCCAATCCCTGATGTTACCAAGGGAATGTTTTTAAAAGAAATTTCTTTCACCGACTCTTCAGGTATACCCAGAACCACAATGGCCTGGATACTTATGGCTAATTGATCTCTCACCTTGTGCAGGAACAGTCAAGGAGGACTTCCATTAGCTTATTTGTTTTTTAATGTGATTGTTCCAGGCACAGGATAGAAGGCATTTTTCAACTACATGACATGCAGATTTTCAATAGTAGGGATGTTCTTCTGGTAAGAGGTAAATCTAGTGAAATCAACAAGGTACCGTCTGAATTGGTTGTTTCTTGGCTAATTTAATGAGAAGTCTGGTAGTGCATTAAACAAAACCCATTTCTGAAATTTTTAAAAAGATAAACTTTGAAGGTTAACTTGGCCAATTGTGTTTAGTGAGTCGATGTTTAGTGATGTGTTAGTGTGTTCATGTTAAAAAATAAAAAATAAAAAAAAAGGAAGAAGAAGGAAAAGAAAAAATATGTGTTGTTATTAAAAAAAGCAAGGGGAAGAATAGAAAAGATGAAATTGTTGACCCCTCAAAAATTGCCTTTTAATTTTTAATCTTTTGTTTGTTTGCTTGAGAAGGTGGGAAGTGAAATAAATTTTCGTTTTGGAGATGGCTGACACGCGTAAGGCAGATGTGAAAGACATGATCCATGGTGATATGCTGGTAGGCTCGACTCTTTAATCTGAAAAGGTATGCGTTACACACTTAAAGATAACGTATGACAGTTTGTTAGGTAACATCACTTAGGTTAATTGCATTTCTATTTGACTACATGTTCAAGTTCCCGATACACACGCTTGTCTCCAAGAGTGTGAAATTGAGCTCAAAAAGTCGGTGTCCCCTCTGTTTTGCTAAGCAAAGACTTGGGGATGCTTCGCGTGTATATAAGGCTCTCCTCTACTTTGCGTGAGCAATGACCTGGAGTTGTCCATACATACGTGCTTCTAGATCACCTAAAATAAATATATATATATATATATATATATATATATATATATATATATATAAAATACACCCAAAAGATGCCCAAGATCACATCAAAAGAGACCCTCGAGAGTCCAAAACCCTCAGCCTTTGTCACTGATGAGAGCATTATCAAAAATGTTTCAAAAATTCAGTTGATTTGTATATTATCCCCAAAAATCTATGTGATCTATTCTTTCTCTTCTCAATCCAGTCTCGAGCTCAGTTTCAAACTTCTGGTTCAGGTTGTGAAAATATGTGGTATGGAATTTATATGCTTGATAGTGTGTAATAAATTGTACCTAGGATTTGTTGAAACCCACTTGCTGTCCATAATTAATGCACCTTAAAAGATAATAAAGTGACAAACAACCTGATAAAGAAAAAGGTTAGAGTTTAAAGTGGATCAGTATATTGGTAATCAACTGGACGTGTTCGAGTAACGGAAGCTGAAAAGGGTTCCTCGGTCAGATTCATACGGTTTGATCCCATAGAAACCTTCTCGTTTAGTAATTTGGTATGTTTGTTTTTTTTTTTTTTGTCTTATCTTAAGTTTTTATTGTCTATTTTTCAACCATGGCCAGGTTAATTTAAAGGTTTTAATAAGTTTTATGGATTTTATGCAAGAATGTATGACTCCCCTCATAATCACGGGAGGAGATAATGTGAAGAGTCCTCGGGTTCAGGGGAAGTATTTAAGGAAAACCCCTAATCAATGTTAGGGTTTCTGTTAAAGAGTATTGTTCTCCTGCTTAGGGGTGTTCACGGTCCGGTTTATACGGTTTTTGGGTCAAACCGTAAACCAAACCGTTAGCTACGGTTTTTAATAATCGAAAACCTAAACCGAACCGTTAAAAATTAAAACCAAACCAAACCGAACCGCTATTTCCGGTTTGGTTTCGGTTTGGTTTCGCGGTTTAGGATCTTTAGACTTTCAATATAAGTTTACAATAATAAAATTTAAAATTAAAAGAAAATTCGAAATCAACTTTATCAAATGAGACAATGAGAGTATAAGCTACTCTACTATACTTGTCATCTTTATTTTGTTAATACAAAATCCACCTCCAAATAGGACATGTAACCTCCAAAATGTGATGCAAATACTAAAGTTTATAATATAAACAATAATGTACTAAAGTTCTAGATTTCTAGGATGAAAACATGTCTAAATTTCCAGATTTTTAGTTTTTAAACGCTAAAACTCAAAATCTCATTACAAAAAAGAAGTCGATGTAATTAATCTATATATATATAATTATATATATATATATATATATATATATATATGTATACATTATATAATATATATTATATGTACATGGTCCGGTCCGGTTTTTTACGACCGGTTTTTCATATAAACCGTAAACCAAACCGTTCACTACGGTTTAAACTTTTTGAAACCGACCGACCGTTCGTTAAGACAAAAAACCAACCGCGAAACCGAACCGATGACCGGTTTGGACGGTTTCACGGTTTAAAACCAAACCATGAACACCCCTACTCCTGCTAACCCAGTAACCATGTATCATATGTTGGTTAGTGCCTGTTCCATGTTGTGCTTTACAGGTTAAGTCAGAAAAGACAACTCATGGACGAGAAAGTCAAGGACTCAGTTGACCAAAGCACTGATGCTGTTACTGATCAAGTTGAAGAACCAGCCGGAAAAGGACTTACCCTATGCTTTGGGGAAGTTTGTTGGTTTTTCAAGTAAAACTTCCAAAGATTCAAAAGACACTATTCACATGTTGAGGGGAAGCTAAATGCCGTCAGTTCAAGATGTACAATCAAGAATGCCAAGATAGAGGTTTTCAAAATTTATCCTCTGAAGTTAATGACAAGTCAAGATAGTTACTGATGATTCAGCAAGGACTCAACAGTTTTCAGGAAGGAGCAAGTTTTTGAGAATCCTCCTCTCATTACGTGCTTACCATTTGAAGTTCAAGCTGATGCTGATAAAGAGAGAGAGCCATCTAACATCCCATATGCTGCCCAATGAAGATTCTCCAAGATAAATAATCTTCATCAACCCATGCTCAAGCCAAGGAGAAGACTACAAGTCTGAATATTGAAAGTAGAAGACATTTAATATCACAAGCCAAGGGGAAGATTGTAAGGGAATAATTTATGGCTTGTGTATTAAATAGCCCATTGGCGGACTATTTTGAAGGCCTATGTGATAGAATAGGTGAAAATTAGTTGGGTTATAGGTATATTGGGTCATTGGGCCATTTTAGACATGTTTGGGCCCAATTAGAAAGAGTTTAAGGGGAGTTTATTGGGCTTATGGAGTCCAATACGGGAATTATTGTGTTTTAGGGTTAAGGAGGATTGCTTGTTGACCAAGCATAGCATCTCCTATAAATAGAACCCTATAGGATCTTGGATTAGTTGTTGATTTTGTGGTTTCCTAAGGGGTAATCGAAATTCTCTCAAGGATAATTTCGAATTCTTCAAGTGTTGAACTACCAGGTTTATTCAAGTGTGTCAGTAATCGGTTTGTGTTTCTTTTGTGTTTTGATCATCTTTTCAATATATTTATCGATTGTTCTTGAATCACTAATCAAACCGGATTTCGCACGGTCTTGATTGGACTAGATATTGCGTGAGGAGAGATTTTCGATCCTTACAAAATCAGCTTGAGAACTAGTAGCACCTTTTCCATTTGCTTCTCTAGTAAATTTGGCTTTGGTTACTTTTAGCTTGTTCTCATAAAGCAAAGATTTATCAAGTTCAACTTCAAATGAAGTACCAACATAGTATTCAACAACAATTTTATCAAATATCTTCTCATCTTCCAAAAATGATGACACAACAGCAAACTTTTGAGCTTTGCCAGCTTCAACCTTTTTCTTTCTAGATTTAGACTTTTTCTTCTTCTTTTCTGAACCTGGAGTGGCAAACTGGAATAATCATACATTTCTTCATTTGGCTTCCAGGAGCAGACGAAACTTAGACATATCAACCTTTGCAGGAGCTTTATGTAAATCTGCTTCCTTGATACTGTCTTCACTCTTTTCCATCTTGTATAAGTAATTCAAATATAGGTGAAAGATTGTAAATCTTCACATGCCGTTGTAAATCAAGAATTTCTATTTTCAGCTCTGAAATCTTTACTTGTGCATCCATCAGATATTTCTAAGAAGCAATAAATTTTTCAGTCACAACATTGTATTCATACTTATTATATTGTCTTCTCAAATCACATTCCTCCAAAACTTCAGCTGTAACATTTTCCCATTTCTTTTTTAATATATCAACATCTTTTGTCAAAACTTCATTTTTATCTCGGAAAAGAACGTTTTCATCACGTAATTTTGAGACTTCTTCTTGAAGACTAATGACTTTTTTAGCAGCTTCAACAACAATTTGATTAGCTTTTTCATATTTATGTTGAACAATATAGGTTTTCTATTTCTGTTAAAGTTGTAGATACATCACACGTTAAGGGGGGTCTGTTAGAGCAAAAATATGTGTCTCATGTGTTGTATATAGAGTAGGGCTAGAATGTGAGTTATGTGGTCAACTAATCGAGCCACGAACCAATGGTTCATGAGCAACAAACCATCGGTTTGTTGGTAGCACGGTTCGTTAGACAGTCAAGCCTATAAATAGGTTGACTTGGTTCATTAGATAGAACTTCTGAAAGAACTCTGTCATACTTCACTGTTATCTGTGTTTATTGTGTGTTGCTGAACCAGGGCTTTGATCAATAAACATCAAGCTTATTTACCTTCTTCGTGTCATGATTTCTATATCGATAACACTAGATCATTAGACGATCCATTGCTCCGTGGTTATACATATATATATTTTTATAACAAATTTTTAATTCCATAGTAACATCATAAGTTCATAAAACATGAAGTTTCACCATGATAAATCCTAGATCTAGCATAATATGGCACTTTTTCATGATCAAACCCTAGATCTAGTGTTAGGATAGCATTATCATAAAGATTTATGCACAAAGGTACATCTATTACCAAGATCTATTATCATGACTTAAGGTTTGCACATGGAAACCCTAATTTCATCATGGGGATTTGAAGATCTTGTAGTTAAAAGCATGCATGAAATAGATCTAGCCTTAATATCACATGAAGTTGTAACCTTGAATCATGGAACCCATAGATCTAACATTTAGCAACATGCATGGTGAAGATCTAACCCTAATTTCATATTAAAATCTAATCTTGATTAAAGAATTCATAGATCTACCATTTAGCAACATTCATGATGAAGATCAATCCCTAAATCAACAAAAAGCTACTAACTTTATCATAGAATCCATAGATCTAGAATTTAGCAACATGCATGGTGAAGATATAACCCTAATTTCATATTAAAATCCAATCTTGATCAAAGAATCACATAGATCTATCAAGAATCAACATGCATGACATAGATCTAACCTAAACTCATCATAAAGTTATAAACTTGATCAAATAATCCATAGATCTATCATCTAACATCATGTATGGTACAAATCTAGCCTAAACACATCATAAGGTTCAGATCTTGATCATGCAAATTCATGGATTAGAAGAAACTTACAAGAACCGAAAGAAAAGTGAAGAAATGGGATGAAGCAAGCTTAAATCTTCCATTATTTAACTCTAAATCCAAGATCTTAATGAGGATGAATGAATTTCAGGCACTTACAGCCGTTTTGGAGGTTTAGGGGTGGAGAAATGAGGAGCATGGAGGCTAATGAGGCTTAAATAGCTGAATTTTAGGGTTTTTTCTGGAAAAGTAGAAACAAGCGTATCGCTTGTGTTTTGGTCAAAAATTACACAAGGCAATCTCGTATTCCAAACTTAGAATGTGGGGTGAGGTGCTAAGAAATCTGGTTCAAAAGCAAAGTAAAAGTAGTGCAAGTGACACGATGATATACGAGGGAAACCCGGAATCCTGAGAGTTGCCTCTGAGAATCCCAGTAAAAACCTCGAGAGCCGGCTCAAAGCGCCTGCTACCTAAAGCTTTTATAAATCAAGAATCCGATTACAATGATGAAGACGATGATCGATTGCTAAGTGTTACAGTATTCAGAGTGTTGTGTGTCGTGTGTTTCCTAATTCGATCATGTCCCATTTATAGTTACAAATAGAAATAACCTAATTATCCGAAAAATCAGGGATCCTCTTGACCACGTCCATTAGCCGTTTGAGGAAGTTCACCATTCCGTCCACGTTCGTTAATGCCACGTCAGCCCTAATTGACCGATTCCTTAGGAAGGTTAGACCTCGTTTTATCTGCAATTGAAATTAATCACGTGGCAATTAGTAAGTAAAGATATTCGAATAAATAACGGATAGCATAACCTGTCGAGAATCCTTGGGATTCCCGGATTCCTGTGTGATTGAGCTTCTCAGCCGGGTGCTTGGAATTTGACCCATAACAATTGCCCCTGAATTTCGCGGGTGTTTGATAAAGGATAACAGCTGTGAAATTCAAATCGTTTTAAGTTAATCTGCATGCCTACGTGGACGGCCGAGATCTAAGATGCCTTTTTTGATTTGATGGCTTACACTCTCCCCCATACGAGATTTCCGTCACACCCTGCGGCCTTAAATACTTCATTTATTTTCTCGTTTACTCACCATCTTTCCGAAAACCCTAGAGAAAAGCTTTCTTCCGGCATTCAGGTTAGTAATCCTTCTTCCCGGAAATTTCACTTTTTTCCGTTTAGTTTTCATCATGGTCAAGAGAACTCGTTCCTCTTCTGTTGCTCCCGGCGCTCCTGCCACCGTCGGAGACTTCGTCGATCAGGGCTTCATTCCGGTGAAATCGGAGGAGTCCTGCCGTTTCACTGATATCGACGTGAAAGACCTCAAGGAGTCCGGCCAGTTTCCGTCCAATGCTGTCTTCTTCCCATTCGACCCTAGGCTGAAAGCCGATTGGGTTTCTACAACCTGGGTTTGCTTTCTTCTCTACCCCTTCCAACTCGGGATGTCCTTTCCCTTCCCTGCACTGGTGAATGACTTCTTCAAGGTCACCGGGCTGTCATATGCCCAAACCATGCCCATGGTTTGGAAGATTCTTTACTCCATTGACAGCCTGAACCGTTCAAGAAACCTGTCGATAGGGATTCCGGAAATCTGTGCTGCCTACAACCTTAGAACCCATGGAAACAGCCGTTTTGTTCTTCAGGCCAGAACCTCAGACTCCCATCTGATTCCTAGGGCCACCCACAATGACCACGATTGGAGGCAGAAATTCTTCTTTATCCGTAGGGATTCCATCGTTGGGGGTAAAGAATTGCCGGTGCAACGGGTGAAGAAGGGTAGGAAGCTTGTGTTCTTTTGTTCCTGTCAATATATTTGAGATTTGTTAACTTACCTTCGATTTCCTTTGTTTTGCAGCCCCCGTGTTTGAGAAGCTTATTAAACCCACTCCTCTCTCAGATAAGAAGCTTGTGGCTTTTTATCAGATTCCCGTGGCTGAGAGAACCTTAGCGATTGAGACCTCTTTTAGTGAGCCAAGCAACTCTGAAAAAATGTCAAGTAAGTATTGATAGATTTTGTAATATGAATTTATAATAAATTAAAAATTTTAGACTTATTTGTTTTGTGTTTTCAACTTCTCAGCTCCCAAGACCAAGATGAGTTTTGATCTCGAGGACCTTTCGGACTACTTTGATGATGATGTAACTGCTGAAGCTCCCAAGTTGACCCATCCCAAGGTCGAACACACCTCCAAGGCTACCTCTTCGAAGCCCCCACAGCCCAAAGGCAAAGCCACCACCACCAAGAAAAGGAGGGGCTCAGATTCTGCTTCCATTAGCCTCCCTGATTGCTTCGAAGGCCTGAACGCTACCGAAACCATCAACATGCTCACTGGTCTTCAAAAGCATGTAAGTCCCAATTTCTAAGTTTCCTGATTGAGTATCTGATATTTCCAGTAGGATTCTGATCAGTATCCTCAATCTCGCAGGATTTCGAGCGCCTAGCCGCAATGTATGCCGATGCTGAAGCCAAGGTGTTGGAGCTGAAGGAAGAGGTCAAGAGGGCCCATGAAACCATCAAGATCCAGTGGGACATCGCTGAATCAAAGAACAAGTATTTCGAGAGGAAGCTGGAGATGGTGCAAGAAGGGTTTGATGCTGCCTTGGAGCTGGAGGTCCAGAAGGGAAGAAGGTCGGCTGCCATAGCTGTTTTTCAAAGCAAAATCAAGATGGCTGAACAGGCGTCCAGGGCTGACTTCTCTGTTGGGGTGTGGAAGGTTGAAGCTTGGAAGGCAAAGTTGGAGAAGCTGAAGAAAGAGGCCGAAGACGCCGAGGCTGCCAAGAAAGAGAAGACTCAACCTTCTGAGCAAGAAGGAGAGAGTCCAAGCACTCAACTTGAGAAGACGGCAGCTAAGGGGAGCCGCCTTGATGAGCTTCTGAAGCAGGAGGGTGGTGAGAAGATGTTGACTGTGGAGGTGATCGGCCATATCGGCGAGAACAAGGGGAAAGAGGTGATGGGATTCTCCAAAACCTCCAATGATGATGAAGAACCCTGAGGCGCCGCCGTTCATTTCCACTGTTTTTTGATGGTGTTTTGATGTCCCAAACAATGTTTCTTTAAGTTTCTTTATGTTTCCTGCATACTTAACAACAATTAACAATGATAGAATTCCGGGTGGAGGGATCTTGAACTTTTCAAGACGAAATCCGGAATCTTAGAACCCAGACAATCAAGCCTCCCAGGTGGAGGGATCCTGAAGTTTTCAGGACGAAACCTGGGATGCTTTATCCCTTTAATTTACTAAATATTATGAATGGTATGGTAGGTTTGACCAATACTTGTCGTTTTATTTACAAAAATAGTTTTTACGTTGACTTGAATAAAGTATATGCTTGGGTTCCACAAATAGAATATAAAGGTATAAGAAGAATCTTTCTTGAATCCACTACCTTAATGGATCCAAAACAAACCTTTTACTTATAAAAGAATGTCGCATGTTCAGATTTTGTAGGACCCAAAGCATAAAGTATATTGAAAAATAAGGCCTCTCCACCTTCTTATCTTCCTGGTCAGGATTCCCAATTCCTTAGGATTCCCAAGCCTGTTAAAAAGGAATTCGAATAATAAGTCAAGATTACTCGCGTTTTTAATCTTCTCCCGACTGGGACCCAATAGGTTTTAGATTTCAAATTAAACACTGGGGACAAGCCCAAAGAAACTGGGGTTATTCCCGATGAAACTGGGGACAAGCCCGAAGAGATTGGGGTTAAACCCAAATAAACTAGGGACGAGCCCGAAGAAACTGGGGTTAAACCCAAATAAACTGGGGACGAGCCCGAAGAAACTGGGGACGAGCCCGAAGAAACTGGGGTAAAACCCATCTTAGTGACATGAAAATGTCAAACCAATTGCTAGGAAACTGGGGATAATCCCACTTAGTGACATGAAAATGCCAAACCAATTGTTAACACGTAAGTGTTAAAAACCTTAAGAATCCACCCAGAAGCCTCCAGTAACAAGATTGTCAGCCACCCCTAAGGATGGACTGGTCCGGCTACCTTGAGCATCCTGAGGGATTACTTGCGCTCCAGGCGAGGGTCGTGCGTCACAGGCGTTTACCCAAACTTGAGAAAGGTGAATACCTTTAAACCTTAGAAGATGTGCTGGACATCTTAAACAGAGAAGAGGTGGCCAGCCTCTGACTGGGGATAAACCCAAAAAACTGTTGTAGGATTTCCAACCTTCTGCAAAACACTCGAATGCTTGGTGAAGGGTGGGTGTCAGCCTTGCTGACACCACTCCGATGCTTAAGTTAGTAATGGTTAAAAAGAAATTGATAAAGCGAATTGAAATCGGATTAGTACACTTACCTGGATTGCCGACTGGATGAGAATCCGGGTGAGAATCCTGATAGGATCCCTACATAAAATAAGCTTTCAGATGGACGGCATTCCAAGCTCTCGGTAATAAGTCTCCTTCTAAGTTCATTACTCTATATGCCCCTTTTCCTTCTTCGGATTCCACTAGATAGGGTCCTTCCCATTTGGGTGTCAACTTCCCATCAGCCGGATTGGTCGTATTTTGAAATGCTTTCCTCAATACCAAGTCTCCAACCTGAAATCTTCTGAGCCTGATATTCTTATTATATGACCTTGCCACCCTTTGCTGGTATGAGGCCATTCTGACTTTAGCAAGATCTCTGGGTTCTTCTATCGTTTCAAGATCCTGAAGTAGATTCTCAGAGTTATTCTGGGAATCCTGAAGCGTAACTCTTGCTGTAGGAATCACCATTTCAGTAGGGATTACGGCTTCTGCCCCAAATACCAAGGAAAAAGGCGTTTGGCCAGTTGCATTCTTAGAAGTCGTCCTATCTGCCCAAAGAACAAACGAAAGTTCTTCAGCCCATCTTCCTTTCTTGGAACCCAACTTCTTTTTCAAGTTATTGATGATGATTTTGTTGCTGGATTCTGCTTGACCATTGGCTTGAGGATGTACTGGTGTTGAAGTGATCATCTTAATCCCCCAACTTTCACAGAAGCTTGTAGTCCTTTTGCCAATAAACTGGGAACCATTATCACATATAATTTCAGCTGGGATTCCAAACCTTGTTAGGATATTCCTTTTGATAAACGAGATAACCTCCTTTTCCCTGACTTGAACATAGGCTTCTGCTTCTATCCATTTGGAAAAGTAGTCGGTCATTGCAAGCATAAAGACTTTTCCTCCGGGTGCCTTGGGCAGCTTCCCAACTATATCCATGCCCCACTTCATGAATGGCCAAGGTGAGACAATGGGGTGCAATGGCTCAGCTGGTTGATGGAGAATATTGCTATGTCTTTGGCATGCATCGCATCTTTGTGAGAAGTCCATAGCATCCTTCTTCATAGTTGGCCAGAAGTAACCAGTTCTGAGAATCTTGGAAAACAATGCTCTTCCACCGGTATGATTTCCACAATCTCCCGCATGGATATCTTGAACTACTTGGAGCGCCTCAGGTTTCTCAAGACACCTTAAGTAAGGACCTGCAAGAGACTTTCTATATAGGGTATTATTTAAAATAATGTAAGGAATTACCTTCGTGCGGAAAGCTCTGGGATTCTCGTCTTTAGGAATTTCCCCACTTTGAATATACTTTATAATAGGGGAGATCCAGGATTCCAAAGCCTTTTCAGGATCCTGGATCTCCGTAGCATCCTCGCAGTCCACCTTATTAGCTTCCTGAGCTGAAATAGCGGGAGTTAAAACATGAGTGATTGGGATCTTGACGTCCTCTTGAATTTTGAGAGATGAAGCCAAGTTAGCCAAGGCATCGGCTTCCGAGTTCTCCTCCCTTGGAACCTGAACTATATTGAAAGTTTCAAATTTTAAAGACAAATCTTTTACAACATCAAGATACTTCGAAAGTTTCTCTCCTTTGGCTGCATAAGATCCATTGAAATGGTTAGCGAGTAATAAGGAATCAACATAGACTTGTATACACCTGATTCCCATGCCCTTAGCAATCTGTAAACCTGCAATAAGCGCCTCATACTCGGCTTCGTTGTTAGTAGCCTGGAATTCACAAGAAATAGACGAGGGTAAGATGTCTCCCTGGGGTGATTTTAGTAGGATTCCGAGGCCTGTGCCCCTGACATTAGAAGCCCCATCAGTGTATAGGATCCAAGGCTCCTCAAGTTCATCAAGCTTCCTGACTTCCTCCTCGGCTTCCGGGAGGATGTCACTGCTGAAGTCTGCTACAAAATCAGCTAAGGCCTGTGACTTAATAGCTGTTCTAGGCTCGTACTGTATGTCATAAGCACTGAGTTTGACTGCCCACTTCGCTAACCTGCCAGACATCTCAGGCTTCCTGAGTACTGCCTTAATAGGATAGTTAGTCCTCATAATAATAGTATGAGTTTCAAAATAATGTCTTAATTTAGTGGACGCCATGATTAAAGCTAAAATAAGTTTCTCAAGATAGGAATACCTGGATTCTGCATCAAGTAGTGTTTTACTTACATAGTACACAGGGTGTTGCTGTCCTTCATGATCCTTGAGGAGGACTGCACTGACTGAGCTTCCTGAGACTGCTAAGTACAGGGTTAGAGGCTCCCCATCTATGGGCTTCATCAATAGAGGAGCCGATGAGAGATATTCCTTTAACGACTTGAGAGCTTCTTCATGCTTTTCATTCCACTCGAACCTTTTATTTTTTCTCAGAATCTCATAAAAATCTTTACTTTTTTCTGAGGATCTGGATATAAATCTGTTCAAAGCTGCTATTCTTCCGGTCAACTTCTGGACATCCTTAATTGTTGTAGGAGATTTCAGATTTAGAATGGCTTTAATTTGCTCAGGACTGGCTTCAATTCCTCTTTCAGTTACCATATAACCCAAGAACTTTCCTGCTCTAACCCCAAAGTGACACTTAGAAGGATTCAGCTTCATGTTGTAATGATCCAGGATATCGAATGCTGTTTGAAGATCCTTAGGGTGATCTTCAGTTTTCTTGGATTTCACTACCATGTCATCGATATAGACCTCCATGGTGTCTCCCAGTTGATCTTTGAACATCATGTTTACAAGTCTCTGATAGGTGGCACCTGCATTTCGAAGTCCAAAAGGCATTGCAGTATAACAATAGATACCTGTTGGGGTCATGAAGGCGGTGTGCTCCTGATCACAGGGTTCCATTCGAATTTGTTGGAATCCCGATGAGGCGTCCATAAAGGTGAGCATCTCGTGTCCTGCGGTAGCATCCACCATAGCATCGATGTGTGGTAATGGGAAGGGATCCTTGGGACAAGCCTTGTTTAGATCAGTGTAATCCACACAAACTCTCCACTTCCCATTTTTCTTTTGTACTACGACCACGTTTGCTAGCCATTTAGGATACTTGACTTCCCTAATCATTTTCGTCTTGAGAAGCTTGTTAACCTCCTCTTGTATGATAATGTTAGTTTCCGGAGCAAACTTTCTTCTTTTCTGCTGAACTGGCCTGAAAGTAGGATCTAAACCAAGTTTGTGAGTTATAACATTAGTAGGGATACCTGTCATATCTTCGTGCTTCCATGCAAAGGTTGTTTTCCTGTTCGCGAGAAGCTGGATCAATTCTTGCTCAGTATCCCTGGGAATATCAGTTCCTACTAGCACCTTCACTTCAGGATTCTCAGGATCCAGCTGAACTTCCTTCACGCCTAATTCATTTTCTTCCTGAAGTTGAAGTGCTAGTTTCTTTGATTGCTATGCTGAATTAAGCTTGGTTGCTTTTCTCATTGAAGTGAGGTAACAGTTCTTGGCTTCCTGTTGGTCGCTCTCTATCCGAACAACTCCCCAGGACGTCGGGAATTTGATGCACTGGTGGTAGGTTGATGGTACGACTTTCATTTCATGAATCCAAGGCCTACCTAAAATGACATTGCAACAAGAAAGTGAATCAATAACACAAAATTTTTGAACACAGTTTACCCCCTCGATGTAAACAGGAAGCCGAATATCCCCAATCGTATTCTTGGTTTCTCCACTGAATCCAACAAGGACTGAAGATCTTGGAATTATGTCGCCTTCTGGTACGTTCATCTTCTTCAATGCTTCCAAATGAATGATATTTACTGAGCTTCCGTTATCTACCAGAATCCTGCGTACAACACAGTTAGCAATATGCAGAGTAATAACCAAACTATCGTGATGGGGATCCTGGATGTCGCTTCTGTCGGATTCATCAAATGAGATAAGTCTTTCCCCAGTTAGCCGTGAAGTCTTTGTAGGCCCCTCATTCTTTTCAGTCTTCGACTGCTTAACATGCTTCCTTGCAGACGAGTAAGAGGTTCCACATATGTCTGAACCTCCTGATATGAAATGAATAATTGGAGCATCCGGAGGTGGAGAAGCTGCTCGCTGTTGGGACTTCTCGGGTTCTTGAGTTCGGATTTTCTTTCTGCCGAGAAGTTCTTTGAGATGCCCCTTGCTCAACAAATATCCAATCTCTTTCCTAAGTGCAATGCATTCATCAGTGAGATGCCCGAAATCCTCATGGAAGGCACACCACTTAGATTTATCCTTCCAGGATCCCTGTTTGTCACCTTTCTTGGGCCATCTAGCCTTTTCTCCTAAGTCCTGCATAGCACACATTAGACCAGCAATATCACAAGAGAAACAATATTCAGAAATTTTAGGATATTCTTCATTGTCTTCTTCCTCATCTACAGCATTGATCCTTTGATTATCTCCTCGAGAGTATGGTTTGGAGTTATAATATTTCCCGGAAGATTCAGACTTCCTGGAATTTCGATCATTCTTTGCAGCTTCTTCCCTTTGATGAATTATCTTGTCATCCTCTAGGCGAATGAACCTCAGAGCCCGACTTCTTACTTCATCCAGGTTCCTGCATGGGGTCATAACCAAATCGTCATAAAATCGGGAATCCTTAGAGAGTCCCATTTTGAATGCTTCCACGGCAGCCGCCATGTCCAAATTTGGAATCTCAAGGGATTCCCGGCCAAATCTGGATATATAATCCCGGAGGGGCTCCGATGGTTTCTGGACCACTCGGTAAAGATCACCTGTGAGCTTCTCAAAAGTTCTGCTGCAAGAAAACTGATTATTAAATAAATTAACTAAATGAGAAAACGAGGTTATGGTATTGGGAGGAATACTCAGTAGCCATTTCATGGCTGGTCCTGTCAAAGTTGAACCAAAGCCTTTGCAAAGACAGGCTTCCTTGATATCAGCGGGGATTGGGTTGATTTCCATCCTCTCCCTGTAGTGAGCCACATGCTCTTCGGGATCCGTCGTCCCATCGTATAATTTCATGCTAGGGGTCTGGAAACGCTTCGGAATCTCCACGTCACATATGGGCCTCGTAAATCTCAATATCCTGTGACTCTCTAGAGGGACTTCGGGAATAGGCTTGATGATTCCCGGGACGCTAGCTATCATCTCCTTGAGTTTCTGAAGTTCCCTGACAAATTGAGGCGGAATTCCTGTATCCTGCATAACAGTTGTGTTAGGCACATTATAACTAGGGTTAGAAATTCTCCCTGCATATGTGTCCCTGGTTCTGGGACTTTGCTCTTGTCGTGAGTTTCTGAATACTAGAAACTCGGTTGTTTCAGGATTCTGCATAGGAATGAAATCTCCTTGGTGAACTTCTGAAGGTCTTGCAGGACCGGCGTCTGAAATGATGAATGGATCAGTATAGCGGTATCCTTTGGGTTCCTTAGCCTTAAGGCGGGGCTGAGAAGCAGAATACTCCTGGTACCCTATTGGTTGGGATTCCCAGAAATCATAATCACACGACTTCGAGGAATCCTGATAATAGCCTTCCGGGATCTCGGATGTCTGCTTCTGATAACTGACGATTGGAGGACACGTTGTGAAAGTTGCCGAGGAGCCTTTATTAGCGGCAGCTGGTGTCCTTGACTTGAGACGATCTTTGGCCAGGGATCCCGACGTGCCAAAGTCAAGATTCCTGGGATATAAAGGGCTTTCTTCATCGACTGAGCTTCTAGATTTCTTAAGCTCTTCAAGCTCCTTTATCACCTGTTTAGTGGTTCTTTCCTGCTGCTCCGCTTGGGATTTCATCTGTTGAATCAAAGCAAAAATATCATGGTTAGTAATAACAGGATCAATACGCTCACCCTGAGATCCCGAGAAAACCGGAATTTGTGGTCCTTTCTGTTTCGCCGCATCTCTCCTTGGGATGGGAGGAAGTGATGTGGTAACTGTCGGTATGAACACTCCAGTGTTCCTCGGTTGATTTTCAGAGGAGGACGTCGCGTTGATCTTGCTTATGCCCGAAGATCCTACGGATACTGATGAAGTCTTCATCTGGGAAGACATGGTAGCGATTGGAAACGTAGAATATGATAGAGTAAATGAAGTTTTGCACCGTTTTGCCCCACGGTGGGCGCCAAACTGTTTTGGTCAAAAATTACACAAGGCAATCTCGTATTCCAAACTTAGAATGTGGGGTGAGGTGCTAAGAAATCTGGTTCAAAAGCAAAGTAAAAGTAGTGCAAGTGACACGATGATATACGAGGGAAACCCGGAATCCTGAGAGTTGCCTCTGAGAATCCCAGTAAAAACCTCGGGAGCCGGCTCAAAGCGCCTGCTACCTAAAGCTTTTATAAATCAAGAATCCGATTACAATGATGAAGACGATGATTGATTGCTAAGTGTTACAGTATTCAGAGTGCCGTGTGTCGTGTGTTTCCTAATTCGATCATGTCCCATTTATAGTTACAAATAGAAATAAACTAATTATCCGAAAAATCAGGGATCCTCTTGACCACGTCCATTAGCCGTTTGAGGAAGTTCACCATTCCGTCCACGTTCGTTAATGCCACGTCAGCCCTAATTGACCGATTCCTTAGGAAGGTTAGACCTCGTTTTATCTGCAATTGAAATTAATCACGTGGCAATTAGTAAGTAAAGATATTCGAATAAATAACGGATAGCATAACCTGTCGAGAATCCTTGGGATTCCCGGATTCCTGTGTGATTGAGCTTCTCAGCCGGGTGCTTGGAATTTGACCCATAACAGCTTGTTTTAGTAGTTAGAAACAAGCCATATGCCTAAAATTCCCCTTTTTGGCCCCTTGTCCGGTTTCTCCATTTTTGCTCTAGTTTCTTCGTTTTTCGAGTCCCATCTTCACCCAATTTATTGTCTTATCATGTTAACCACATACAGTCCACTCAAAAAGAATATAAATACGTCACATAACTCATTACAATAAAACACATAAGGTCACATAATGCGATTTTGGTCGGTTTTGACGTACGTATCGATTTTGGGGCAATTCACCAACGTTTCGCGAATCTATTAAGTGTGTGATGACTAATTACATGATATTTGATTATTACACTCATAAATATGTTGAAACTGACATACGTTTCCTAAATACGATATTCACGGTAAACGACGAATCGCGTAAAAACCGGAAATTGCTTTATTTTCGATTCAAGGGATCCATTTTGAATCCAATTAATTTTAATTAAGTATTTTGTTAAAAGATTATAAATCATTTATAACCATTATTTTGGGATATAAATACTCGAAAACTCTCCCGGCAATTGATAATCCGTAAACCGGAAAACACGAATTTCAAAATGGGTCAGGTTTCACAACCAGGTAAAATACAAATGTTATAACACACAACACCATTTAACAACGAAACTCACATGCGATCCAAATTGCACCAGAAAAAATGCATTTTAGTCCAATACCATTTTGACATAATCAGATCACGAAACCAGATGTGACCTTTGTTAGACTCGGAAACCCGAATCCAATTCCAACACCACCCCCATGTTAGGATCCATAATGAACCACACACACACACAATAAAGTAACACTCATAACAGAAATTTAAAGAAAACGCTAGGTTCAATGTGGTTTGGTCGATGTGACCTACATCCACGGGTAACAACCAGAGTGATATTTTATTGCTAACTGTCTCACTCATGGTGAGAATTACAAGTACAAGATAGAATATAAATAGAGATTGCATTATGGTCACTAAAAATAAACAAGCCAAAACTCGGGCCAAAGCCACTAATTCCAATCAAGGCTCATAAACCCAACAATCTCCCATTGGTGGCTTGACCATATTCACCTATCATCCGTTGTAACACTTGTATATCTAGTAATCCTCGTTAGTCCTCCTAGTTGCAACTACCTTCTCATCAGTTAACCTGAAGGCTCGTTGACACTCCCCTGAGCTCCAACATATCAGTCATTGAAAGAACTGCCCCTAGCTCGTCCTCGATCCCTACCGGCTCCCACTGAAATGAACTACTAGATCTTGAGATGCCCCGAGAACAGATAACACTCTCATTTTTAAGCAAGTAATCCACTTGAGAGACTTTAACCACTTGAACATTGGTTCTTTTAACAAACTGTCATCTGGTGACTCTGACTAAAGCATAACCCGTCCTCCCACTGCCACGAAAACTCTTGACATGTTTTACCGAACTTTTCCTAGTGCGTTCAATATGAATCTAACATGTGGCTTTTGGTTTATCTCCTCAAAACAAACCTTCTTCTGCCCACTAGACTCTATGAACCTGACTTTGGTATTCTTCTAAACCGGGATGGTCTCTCCCTCATACGGTAAACTAACCATATATAGCGAACCTCTCTTTCTTTCTCGAGCCACGACTAGATTTCCCTTGATAACTTTCCACTTTCTATTCTCGTATTTAACCTCATGTCCCTGTTCATCTAACTGCCCAACTAAAATCAAAAGTTTCTTTTAGCTTGGAATCACCCTGACATCTTTCAAAAGCCATGAACTAATTGAAGTCTTCAAATCTAAGTTACCCATGGCCGTAACATCCAGAACATCATTTTTCGCTAATCTTACCTTACCAAAATCACATTCCTTTACATTATGCAATGCTTTGCTGCTATGGGTAGCGTGAAATGAAGTGCCGGAATCTATGACCCAGTTATCAACATTGCTCTCTACGCTGCATATTATTGTTTCATCTTCAACATAGTCTACTGTAGAGTTAACCCGTTTAATTCCTGAAGTGCCCCACACGTTTACAGTTCCAGCATTTAATTGTACGGTTTCTACGACACTTGTTTCTAGGTAAGTGAAAAAGTCAAATCGTTAAAACTATACGGTCGCCACAACACTAGGTAAGGTCGGCACGACCCTCGTAGTTTCTTTAAAATATCTAAGAACTAATAATTCCGGCAGAAGCTTGATAATGAGACCCCGACACATGCATACGAGGAAGAGTCTGTTGAGGCTACATACGATTAAGAATCCTTAAACGATTACAGTAGGAGGTCCCTACAAAAATAGAACACGGTGAACTGTTTATAATTGCAAAGTGAAGAAAAGTAATGCAACAATTGTTTATAATTAAAAGGCTACAAACTTTAAAAAATAAAATAGAAAACAGTTGAGTTAAAGAAAAAGGCTCATCCAACTCGTTCCCTAAACTCCTTCAACAAATTTTGGTTAGCCGGTGGGTTTTTTCGGGACGCTCTCGATGACTTCTCAGCATGTTTTTTTTTCTAATGTTGGCGCCTATCGGACTGCCCACAATGTAGACACATATACTCCTGATATCGTTTGTACCATTGTACAAACTTAACCAATGGTGTCTGAATCGTTAGCTAACGTCTGCAAGTCCCTGTCAAGATCCTCACTATCGTTGGGCTTAAATTAAAAACAAAAGTTGGTGCTACTATCATACCCGAGATCCTGCATGATTAACGACATATACATAAACCTAAACGTATTGATGTCTAGGTAGTCGACGCAAGTATACACACCGCCCACATATATCTCCCAGGTGTAGTTGTGAATTCACCTGCATGAAAAATCTTTAAGGTGAAATAATTTGGTTGCCGTGAGTATACATCATTTACAATTAACTCCTCCTCGTACTCATTAACAGAACGGATCTAATACAAATGGCGGTTGTTAGAAGCCATTAGGTCTTTGATGAAAATTAAGGTTTTCAGGGGGTGAACTCTTTAACAAACTAGGAGGCAGAGGAACTTATTGTTTAAAAATTTATACAACTCGTCCAATATATAGGAAGGCTTGGGTGCTAGGTATGCTTTAATACAGGGGCGTATAAGGCAAAATAGGGGTAAAATGCATTTAAATCGTACGAGAAATGTATTTATTTGCTGAAATAAATAAGGAGTAATGCATTATAAAAAAAATACTGTTATAAGTGGTGTACTATAGTGCGTTTGAATCGTACGATTCGTACGCTGCTTCTTTTTTAGTGGTCAACGGGACTACATAATCACGGAAACTATCAGCATCAACATATACGGGTTGAATTCCTTTTTTGGATTTAGAACTGGATGGACCTTGCGAGGAGGGTAACAGACTTTTACATGTATCTCGTGTATAACCTCTAACATGACATATTGAGCACATTTTCGGTGATACTACTTCACCTCAAGAGGGTATTCATTTATTTAGTCGAGGTCGATCAGCCTGTATTTTCGTCATATGCGGAGTCTGCAACAAATTGTAATCCTCGGGTACCTCCCGGATCGCCTCATCTGGAACTGGATATATTGAATCGGAATAAGTAGAAATATGAAAGTCTTTTTTAAAATAATCCAGAGCCCATTGTAAACAATCCGTTTGTTTTATAAATCTCGAAACATCGATCACGTGGGTGGATGGCAAACCTGAAATTTGCCATTTTCTACAACAACATGTTTGTCGATTTTGATCAACTGACAGTTCCTGGATCTTGTCATCCATAGTGTACTAGTGGGCGTTTATGCCCCTCACAGTAAACATTCTGGTTTTTTAAATTCTCTTATACAATATGACATCAGCTGATTTAGTAAGAGCATGAGGATTTTTTTTCTACAAATAAAATAAAAATAATATATTAAATAGGGGATTGTGACACCTTCAAGTTTTAGATAATAAACAGGAATTATGTTACATGCAATGTCACGTCTTTCAAAAAACCATTTTTGAATACTCACAATAAAGAAATCGATAAGTTTGATGATTGGTAATTCTCTTGCTTGAGCTAATAGTTCGTTCATATTCTCGGCGCTGTTTGATGTTATTATATTATATTTGTTCACCAGAGAGTACACTTTTTCCCAATTAGCAAAACCAATGCCGATAAGTGTCTCGTGAACCTGCGGGTCGCTGCCGGTAAGTGTCTCGCGAACCTGGGGTCGCTGTCGATAAGTGTCTCGCGAACCTGGAGCCGCTTCTCACAAAGTGCCTCGAAGCAAACATCAAACTCAGACAAAGTCCATGCTTTGACCGTTTTCCAGAATAAGGTTTCTTGCACTTTACCACTTAAAGGTAAATTTCCCAAAAGGTGACGACCACGATACCATGATAAGATAGTGGATAAAAGTTCTTATTGCAAATGCGATTGAGGCAACTCTATCTGATATAAATGCAGAAAATAAGTGCGATTGAGGCAACTCTATCTGATATAAATGAAAGACCCTCTCTATCTTCAACAAACTCATTTATTTTAGATAGGAACCAAGTCCAGCAATCAACAGTTTTGCTTTTTCCAAGAAGGCGATTGGAAAATTTTGGTTATTGTCATCCATCTCAACAGCTATAAACATTGTACCTTATAATTGACCTTTAAGATGTGCACCGTCAATAACTATTATCAGTCTCAAATATTGGAGAAAACTTATTATCTAAAAAAGTACTAAATTTTAGAATAAATTAGGCGATCATATAAGATAGTGAGTTAATGAAATGTAAGTTAAAATCACTTACAGCAGCTCCAACAGCAACAAAAATCATTTCAAAACGATCATCCTCGTTAGGTAAGATATCAGTAATAGTTCCCGGATTAAATTTTTTCTAAAATTATACAAGTATAAAGGTAATTTAGCAAATGATTCAACGGGACACCCGGCTATCAGATGTAGGGCCTCATTCTTGCCACCCATTGCTTGTGTTGTAAGATATGTATATCTTAAATCTTTAATTGAAATCCTTAGTAATTTCTTTGCCACGAATAAACACGACGACCATCCTTTACGTGCTCTTTAATCACGTGACCCGACACATGCTTATTGGCGTTACGAATATTCAGATAAATTTGGGTTCTCGGACAAGTGTGAACACTGGA
The DNA here is from genome assembly GCA_039602395.1 of Deinandra increscens subsp. villosa. Lineage (NCBI taxonomy): Eukaryota > Viridiplantae > Streptophyta > Magnoliopsida > Asterales > Asteraceae > Deinandra > Deinandra increscens. The sequence continues at coordinate 84,990,275 of JBCNJP010000010.1, read as the reverse complement.
GAAATGGTTAACATGAAACACAGTGGTACCCTAAAATCAGTTGCTCTTAATAACCATTCACAACCTTCCGTAACACTAGTAGCTACAAATCTATCTTTACAAGATCTTTGAACTTTGAATTCAAAATACTCGGTCATTACTAACATCGAAAGTTTCAATTTAAGTGATTTTTTTGTCATTAAAAATGTTATCCAATATAGGATGTGAAGATGGCGATGTAGTATTAGTTTTAAAATCACTTTTTGAATAATCAATTTCATGACCGTTGACGAAAGTATCAGTAACATTTTCAGAATCAACAAATTCATGGTTTTTTGAAAAGTTAGGAGTTTTTTTTATCACAATCACAATTGTCATTAAAAGCGTACTCGTTGGTAGGAATGTTACCGAAAGAGTAATGGTTAGTAGGAATGTTATCAAAAAGATAATCATCGATAGGAATATTTAAATCAGGAACAACATTTTTATTTTTTAGATTTGGTCTATAAGAAGAAACGGGTTTAGGTTGACTCGAACCTAGACATGAACTCTCAACAACTTAAAAAAAAGTTGAAATATCATTAACATCGAAAATATCAACAGGAAAACAATATGTCGACAACTTATAAGACAATCGGGAATATGTTGAGCAAATTAAAGCCGAGTAGAAATGACTTTTTTCAGGTCGAAAAAGTTAGATTCGAGTATACACCACTAATGGCACATCGAACACAATCAAAAGGTACATACTTAGATATGCCATTTTTTCTTCCTATTTGCCACCAAGAGATACAACAATGTTGTGAAACTCCTTTTTCTTCTGACTTGTATAATTCAAACACATGTATCTTTTTATTGTTAACAAATTCTTAAAGATAACAGTCGTGGTAGCCACGACCATATCCACAGTCGTGCCGACCATGGAAAGTGTCAGGTTGATGTCCCGAAACAAGAATGAAAAAAATATGGAAAAAAACGAACGATCGTTTTTACGGGTCAACGACCCTGACGGTGGTCGTCGACGACCATAAGGTCAACGACCTCAACGTCTGGTCAACGACCTCGTTTTTTTTAATAATTTTATTTTTTAAATGACGGTCGTCACGATCATGACAATAGAGTCAGGCGTTGTCAGAGGGTCCTGGACGACCCAGTTATTTGTCAGTGATTGACGGTCGTTTAAGGAAAAAGTAGGGTCGTTGTTGGCCGACGACGGTTGTGGTGACTTTATACCTTCTACGTAGTGTCGTTTTATTGGAGTAGAGGACGGTCGCCCGACCTCTAGGAACGGTCATAGACGATCGTCCTTGGGAGGCTATTTTAAGACCATCCATTTTCAGATGGTCATTTTAAGACCAAAGGTCTTTAAAACGGCTATTTTAGTCATTTTCCTAAAGGTCAACTGTAACTCCAAATAAAAAGTCAAGGAAAATATTCCAACGCATACTTTTGTAAGTTGATAATTATCCGATACACACTATTTAAAATCTTAAATAGGGTTTGTGCCGGATCCATTCTCCTATAAGTCCAATTATCCGATACACTATTAGTATATAGATGTGAGGTGGTGTATGGTATCATTCTCGTCACGTGTTGGTGCTTATGGAAGGAAAGAAACGATAGAGTTTTTCGAGGTGGGGAAGCTTCGATTAGTAGAGTCATAAATGAAATTAAAGTTTGGAGTCATTTGTGGATTGAGAATAGGAGTAGGAGAACTATAGATTGGACTCGGTGTTGTATGGTGTAACGGGTGTCTACCTTGGTGTGCCTGTCGGCGCTAGCGCCTTGCTTGTGTCGATGGGGTTTTGGTGATCAATAATATTTCTGTTAAAAAAAAGTATATAGATGTGAGTACATTGTGCGTAGAACACATGACTACTACCGAGCCACATTAATTTTAATTGTATGATATTGAATGGTGTTTTTTTTTAAGTCGAAAATTTGAGTTTCCACATGAATCTGTAAAGTGGAATTAAGAGTAAACTAAATTTTTTTTAATAGCGATTTTTCAGTCGAACCTGATGTTCAGCTCATGACGATGACTCATCGTCTTTAAGAGTGTCTTAAGTCATGCGGGTGCGAGCGAGTCAGGACACCACCTCTTTGCCTCAGTCCGGGGGGAAACCCGGCCTGCGAGCAGCTACCGGTAAAACCCCCTTTCCAAAAGATTCGAACTTGGGTCGCTAAAAGTTTCCCAAGCCCAAAGAGCTTTGAGGGTACCAAAGAATAAATAATGTCATTAGTGAGGTTTGAACTTGAGTCTCAAGGAACCCAAGGCAAATCCCCAACCAACTTCACTAGATGCCTTTAGTATTAAGAGTAAACTAAATAAATGTTTGAGTTTGAGTTCAACAGGACTCATTTATTTATTAATTGCACACTAATGCAACATCACACATGAGAAACAAACAAAACAACAACACATTACTCAAATACAAGTACCAGAATAACCAACGGAACACCCCCAAGATTCAAGGATACACTTCAAGAACCGATAAACGAGATCGAATATTTTTTATAGCGTAACGAGTGAACCCAGCTTTATGAATCACGTATGACCATTCTTCGGCACTCCGTTCTTTTCCTTTGTTTGTTAAAATCATCATGTTCATATCAGACATCAATCCCGCTCCTTTAAACTCTTGATCTTCTTCTCGTCCTAATACTACATCGACGATAATCACCTTCCCTTTTTCTTGTGGAATAGCCTCTCGACAGTTTTTTAGTATGGTAATACATTCGTCATCCGCCCAATCATGCAAGAGTTTCTACGTACAACAACCAAACATATGCTCATTACTATACTTTACTTGATCATGGAAGAATCAAAAGTTAAAGACGTGATTGTTATCTATTAATTATAACTATAGGCTCCGTCTCTACAAAGCAAAGAGTGAAGAGTTCATCTTTGATAATTGATTATAGAAGAATCAAAAGTTAAAGGACTAAAGTTGAAACTATATATATATTTTTTTATAATGAAGTATTGTTTTAGCATGTTTATGTTTATTTGGTAAACTATATTTTAACCTCCGCATGTTCCCGTGAGGGCTTATATATGTTGCTTTAAGTTTTAATGCGATTTCAACTTTCGTTGTCGATTGATCAATATCTGTTTCAATCAAACGATATCGCCGATCTGTGCAGACATCACATCTTGATCTCAACATTGCTGGAAACAAAAATATAAACCTTAGAATTTCACTCACACCACAACCGGATTATATCCGACATCGAATTCATCCAAATTCACGTTAACAATATTAAACCACCAATATCATCCAACCTCCACCACCGTCCACCGCTATTTGTCCGGTGGTTCCCACCGCCACAACCACCATCTTCGTTCATCAAAATCATCCAAACAAAGGGTTTGTGGCTGAATAGTTCCACACGTGAAACCCCTGAGTCGGGTGAGCTTGAAGCCACTGTCGCCGCCAAAAACAGTCGCGCTTCTGTTCCTGTCGCGGCCAAAATCGAGTTCGGAAGCCCATAAATTAAACCCGAAAAAACGAAAGGGATGGATGGATGGACGACACTGGACGGTTAAAATAGGTTACAACGATCGATTGGTCGCTAAAGACCGGCTGGTTGCCGGGTTGATTTAATCTAAATAAAATATTATATGAAATATTAATTAAATAAAATAATATAACCTAATAAATAAAATAATCTAATCTAATCACCTCGTGCTTGTAATTGTAATATATATGAATTTTAACTTGACAGATATTAGAGTTTTTAAGGATAGTCTAATTAGGAGTCTTGGTATATATATATATATATATATATATATATATATAGGGTAAGGATCATGTGAAAACAACTTTTATTGCGAAAACACGAAAACAAATATTGAAACCTTTATAACTTTTTCATACGTTAGTATTTTTTTAAAAATTTTGCACCAAAATCCTTAAAATTATGTTAACTTTATTTCTGGAAAAAAATTTAAAAAAAAATCAAAATTTTTTTAAAAATTATTATTGCACAGGTGCAATAATTTTTTTATTATTATTATTGCACATATGCAATAATATTAAAACCTTTATAACTTTTTCATATGTTAAAATTTTTTATAAAAAATTGCACTATAAATCTTATAATTCTTTTATCTTTAATTCTGGAGAAAATTAAAAAAAAAATCTACGTTTTTAAAAAAAAAATTATTATTGCACATGTGCAATAAAAAATTATTATTGCACATGTGCAATAATATTAAAACCTCTATAATTTTTTCATACGTTAATATTTTTGATAAAAAATTATACCATAGATCTTATAATTCTGTTATCTTTAATTGTTGAAAAAATTTAAAAAAAATTAATGTTTTTTTGTTAATATTGCACATGTGTAATATAATTAATACGTATTATTGCACATGTGCAATAATAAAAAAAATCACGAAATTTTATATGTTTAATTTTTTTTCCCAGAATTAAAGGTGACATAATTTTAAGACTTTTGGTGCAAATTTTTTAAAAAATTGTTAACGTATGAGGAAGTTATAGAGGTTTTAATATTTGTTTTCGTGTTTTCGCAATAACATCTTGTTTTTATTTGATCCTTCCCTATATATATATATATATATATATATATATATATATATATATAGGTAGACGCTCAATCGAGAACTGTAAAAATGCGAGAACTGCGAGAACCATTTTTAACCACATGTTTTATTTTTTATTATTTTATATTAACTTTTGTAATAAGGGTAACATTGTAATTTCCATTTATTTAAAATTTACGGATTCCTAAAAATAAGGTAACCGTAAATTCAAATTTCCTAAATTCAAAATTAAATATCCTTTCATTCATGTCACTTCTGAAGAGAGATTCAATTAGAGAGAGAGAGAGGACAAAAGGTAAAAAGATACTAGAGCACATAGAGAGGGAAGAGACGATCGGACAATCGGTTGTTGGTGATTCCGCCTCCCGAATGGATGTTCTCGGTGTTGTTTACCATATTTTTCCGTTGCCTCCATCGGAGACACTAATCACGGCGATGTAGGAGGACGAATGGAAGCCAAAACAACTGTTGGAGCGACGGAGTTCAAGAGGATCATCGAAGAAGAGTGCAATTCGTCGAGTAGTTCGTCGATTGACAACCATAGCGATGATGAAGACGACGGAGATCGCGAAGAGGATTTCAGAGTCCGTAACAATATGATCACGACGACCAAAAATCCAGCAACGGATCTCTCGACGATGCAATTCAAGCCATAGGGGAAGCGCTGCCGATGAGGTTAGTTCCTTTGTTCTCGTTCGTTACCATTTGTGTGTGGAAATTGTGTAAATAGTAGTTGTGCTGGATTTGAATCTGTTCCATGATCAAATCATGCTTCATTTTTTTCGGTGATTGACATCAACTGTTATTGTCGATTATTGTCATGATTGGCATCATTTTAGGCATGAAACAGTTTTGTTCTCTTTATTTTTTTTTTTTTAATTTTAAGGTTAGGTATTGAATTTAATGAAATTGAAACTTGTTGAGTTTGACCAGTTGAAAGTTTGATCAACTTTTGATCTTTTAAGTTATGATCTTGAATTCTGAGAATATTTGGGAACATATGGAGGTTCAGTGATCTTGCTCTTGTGTATTAGCACAATGTGTGCTATCTAGGGTTATCTATAGATTTGAATTAAATCATGCTAGCGTTAGTTAATTTCATCATGGATGGTGACTCAAGTTTCACTTGTATAAATGGCAAAATTAAAAGCTTCAAGGTGTTAAATAATATTAAACTTTCTTTCCTCTATGTTGATTCGTAAAAGAGAATAGCCTTAATGAATATGGGGTTAATTGTTATTCATAGTATCTGCTTAAACTAATATTGAACTTGTGTATGATATTAACTTCTTGGTTTTGTGAAACAGGGTCAAAGACATGAATAGCCTGAGGGTTGTTGAGACTATCCTAGACTTCTTGACCACACCACACTTCTTAGAAGTGTAATTGTGTCTCGTATTCTTCTTGATTGTTTTGTTAATGTACATAAGTTCATTAATTATTTAGCAAAATAACTCTTTATCTTGTGGATCGAAGTGACTAAGTTATCTCATTTATCTATGATCATATCAATTTGGATGGTGTTTTATGTGTTAATCTCTAATTTTTTGGCACTTCATTTGTCTATTTTTTGCTTATAATCTTAGGTAGAAACAATGTGTTTATGTATATTAGTGTTTAAGAATGCATCGATTTCAAGCAGAAATGCTATAGAACATTAAATCAGAAAAATTTCAATTACTTTGGGTGAACATTGATTTATACTACAATAGATAATATTTTAATATTTTAGGTTTCTCTTCTTCTTCGATTCAAGCAAGTCAAGTCGACCATAAGGTGAATCGATTTAATTTTAGCATATTTTTGAACGAGTATATATAATTACTGAACTTAACAATCCCAAAAACTTCTATTTGTTGAATCCAACTAAAATTAGGTTACGTGTTCTTCAATAATAGATGATGACGGTACTTTTGCCCATGAAACTTACCCCTTTAATAATGAAGATAAAAATATTTATATGCACACATGCACGTATGCATATATGCACATTTTTCCATATGCATATATGCACATTTCTTCCATATATATACATACTTTTGACATTTTTCCATATGCATATATGCATATTTCTTCCATATGCATATATACACAATTTTGAACCATACATGTACATTTTTTCTCTATGCATATATGCATAATTTTGAAGCAAATGGGTTTTCATAATGATGACAATAAATCAACCTAATCCGGATGTTTTTTTAGTAATGAAAAGTTATAGCAGGTTCTTTGATCTTATAAAACTTTTATAGTTTTAAAATATGGTGATTTGCTGACAAAATTTATGTGGTAAAAGTGGTCGTCAAATGGGGTCAATGACGGTCAAATGAAGATTTAGATGCATATGTGCATATATTTACTTTATGTGGTTACAGTCGTCAGATTAGTTTCTCTTTTACCTAGGAGTTAATATTTTAGGTACATTTATGTTGGTAAACTGGTAATTGTAAGTGCTGTTCCATAGGAAGAAAAGGTTATTTAAAATGAATTTAATTTTTGTAAAATCTGGAGTTAATATTAGGAGTTAATATTTAAGATATATTTAAGGTGGCTTCATCGAGAATTTCGGACCTAAATTACGGAACTCAAATTTATGTTCCAATTTCACCCTTGCAAGCGGTTAAGAAAATTAAATAATAAAAAAATATGATTAAAAAATCTTGTGGCTGATATTGGTTCTCGTAGTTCTCGCATTTTTTTAGTTCTCGATTGAGCGCGACCCTATATATATATATATATATATATATATATATATATATATATATATATATAAGGTAAGGATCATGCGAAAAGACTTTTTTATTTCGAAAACGTCAAAACCAAAATTAAAACCTACATAACTTCTTCATACGCTAATGTTTTTCATAAAATTCGCACCAAAAGTCTTAGAATTATGTTAAGTTTAATTGTGGAAAAAAAAATTAACATTTCGATTTTTTCATGTGTTGCACATGTGCATCATTATCACTAGTACACAAAGACGAAGTATCATGCAAAAAAACACTCCTATGTCAAAAACTTATAAAAAATACTAAAACATTTATGATACTAATGATTATGCTACATAGTGCAGATTGCAACATAGAATTAAAAAAATTATAAAATGTTATTTTTTTCTTTCGAGCTAAAGATAACACAACTATAAGATTTAGGGTGCAATTTCTTTTAAAAAATATTAAGTATACCACACGTATGGGGTTTTTGTGGTGTGAATCACATTGCATCATCCAAAAAAATACGAAAAAAATACGAAAAAATAACATAAATATAAGATCTATGGTGCGACTTAGAATAAAAAACATATTAACGTATGCTAAAAGTATGAGTTTTTTTTTTGTGATGCACATGTGCATCACACACAAAACAACAAAACATTAATTTTTTAAAATCTTTTTTACTAGGATTGAAGATAACATAATTCTAAGACTTTTGGTGCAAATTTCCTAAAAAGATATTAACGTATGAAGAACTTATGTAGGTTTTAATATTTGTTTTCACGTTTTCGCAATATATATGTGTTTTCACATGATCCTAACCCTATATATATATATATATATATATATATATATATATATATATATATATTAATGAAGTTTTATATTTATTGATTAGTTTGTTTTTTAACAGCAGAAGGTCTCACGTGTAAACCTATCCTTTTGGGGCCATGTCCAAGATCGACTCCTCGACCGTCGTGAGATCTTACCCCCAAATATGCGGGAACCGGTAGGAATCCGTAAACCCTCGCCCCCTATCAGGTTCGAACCCGGGATAAAAGCTCTGATTCGTCCCTTCACCCAGATGTCTATGGAAATGGTCCAAGTGGAAATCGAACCTGAGACCTCCACAAAGAGAGGGCATGACTCTTACCACTAAACCAAATTTACAGGACATTTATTGATTAGCTTAATCATGTTTTCTGGGTAATGTTTGAGTTTCCATTTGAAAAGTGCTTATTGATTTATTGACTTTTTGAAAAGCCAATAAGATAAAATAATGTTTGGGTAAACCGAAAGCACTTTTGATTTTGACTTTTTAAGAAGGAGAAAAAAGTTCTTTTCTAAAAGCCAAAAAAAACATAGTTTTTCAAACTCCTTTTGGCTTTTTGAAAGAAAAATTACTAATATACCCTCATTTAACTTTATATTAACCTAACTTTATTACCACATAACCCATTTTCAATCATTTTACATATATAATAAGTAATCTCACCATAAAAGCTCATCCAAACAAATTTTTTTTAAAATCTTTTTTTTAAATGTCAATAAGCACTTTTAGTTGTATCGACTAACCATCATATAAACAGCATCAGCTTTCGGGACATAATCAAACATACTCCCACCAACATGCTCAACACCAATAGACGTCAGAGCCGACGCCACGACGTGAGGGAGATCGAAATTGATTCCTTTGAGCCATGGACAAGCCTCCACGATCAACCGTAGAGCCGTCCCATTACCACCACCAACATCCACCACTGTATCGAGCCCCTCAAACACTTCCGGACAACCCTCTAACAATGCTGACACCGTCACCCGAGCATCACAAGCCATTCCGTCATTGAACAACTTACTAAGATCAGGATTCGCTGCACCGAATTCCCATAGATCCATCCCGTGTGCCGCCTCAAACGGTAACTCTTTGTTACTCAACACCCAAGCACTTAGCTTGTCCCATGGAGCCAACATTGCCGGAGTGCTTGTTAAAAGCACCAAGTCGGCCATGCTATGCTTTCCACTTCGTGTTAGGAGTCTAGATAGCGGGGTCTGACTATATCCCATGACTGTTTCAGATACTGGTTTTTCTTGAAATACTTTATAGTGGGTCAAGAAACTCATGACCCGTTGCAACGAAGACCGTGAACACCCAATCTTTGACGCTAGGTCAACAAGCGTTATCGGGGATTCACGGTTTTCGAGAATATCAGGTATTCCGAGTTCGATGGCACACTTAACAAGAGCAATGCGACTGTATCCAAGAATATAGTTCCATATTTCTTCTTGGGGTGTCATATCATTAGCCATGTTTAGTTTTTCACTCGAAATGGTTCAAAGAATATGAGTGTTTAGCATGGTTTATATAGAAAGAAAGTTTGCATAGTAAAGATTTTATTTTAAACCATTGTATTATCTTCATCAATAATTCCGTCCACTTCGGTTGATTTTTGTTACCTGCTACATCAATCGATATTTCTGGTGTGGCCCATCTCAGGTTAAATGTTGAAAGCACTATCTACGTTTGTCCTAATGGAAGTATGGAACCAAATTGCACAATTTTATTTGGTAATCAAACATCCGTGAGAACTAACCGATTCATGAGAATCGCGAAAACTATATATAAACGTGTTATATTGATGAAACGAAACAAACCTTTAAATGAACAATGTGTAAACGAAACCCTAAAGCTTAACCAGGCCCGTGCCTCAATTCTAATACTACTTACCTAATAATATATTCCAATAGTGTTAGAGCATCACAACAGGCTCTCTATCCACATCTCTATAATTTAACTAAAAAACACTATGTTTTCTCTTTTCTTTTCAATTAAATAATATTTGTATACCTCTATTATTACGTTTTCTCTCTTTCACTCACAACTATTATATATATACATAAAATAAAGCAATGGCTCCTCTAGACACAACATATACTATTCATAACACTCAACCAATACCGAATTAACACGTGTATTTGTTTTCATCTTTTTCTTTTTTGCCTGTCTTTTACTGCCATATCTTTTGACCCAGAATTCACGCCCTTGACACTCAACATGCTGCACAATTCCATCCTGATCACATCATCCCTCTTCAGCGCTTTACGTAACCCCTCTTCATACCTCAATTTCTCTTTCTTGTCTCACCGGTTCACGTTTTCTTCACCATGCTTTCGGTAAGTCGAACTCTTTCCTTTCTTTTCCCATTTTTCCTTTGGTTTACATGTAATTTCTATGTCGATTTCATCCTCCATTTTTATGTAATCTCTCTGAATTTGACATTCCACTGTCTGTAATTATTTTGGGGGTCGGTGTTCTTCGGCTCTAAGACGTCGATCGTGGTCGCCGATCTTTGTGGATGTCGTCGTTGTTGTTAATGATTCGGTGGCCACCGCTATGCCATCGTGGCTGTGTCGCCGTGGTTTTCGGTGGCGTGACAGTGTACTTAATGTGTGCGCTCGCTTTCGGTTCCTGGATGTTAGGACGGTTTCTGAAATTTGCAATCCACTCGCCAAATGACTCAAGAACGAGGATGGCCATGATCCTCACTTCAGCCAGGTAACCATACATATCTTTGTGATTTTTCAACCAATTAACTACGTGTTTGTGAACAAAACTTGATAATTTGAGGGTCACATGTTAGTTTCTAATTTAAATTGATTGCTGATTTGTTATTTTACTAGATTTGGAGCCGCGCGTTGCTGCGTGATTTTTAACAATAGTATTATACTTGATAAATAAACATACCCTGTGTAAATTAAGTCACTAAATTGTATGTTACAGTAAGTGTAATGTTCACTGTTAATTATGTTGAGAGAATTTTTAACTTATTTTGATACTATCATTCAACAAACAATAGTTGACATTAAAAACCCACTAAAGAATACATGATTTAAATCTAATGTAAACAATCTTTAGACTAAAATGACAACTACAATCTTTTTTTACTCGTTTGATTTTTGTTGAAGAGTCATGATCATTCTGAATGGTATATTAAGTTTCTTCCAAATACATATGTACTTTGGATCATTAAGTCAAAATACTGTGTTTAATAAAGTAAAGTAATACGATATTTACTAAACACTATAATTATAATTTATAAGTGTAGAGCATAAATTTAAATATAGAACATAAATGAAAATATAATTTATTCACCATTTGCATGATTTGAAATGAACAAATTAGTCTAAAATGCGTTACCAAAATTGATTTAGGTGGTGAAATCTTACGATTAGGAAAGTTTTAACCATGGTTTAAGAACCTCTTATTAATTCCCTTGATTTTGTGATATTTAGGTGGCATCAAGTTTGCACTTATGAGTCTTTTTGATGGTAGACAGGAATGTATGTGGTTATGATTACTTGTTAAACATCATGACGTTAACCAAAAAAATTCTAAAAAGTAAAGATTTTTGGGAAGAATTTCAGCTATTATTATAACATTTAGAAGATTTAATGCATTTTCGAAAGAAAAAAAACTATGTTCATAGTTAATGATGGTGATTGTATATATAATTTTTTTTAGAAAGGCAATGATGGGGATTGTATACTTGAAAGGCTTACCAAACACACAGTAGAAGTCTTCTGCAACCACTTCCTTAGCCAGTGTTTTTAGTAAAGAATAGGTGTTGGTTTTTAGAAATCGCCTAGATAATCTAGAAAGCGTGACGAACACTTTCGGATTGAATATTCTCGTGTTTCACTCGAGAAAATGAGAAAATCAACCTGATACGATATTGATGAACGAATTGGATTTGCTGATCATCGTATTTTTAGGATGGGAAGCGTACACAGATAACTACAATGCAGTTATTTGCAATTTCAAAATTTGGATTAAACTTCATAAAATTACACAAAGAGTCCATGTGAAACTTATAAGTTAATTTCTGGAATAAAGAAATTTCTAGTGCAAATTATAATCTCGACCCCAGCCAGCCAGAGGCTCTCCCCCTTGGACCCCGCTCTCTCAGGGGCGTTTCCCCTTTGGAACCCACCCCCTTTGAGGTTCCCGACTTACAACTTTATCAATACGGGCGTGCACTGCCCCGCACCACCGAACCCGACCGATATAGGTTCTAAGTTCGATCAATCAATAGTCAATCCAATTACACTAAAATAGCAACAATAGGTGCAGTATTTTCAGCACTATAATTCTGGAACAATAAGATCTTACATGATTAACTTAGTCATATAAATGTCAAAAGTAACAATCAGAATAAAGCATAATCTAAACGAAGACTTGATAAGCTGATATTACTCAAGTAGCAACACTCTTTCCTTAAATAAATGTGAAAAGTAACCAATCAGAATAAAGCATAATCTAAAAGATGACTTAATAACCTGATATTACTTAAGTAGCAGCACTCTTTTCTTTCTTCTTCTGTAGTTTTTTCATGTAGAACTCAAGTTCTTAGCCCTCCAATATGTACCAGCCCAAAATCATAACCCCAACTCATTTACAAAATTCACGAAGTTCTAAATATCATAGCAAAAGATCAACCAACAATAAATAAAGATGAATAGTTTCAAACTATCCTCTACAGAGCAAAAAATCACAACATGGAACACCAAATTACCTACAGTACCATCCTCTAGAACTGCAAGTCTGCAATGGTAAGTTGTAAAGTTAGCTGCTTATGTCAGCCACGAATTAAGTGAATTGCAAAAAACATCCAACATATTAACATCCTTGATAACAAAGTTGCATAGAACCTTCAAATGTCCAATAAGGCCTCAAACAAACATTATTACAAACAAAACTCATAATTTATAACTACTAATTTGTTATAATTATCAATTATTAAAAAACTCAATACAACAATAGGAGCATTGACTACTAATATCATAGAGAATCTCAAATTCTCTCTTTAAGTTATCTTGTCTGAACACAATAATCTAATTATGTATCTAGAGTCTAGACTAACCGACCTTATAAAGGTTCTCAATAATATATACATCCACACTGATAAACTTGAAGTAGATGGATAACATTTCATATATAAAGTTGTTTATTGGTTCAATAATCCATACGTATTACAATCAACTGCTTCTAAAAATCAGTGAGGTTAATAACATCAAGAAGTGCACCTAGAATGTGCTTTGGGTACCGTAATGTAAATATCAAAAATCATTGTTATAGATAAAAGAGAGAACCACGAACATGTTTAACATGATAAAAGAGAATCATTCACCTTTCAAATCTCTAGAAGGTGAAACCTCTTAGATTTCTATGTGTGCTTCTAAATCACAGATTCGTTTATAATTCAAGAAAGAGACTTATAATATAAATTTTATTCCTATCATCACATTGTATTTGTATTAATACAATGTTCTCTGCACATGACCCAAATACTTTCATATTAGAAGAAACAAAACAACTTCAAAACTGTACAAATAAACTTAAAAGTAGAAGAATGAAGGCACACCATACTGTGTATAATAAACATACCCCTAAACAGGATATATGTATGTACGTGTGTGTGTTTTGGGTGATTGAGGTGGAGGAAAGATGGATTGTGGATGTAGGTTTCTTGCTAGACGGTTATTTCTGAATAAAATATTTATATTTATTCATAAGAAGTTGTAAAATGTTTATTAAGGTAAATTGTTGGTCTAGATCTTTTGTGTTGTTTGTTAGAGCATGTGTTATTTGTTGATATTTGGTTGTTGCTTCACTATTAGGCCGGCGCTACCAAAATGCAGAATCTATAAGTTTTGTTTATGTTATTACCCGTATTGCATTGACTTCCCTTTTGGTTAAAAACACATTAACAAATTAGACGGAGACTACATAGGTGTCTTTGCTTTGTTCATAGAATGCCTTTTATTGTACTTTCAGTTGAAGGGTTGGCGTACATATCCAAGCGGGTTGTGTATATGCACATCTGGTAGGTTCTACTTGTCATGAAAAAAATACATTATTTGTAGATTTAATCCACATCTGGTAGGTTCTACGTGTCATGAAAAATATTACATTTAGAGTTTCTGGTATAGGAAATCGCTTACATTTAGAGTTTCTGTTGTTGCTCACTTTTAATGCCAACAACCATGGATCTACGACGTTAACTTTAGAATCAGAAAAGAAAAGGGCTTGCTTTTCTTTGACCAGATTATATTTGAATTGGTGGTGGAGAATTAAACAGAAAAAGAGGAAAACAAACATGAGAGTGAGAGTGTATGATTCTGTATGTTTTTGATAAATTTCTTGAGATTTCCAACATACATTTCCTCTTTGTTAGGTTCTTTCATGATTGAAATAGAGCAGAACTTCTATATGCTCCATGTGGTAAAATTAAATCACATGAAACAATAAACAACACATGCATGTTATTTAACTTTGCTTAGGTTGTTTACTTAGCCTTATTATGATTATTGATTGTGAATTGTGATTGTTCAAGTTGCTAACTACTCTGTTAGAAGATAAATCTGCATATCCAAACATAGCCTTAGCAAATTTGGATTCAAAAGTATCATAACTGAAGAAACATATAGAGTTCCCATGATAAAGATGATCACTTTAAGTCTTAGTTTGAGGGAACTCGCTTTAAATTTATGCCTTATACAATGAGAGGATGCACGGATTTCCCCTTATTTGTTTGACTATCTTTATCCTAGGGGAAAACATACAAGTGCTTGACTGCAATGTATCATTCAACAATTTCTCTTTGCCATGCCACTGTTATTGTGATTTATTTAGCTATTACTATTTTGGGCAATCTTTTATTATACTTGGCAGGCAACAATCCAAGCAGAGTGATATCACTGTTTTGGGCTGCCATAAGCCTTGTGATAGAGTTAACTGTGCTTTCAAAGACATGGCTAGCGTAATGAAGTAACTGAATATATCTAATGAGGCAACTGAAGCTATCAAAACTTTTCACCATTTATGCCCACCCGATACACAGGAGTTCCTTAATGACATTATTCTTGAATTATATAAGGTACAAATCATGTCTTTCTATAAACTTTTTGTTGAGACAGTAAAAACAATAATATCATTTTTGCATCTGTTACCAAAGATCCAGATGGGTTGACGAGAAAATTGAATTGCGTCGGTCAAAACTCAAGCATATGGAGGAAAGTACTTCCGTAAATGGAAACAAACCAAAATTGGTCGCTCACAAAAGTACTCATGGTACATGAGACTGTGAATTACTTGACTAGGTGATGGATTTTGGTTACCCTCAGTATACAAAAGCTATGGTCCTATGTGAGTTTCTCAGATTATTTTGGGACACATTAAAATAGGAATTTGGACATGCAGATTATTGTCCACACAAATATATACACAACCTGATTACCTGATTACAAGATTCTAATCAAAAGTGAACAAGAAGAGATTATGTGAAAATAAGAAAACAAAAAAAAAAACATGTATGCAAGGCTATGAATTTAAGCAAAGATCCGAAGAACATGCCTTTGTTTGATTGCATAGTAATTTTAGAACCTAATTTGCAGATATTCAGCAGTTGAACTAGCGCGAAGACTGATAAACACTTGCTGTTACATTTCAGGTGCCAAGGAAACTTGGATCACTACATAACCAGGTTAGGGTTGTTTTGTATAACGTTCGTGTTGGTACGCAAAGGTGGGGAGTTCAACTGTTGAACACTGCCAAATTGATGATCTTATTTTAGATATGTGTTATATATATGTTTATGACGTGTAGTTTAGAGATTTTTAATACAAATTGTTATTGTGCTAATACAAAATATTACAAAAATCAAGTTGGGCTTTACACAGAGAGTTAACTGTTTCTTTTTAACGCCCATGAAATGTTCTAACACCTGGCATTCTTTTTCTTTTTGCAACTTTTTCATCTGGTAACTAAATTTTAATCTGAAAATTGTTAGGGTTGTGTGTTGGGCATGGTGGCTTTCTTGCCGTCTTCTAAACCTGAGGTCTTAGGTTTAATCATTAATGTCCGTCTCTGACAAGCTAGAGTCAATTGATCTTGGTTCGTGAATTTGAATTCCGTCGGTCTGGTTTTTTAGGCACTTAGTTTGAGTCCATCGGTTCTGTTTTTGGGTTGTACTTTTTGATATTTTCATCACTGGCTCAGTTAGTTTGTGTATTACAATTTCAATTTCATTTAAAAATATAGTTTATAGTAGCTATCTGAGGATTCTAATTTAACATATATATTATGAGCATATGGCATTTTTTAAACTTATATATTAGCATACTAGGTTAGTAACCCGTGTATTACACGGGTTGAATTTAGGTTCATAATATTAGCTAAATATAAAAAAATGACTAAGAAATTTGAAAATTATAAATGATATAATTTATTATAAAATATTAATTGATAATTTATACATTAAAGATGACAAATTCTTGATTTATTTCCTTAAAAAGACTCAAATTATTGAGTAATTTATCAAATCTACATTATGTTTGCCAATTTTTTTAAAATGAAAAATTAATGTAATTAGTCTTAATTGGTAATTTACTAAATTTATAATTAAATCTGGTTTTGACATGTGGCAATACTAATGTGGACATCTTAAAAAAAAGACATGTGGAAACCATTTTATTGCTTTATTAGGATTAAGATGACTAATTTTTATACATTCTTCTCTTTGTTGACTTCTTTGATTCATGAGATTATGGTATTTTCAAAATCTCAGCTTCAACTTATATACAATTTCTTTATATATTGCTTCCTTCGTTGTGTCTTCCCTTCCTTATTGCTTTTTGAGCTTTCTTTTGGTTGTCAGATGTTCACTTACTATTTAAGTGTGTAATCCTCTTTAATTTAGAGCAACTCAATATTTTTATCTCAGGTCCTGGTTTGGTTGCAGGTGTTAACATACTTCATTTGGCTTGGAACTTATTTTATTTCTCTTCTAATTTATGTGCTATTTATATTATGCTATGTTGATGGACTATTACGTTTGTTTACTTTAAGATGTTCTTTTAGATGTATGTATTTGTTCATGTTACCTGTTGTGTGTTATCGGATCGACCATACAAAGACACACTGTCAAATGACAACAAACTTGGGTGGCCCATGCAACGTGCAGCGGGTCACCAAAATCAGTTAGTTTTTGTAAACACAGTTTGTGTAAACAATTAGATAAATCTCTCTTTTGTAATAGCCATCTAGGTGAAGACATGACATCTACTTACACATCCATGTAGGATACCTATCACTTTGCGGTAATACTACGGTGGCTCGCCGCAACATGAGGGCGGGTCACCAACTCGCTTTTAAAAAATATTAAAAATTATAACAAATTGATCTAAAGGGTTTCCTCATATGAGGATGAACAGTAAATTTTTCTCTCTTCTTCACTAATAATCACTCACAACCAAAACTCAAGGACTCCACAAACACAAATATAGGAAATCTGCTGTGAATGCTCGTAAATGCTATTTCCTTCACAATCCCGCCATAGATCCATCGAATCCTCATCACGATTGCGTTACGCCACCGGCCGCTGCTATGAACAGACGTCGGTGGAAGAGCAAGACAACGAAGATGAATCTTCTCGCAAATCCGTCGATAGCTTCACCCCCACCCCCCCCCCCCCTCCCCCTCAATTTTTTTGTCCGGTAGTACTAATTTTCACAATTTAAAAAAAATTATATATAGAGAGAATCACCCCCTTGGATTATTGCCCGTGACTTATCACCCCCACAAAATTCAAAGTCAAGCTTCACCAGATAGCGTGAGCAAATCCGGCGACAACGTGAGCAGTGCAACAGTTTGTATGTTCTTGTATAGGTGGCTTATTAGCCGACGACGTCTGTGCCCTCCTCCGCCACTTAGTCGTTGGTTTGTGTGTGTGAATTTACCTTGCTTTGAAGTAGTTTAAGAACTGAACTCTGCAAAATCTCTAATTTTGACTTTCAAGTCGTTATAATCGGTCCCAATGCTTTGATTTATTCTTTAGTTCGAGATGCATTAATTATTCTTCAGTTCGTATTGTTAATGAACGTGTACGGTTATGCATAACATTTGATTTACGTATATTTCTTTGATAATCACTTTGTTTCCTTTTTAACGGCGACATTATTAAACAACCCACCAACTAGCAAGACTCTAGAGATGTGCAACGAAAAAAGGACTTACATTGTGAAGTTAAAATTACACCAGTCTCTCCAAACTAAATCCCCAATTTTGTTCCGATTAAAAACCAAAAGAAAACATAAAGATTGCATGTCTAGAAATAGCTTTTAGACGGGGACTCTTTTTTTTTTTGAAAATCGTATCATTCCTAGCACGCCAAATAACTCAAGAAGCAGTGTGGACAGTCACCTGACCCACCATAGCTCTTTTCTTATCCCAGTTTAGGGTCGTGTATATATGCGTCAGATCCTCCATAGAGAAGCGAAAAATTATTCGGGGTTTTACACCAGTTCGACATCAAAAACCATATTTCAGAAGCCACCTTATAGCCCTTGAATAAGTCCTCTCCAAGATTTTGTGCCACATCGCCCTCCATATGAGTAAATTAACTTTAATAGGAATGAACTTGGGCCTGGTCATCAAACGTAAATCACTGTTAACATCAGGTCTTGTAATAGAGTGGCTTAAGGATTTAATGGAGAGGTCCCATTAGGATCAGCCAACCATTTTCATCCGTCACTATTAAAAACCAGAATATCTTTAGTCTCACATTGGATTTCAGAAGTCACTTTTCAATTTTCATGATATTGTTCCAAACACATAATATATTTGTTACAAGGGACCAGGGTAGGGGTGCAGATTTCGAATCCGATTTGAAAAACTCGGAATTCGGTTTGATTCGATTAGAAAATGAACAGTTTGAGATTCGGTTAGAAATTTTAAATTCGAATTCAATTCGATTCGACGTCTAATATCGAACTTCGAATCGAATTAAAGTTTAAGATTTTCAATTCAATTTGATTCGAAATTCCAATTTGAAATAATTGTATATTTATAAATATATATATATATTTATATATATAAATATAAGTATAATATTTATAAAGTATTCTCAATTTATTTAACTTATTATAATTCACGCCCTATTTCAAAAGTTTTAAATTTTACATTTTTAAAATATACAATGAATGTTGAAACGTTTCCTTCCTATTCACGATTCCATTACCCCTGAAAATTTTAAATAAAATCTTTTAGATGTTTATTAGTTCTATACTTATATAGATTTGTATTTTTTACTATAATAATTTAAGTTTTTAGTAGTTTTGAAAATAAAATTAAAACAAGGCTTTTTGTTCAATTCAAAATGAGTTTATTCGGATTCGATTTAAATTCGGCAATTGAATTCAAATCGTATCGAATTTCGAATTGGATTTCTATTTCGAATTCGAATTTTGTTCGATTCGAGGAATCTATTTCGAATTCGAACTGAATTTCGAATCCAGGTTTTAAAAATTGAAATTCGAATAATTCGACTCGAATTACACGATTACTCGAAATTCGATTCGTTGAATACCCCTACCGAAGGAGACGGGTTAATGTTTCCATGTATGCCCACCACTATTTCCCTCCATAAACTATGTGGCTCTAAGAAGAAACGCCAATACCATTTCGCGAGAAGAGCATAATTAATATTTACCAAAGGATCTAGGCCAAGACCACCCACTTCCATGGACATGCATACCTTAGATCTTGCTATCCAACGAATCTTCTTAGAATCATCACAGCCTCCCCACAAAAAATTAAAACGAATTCTTTTCAACGTCTCAAGCACTTTAACTGGGGCCTCAAAAAAAGAAAAGAAATAAGAAGGAAGGCTATCAAGGACCGCCTTAATGAGAGTGAGCCTCCCTGCCATTCAAAGATGCTTAGCTTTCCAATGGGATAAATGCGATAAAAACGTCAACCACCGGCTTCCAAGCGTTTACTCTATTCATGTTTTCTCCAACCACAAGACCTAAATATTTGAAAGGAATATCTCCTCCGATACACCCACATCTAAGGGCAGAAGCTTTGACCTCATCAGTGGGGACATTAACACCGAAAATACCGCATGTGCTAAGGTTAACCATAAGCCCAGAAGCAAAGAATAAACCACAGAGCAAATTGAGAAGGTTAGTGATGTTAGAGGCTGACTAATCCCCTAAAACGATGGTGTCGTCAGCGTTAATTAGGTGGGAGATTATCGCGTCAGAACAAGGGATGTGAATTCCATGAAAACTTACCAAGTTGAGAGCCTTCCTCACCATCAAGTGGAAGGCCTCCATAGCCACGATAAACAAGAACGGTGATAGTGGGCCGTCTTGACGCATCCCTCTAAAGCATTGGATATCAAAATTCGGGGAACCATGAATGAGGACGGAAGCTCTAGAAGCTTGGAGGCAACCCCTTGATCCATAGTCTCCATTTAGAGGGGAACATCATTTGACTGAGCATATCTGATAACGTGTGTCGTGACCGCTATACAAATAATCCTAACTACCTATGGACAGGGTAAGTCGGGTATCAATCCAGGGGAGTTGGTGGTTATTAGCGACTCTAGAAACTAACTAATTAATTAACCTAAAACTAGATTACTGTCACTAACCTAGATACTTCTAAAAACCTAAATACTGAAAGTAAGTGCCTCTTGGCTGTTTAATTTGAATGGCTTAAAGACTAAAGAAAACTAATGTTGATTTGAACGAAAAAACAGAAAATTAAAACGTGACAACCTCAGGATCCCGGTTAGCTAATTTCTAATCCAATTCAATTATTCTCTCCAACTCAATTCAACCAAACATTCAGATTACATATGAGCTAAGTATAGTCCTAGAGCTATGCTATGAAAGGTAGTCCGGGAGCGGGGGGCAAATATGTAATAAAAACGCAAGATAAAATAGAATTAAACTGAACATCCATATGAATCAAACATTGTCACTATGTTTATAGAATCAGAAAATAGACAAAGAATAACCAACAAGAAAATAGAAACCGCTAACCGTTCACCGTTGATAATCACTCGGACTTAGCCGGACATCA
The DNA here is from genome assembly GCA_039602395.1 of Deinandra increscens subsp. villosa. Classification (NCBI taxonomy): domain Eukaryota; kingdom Viridiplantae; phylum Streptophyta; class Magnoliopsida; order Asterales; family Asteraceae; genus Deinandra; species Deinandra increscens. The sequence goes on along the minus strand of JBCNJP010000010.1, from coordinate 84,969,082 downwards.
CGAGCATAATCGATCCGCTTAGAAACAAGAAAAAACTAAAGAAAATCGTTCCCCAAAGGTCTGGGACGGATCTGGCCGTCAATGGGGCATAAGAACCCTAAAAAAATAGGTTTGGAATGTTTAAATATGGCCTCCGATCGAAATCTGCGTCATTTAGCCGACATATACCCCTCGCGCGTCGCGAGGGTTTTCTCTTTTGACATGCGCCACGATCCTAGGGATGGCAATGGGTCGGGTATGGGACGGGTATTGATAATCCCAGTCCGGGTATTGATAATCCCAGTCCCATACCCGATATAAAAAATGCATCCCATACCCGGCCCATTACCCGTCGGGTATCTATCGGGTAATTACCCATCGGGTATCGGGTAAACCCGCGGGTATCGGGTATACCCATTAGATTGTTAAAAAAAGCTCGCTTGGATTTTAATGTCGATAAATACACAATAAAAAACATCAAATCTAAAATATATAATGTTTCGGGAATATAATTCCAAAATGAGTTATTGTCCGCTTTCATATATTCAAAATACATATAAAGATATACGTTCATTTTCTAAACGAAGACATTAGTTGCTTCGGCTTTTTATGGATCTACATGTCATTATTACAAAGAAACAAATTTAATATATAAAACTAATGGAAAAAACTTGTATAAGAAAACTAAAACAATAAATATATATATATATATATATAGGGTTAGGTATATATATATATATATATATATATACATATATATATATATATATATGAAATACTTCGGGTATTGTTACGGGTATTTCGGGTCGGGTAACGGGCTGGGTATCAACAAATCCCATGCCCGTACCCAAACCCGATTTTTTTTATTTATCAATCCCATACTCGGTCTCATACCCGAATATTCGGGCCTATACCCGACCCAGATGACTCGGGTTTCAGGTATACCTGTCAGGTCTGGGCTTTTTTGCCATCCCTACACGATCCGCATAATGGACGGCTAATTCTAGATTTCTTGTTTCACACTTGGTTAAAATAATTAACGTGGAAGCACATGATGTGCTCGTGACCTTCATCAGCGTACTTTTCTTTTCTTAATTGTGAAGTGCACCTTCGTTTCTTTATTTACTTGAAGTCTTAAAATTTCATCTTTCACAATATTTATTTCCTCTCCATGATTTTCTTTAACACTTTTTCTTCCTTTTATTCACGTGAGCAATCATATGCACTCTTTTTAGTTCCCTGAGATTATAAAAACAAATCAAAAGAGTATATACATGAATATGTCTTGATTTATTCTTTAACCTTTTCATTTTAAATCTAAAGTAAATAACTTTTATGAAAACTGTCATGACACTCAATCCCACTTACATGTTATGACTCGAACTCAACTTAAGTATACCATTAAAACTCATTTTCTTTCTAACACATTAATCACAACAACCGACTAAAATAATATCTTTGGTACTCAATTCGGTGTGTTTAGGGAGTGATTAATAATAAATAATATGCACTTTTAAGACTCTTATCAATATCGTCAATAAAGCTCCAACTGACAGAGTCGAAGGTTTTTTCATAATCAATTTTAAAAAGCATAATAGGGGATTTAGTCTTCTTAGCCCAAGATACCATCACATTAATAATAAGAGGCCCATCAATAATGTATCTGTTAGCCAAAAAACCCAAATTGCGTGTCAGAAATAACTTTATTGAGCACTAATTTGAAACGAATAGCCAACACCTTGGAGATCACATTTTGTATACACACGATAAGACTAATAGGCCGATAGTCATGGAGGCCTAATGGAACGCAAACCTTAGGAACGAGGTGTAGGGGTGTGCATTGGGACGGACCCGGCCCGACCCGGCCCGAACCCGATCCCGCCAATTGTTCCTAAACAGTCCCGAGTCCCGACCCATGAATTAAAATTCGGGTCGGGTAATTTCACGGGAATCCGGTCCGGTTTAATGGGACGTCCCAAGTGTCCCGAATTTTTATTAGCCCAAAAAAGGCCCAGTTCTTTTGTCCGAAATTAGCCTAAAAAAAGGCCCAGTTCTTTTGTAAACAATCCTTGCGCTAGATGTTCATCAGCAAGAAATAAACATCTCTTTCAGTTGGACCTGGATTAATATGAGTTCAAGTTTAAATCTCGGATCTAGTATAAAAGCAAACCCAAATATCTGATTGGTCTTTCCCGTATCTTCAAAGTATTTTGCAAACTTAGACCTCACCAATTTTATCGTATGCTTTAGATTAAAAACTTGGTCACAATTTTTAGACATCTCCTCCAAGTTATGAGAAATATCCATGACCTGAGCATAAAACTCATGCGCTATGGCATAAGTGGAGCAAGACACTTCTGTTGTTTAAACACATATCTAAACACAAGCAGTATCTCCAAGTTTGACATGATGATCGTATATAGAAAAAAAAATCGAACTACGTATCTAGATGATGAAAATCGAACCATACTAATTACTAACCTCTTGTGGCTACGATTTCGATTTGGAAGACATGATGATCCCTGATTTCGATTTGGAAGACTGGAAGTCTGGAAATCTCTTGTGGTTTACTTGGAGTAAAACCCTAGAAACGCAAAACTGAAGCGACGTTCACGTCCGATCGTATATATGATATATCACCTAGGAACTTGGAGACCTATTTTATTTAATTAAGTAATTAACTATTAAAATTCGGGATTCACGGGACAGACGGGACAATATCTATTTTCGTGGGTCGTACCTGTCCCGACCTGAGTCCCATGAATATTAAAATCTAATACCCGAGTACCGACCCGCCAATTGAAATCAAAAGAGTATATACATGAATATGTCTTGATTTATTCTTTAACCTTTTCATTTTAAATCCAAAGTAAATAACTTTTATGAAAACTGTCATGACACTCAATCCCACTTACATGTTATGACTCGAACTCAACTTAAGTATACCATTAAAACTCATTTTTTCTAACACATTAATCACAACAACCGACTAAAATAATATCTTTGGTACTCAATTCGGTGTGTTTAGGGAGTGATTAATAATAAATAATATGCACTTTTAAGACTCTTATCAATATCGTCAATAAAGCTCCAACTGACAGAGTCGAAGGTTTTTTCATAATCAATTTTAAAAAGCATAATAGGGGATTTAGTCTTCTTAGCCCAAGATACCATCACATTAATAATAAGAGGCCCATCAATAATGTATCTGTTAGCCAAAAAACCCAAATTGCGTGTCAGAAATAACTTTATTGAGCACTAATTTGAAACGAATAGCCAACACCTTGGAGATCACATTTTGTATACACACGATAAGACTAATAGACCGATAGTCATGGAGGCCTAATGGAACGCAAACCTTAGGAACGAGGTGGATAAAGGAGGACCCACACCCCTTCCCGATAACCCCATTGTCATAAAACCGATTCAGACTGTTGCTACAATCACCTTCTAAAAGCACCCAGAATCTTTTTATAAAAGCGAAACTGAAACCGTCCAGGCCAGGGGCTTTGTCGTTACCACACATCCAAACCGCCTCTTTGATTTCAATCCTAGAGAATCCGAACCGCCTCTTTGATTTCAATCCTAGAGAAGGGTTGAGTAAGCAGGTCACCATCCTCGGTAGATAAGGAATGCACTCCGGCACATATTATTCTAGGTCGAGCACCCATCACCCATCATCTTTAAAATTTAATTTTGAAGAACTTTCATGCCTCTTTTTTCATGGCAGTCGGGTTGGTAATCTATTTACTGTTTAAATTGAATCCATTAATTCTGCCAGATCCGAGTTTCTGATTGACAATAAAAAAAATAGTTTTCACCCCCTCCAAAGCCCACCTCACCCGAGCTTTTTGCTTAAGGTTGCTAACCATCTCATTTTGCAGATATCCAAGTTTATTCTTCTGATCAGCCCAAGTCTGTAATTCAACCTCAGAGAGGGTACGAGATTCAGCCATGCCATCAAAAAAGTTGCAATCTCTTTTAATTGCTTCAAATAGTTGTCTTTGTGATATCTTATCCATTGTTTTAAGACCTCCTTTAACCTTTTAAATTTCATAGCAAGCACCTCATCAGGTCTTCCGCCAAAGCAACAAGTGTCTAAGGTCTTTTGAACCACAACACCAATATCATCCTTTTTGTGCCATGAGGAGTAAAATCGAAAAGGAGTTGGACCAAATTTTATCGTGGAGCATTTAAGAACCAAAAGGCGACCGCAGGGAGGGCGGTAAGTGACGCATGGGGCCACCCAGGGGCGAAGTATTGCCCGGGCCCCATCTGTTTTTTCGCTGCGATGTACTGATTTATACTTGTGTAATCCGAATTTTTTTTATATATGTAGTCCGGCCCCATCCTCTTTATAATTAAAATATTTTTTATATACCGAGTCGGCTTGGGCTAATTTTTTTTTTAATTAAGTTGAAGAATACTTTATAAGTTTTAAACCACAATTACAAAATAGCTTATTGTTGTAATTAGTTTTAAGTTGGGGGTTTTAAATGAAACATTAGTTTAATTGTTAAAAAAAAACTTGGGATTTGAGCGCAGAAGCCAAAAAACGATCTAAAGTTTTGAAAAAATTAAAACCCCTCGAGCGATCAGCACAGGGACTGAGGGACGAGCGGCGACCTTCCTCCGATCCTCCGCGCCTTTTTCCGGGGCGACTCGGCGACCTTCCTCCGTCGGCTTTTTCCGGCTGTGAGCGGCGACCTTCCTAGTTCCTCCATGTCCTCCGGCGAGCGGCGAACTTCACAGAATCACAGCAGCGAGCAGTGACCTTCTTCAGTTCCTCACAACTCAAGTAGGTAAAATCTTAAAAGCTCTCTAATTTGTTGTCTAATTGTTCAATTGTGCATACAAATTAGGCATAATCATTGTGCATAAATTATAATGAGATTGGGCATAATATTGTTTGATTTGTTTCAGCCTTCAAGTCTTCAAGATGTGTGTTGTTGATTGTTGAATTGTGCATAAATCATAGACATAGACTCATAGTGACTAGTGTGTTATTAATGGTTTTGTTGAATTATAATGAGATTGGGCATAATGATTGTATTGTATGTTGTATAAAGATTGTATAGTTGAATTTGGGTTCTTGAGAATACATAATTGATTGTTGACTTGTTGTTATAGATATAACATAAAAAGTCGAAAACCATTCATTCTTTTTTCAAAAGAAAGGATGAAGAAACTCCAATGAAAATGAAGATACTAAACGTCAAAAAGCTACGACAAGTGAGCCCCAACCTCAAGAACACCCGGAAACTAATGAAGTGGATAGTAACAATCGAGAAAGAGATCCGGCTAAACAAAAACCAATGTGGGAGCATCCGGTTAATTTAAGAGAAGAAATTAGACAGTTTTATCTTTCACAAGGGCCTTACCAAATAAAGCTTCAAGAGTATGAAAATAAAGGTTTGGAAACGCATACTCGGAGGTTCCTATATAAGTGGTACAGTAATCATAAAAATTGGTTAGAATATTCTCCAACAACACATTCTGCTTATTGTTTTCTTTGTTTTCTATTTAGTGATAAACCTAGTGTTAGTCGTGGTTATGATGCTTTTACCGTAAAAGGATTTGACACTTGGAAAAGAGTTAACGGGAAAGATTGTGCATTCTTGAGACACATTGGTACTCATCAACATAGAAATGCCTTGGTATATAGTGAAAACTTGTTGAACCAAGAAGCACACATTGAAAATATTTTATTGAAGCGAAATGAGGAGCAAAAAAAGAAGAACTGTTTAAGGTTAAAAGCTAGTGTTGATTTAATTCGTTGGTTAACATTCCAAGTGTGTGCTTTATGAGGACACGATGAATCTGCAAGTTCTAAAAACCGAGGCAATTTTCTTGAGCTATTAGAACTACTAGGTTCTTATAATGATGAGCTTTCAAAAGTTATATTAGGGAATGCTCCCTACAATGCATAGTATACTTCTAGTGATATTCAAAAAGAGCTTCTTAGTATTATTGCAAATAAGGTTCGGAGGTAAATTCGTAACGAAGTGGGGGATGCATTATTTTGTGTCATGGTTGAGGAGTCCCGAAATGAGGCAGAAAATAAGCAGATGGCCATAGTTTTGAGGTTTGTAGATGCAGCAGGGGTGGTGCAAGAAAGGCTATTGGATTTGGTTCATGTGAAGGATACTTTATCAGCAACCTTGAAAGCTAGTTTATGGAAAGTATTATTGTAGTATCAACTTGATGATTGTAAAATCCGTGGTCAAGTCTATGATGGTGCTAGTAGCATGAGAGTGGAATGGAACAGATTGAAGGCTCTTGTTCAGTGAAGTATCTTCTGACGTTCATTGCTTTGCACACAGGTAGATTACCTTTTTATTTTTCTTTATTTTTTCGCTTTGACTAAAATACTCTTATGCTCACAGGTTATAACTTGCATTGGTTGGTGCTTCAAAGGATGTTATTCCAGTAAACCAGTTCTTTGCAAACCTCGGTTTTGTAACTAATGTGGTATGTGCTTCAAGTAAGCGTCACGATGAGTTACAAAAGCAAAAGGACGACGAGGTTAAAGAGTTATTAGAATTAGGAGAAATCAGTTCAAGAAAAGGGTTGAATCAAGTTGGGACATCAAAAAGAGCCGGTGATACTCGTTGGGGTTCTCACTTTAACTCCGTTTGCAGTCCGATTAAAATGTTTAATGTCACTAGTATTGTCCTCGAGGGAATAATGGATGACTTACAACATGCTACTTCTACTTAACGTGCGGATGCTGATATAGCTTACAGTACATGCATACATATGAGTTTGTCTTTATTCTTCACTTGATAAAAGAGGTAATGGGAAAAACCGATACACTTTCTCTAGAACTCCAAAAGAAATCCCAAGATATCCTTAATGCTATGGAATTAGTTTCTTCAACAAAGGTTGATCTAAATGATTTCAGAAACAATAGATGGGATTTTTTTTTTCTTAAAGAAGTTACTTACTTTTGTCAAAAGCATAAAATGGATATGTCGGACATGAATGCCCCATATACTTCTACTGGGTATAGGCCTCGTAAAAGGGATCTTCATGTTACATTTAGACATTATTACCGAGTATATTTATTTACAGCTACATTAGACAAATACTTAGATGAGTTTAATAGTAGATTCAGTGAGCAAACGATGGAATTGTTATCTCTTAGTTCTAGTTTGGCTTCAAAAGAGATAAATATTGATCAGATTTGTGTTCTTGCTGAGAAATATTATTCTCAAGATTTTTAATGAGCAGGAAATGATTCAGTTAAGATGTCCGTTGAGATTATTTA